>OY757909.1:111016836-111256836 GCA_963585895.1 Sepioteuthis lessoniana
GAGCTAAATGGTTTCATGTATTCCCGTCTGACAAGAATAATTCTATTTAGCTGTCAACTTTTGCTGGCAAAGAGCGAAATTGTTTCATGTATTCCCGTCTGACAAGAATAATTCTATTTAGCTGTAAACTTTTGCTGGCAAAGAGCTAAATGGTTTCATGTATTCCCGTCTGACAAGAATAATTCTATTTTGCTGTAAACTTTTGCTGGCAAAGAGCTAAATGGTTTCATGCATTCCCGTCTGACAAGAATAATTCTATTTAGCTGTAAACATTTGCTGGCAAAGAGCAAAATGGTTTCATGTATTCTCGTCTGACAAGAATAATTCTATTTAGCTGTAAACTTTTGCTGGCAAAGAGCAAAATGGTTTCATGTATTCTCGTCTGACAAGAATAATTCTATTTAGCTGTAAACTTTTGCTGGCAAATAGCAAAATGGTTTCATGTATTCTCGTCTGACAAGAATAATTCTATTTAGCTGTAAACTTTTGCTGGCAAAGAGCAAAATGGTTTCATGTATTCTCGTCTGACAAGAATAATTCTATTTAGCTGTAAACTTTTGCTGGCAAATAGCTAAATGGTTTCAAGTATTCCCGTCTGACAAGAATTATTCTATTTAGCTGTAAACTTTTGCTGGCAAAGAGCTAAATGGTTTCATGTATTCCCGTCTGACAAGAATAATTCTATTTAGCTGTAAACATTTGCTGGCAAATAGCTAAATTTTTTCAAGTATTCCCGTCTGACAAGAATAATTCTATTTAGCGGTAAACTTTTGCTGGCAAAGAGCTAAATGGTTTCATGTATTCCCGTCTGAGAAGAATAATTCTATCTAGCTGTAAACTTTTGCTGGCAAAGTGCTAAATGGTTTCAAGTATTCCCGTCTGACAAGAATAATTGTATTTAGCTGTAAACTTTTGCTGACAAAGAGCTAAATGGTTTCAAGTATTCCCGTCTGACAAGAATAATTCTATTTAGCTGTCAACTTTTGCTGGCAAAGAGCTAAATGGTTTCATGTATTCCCGTCTGACAAGAATAATTCTATTTAGCTGTAAACATTTTCTGCCAAAGAGCTAAATGTTTTCAAGTATTCCCCTCTGACAAGAATAATTCTATTTAGCTGTAAACTTTTGCTGGCAAAGAGCTAAATTGTTTCAAGTATTCCCCTCTGACAAGAATAATTCTATTTAGCTGTAAACTTTTGCTGGCAAAGAGCTAAATGGTTTCATGTATTCCCGTCTGACAAGAATAATTCTATTTAGCTGTAAACATTTGCTGGCAAATAGCTAAATGGTTTCATGTATTCCCGTCTGACAAGAATAATTCTATTTAGCTGTAAACTTTTGCTGGCAAAGAGCTAAATGGTTTCAAGTATTCCCGTCTGTCAAGAATAATTCTATTTAGCTGTAAACTTTTGCTGGCAAAGAGCTAAATGGTTTCCAGTATTCCCGTCTGTCAAGAATAATTCTATTTAGCTGTAAACTTTTGCTGGCAAAGAGCTAAATGGTTTCAAGTATTCCCGTCTGTCAAGAATAATTCTATTTAGCTGTAAACTTTTGCTGTCAAAGAGCGAAATGGTTTCATGTATTCCTGTCTGACAAGAATAATTCTATTTAGCTGTAAACTTTTTCTGCCAAAGAGCTAAATGTTTTCAAGTATTCCCGTCTGACAAGAATAATTCTATTTAGCTGTAAACTTTTGCTGTCAAAGAGCTAAATGGTTTCCAGTATTCCCGTCTGTCAAGAATAATTCTATTTAGCTGTAAACTTTTGCTGGCAAAGAGCTAAATGGTTTCAAGTATTCCCGTCTGTCAAGAATAATTCTATTTAGCTGTAAACTTTTGCTGGCAAAGAGCTAAATGGTTTCCAGTATTCCCGTCTGTCAAGAATAATTCTATTTAGCTGTAAACTTTTGCTGGCAAAGAGCTAAATGGTTTCAAGTATTCCCGTCTGTCAAGAATAATTCTATTTAGCTGTAAACTTTTGCTGTCAAAGAGCGAAATGGTTTCATGTATTCCTGTCTGACAAGAATAATTCTATTTAGCTGTAAACTTTTTCTGCTAAAGAGCTAAATGTTTTCAAGTATTCCCGTCTGACAAGAATAATTCTATTTAGCTGTAAACTTTTGCTGTCAAAGAGCGAAATGGTTTCAAGTATTCCCGTCTGACAAGAATAATTCTATTTAGCTGTAAACTTTTGCTGGCAAAGAGCTAAATGGTTTCAAGTATTCCCGTCTGACAAGAATAATTCTTATTAGGTGTAAACTTTTGCGGGCAAAGAGCTAAATGTTTTCAAGTATTCCCGTCTGACAAGAATAATTCTATTTAGCTGTAAACTTTTGCTGGCAAAGAGCTAAATTGTTTCAAGTATTCCCGTCTGACAAGAATAATTCTATTTAGCTGTAAACTTCTTCTGTCAAAGAGCTAAATGGTTTCAAGTATTACTATCAAACATAAATAATGTTATTGATAAAATGATTTCAGATATTATTATCAAGCACTAATAGTTGATTTCTGTACAGTCAATTATGGTATGTAACGCTAACATTTGAATTTAACATCAGTCATTTGTTTGTACACAGTGAAACGGTTAAATAAATCTATTTGACACATAGATTTGACGTTAATTGATAACAATGTAATATAATGGCCGAGGGATTTCGTTTTATATATCTTGCCTTTGGGTTTAGTTAGGCTGAGAACCTTTCGGCTCAGCACATGGGTTATTTAGGTGCAAACTTGAGCACAGGTGTTTACACGCACGCGGGGAGGATGTGTCGTTCATAGATGTCAAAATAAAAATTCCCGAATGATGACGTCATGCACCGGAAGCGCGTGCACGGAGGATTTGGGGGATTTTGAAGAAAGTCAGTGAGTTGAGAACTAGACTCCGAACGGGAAGGTTCGACTTTCGGGGCTCACTGAGGCCAGACGAATTAGTACGCTACGGGCGCCACACGTATTGGGGGGATGGGCAGATGGAAAAGCCAGCATAGAAAGATTGTGCATCTCTTTTCCTTATGTCGAAACCTTTAACTCAAATGTAATAAAAGGTTTCGTACCTGAACTAAGAAGTCGTGACGTGTTTTACGTGTTTCTGGATTCCTATGTTCTATGTATATATGTTATGAACATTCTATGAACGTTTCACGTATTCATGTATGGCAATGTTATAATAACACTCTGGGTCAGAGATGAACTGGGAGTAATGGCAAAAAAGACTTACTCCTCGTTTCCCAACGCTCCAGAACTTGAGCCACTTTATCAAATACAGTTTAGTGTCATACGCACGATATTAATTCTATTTGACCAATAGATGGGACCGTGACGAGTACTACCACTCAAGGTGACAACTGACCCGATAGTTATGACTGTAAAGAAGTACTTCCCATTCCTTAAAGCTCTAGAACTAAAGCCACACTATCGGCTTGCTAAGTAGCATATTCAAGAAATTCGTAGTAGAGATCTTAACTCATTGCAAATATGCAGTTGGCGTATAGTACAGCCCCACTTGACTGGGCTTTTAATGACCAAGATTTAATGACCGGATATATTTGTTAAAACACTCATAGCCTAAAAGAAAAAAGGAAACCTTTATTTTACAGAAGATTCTTTTAGTTTTGATTACAGTACTTGATATTCCCAGACAGTCACCCATCCAAGTACTTGCCAGTCTCTAGACTTACCCACTATCTGCCAAACCATCCAAGTAAGACGAAAAGGTGCATTGCTGACGAAGAAAACACGAACCAATAATTGATGATCACAAATCGATTCCTAGCTATACACGAGCGAGGATTAGTTGACCAAGCAATTGTATATATCAGTTCTGTATGGATACTGGATGCAGTCTAGAGGACCTGCTAGAAACAATAGATGATGCAGACGAATAGCTAGAGAGACTGACAGACAGAGAGTTGAGGGCCATTTTTCTTTCTTTTTTGTAAATTTAAACTAGTGTATGTGCCTACGCAAACCCTTATCTACAGATAGGATATCAATTTTTAAAACCTCGTACTGCTGATTTGAATTCAGAGCTTTACTTCTCTTAGACTAATTGCCTAACCAATTCTAATGGAATGCCTAACCATTCTGCTGAACAACTTGCCTATAGTTTGTGGTGTAGAGATGGATCCATGCCTTTTCAATGTTTGAAGGCATGGGTTTTCGGTCTAGATATATTCCTCAAAAAATGTGTAAATATAATGGATATATTTTTGACATCTAAATTGCAACAATAACGAGCACTATTTAAAACTAAGATGTATTCATAACAATATTAGTAGACTAAAAAAATGTTTATTCAATAACAACTGATTTTATATATGCTTTTAACAATGTTATGTTATATAACATATGACATAGATATTACTCAAGATTTTTGCCGTTTGGATGGGGAACCCTATTGTTATATATTGACCTTCGGCGCGGCCAAACATGCAATTCCAAAGTGATGCACCGGAAAGAAGTGACACATTCCAATGGCCAGTAATCGAAAGAGATCGCGTAGGCGGATTTGGCTGACGAAATGGGACAAGGTAAAAGCCCAAGATACACTCATAGACTGATGCACCGGAAGAGGACCTCTGAACTGCATGATAGTTATTTCCGCTTGATGATGATCAAACATGCCATTTCAAAGATTGAGTGGGCGATTGAGTGGGCGTTGAACTATTATATAACTCGATCAAGACAGGAAGTCAGAGAGTTGGAGAGAGATGAGTTAGAGACAAGATGTGGTAGGGAAAACCACACCCGGCCGAAGGGGCCCTCAAAGAAGTCGGAGACAAGATGTGGTAGAGAAAGCCCTCAGAAAGCTGAGCCCCCGGGCCTCCGGTTGAGCATCAGGAAACGAGAACGACCCACGGCTATGTCCGGAGGGGCTGGTGGGGTCAATGTGTTGCAGTCTTTGTTCAGTCTCCAACTCCCTCTCACACGCAAACCTTGAGTAACCCTTTTCGAACCCTTACAATAAAGTGAGAGGTACATATTTTTCTGAAGAACTCTTCTCTCGTCGTTTATTATTGCGTCAGTATGTATCCAGCGTATATATGTATTATGTGTTTGTATAGTTAATCATGGACATGGTTATTGAGTGGCTATAGAACACTATGAGAATCGAACTCACTCGTGAAGAGTTGTTAGACTGAGATGCTACATATACTTGGTCGTTGTGTTGATCTATCAATCTGTGAGGTTAGGTCGAGTGCATTATCAATTGATGACCTTAAATCTAATTCCTTTCCCAAAATATAACACAAGCCCAACAAATATCAACCAGTTGGCAGTAGTAGGCGGCGTTGTGGACCTCGACTTCGTTGTAAGCGAGTTCAAACTCCAGTCACGCCATTACGTTAACTTTTGGATTATACCTTTGGGAAAGAAATGAACGCCCTTATCTTTCAGCTGTGCGTTTAATAATAGCACTACTGTTCTTATACAAGGATGTCTTTGGTACTAAATAACCCACAAAGTTTGATATACCATTAAACAAAGTAACCTAACAAACAATCATTAACTGTAGTGTAAAATATCATAGCTATCACGATGTTTATCGTATTTACCAAACCCTCCGCTCGGGTAGGATATGACACAAGCTCAATTTTTTAAGCAGAGTTTAACAGGTTTAAATTCTGAATTTTCCTTCTCCTAGACTAGTTGCCTCACCAAGGCTGAACAACCTAGTCTGCCCTACTATTTACCCATAGCTGGAGGGAGAATAATCAGATTCTTACCTTTCCCTAGGGTATTAGTGCTTTGGGAAATGCAATCGGTCTTGTCCAGGATTTGAACTCGTATCGCCGTGTCCATTTCCTACGACGATAACCATTACACCACAGGCACCTCCTAAACGATGTTTATTGAAGAAATTATTCCGCACCGAAAAGTTGATGTAAAAGTATGTATTTACCCGTCCCCTCTTCCATCAACCTTATAACTGAGTACATCTGCTTTTAATCAAGTTTCCTTTCTCTTGCCGCTGGAAAGTATAGTATCCAGTCTGCTTATCATATATTCATACCTAATAAAAGAAGAGATTCGGGCCATCCCAAAAGAAATTAGTACCAAGAGAACCTAAAATAGCCTCGTTTAAGATTCGATCACTGATCTCCGACTCCATTTCTAATCATGAGAACTATGGCACCAGCCTGTCTCCTTTTTACTTTTAACGTAGACACTCGCGTGGACATTGAAGTACCAACTTGGGTAGCACTGTCGATCCATTCGTTCGTTCTTCAGCTGTTAGACGAGAAAATGGCGAAGATGTCAGTTGTCAGACTTGATTAAATTCGCTATTTATATTAAGAAATTCTGCTATGAATATTTATAACCATTGTGTCACTAAATGCCGTCATTGAAAATTTTACATGTACTGTCACCCGATTTTCTATTCAAAGAATCAAGATTTAAATCTTGAGTGCCATGTTCTCTGCTGTTAACACCACTGTCTGTTATAGTGAGTGACATACAATTCTCTAAATCCTGGGATCGGTTATTCCAAACTCACCAATTCCATGTGTTTTTTTTTTGAAAAAATAACTATTGTAGATTCCAATTAGAGCATTTTTAGCCTATTAGCCATATGTCATAAGCAGTTGTTCTATTTCTCCAAGTGGAAGAAAAATTCATCCATTCGTTTTTATTTTTTGTTTGTTTTTTGTTAGTTTTTATGTAACTCTTAAAAAGATGTCGACTTCTTTTTCAAAAATACGTATAATACTATTGGCTTGAAAACCGATATTTTATTCTTTATCAATAATGTTTGAACATGTATCCTAATTTATATATATATATATACATATATATATATGTGTGTGTGTGTGTGTGTGTGTGTGAAAGTAAATAACCCATTGTAATCCGACAATCTGTAGAAAAATTTATAGCAACTTTTGCATTTTTAAACATCCATTGTTGACTTCACTAACATCACCCCACATGGTCCTGATAATGGTTCAGTAGAACCGAAACCCTATAGTGCTGATTTCTCAATAAATTTCTCCTTCCACTTGGATTACCTTGCTATCAATTTTTCTACACACACACACACACACACACACACACACACACACACACACACACACACACACACATATATATATATATATATATATATATATATGTATAAAAAGATGAACACAAGTTATAAGACAAAAAGGAATATTTCTTTTATCTTGTTTATTTTTTTATTGTTCTTGCCGAGGTTCGAGCTTAGTTCATCGTCACGAGAAAAAAAAAAATTTGATGAAAGTGTTTTTATAATAGTTTCAAAAAATATATTCAAGGAGTTGTATGTAATAAGAAAAGTGTTGTAAAATAAATTGTTGACATAGCAAATCAATTTGTTGAATGAATTATATTTTCGGAGCCAAGACCTTTAATTTATCATTTATATATATATATATATATGTGTATGTGTGTGTGTGTGTGTGTGTGTGTGTGTGTGTCACTTATTTTATTTCATTGATATCGTAGTGATATTTCATGAAGAGAATGCCTTTTATACTAGCAGTAACTTATTGGCCGGTTTATTTATTTATTTTATTAAAAGTCTACCAATATATGTGCTATTTAGGTTTAATATGAAACTTAACCACTGGCCTGCGGTCACATATAGATCTATCAGCATCAAGAAAATCAGTAATACTCCCAGAACTGTTGGCTTGCGGTCAGTGAAGCATGGTATCTTATTAACTCATACTTGAAGTATTCCATCATCATCGTCATCAACATCATGTCGTGCTATTTCCATGGATCCCTTCAACTCTCTCTCTCTCTCTCTCTCTCTATCTATCTATCTCTCTCTCTCTCTCTCTCTCTCGCCATCCGTCCCTATCACCCATTGCTGGAGGTAGATCCTCTAGACAATATCCAGTGTCTGCACAGAGCTGATAAATAAACGACCTTAATATTTATCCATGCCTCCCACCAGAAAGGATTTAACGCAAGGTCTTATCGTGAGGAGTTTAGGATGGGAAGGTCGCACGCAAACCGAAACTCGTGCATAGGTTCACTAGGACCAAAGGACAGGTGCATCTTAACTATGCTTGTCTGCTAAGTTACCTAGCTCGAAGCCAGCTGACCTTGTGGATCATAGATTCACTTGACCCGTACGTCTAGTGCAATGTGAATCAATACTTGTCATTGTTTGGCCACCTGGCACATATATCTGATGCCCCAGTCCGAGACCAGAACAGTAAATTAATACTGCGAACCTAGGCTATGAATATTACACCTTACTGGTGGGTTAACGCTGGTGTGTCCATGTGTATGTGTCTCACGGAAGTTCGTCACTGCTTTCTCAGCAGTGTGTAGCAAAAAATATCTCATACGGAATTAAAAGAAATAAGGATTTCTATGGGAAAAATAATGAGCAAATTAGAATGTCTATTCCAAAAATCCGCAGGAGATGATCCCAAGAATTTGGGGATATGGATGGTGCATAAGGGAAACTTGCTTGAAATCCGAGTATTATAACGATTATATAGACCCAACCCCACAGCTACAAGCAGGATTCGACACCAACTCAAATTTTCAGCGGAGTACTAATGGTTCAAAGATTAGGATCTCAATCTATTTAATAATAGCTGGATAAAGGTAGTTTTTGTCCTTTCACTAATAAACTAGCTTTATGTGAAACCATCCTTGTCTAAGATTTGAACTCTCGTTGCAGGGTCCATTTTCTATTACGAGAAGGACATATCGGTCGAAACGTTGTAGAAATAACAATGAAGATGAAGACAATAGTTTGAAAACCCTTAATGATAAGGATGGCTTTGGTAATAAATAACCCATGAATATTGATATGACAAATATACGAGGAGTTTCCGTGACGTACTGGTTATTGTGCTGGATTTTGATATATCTATTGGTAAACTAGTTTGAACTTCATGCACCCATTGACGTTCACTTTCTGATTAATACATTTGCGATAGGCATGAATTGCTTTATCTCTCAGCTATGGGTTAAAAAGCATAACTACTTTTCTTCTCGAAGGTGGACTTTAGTTGTCTAAATTTCTTAGACAAAGGTTGATGATGATATTTATCTTTAAGGGTTTTGCATTGTTATTTCCACAATGTCCGATATGTCCTCTGGCCTTCTTCAGGTGTTTGTCAAACTCGGCAACCAGCACGGAAATTCGAACTACATCCTTTATTGAATCCACGGAGTTTGACTGTTCTGATTCCGTTAGCGCTAACCTGGTAAAAGATTTGAGTTTCCCTGTGTTGTTACTCGCCTGCAATCAGGATTGAACCTGCAACTTCCAGATGATTGTCTCCTAAGAAGCTTAGGGAACCAACACCTATAACCGTTATGCTATATGTCCTGCTGGACAGTTTAGAATGAATTTTTGGGATTTATAAACTTAATGTTCTTACTTGACTAGGATTACTACTATTATCTATGATTTTTTACCTGTGCTCAAATTCAGATTTTTTTTAACGTTCCATGTAGGTTCCCGAGTTCGACAACTACCTGAATAAGATCGGAGGACATATCAGCCGAAACGTTGTAGAAATAACAATGAAGATGAAGACAATAGTCTGAAAAACCTTAATGATAAGGATGGCTTTGGTAATAAATAACCCATGAATGTTGATATGCCATTAAGTAAACAAAACAAACTGTACCAAAACCACTATACATATTTGCATTCATTGTGTCCTATAAGATTAATAAATAATACCTCAATAACTGTTTTTTTCTATTTATGGTCTTTTTGTACATTTTGAGCTGTCATCATTAATTTTTTTTTTTTTTTGCTGCGTCTTTACTTTAAGGACTTTTATATAAGAGTCAGCAAATTGTTTTTATTCTTTTTCTTGACACAATTTTGAGTAATAATGACAAAAACCTAATTTAGAACAAATATCATATAAACGTGGGAAAAAAAAGAACTCTCAAGACTTGACTAAAATATTAAGAATGCACCTCCAAAGAACTCTATTCCCTAACGTCAAGGCATTGAATAACCATAGATGTGTTGACATGCCATTAGAATCAATTAATTAGAGAATCTCTGTCTTGGTGATTTATCTTCTATAGTAACACTTATCAGTTGTTCGATGCTAGATATAATTAGCTGGACTGCGGTTTCGTAGTAAGCGAGTTCGAACTCTAGGTGTGATATTACGTTAAATTTCGAACTAATAAGCTTGCAAAAGGTATGAAATATATCATCCTTACAGCTATATATGTAAAATAATGTCTGATGGATTTCGTTTTATGCCTTTGGGTTTAGTTAGGCTGAGACCCTTTCGGCTCAGCACATGGGTTAGTTAGGTGCAAACTTGAGCACAGGTGTTGACGTGCATGCGGGGAGGATGTGTCGTTCACAGATGTCAAAATAAAAATCCGAGAGAAAGGTTAACCAGTGGATGTGAATAACGTCATGCACCGGAAGCGGGCGCGCGGAAGATTTGGGGGATTTTGAAAAAGACAGTTAGTTGAGTTGAGAACTGGACGCCGAACGAGATGGGTTGACTTTCGCTTGCTTGCTCATGGAGGCCTTGGGCAGGTGTCGCACGAGATGGGGCAGATGAAAAAGCCAGAATAGAAAGAATGTGTATCTCTCTCCTTATGGCGAAGAACCTTTAAACTCAAAGGTAATAAAAAGTTTCGTACCTGAACTAAGAAGTCGTAAGTGTTTTTCGTGTTTCGAGATTCCTATGTTCTATGTATATATGTTATGAACAGTCTATGTACGTTTCACACATAGCCGTATCTGGCTATGGTACATATGTTAAATCATGCCACTACTGTTCTTCAACAAAGTTTTTTTAACGTCAAATATGGTTTTAGTCAACAAGTTTGTTTTTTTTAATTCTATATTATACAGCGTGTCTAAGAATAGATGCCACCCAACGAGTGTCCTGGATATGACACTAAACAATCTGATGGTAAGGTTACAGCAATGCTGGAGCTTTGAGGAATGCGGAGTACCCCTTCATTGCCATTGCTCCCAGGTCCACTCTTGCCCGGAGTGGTAGCACCTGATAGGGCCGTATCTATGGGTTAGATAGAAGTAACAGCATACTTATGCTAAAATGAATTGTTTGAGTAAACTGAATAGCTTGAAGTAGAAATGTTTTTGACAATTGAACCGTACTTACATTTAAACTGCGTGCTTATGCTTAACTGAATTATTTGAAATAGAACTGTTTTCGACATTAAAACTGCATTTACATTTAACTGAATTGTTACATATAACTACTTGAATAGTTTAAAATGGAAATATTTTTGACAATTAAACTGTGTACTTATGCTAAAGTGAATTGTTTTAAATAGAACAGATTATTTACATAAAAATGGATTTGGCTTTAATAACCTAAAATTGTTGATATGCCATAAAACCCAACAAACCAAACCTAACAATAGATGCAACCCATTAAAATGATAAAGATTTAAAAAAAAAAGCTAGACAGCAACTACGCAAGAATGCTGCGAGCAATTTTGAACATGTCCTAGAGGAAACACCCCACAAAGCACCAACTGTACGGTCACTTCCTCCCATTACGAAAACTATCCAAGTTAGACGAACCGCACATGCAGGACATTGCTGGAGAAGCAGGGACAAGCTCATAAGTGATGTTTTCCAATAGACCTCGTCATATAGCAGAACAAAAGCATGACGACCAGCTCGAACCTACATACAACAGGTCTGTGAGGATACGGGATATCACCCTGAGGACATGCCAGAAGCGATGAACGAAAAGGAGGAGTGGCGAGAGAGGGTCAGGGATATCCCTGTTGGCTGCACGACATGATGATGATGATGATTATGACAAACTTAATGGTGGTCATTTTGTACGTGTCCTACAAAAAATGCATACTTTGAGCTTTTTTTTTAAAAAAACTATATCAGCTTCCAGGACATGCAATTTTTTTGAATTTCTTGTCTCAGTAATAAATCAGTCTAAGATATAATGAGCTGCATCTATTTTGAGACAATTTTACATGATTTTAGTCTCCAAATAAATAGTGACGCAAATATATTTTCTTTCTTCTCCTAGGAATTGGGATTGAAGATTTATAGTTGTTATAGTATAATATTTTCAAATCGGCACCAAAACAAACACAACATTATTATTAATAGAGTTATTAGCAGGCACATGGACATGTATATTGAGACACTCTATATTCCGTATTCAAATAATAATTCTTTGTTTTTTTAATAATACATAGCTAATCTAAATTATTTAAACCAAGACTTTATTTCTTACATTCTGACGTTTTCATAAAAGATATCAGAACCACTTCTATATTGTCAGGGATTTCGGTTTTATGTTCTCTTTCCATTTATTGTATTTCTATTTCCATTTTATGTTTTTATATTTTCAATTGAAAAGTCAAGCTGATTGAAGTGAGTGAAAGTATACACTTTTTGGGATTTCTGTATTTACACCATTTGTAGTTATCAGCCATTGCGATAGATGAAATAAAATTATCTTGTTCGACATATAACATAAAAAGTTGTGAGAAAGCCAGTGAGCTCTATTGATGACTTCTTTAATGGGAAATCTTTTGAGAATAAGCGACATTTTTCCCGTTTTTATTTCTAGGTATCCAGCTGATTCCAACTATTTTAATTTTGACTTTCGTTTTCTGACGTTTGACTTTCATTCTCCTAAAAGAAAATATTATCCGCTTTTCACATCTGTAAACAATGGTTATATTTAAGTGATCGACATTCGCCTGTTGTTTATTTATTGGCATTGTTCTCATCAGAAACGATACTACATTTATGTAGGGAACGCTACTCCTGTTTGTTCTGGGTGGGGCATGAGTAATGTTTATGAACTGAGAAAGGTCAACTGAAATATTTTCGAAGTACTCTAGTAAATAGACAAAAGAAAGAAAGAAAGAAAGAAAGAAAGAAAGAAAGAAAGTAAGAAAAAAAAGAAAGAAAGAAAATGAATGAAGCAAAAGAATAAAGAAAAACTTTGCAAGAATATTAGAGGGAAAAGAAGAAAAAAGAAGCAAGAATATGAATAATGGAAAAGAACAAAGGAAAATAGGGATGTAATAAAATAAGAGAGGGTAAAGAGGAAAGAAAGAGAAGGAAGCAAGCATATGTGAGAGTATAAAAAACCAAAAAAAAACAAACAAGAAAAAAAAAGCGAAACGAATATTTGAAAAAGAAAAAAGAAGAAGGAAAAATAACTAATTTAGAAAATGAAAGAGGAAGGAGAAGAAAAGAAAGAAGTAATAATATGAGAGAAAGAAAAGAAGAAAAAAGGAGGGATGATATGAGAGAGAAAAGAACAAAGGAAATAACGAAGTATGAAAATGAGAGAAGGAAATTAAATAGAAAAAGAAAGAAGCAGTAATATGAGAGGGGAAAGAAGAAAGAAGAAAAATAAAAATATGAGAGAGGGAAAAGAAAAAAGGGAGAATATGAGACAAAGGACAAAGGAAATAATGAAGCAAGGATATGAGTGAAAAGACAAATGAAAAAACTCGAAGCAAGAAACTGAAAAAAAAAAAAAAAAAACGAAAAAGAACGAATTAAGAATATGGATGGAGAGGGAAAAGAAAAAAAAGAAAAACAACGAAACTATAAAATGAGATAATGTAAAGAAGAAAGAAAAAGAATGTAGCAAGTATATGAAAAATGGAAAAGATAAACAAAAACGAAGCAGGAATATGAGAGAGGGGGGAAAGAGAAAGAAAAACGGTGAAGTAAGAAAAGAAAAGGATAAAAGAAGAAAGAAAAAGAACGGAGAAAGAAAATGAGAAAGGGAAAAGAAAAGGACAATGTGAATGTGGTTGAAGGAGATGTGTATGGGGCCCACATAGTTATAATCGCAAAAAAAAAAAAATTTTAAATTGAAATTGATAAATATGCGGTGCCTTCAATAAGTTTCCAGATTTTATTTTGTACAGGAATTTAAAATTGTCGTAGACTCTAGAAAAGTCAGTATATTGTCGCTATACATCCTATGAGATGACTGATCAATTTTTATGATTTCAGGTTAAATGAACAGCTACAGCAGCAATTGGAATACACCCTACTAAAGCCTGGTTCTCACAGCTGGTGAATTTCAAAAATGCAATCTGGACGTAAGGTCACTTTAGAAGAACGATATGCAATAAAATTCTGTTTTAAACTTGGAAAAAATTCCGCAGAAACGTATGGAATGCTTCAGACTGCTTTTGGAGCATCTTGCATGAATCGAGTATCAGTTTTTGCGTGGCATAAGAGATTCAAGGAAGGTAGGGTGTCTGTAGGGGATGATTAGAGGTGTTGAAGGAGTAAGGAAGTCAATACACCAGAGTTGATTGGCCAAAGGGCTAGGGTTAGGGTTACTATGTTGAGGTTTTAAGGGAGTTCAGGAAGAGATTCCGTAGGAAAAGGCCAGCACTCTTCAAATCGGATCAGTGGCATTTCCACCAGGACAATGCGCTAGTCCCAGACTCCAGCTTTGTCACAGACTATTTGACCAAAATGGGTATCAAGACAATTCCTTAGCCTCCCTTAGAATTGAGCATGAATTTTTGAGTGGCATAAGAGATTCAAGGAAGGCAGGGAGTCTAAGAGGGATTATGAAAGGTGTGGGAGGAGTAAGGAAGTCAATACACAAGAGTTGATTGGTCAAAGGGTTAGGGTTAGGGTTACTATGTTGTGGTTTTAAGGGAGTTCAGGAAGAGATTCCTTGGGAAGAGGTCAGCACTCTTCAAATTGGGTCAGTGGCATTTCCAACAGGACAATGCACCAGTCCAACACTCCATCCTAGTCACAGACTATTTGACTAAGATGGGCATCAAGACAGTTCCTTACCCTCCCTATAGTCCAGACCTTGCACCCTGTGACATTTGGTAATTAGCTAAGCTCAGAGACTGTCGTTATAAGCCAATTGAGGAGATGAAAGAGGCTTTGACGAAGGTCATTGACACGCTCATACAAGTGTACTTCTATGGAGCCTTCCAGAAGTGGTTGGAACGGTCTAACAAGTGCATTGCAGCCGGAGGAGATTACTTCGTAGGGGACTAGAGTTTCATGTGTGTACTGTTAATAAAAGTGCCCATACGAAAAGAGTCTGGAAACTTATCTAATGACCCTCGTATATATATATATATATATATATATATATAAGTTTTGTAAACGTTAATAGTTTAAAAGTTTTAAAAATTGTATCCTTATGTATTACTAACAATGCAATTAAACATTTTTTATACACAGTGAAATGATCAAACGGTTCTATTTCAAACAATTCAATTTAACATTAACCAACAAAGTTAAATGCTTCTAGTATTGCTAACAATTCATTTTGACATCAGTCATTTGTTCACACACAGTTAAATAATAAGTTCTATTTCTAAAAACTTAATTTAACATAAGCCATTTGTTTACATATCTTAGATGTCAGACAGTTCTATTTGACCCTTAGATAGGACCCTTTCAGGAGTTACCACTCCTGGCCAAAGTGCACCTGAGAGTAATATCAATGAAAATGTAATCTACATTCCCCAAAGTTCAAGCATTACTGAAGTTTACCATCAGATTGTTAAGTGTCATATTTAAAGCATTCATATGGTGGGAGTCTTAACCCTCTGCAGAGATGCAACCCCAGCCGACTGGACTAATGGAGAGTTTAGGTTCGGTTTCTTGGCTTAAATGTATATCAACCTTCATGGGTTATTTAAGGCGAAAGTTATTCTTCTCGAAGAATATGAGAAGCACTATTTGATTTATAGCTGGCAAGGATATGGTACTTCAGGCATTCCCCATGGGTACAGGGAACGTAATAGCGCAAATAGAATTCGAACTCTCTCACTGCGATATCGCAGTCCAGAACGTTAGTATGGACCATTACAAGAGATAAGTTTTAATGATATATAGACCATATAATATATATATATATATATATATATATATATATATATATATATATATATATGATATATATATAATTAAATATATATATATATATATATATATAGACCATATAATGATATATAGACCATTACAAGAGATAGGTTTTAATGATATATAGACCATATAATATATATATATATATATATATATGTGAATATATAATATGTATATAATTATATATATATATATATATATATATATATATATATATATATATAGAGAGAGAGAGAGAGAGAGAGAGAGAGACCATATAATGATATATAGACCATTACAAGAGATAGGTTTTACTATAAAATAAAATATCAATTAGAGAAGAAAAAAGATTGACTGAGGGGTTGACTCATTCATTGATTTTACTGGCATGTCAAACAATCTAGGACTATTTTATACCTATCGGCGAAGGAATCACCGTCATTGTATGTTCATAACTACCTTTTTAGGTGCCCGTGGTGTAATGGTTATCGTCGTAGGAAATGGACACGGCGACACGCGTTCAAATCATCGACAAGACTGACTGCATTTCACATAGCACTAATACCCTTGGGAAAGGTATGAATCCAATTATTCTCCCCCCAGCTATGGGTAAATAGTAGAACAGACTGGTTTCTTCAGCCTGTGTTAGGCAACTAGTCTAGGAGAAGGAAAACTCTGAATTCAAACCCGTTAAACTACGCTTAAAAATTGACCTTGTGTCATATCCTGCCCGAGCGGTGGTGTTGGTAAATCTGATAACTATCTTTTTATGTAGTTGTTACGAAGGATTTTTTTTTCTACAAGTGATATGATATCAAGTTCTTCCAATTTGAACTTGTTTAGTTCTAAATTATCTCTAGAAAAATATTACTTATAATGATAAGAAGAGAAAAAATGACCTGCTGACTCATTTGTAAAAGTATTTAGAGAAAAGCTACCGAAGAAAAATATCAATGATGACAGCTCGAAAGTAATAAAAAGACAATAGATAGAAAAACAATTTTTGAGCCATCAATTATTAATTGCGGAGGACATTGGAAATGCACACATATATATATATATATATATATATATGCGTGTGTGTGTGTGTGTGTGTGTGTGTGTGTGTGTGTGTTATTCGGTCTTGTTAAACCAGAGTTGGGACTAATTCCATCAGGACAAGAAAACCATTCAAAAGTGAACATTTAAGTTTTCCTGGTAAAGAGCTCAATGTAACTGATATTGCAGAACATTCATTTCTTTAAGAAAAGCAAAACCGGTCACCTTAGGATTATAAATTTATTTCCATCCCGTTACGTGTTTTTGGTATAAACCAAAACCACCAAAAAAAATTAACAGGACTTCTTCTGATCTTGTGGATTTGGTGTATATAAAAAACACGTAACAGAATGGAAATAAATTCATAATCTTAATGTGACCAGTTTTGTTTTTCTTAAAGAAATATATATATATATATATATATAGAGAGAGAGAGAGAGAGAGAATTGGTATTATATGACTTCTTTGTTTAATAGCATATCAACGTTCATGGGTCGTTCAGTGCCAAAACAATCCTTGTTTAATAATAACATTGGTACAATTTAACCCATTCTTTAGGGAATAATGAAGTTTATTATTTTCGAAAGGGTATTAGTCTGAAAGTGAACGTTATGGCGTAACTGATATTCGAATTAATTCTTTCTTTCTTTCTTTCTTTCTATCGACTTAAGGGCTTTGAAAAGATTTCAGTTGCCCTTTTTTAATTCATCAACACAAATCATGCCTCCACGACATTATCTACAGGGGACTCTCCTTCGAATAGTTTTACATGACAAATACATATATATATATATATATATATAGAGAGAGAGAGAGAGAGAGAGAGAAAGAAGGGGGTGAGAGAGATGAATTGATAACAAGGTAATCCAAGTAGAAGGAGAGATTTATTGAGAAGCAAAGTCGACACTATAGCGTTTTGTTTCTAATAAACCACCCTAAGGGCTATTAGTGAAGTTAAATCAACAATAGATGTTTAAAAATGCAAAATACAAAAACGCTTTAGAAATGACTTTGCTTCTCAATAAATCTTTATTGATACTCGGATTACTTTCTAATCAATCTTTCTCTATATATTATCGGATTACACTCCATTATTTACTTCCATATATATTTATATATATATACATATATTGATGGGTTGCCCTTGTGAAACAAAGATCAAAAAGAAAGCGGTCCACGTCGACCGATAAGACCGATACTAGACAGGAAGTTATGGCAACAGCGGCCGGAGGAGGTCTGCTCTGGATTTGATGACATAGTGTTACGGTTCTTCCACCCGTGCATTTTGCCCTTGAAAGCCACCCTGCGGGTGTTTTCAAAGGATTCATCATGGTTGGTGGTGAGAGGCCCGGCGTCGCGTTTCTCAAGAAAGGTGAACCATTGTCAACGGTCGATCTGACATACAGCAAAGTGTATTTTTTTTTTAATCAGCCCTGTAATCCTTGATGAGAATTGATTCTCCGTCCTGGAGAAATGTCCAGCCCAGTGTAGCTAGAACTTCAATAGCATTGCTTCGATATCGGTGATCTTCGCCTTTTAGTTTGGTTTATTTAACAGCAAATCAACCTTTATATATACATCAATACCGAAATTTTATCAATTTAGAATTGCTGAGTTTCAAGTATTCCTATACATAGGTGCATTCCTCGCTTTCCATTGCTCCAGAACTGGATCCTCACCAATGTTTACTGTCATATTTGGAATACCTTTTGTGGAATGACATATCACTCAGCAGTCGACGTATTGTAAGCAACAGCGAGAGTATATATAGATATATATATATATATATATATATATATATGTGTGTGTGTGTGTGTGTGTGTGTGTGTGTGTGTATGTGTGTACGATAAACAAAAATGTTACGATCTTTAGTAACCATCAAAGCAATATTCTACTTTTCGGAAATTTTAAAATAATCTTTTTAAGAATTGGTATGTTAAAAATGAGAGATCAACGCAACATCTCTTTGCTAAATGAGGATTTCATTTAGTATTCCACTATTTGCAGCTGGGGTTTTGAAGATATCAGCGCACTGGGTCCAAGTTGAAAGCAACACCTGAGGTACCACCAGAACTTTATTTCAAATCATTCGTACCTTTTTAAGTTAAATATTTGACGGAGACATTATCCAGGTATTCATGTTTCGATCTCTCTGGCTATTCTATTTTTTAAAAAAAAAGGTTAACTGTCGATATTTCAAGAATTAAAGGTGAGTTTGTAAATATATTGGTTTGGTTTGGGTTAGTTTTATTGCATTTCAACCATTGTAGGTTATTTAATGCCAAATCTTTTTTTATACATATATATTAATATGCATAATTTGATTTAATTTGGTTAGGTTTTATGGCATATCAACCATTGTAGGTTATTTTATATCAAATCTTCTTTACACATATATATTAAATATATAAGATTTAGTTTGGTATGGTTTTATGGCTTATCAACCATTGTAGGTTATTCAATGTCAAATCCTCTTTTATTCATATATATTAGATACGTAGACTTTGGTTTGATTTAGCTTTATAGAATATCATCCATTTTAGGTTATTTAATGCCGAATATTCTTTATGAATATATATCAAATATATTAAATATGATTTGTGAACACATTTGATACTGGAGCCTGGACATCAGATTGCTTAGTGGCATGAGTCGGATATTCGTTAGAGGAATCTTACACGTCTGCTGAGATGCCATCAGTGTATTCCACCGCCATAGGCGACTTTTTCCATTTAAAGTGTATGAAATAATGTTAAATTAGTTATGTTTTGATATTTGGTATTAATCTGTTTGAGGGACGCAAAATTATGTTGCAACTGGTACACCAAGCAAAACGTCTGAGAAGTCCGGCTCCAAGGACAAATTCTGTTCTGTGTATAAGGAGATTTTAACCGGAAAATCATTTTGAATATCTATAAAAGCAGTCTGAAAATACTTAGCACGCCTAAAGGTTCTCTGCTCTCTATTCATTTACCCAAAGACCAAAAATAACCGACGAATATCAATTTTGAGAAAATTAATGCAATTCTTTAATATCAATTATCATCATAATCTACTGCTTATATATATATATATATACGAGGATCATTAAATAAGTTTTTAGACTCTTTTCGTATGGCCACTTTTATGGATAGTACACTCATGAAACTTTAGTCCCCTTCGAAGTAATCTCCTCCGGCTGCAATGCACTTGTTGTACCGTTCCAACGACTTCTGCAAGGCCCCATGTAAGTCCTCTTGTGTGAGCGTGTCAATGACCTTCATCACAGCCTCTTTCATCTCCTCAATTATCTCATAACGACAGCCTCTGAGCTTAGGGAATAACCAAAAGTCACTGGGAGCAAGGTATGGACTATAGGGAGGCTAAGGAACTGTCTTGATACCAATCTTGTTCAAATAGTCTGTGACAAAGCTGGAGTCTGGGACTAGTGCATTGTCCTGGTGGAAATACCACTGATCCGATTTGAAGAGTGCTGGCCTTTTCATACGGAATCTCTTCCTGAACTCCCTTAAAACCTCAACATAGTAACCCTAACCCTAACCCTTTGGCCAATCAACTCTGGTGTATTGACTTCCTTACTCCTCCAACACCTCTACTCATCCCCTACAGACACCCTGCCTTCCTTGAATCTCTTATGCCACGCAAAAACTGATGCTCGATTCATGCAAGATGCTCCAAAAGCAGTCTGAAGAATTCCATACGTTTCTGTGGAATTTTTTCCAAGTTTAAAACATAATTTTATAGCATATCGTTCTTCCTCAGGTCCAGATTGCTTTTTTGAAATTCACCAGCTGTGACAATCTGGCTTTAGTAGGTTGTATTCGAATTCCTGCTGTAGCTATTCATTAGAACTTGAAATCATAAAAATTGATCTGTCATCTCATAAGATGTATAGCAATAAGATACTGAATTTTCAAGAGTCTACGACAATTTTGAATACCTGTACAAAAAAGGTCTGGAAACTTATTGAATACACCACGTATATGTATATATTGAGATTGATTCGGTGATAAAGCATATATACCAAAGTTAAGTAAATGATTTTGGTTGAAAATCAGCCCAACTTATAATATATATATATATATATATATATATATATATATATATATATATATATATATATATATATGTGTGTGTGTGTGTGTGTGTGTATGTAAGTATGTATGTATAGAAAGAGAAAGAAGGGGGTGAAAACGACAGAAAGACAGTGTGTGTGTGTGTGTGTGTGTGTGTGTGTGTGTGTGTGTGTGTGTGTGTGTGTGATGGAGAAATAGAGATAGAAAGAGAAACATAGAACGGGAAAGTCACTTTATTCAACGCAGAGTTTTGTTTGCTTGTTCAATGTTGTCCAGATCCAACTCTTTAACTGCCGTTTAATGTTGACAAAGAAAGAAAGACCTCAATTTCATTTATCCAGTTTTTTTCGCCTTTTATTCAAACGGAATATAACAAGGGGCACCTATGTGCCTGCAATAAAAAAAAAAGGTAAAAATTCAGAAAACTATTTTGACAGCGATAAACGATAAATGTATTTGATAATTAAACAAACAAAATGCCTTACTTATTAAGTACAGACCAAAGTCTTACAAGAGTGAAGATCATTTCAGATAATATAAAATAGGTAAGGAATGTTGGGGGTCACTTAATCATTGAATAGTACATGCGAGGAAGAGGGTCTTCTTGATTTTATAAGTCAATTATTCTTGATACAGAATGTTACTAAAACTACCGTATTTGACAGCATGTAACACGCATCGGTGTATAAGACGCAGCCCAATTTCAGCTGAGCAAACCAAGAAAAAAAACAAAGTACTAATATTAAATGTGATGAAATGAATGTAATGAATATTATCAATAAAAGCACTTTTAATAAGCATAATAATCTTTTAAATAATCATATTTACCAACCCCTCTGCTGGGGCAGGATATGACACAAGGTCGGTTTTTAAGCGGAGTTTAACAGGTTTGAATTCAGAGTATTCCTTCTCCTAGACTAGTTGCCTCACCAAGGCTGAGGAAACGTGTATGTCCTACTATCTGCCCATAGCTGAGGGAGAGAATAATTGGATTCATACCTTTCCCAAAGGTATTAGGGTTATGTGAAATGCAATCAGCCTCGTCGAGGATTTGAACTCGTGTCGCCGTGTCCATTTCCTACGACGATAACCATTACACCACGGGCACCTGAACATAAACAAGTCTTTTAAAAAATGAATATAGGTAAATGTATATTACCCTAACGTCTAAGCTAATAGGGTTTGCCAGGTAGCTAGATTCGGCCGAATTTTAAACCTACACATTTCATATAAGACTCAGGGTCATTTCAACAGATATTTTTAATTAAAAGAATGCGCCTTACATGCGGTAAAATATGGTAATTCACTAATTCCACTCATAATCACCTTATTGGTCAGCAAAACTACGTTATCAGCCCTCAAAAAGATTGAATGCAGAAAATATTTTCCTAGCAACCGAATATATATTTACATATTCTCTCCTCCAAGATCACAGTGCGATATAAAGTCAGTAACTAAGTGGACTACGCTTGGCGTTAATTCAAAATCTTACTCCTAAAAGACTGTTTCCAGACTCAAATTGAAAGAGTGTTGCCTGCTTTATCATTTATCAAGGGCAAAGAGATTCATGCCTTCACTAATGGCATTAGGTAGAAATGAAAGGCGAATAGCCATTTTAGGATCTGAAATTTGCTCGCTGAATCCATTCCTGATGGCGATAACCATAACTCTAACCCTAATAGGGCTATCCTCAGTATGACACTAAACTATAAGACTCCAGATGTAGAGATCTAAGGAATGGGAAGTACCCTTTCATTGTCATTTATCCAAGGTCACTCTCACTCGGAGGGTTAGCATCTGTTAGGGTCAATTTAAGGATCGAGATAAACATTTAAGAATAATTAGTATTCGAGAGGTCTGAGTAAAAAAATCAATTAAGAAATATCTATATAAGATTATAAATGTAAACCTACGAAGTGGCCGATTTCTAAACTTCTTCGCTTAAAATAACGCAAGAAATGTTGACATGCCGTTATAACAATCGATCAATCAATCTTTCGATACAGGTGTAATATAATGGCCGAGGAATTTAGTTAGGTGCAATCATGAGCACAGGTGTTCACGCGCGCGCAGAGCGGACGTGTCATTCAGAGATGTCACAATAAAAACCCCAGATAGAAATGTGACCACGGGATGTGAATGACGTCACGCATCGGAAGCGTGGGCTGAGATTTGAGAAAAAGTTAGTTAGCTGAGTTCCTGCCTGAGAAGAAGAAAGTTTACTTTCGGGGCTCGTCGTGGCCAGACGAATTTGTGTGCTACGGGCGCTGCGCGTTAGTGGGGTTGAGAGCTGACGATGTAAAAGCAGACAGCGTAGAAGGATTGTGTCTTTCTCTCTCCTTATGTCGAAAAACCTTTAAACTCAAAGGTAATAAAAAGTTTCGTACCTGAACTAAGAAGTCGTAAGTGTTTTTTGTGTTTTGGGATTCCTATGTTACCTATATATGCGTTATGAACATTGTGTGTCTATTTTACATATCCGTATCATGGGTATGTTACACAGGTATTAGTGAGATTCACTCCTAAATAAAAAGAAACAAATAAAATAGATCAATTAATTAATTTACAAGAACGAAATTATGAAAAAGATTTCATTGTACATTTGTTTATGTTCAGCTTTTCTTTCCGGCCAAGCAACGTTTGGTAGCCCTATTAATTTTGACTAGTATTTTACCTTTTTAATGACAATTTTTTACGGCCAAGCTTTTCTGTGAAACTTAATTTCAAAAGTGATTGATAAAATACACGATCGATATCTTTGAATAAGCTCATATTGATAAGAAATATGTAGTACCCCTCCATTGCCATTGCTCCCAGATCCTTTCTGACTCAAAGTGGTAGCATCTGATAGGGTCGTATCTATGGATCAAATAGAACTGTTTGACATTTAAACTGTGCACAAATGAATAACTACTGAACGAATGAGTAATGTTGAATAGAATAATTAGTGTTAATTTGCAATACGTTTAACCACTTCACTGTCAGCAAACAAATGATTAATATTGAATATGATTAATAGTTATATAGCAATAACTGACACCATTTAACTGCGTTGAAGCAATAGCAATGCTAGTGTGAAAACAAATTGGTTTTAGCTAATTTAAAAGTGAAATTACCCACAAATTATTCTCTTACAAATTATATATTGAAATCATCCATTTAAATGTGTGCAAACCAATAATTGATGTTAAATTGTTTGCGAGGCGAAGCAAAACTTGAAACCATTTAACTGTGAGCAAAAGATGAGCTCGGGCTAGTTTAGGGATGTTATCAACAAAATATGTTTGATAATCATATATTTAATATATATGTATAAACCAGATTTCGCATAAAATAACTGAGCTTTCTCTAATCGTGCCCAGCACGTTTTACTTGGATGGTTTTTCATATGGAAAGTAAGTCGTCGTTCAGTTGTTCTGTACGGTGTTGCTTCCAGGATTTGTCCAAAACAGCACGCAGCATTTTTATGTAGGTTTTCCTAGCGTTTTGTCAGAGTTCAAGTGATGGAACCTCACTGACACGGCTATAACTTCCCGTTTTATTTTATCAGTGAGATACAATTTCTATATGGTCGATAATATGTCAATAGCAGACTAACGTTTACCAATGTGTACATTGATATTGTTTTCGATGGATAAGACGTTGCTACCGAGGTATAGGAACGGGTTTAGTGATTTCAGAGGTTAGCCTTATAATAATGAGGAAATAGCACGGTTTTGACGAAAAGACATGAGCTTTGCTTTATCTAAGTCCATATATAGACAAATGTCTCTTGCTGCCAGCTCCAGCAACATTTCCCAATTCACACTTTCTATAATGACTGGATATAAAATCTCAAAAGGTTACGCTTCATTTTCAGAAGTTTATCTCAAGAATGAATAAAAGGAAGAAGTTTTAAACCGTTTGTGGAACGCGTAAATAGCTGATCGTTTCTGTATAATAGATAAATGCAGAAGTAAACTTTCAACAGCGCTTAAAACCAACAACTGCTTACACGATACTTGGGGTAATTTAAATTAAACCAACAACAATTGTTATTTGGTATTATATTTAATCATAATCAATTATTGTTTAATTGTTATTCTAATTAAACCAATAACTGCTTACTGGACACATATTGCAATTTAACGGTAATTTGCTAAATACATATACTTCATTGGACTCTTTTCCAATCGGCTGGGACAGTAGAATACGCCGATTTCATCTCGGCAGAGGGTTCAGAGTGCGGCCTTAACGAGTGTTCTGGTGTCACAGTCGGCTGGGAGTGTAGAATACACAGATTTTTCTCTGCGGAAGGGTAAGATCCCCCATCCAAATTTTGTCCTGGATATGGCAATAAACAATCTGATGGTGAGGTTCCTGTAATGCTGGAGCTTTGAGAAATATGGAATACCCCTTCATTGCAATCGCTCCCAGGTCCTCTCACGACCGGAGTGGTAGTACCTGATAGGATCCTATCTATGGGTCAAATAGAACTAAACTGTGTACTTATGCAAAACTGAATTGCTTGAACTAGAACTGTTTGACATTGAAAGTGTACTTAGACTAAAGTGAATTGTTCGAAATAGAACAGTTTTAACATTTAACTGTGTGTAAACAAAAACTATACTTATACTAAACTGAATTGTTTGAATTAGAAATGCTGGATTAAACTGAATACCTTGAAGTAGAAACGTTTTTGATAATGAAACTGTTTACTAATGCTAAACTTAACTGTTTGAAATAGAACGGTGTATTTGCATAAAAATGGATTTGGCATTAAATACACTACAAATAATGATATGCCATAAAACACTAAGAAAAGAGCCCATAGTAGACCTCTCATGGTCATATGAAAAAAACATATTTTCGTTTGTCCTTGCTTTGAACAGTAAGGATATTCGTCTTTGAAAACCTCAGGTGGTGTAACGGTTAACAAGCTAAACTAGCAAACCGTCACGAGTGAGTTCCAGTCTCAGTTTATGACCCATATATACCTTGTACCATATCTAAGCTAAACACTAAGTAAATTATTACAGCTGTTCCTCTTTGAACCGTCAAGAACATTTTGCCCTTTCCTCTCCGCTATAGGTGTGACTTTATTTCTTGTTTCATCATTGAATTATTTGTTTCTTATTGGCTTTTTCGTTCGTTGGTTGCTTTGTTTTACAGCGTATCAACTCTTTTCGAGTTATATAACACCGAAGAAAGTAATTTTTATAAAAATTTCAGATGAATAACTTTAGCATAAATACAGTTTTTTTTTACTACTTGCTAAATGTAAAAACAGTTTGGTTTGGTTTGATGACACATCAAACATTGTCGTTTATTAATGCCCAATTCATTTTTATACATATAAAAAGTTCTTTTTCAAGCAATTCTGTTTAGCATAAGTTTAATTCTATTTGACCCATAGATAGGACCCTATCAGGTGATACCGCTCCGGGTCAAAGTAGAACTGGGAGTGATGGCAATCAAGAGGTACTCCACATTCTCTTCAGCTCCAGAATTACTGGAGTATCACCATAAGATTGTTTAGTGACATATCCAGAACACTCATAGGGGGGTTCTTCCCCTCTGCAGCGATGGAGACGGTGTATTCTACAGTCCCAGACGACTAGGCCATTTCATTATTGACTGGGCAAAATATGGTTTAATGATGATTCTTATTGATACCAATTGCCTAGTGATGGAATCCTGAATTGTTTGAATTAGAACATTGAATAAACTGAATAGCTTGAAATAGAAATGTTTTTGACAATTAATCTGTGTACTAATGCTAACCTGCATTTTTTGAAGAAGAACTGTTTTTTGTATAAAAACTGATTTGGCATTAAATAACCTACAAAGGTGTATATGCCATAAAACCCAAACAACTAACTTCATTAGATTCGTCCGAAACAGAAAAAAACATTGATTAATCCACCTATTTCAATGATATTTCATACAGTCAAAGTTATTTGATGCAAAGAGTCTAGGTTCCTTGGACAACTATATTTACATTGAATAGTTGTTTCCTTCGAGATTTTAAACGCTGTTGTATGATATCACTATATTTATATCAAAACAAATAATTTACAATCATTTGCGTCGTCTCACAATTGTGATTTACGATAATTTATGCACAGTTATATGATTTTAAATAACTATTTATAATTAATGATAAACGTTTGTTTGCACAAAGATGTATGATTTCAAGTATTTCATCGAATACCAATAATTATATTGCTTCAATTAATTATTCATATCAAATAATAGTAAATCGGTTGCATACAATTGTAAGATCTCGAGGATTTCTATTTCATCATCATCATCATATCGTGCTGGCAGCACGGATATCCCTAACCCTCTCTCGCCACTCCTCCCTATCGTTCATCGCCCTAGGCAGGTCTTCAGGACAACAACCTGTATCCTCACATAGCTGCTGAATGTACGTTCGTGCTGGTCGTCCTGCTTTTGTGCGGCCGTGTGTGGGGATCCATAAGAGTACATCTCTTATCCCAATAATTATATGGTATCTGTTGTGGTCTTCAGATAAGACCGGTGGAAGAACAACTCAAACAACGGGTGAGAGGTGAACGTTATTGTATAAACAGAAAAAAGGAAGTCATACAAAAGAAGTACTAGCCGTTCTCGGCTTGCAGTCTGTCTGTCAAATGTCTCGTAAGAAACAAAAAAGTTGTCTTCCCCGAGCGAGCAAGCTCGGAGAATATTTTTAGGTTGGATGAGTTCATCTTTGGGGTATGGTAGGATATGTCGCCATAACAGTTTCAAATATCAATTTCTATTTAATAATTATCATGTTTGCCTGCATTTACGTGTGGTGTAATGGTTAGCAGCCTAGAGTAACAAATCCCTACTAGTGGGTGAGATTCTCATTGCATGTTTTATACACCAAGCTTTGAGTTCCAACAAAGCAAATTTTTAGTACATAATTATTTGGTTTCAAGTAACTATTGCTACTGTTAAGCAAACAATGATTGGTCTAAATAATTATTCTTAATACAAATAATCTACGGCTAAATAGAATTAAATATTCCGATCAAATACGAATAAATTTTACACAAACATCTTTCACTCATAGATGAGATTCTAACAGGTACAACCATTTAGGGTCAGAATGGACCTGGGAATAATAGGAATGAATGAGTTCTCCATAAGCTCCAGATGTCCAGAAATGTAGCCTCACAACCAGATACAATTAGATTGTCAAAACACCCACTTTTTCCTAGGTGGGGTCCTACCTCTCGGCAGGGGATGTAGTCGGCGTATTCTAAGATTAAAAAACGGAATGCAACACCACGGCCCCAAATAGACGATGGATGTCGAACTTCAACTTATGTTTCAGTCGGATTCCGCGGTAACCTAACTCTGATAAAAAGACACAAACACAATAGCCCGTCTGTTGGTTTCCCGGGTCGTTTCTTTTATTATTCTCGGGCGTGGCTGCTATGAGTTCCACCTGGTCTCTTCCCTCTTCTCTGAGGAGTGCACCCCTACTGACTCCTTTTGCCACTCTTATATATGTCCCTCCAATTATTCCCCAGCAACTGCTTTCATCACGTCATCTTTAAACTTTCAGTGACATGTCTGAGCCAAACAAGCTTAATTTCCCTTGATTTTCACAACTCAAACATCCCTCAACCTCAAATCCCAAGTCCAGCCAAAAAACAAGTTATTACAAAAATAATCAACCCAAATCCCTGATTATTTTACAAGAGTAGGAAGAAGGAAAAGTGAAATGCGCTGATGAAAACAGAATATCGAACATAAACAATTACAATTTTTCAAAATATGATTTTCAATGTCTAATTAATGGAGATATTTTTTTAAATGGTTGCACAGGGAATTAATTTGCCTTTTCCAATTTTAATTTCGATTTTGTAAATAGTGTCTGTAATTAGAATTCAAATTAAAAAGAAACAGAAAGTAACGAAAAACCGCTTCCTGCGTAATACGATATATGAAAAAAATATATTTGCCCCCATCATAGTTACAATGCTCGAAGTCCCAATCGTAATTTGTAAATCTAGATTTTTACTTGTGGCTATAGTTATTTAATATGGATTGTCATTATTAATAACTTGAAACCGTTTTATTATTTTATTCCTAACGAGCTTTTCACACAATCGTTACTGGAAGTTTTTTCACTGGAGTCCGAGTGACAGCAAGTTTCTTAAAATCTTCAGGACTCTTCTTAGTATTCAGGTTATCCACAACAATGCTGAAGTTTTGAAGGTTTCGGCTCGTCCTCTTTTTTCCAACCCTTCCAGACCCTTTATCAAGCCTTTCGGGATTTTTTCACCAATTTGGACCACCCTCACCCTTTTGTTCGATTGCTTTTTTAGTTCTCAGGTAAAGTCCAATTATTTATCACTCTTTTCGTTTTCCTTGATTTCAACTCTGTGGTCCACCGGGACAGTAAAGTTCACTATTCATCAGGGTCTTTTTTTATTTTCAACAATTACTAAGTCTGATCATCTAGCCGTAAGTAGGTGATCTATCGTATCTCAAAATTCCAGACAAAATTTCTTATCCCATTCTCCAGGACTGATTCCAATTTGTATATATACCATTTGATAGTATGATCGAATTTCAGTTTTTTGCACTATTCCCAGTGGATCACCTTCCCTACCCAGTCGAGTCTAGTCTTGTATTCTTTTTTAACCAATTTACTGCATTAACTTTTCATTTGATTAATCGTTTCCTCTCTATCGCCACATAACCTGCACTTGCTCTTTTATTGCGTTACATATATTTTCGTTTCAACATATTTGGTTTTTATCGACTGGATTTGTGCTTCAGTCAGAAGAGATTCAGTTATCGCGTGGATTTGTGCTTCAATCAGAAGAGATTCAGTTATCGCGTGGATTTGTGCTTCAATCAGAAGAGATTCAGTCCCTCTCTTAAGAGTTCCTTTTCATTGGCATGCCCTGGTCTTCTGGTTTATGATTTCGTTAGTTTCTAACTGAAAGTGTCCGAACAGTTGTTTTCTTATCATTTCAGTATCCTAGTTAATTTCATTCTGTTGATACTTTTGTTATTTGTATTTGTTCTTTTCATTGTAGTTAGTCTTTCTTTGCTTTTTTTTATGTTGTCTTCGAGTCGTCGTATTGATGCAATAACGCTGTTTCAATCCTGGTGAGTCCTCCTCCTCCTTCTTTTCATGACACTTATTGACTCTCTGTCATCTCTAAGGTGTAAAGACTTGTGCATCGTTAATAGCTTTCTTGTCCTCTGGTACATTTGTCGAAGTTCTTCCATTCCAATAATGGTCCTGAATATCTAGCAAGCGGAACAGCCCAGGTGTTCATCCCCTTAATTAGATCCCTACTGCCGAGATTGGTTTCGAGAAGCTTTCTCCTTCATCTGAGATCCTTTTTTTCATCTTTTTATTTCATCTCTATTTGTTTGATGGAGTCCATTCTTAATACTCACAAGTACTTATAAGTTTCCTTTTCTCAAAGTGCTCTGATTCTTTCTGAATTTGGTAGTTATAGTGCTTCTGTCATTTGTCATTTTCCGCTTCTCATTAATAATAGGCTACAATTTTCTAAGCCAAATTCCATACCTATATCCTAACTATACATTCTTTGTATCAGATTATCTAAGTTTTTTTCATTTTCGGCAAACAACTTTATGTTGTCCATGTAAATTAGGTGATTAAACTTTTCTTGCGTTATAATAAATTTGTAATTCCCTGTGAATGTTCTAAGAACGAGGTTGCATAGTATTATCGCTATTAAAAATAGTAAAGGAGAAAGTGAATGTCTTTGGAATATACATTACTTTTTTGTAGTCAATTCCACTTTTTAGTTTTTCATGGCTTCTGCGATGAACTTTATGTACATTTTATTCATACTATCATCCAGCTTTGTGGGATCGTATCGTAGGCCTTTCTGTTGCCAATCCACACCATGGCTACATTCTGTCTTGTTTTGCTCTCGTTGTGGATGTGTTGCTCAATGTACTGTAACTCACCTATTCCTCTTGTTTTCTTATGGAATCCCTTTGGTCCTTCTGAAAACAGCTCGTGGTTTATTAAAGAGTAACCTCCTCCCTAATTTGTGCTGTTAGGATTTTCCCCATCATAGGTAGACACGTTATCGATCTATATATGTTTAGGGCGGCTTTTTGTGGGTCTTTTTGAATCAGGGAAGCCTTTTCTTTAGTTATCCCTTCAGCTATATTTGCTTGTTCTAAGCATCTACACAGTTTAAGAGCAAGTCTTTCGTGGATAAACGTGAATTTTTCAAAACTAGAATCCATGTATGCCATCATGGCCAGGCGCTTTTAAATTTGCTATTTTTCTTAGTGTTGCTCTGGGCAATTCCACGTCTACTATCGCCTCGGGGAATTCCTTGAGTCCATGTAATTCTTTTTTCTTTGTTCTTTATCCTTTCGGCCTTTCTCTAATGTTCTTTTCATTCTCACATTTTACTCGACAATAGTTTTGCGTCATTTGCATCAGTTTGTTGATAGTTCCTCATGCATAATCCTCCAAGTTGATAGTATAATATTCGTTGATTATTATGGAAAGTCCTGTTTTGATTGTGTTGCTTGAGTCTGACTCAGTAGCTTTTAAGTCTGTGATCATTTCACCAATATCTTTTGATTCATCCCTTTAATATCTATTGTTGGAGTTTTTCTATGATTTTGTTTTGATCTTTTGCTCCAAACAAATTCTGGTGTTCTTTCTTCCTTCCTTAGAATCTTTGCGTGTTTTCGCAATTTCCTTACCTGTCCTTCTGATCTAATTCCCCATCATGGTTTTGGATTTCTGTTCAGGTTCCTTGGAGGCACATTGATTTTATTGCAAACTAATTTAGCTCCTGCATTAATCAGCTTGTTTAATTCAGTGATATGCTCCGTTGCGATATTTCGTAATAATTTGCTTATCTTTTCAGTTTCTACCATGACATTTTTCCAGGTTAAGTTCCTGAGACATGTTGAGATATCATTCTTTTCAGTCAGGATTTTCTTTTTAACTCTACTATCATTTCATCTTCTTATATTGACATTTATTTTGTGATAATGGGGTGTATGGTGTTTCGGTTTTCCTTATTTTATATGTCAGTTTAATGAACGAGTTCTTGCTTTTCAGTATTTAGCGTTTTGGTTCGTGTGGTGAGGTCTTGTTGCTATACTTTTCCATTCACTCTTTGGAATATTTCTTTTACCTCAAGGTCAGAAAACCAACCTTTCTTTAGTATCATTCCTGTTTGGTCAACAAGTCTATGACTTATATCAAATCTTGATCATACTGCCCAATTTTTTATCGTTCTTCTTCAAAAAATCTATTTGTGTTGGATTGCACTTAAGGTAACAATGAAGAAAATTTTTGTCCTTTACTTTAGTTTATTTTTTCGCCGGTGTCTCTAAGATAATTGTTCACTTGAGTCGTTTGCGTAAGTGAAATTAGAACACCCAAAATTCGCAGGATGCCGTTCGTTCCCTTTTGTCGACTATCATTGGAGCAACTGCCGACCATGAGATGAAGACCTGTTCTTTGGGTCTCACGTTTAAATATATTTCGATTTGAAATTTTTATGGTTTGTGTATCGTATTTAAACCAGACCATGGGGTTATTTATTATCATTATTTTTTTTTTTTTTACTGTATGCGAGTTTTTCTCAACACTGTGAGCTGATGGATTTTTACTGGAGGCCAAGTGACAGCATGTCTCTTCAGCTCTCTAGGACTCTTGTCAATATTCTGGCTGATCACAACAATGTTCTAGTTTGGATGGTCTCGGCTTGTCCTCCGATTTCCAACTCTACCAGCCTCTAGTCTAAGCTTTGGAGGACCGTTCTGAGGCTACCAGTTACTTTTATTGTTATCATTATTATTTACTCAATACCATACAAATTGTTTGCATTTGACAGGAGTACTTTATATCATATAACTGCGTGCCAACAAGTGATTCAAGTTTATATGCACTTTTATATGAAATAATAAATTACTACGACACACTAATTTATTCAAAATAAACTTTCTCCTTAATTCCTTGCCGAAATTTAAACAGCTGTTTTGTAAAAGTAATTTATTTTTTACATGGTCACCAATTAAGATATTGCTGTAGAATACACCGACTGCTTCTCTGCTGAGAGGTAAAACTCCCCCAATGAGAGTCCTAGATATGACACTAAACGATCTGATTGTGAGGTTCCTGTAATGCTGGAGCTTTGGGGAATGCAGAGCACCCTTTCATTGCCATTACTCCCAGGTTCACTTTGTCCCAGAGTGGTAGCACCTGACTGGTAGCACCTCAGTCCAATTTCCAATCTGGGTTTTTTATTGTGACATCTCTGATTGTCACATCTGCCCCGCAAGCGCGTGAACACCTGTGCTCAATGTGAGCACCTAACTAACCCATGCAGTAAGCGAAATGTTCTCAATCTAACTAAACCGCAATTATATTACATTATTATATATTATATTCTTCAAACCAAACCTATCAAATGAGGAGAATGCCTGAAAACAATCAATGTATAAAAAGATATATACGATTGATTTGTGTTATATTCATTGTTTGTATTATCTCGAATAGGGGCAGGTGAATAACCGTTGTTTATTGGCTAATATGCTGGATTGCAGGATCAAATCGTTTATACGTCGAGTTATGAGTTGAATAATCTCTTTACTATTCTACAAAAATAGCTTTGGCATTTTATACCTCTCAAGGGTGCACCTACCAAAAACATGGGCATCTTTTTGAATATGCCTGTATTCGTTAATAAAACGAGTTCCTCAAATTCGTTGTTGTAATGTTGTCATTTTCATGATTAGAAAAATAAAAGTGAAATCATGAAATTTGAATGACTGAAAGTAAATGTCAAACAGAAGAAAAACACATTCAGAGCAATTGTTCGTGTATTGGCGAGAAGGCTACACAATTGGTCGTCTTTTTGTTTATATGATGTGATTGAAAGAAAAATAAAAGTAGACGAAGCTAATTTAGCTGTCAACCATCATTAAGTTAATTGGCTCCCCAAAGAATTAGGAAGGCGTCAAATGTTTTACTCTCTCACAGCCGGGGATTATAATTCGGCAGAAAACGAAAAGATAAATGATTCACGATAACAAATAAGTGCAATGCATAGCTGTTCGCTAATTATCCACCTCCCTCGAGATGATTTAGTCATAATATATACAAATACAGACCCACACACATGTCTATATATATATATATATATATATATATATATATACATATGTGTGTGTGTGTGTGTGTAAAGGTGGTTGTCTTAGGTCTAAAGAAAGAATTAGGATATACTTTGAAATAAGAATGTCCACGAAGAGATTTGTATTTTTTGAATTTATTTATTTTGTTCTTACATACGTGTTATATATATGCATATTTCCAGCTTGTTGCTTTCGTCAGAGAACATATGTGGCACAAGGCTTTTTAATGGGGTACTCCATGAGATTTGAATTCACTCTTTTTTTCCAGTATAAACAAGAATGAGTTCAAGTTTCATTAAGTACCCCATTAAAAAAAAAACCTTTGATACGAGTTCAAATCCTGAACGAGACTGATTGCATTTCACGTAGCACTAATACCCTTGGGAAAGGTATGAATCTCCCTCCAGCTATGGGTAAATAGTTGGACAGACAAGGTTCTTCGGCTTTGGTGAGGCAACTAGTCTAGGAGAAGGAAATCTCTGAATTCAAACCTGTTGAACTCCGCTTAAAAATTGACCTTGTGTCATATCCTGCCCGAGTCGAGGGGTTGGTAAATAGTATTAAAAAAGCTTTCTGCCACATATGTTCTCTGACGAAAGCAACAAGCTGGAAACATGCATATATATAACACGTATATAAGAACCAAATAAATAAATTCAAAAATACAAATCTCTTCGTGGACCTTCTTTTTTTAGTATATATATATATATATATATATATATATATAGAGAGAGAGAGAGAGAGAGAGTCATATCTTATTGAATGTGACAGACAAGAATATGAGGGTCAGCTTTTCGTTGGGCTTTTATTGTTGGCGCGGGTGATGTCGCAACTGTGGATGATGGTAATTTTAATATTGTTCGATGTCTGTAATATTAGATACTAAGTATATTCCCTTTCGACTTTCATTTTTCATTGTCAAGGTAGTAGGTACTATATATGTCATAGAGTTAAATATCATTTTCTGTGATCAAGAAATTCTTTAAATATAAGTGTAATCAAAAAATTCTTTAATAAGAAGCGTAATCAAGGAAAGCGTTGAGGAAGTAGGTTGATTGGTTCGGTTTCATGGCATATCAGTTTGCTTAAGGCCATTGGCCCTGCCCAATTTCCTGTATGGGTTTTTATGATGAGAGATGATGAATGTCTGCGCAAGCGAGAAAGTGCACTGTTTAACTACAACACCTGAACCAAGAGACGCCGTGTAGTTCAAAGCCTTACCAAACTAAATAATGAAATATAATTAACCGAAAAGAATAAATATATTTAATCATTACCTTAATTATAAAACACGATTTGACTCGTAGATTAAACCCTAGCAGTTACTCTTACGAACAGGTCATGTTGAAACTGGGAGTAATGGCAATGACGGAGTACTTCAGATTCCTCAAAACGCAAAGACAAGAACTTTAATATCCACTGGTTTCGTTTCATAACCAACATACTCATTGAGTATCCTTACTCCTTTCCACTATTGCCCAGTCGGCTGGGGCTGGAGAATACACCGACTGCTTCTCTGCAGAGGGGTAACACCCCCCAACGAATGTCCTGATATGACACTAAACAACCTGATGGTGAGTTTCCAGCAATGCTGGAGATTTGGGGAATACGGAGTACCCTTTTTTGCCATTGCTCCCAGGTCCACTCTGGCCCGGAGTGGTAGCACCTGATAAGGGTCCTATGGGTTAAATAGAACTATATACCATGCTTCTTTCACTTTACTGATTTTTGCACTTAAACTGCGTATTTATGCTAAATTGAATTGTTTAAAATAAAAACGTTTTTGACATTGAGACTGCGTACTAATGCTACACTGAATTGCTCGAAATAGAACTGTTTTGACGTCTAAACTGTGTACTTATGCTTAACTGAATTTTCTGAAATAAACCTGTTTGACATTTAACTTCGTGTATTGCCCAGTCAGCTGGGGCTTTAGAATACACTGACTGCTGGAGTTTTGGGGAATGTGGAGTACCCCTTCATTACCACCGCTCCCAGGTCCACTCTGGCCCGGAGTGGTAGCACCTGATAGGGCCCTATCTATGGGTTAAATAGAACTAACAGCATTCTTATGCTAAACTGAATTATTTGAGTAAACTGAATAGTTTGAAATAGAAATGTTTTTGACAATTAAACTGTACTTACATTTAAACTGCATGCTTATGCTCAGCTGAATTATTTGAAATAAAACTGTTTTTTCGACATGAAAATTGTATTTACACTTAACTGAATTGTTACATATAACTTCTTGAATAGTTTGAAATAAATGTTTTTGACAATTAAACTGTGTACTTATGCAAAACTGAATTGTTTTAGATAGAACAGATTATTTACATAAAAATGGATTTGGCGTTAAATAACCTACAAAGGTTGATATGCCATAAAACCCACCAAACCAAATCAAACCAAACCATCATTTCCACTAATGTAGTCAGCGTATTCTTCTATCCCAGTCTACTGGGTTTACGGAAATAGGGAGCAAAACTTTAAACCACGTAATTCTGAGCAAATTAGTATCAAATGTTGACATTAAATAACCCATAAGTTTGATATGATACACAAAAAACAAACCAAATTATATATATATATATATATATATATATATATATATATATATATATATATATATATATAAGTAAACAATGGAAAAAAATCAACAGTGTGAAGACAATAGAAAAACAAATTAATCCAAAAGTGATGAAATTATTACAATGGAAAATCAACGTTAAATGTTTCGGTTGTAATAAACTTTCATCGGGGCTTTAAGGTGTTCAAAAGTATTAATTGAACAACGAAAGATGTTTTATTGAAATAACTGGTGAAAAGAAAAATTATATATATAAAGAGCTCATAAACGTTTCAAACATCGTTCTTTAAAAAAAAATCAAATGATTGATAGAGGCGATGGTTTTAAAATGTACCGAATTTGTAGAAGATACAACGGTTTAAAAGATCATAAAAGCAAAATCTGTCAAAATCTTTAAAAAAAGAAAAGAAAAAAAGAAAAAAAAAGAAAAAATGGAAAAGAAAAAAGAAAAAAGAAAGAAAAAATTAATAGAAAAGAAAAATTCAACACTTTTAGATTACTTTTTTTTCTTCATATATATATATATATATATATGTGTGTGTGTGGTTTGGTTTGATTTGATTTGGTTTTGTTTGGGAAATCTGTCGTACCCGTTTATTGCCATTGCTTCTAGATTCACTCTGACACGGAGCAGTAGCTCCTTATAAAGTTTTATCTATGAGTCAAATAAAACCAACTATATATATATATATATAGAGAGAGAGAGAGGGAGAGAGGGAAAGAGAGATAGAGAGAGAGGAGGAGAAAGTGTTATAATTTTGTCCTGTCGAGCGGGATAAAACGTAAAATTAAGTATTATCTAACCTACTAATGATGTCAGCTTCATTTACTAAAATTCAGGTTTCTGAAAGAATAAATAATTACTGATCAAACAGGGCATGTTTCATCTAAAGATTGTTTGTTTTAAAACAGAATGTTCCTATTCCACATTTTCTTTGCATTTTAGACTAAGCCCGGCTTAGCGATTTGGAATAGTTCCGCTTGTCCTTAAAGTAAGATCCTAGCATATAGCCCACTAGTGAAAGTAGTCTACATTTTGATCAAGGTAGGAAGCAACGATTTCAAAATTTTTATTTTTTTCATCAGATTAGTATACTCATTTAATTTGAAAATCAGGCACCGCAAAATGTTTCTGGGCCTATTCGGCTGGGGTTGTAGAATACACCGATTGCATTAATGAGTGTCTAGGATAGGACACTAAAGAATCTGATGGTGAGGCTCCTGTAATGCTGGAGCTTTGGGGAATGCGGAGAGCCCCTTTATTGCCATCGCTCCCAGATCTACTCTGGCCCGATGTGGTAGCACCTTACAAGGTCTTATCTATGGGTCAAATAAGACTAAACTGTGTACTTATGTTATAGTGAATTATTTGAAATAGAACTATTTATCCATTTAAATTGCGTACATATGGTAAACTGAACTGTTTTTACATTTAACTGAGTGTAAATAAATGACTGATGTTTAATTGAGTTGTTCGTGATGCGTAGCACTTCTTCGAACATTTTTACATTCGTTGACTAAACTAAATAGTTTGAAATAGAACTGTTTTTACCTATAAGCTGCGTACTTATGCTAAACTGAATTGTTTGAAATAGTTAAACGTCGTATTCATGTTAAACTGAATTGTTTTAAATAAATTTGTGTTGAGATTTAACTGTGTGTTTAAAGGTTATACTTATGCAAAACTAATTTGTTTGAAATAGAACTGTTTTGATATTTAATAATATAAACTAAAAAAAAAAACTCGACTAATACTAAACTGAAAGGCTTGAAACTTATCAAAATGACTTCATTTAGCATTATATAATCTGCAAAGGGTTGATACGCCTTAAAACCAACCAACCAACCAATCAACCAACCAAAATCTTTCTACGTCGCTTTTTTATCTCCCGTTGATTATGTTTTAGACTACGATTTTCAAATGATTACTGAACTTAGAAAAATTATACATCACAAACGCGAAAAAAAAACAAACAGAACAAGTCGATGGAAACTTTCTGGAAATGTCATATTGTTAAAGTATATGGACATTTTTTTAAAAATCGAAATGCCATGTTATCGAGAGGGTGAACAATTGCCGACGTGTGAATCTATCATCATAGTGTGTTTCTATCGATATGCTATTTTTATTGCATATGTGGTTGGCCTTTAAAAAAAAAGACATAGAAACGGATTTCGCATACACCTGAACTAAAGAAACTACCTTCATACACAAACGCCCAGAGACGCGCACGAACGCACACACACATATACACACTCATACGCACACACACATACACACACACACACACACACGCACATCCACACACAAGTCAGCAGTCCAGCATACACCTTATACATACACACATAGGTATACACACGCACGCAGTCACTCTCGCAATCACACACATACATATATACACATATACATACACAGAGAAGCAGTCACGTACACAAACACACACACAGACGAACACTCATACACAAGAAAGTAGTCATGTATATACCCGTATACATACATACATACATACCTTCATGCCCACACGCACACAGTCCTCCTCACTCATACATGTACACATACACGCATACACATATACATATACGCAGAGGCAGTCACGAACACAAACACACACATGCATATTCATAAACAGGCAGGGAGTCATGCATACATCCGTATATATACACACATACATGCACACACGCATACAGTGCCACACTCATATACATGCATATATACCTATACACACATAAGTATATACATACACACAGAGGAAGACAGGCAGGTACACTTACACACACACGCATGCAGTCACGTTCTCACATATATGGGTATGTAGACATATGAACATTGTCTAGACAAAGCAATATAATCTTGAAGATAATCATGTATGTTTATATATTTTTTTAAATCTTTGTTTATCTCATTGGTTTAGTGGGTAGAGGGTTCAGGAATGGTCCGAGAGACGTGGGTTCAACCCCAGGTCGCGTCATACCAAAGACTTTAAAAATGGTACTTGATACCTCCTTCCTTAATACTCAGCGATTATAAGGTACGTATCAAGGGTAAAGTGGAGCAATCCAGGGAAAGGAATAGAATCTCCCCTACATCTCAGTGTAGTAGCTATTGAAAAGGGAGCATTCTGGTCGCCCTAGACTACGGTCGCCAACTTTTTGCAAAATATGAATATCACACTTGTACAGAAAGTTCCTCAATCTGAAGATTCATTAAACCAACACCTTTTTAAATACGTAGGTTATTTAATAAGTTTCGAGACTTTTTTCGTATGGGAACTTTTATTGATAGTACACATATGAAACTCTAGTCCTCTTTGAAATAATCTACTCCGGCTGCAATACCCTTGTTGTACCGTTCCCTCAACTTCTGGAAAGCCCCATGGAAGTCCTCTTGTGTGATCGTGTCAATGCCCTTCGTCACAGCCTCTTTCATCTCCTCAATTGTCTCATAACGACAGACTCTAAGTTTTTCCTTGAGCTTAGGGAATAACCAAAAGTTTCGGGGAGCAAGGTTTGGACTATAGGGAGGGTGAGGAACGTCAAATAGTTTGTGACAAGCATGGAGTTGTGGACTGGTGCATTGTCCCGGGGGAAATGACACTGACCCGATTTGAAGAGTGCTGGCCTCTTCCGACGGAACCTCTTCCTGAACTCCCTTAAAACCTCAACATAGTATTCTTTGTTGACTGTCTGTCTAGTTAGAACCCAGTGCATGTAGATCATACCAGTGCTGTCAAAAATAGGGATCATCAAAAGTTTGAGGGTGGATTTGCTCTGTCTGGTCTTCTTGGGTCTGGGAAAGCCAGCATGCTTCCACTAGGAACTCTGTCTCTTGGTCTCTGGGTTATAACAGTAGATCCAGCTTTCATCACAGGTCACCAGAGCATCAGGAACTGCGGGATCTGAATTGATCAGCTCGACCATCTCCCTGCTGTCTTGACAGCGTCTTTCATTCTGATCTTCTCTGAGCACCCTTGGGACAAACTTCATTCAAATCATCCGCATCTTCAGTTCCTTGGGAATAATTGTGTTTACAGTTCCCACAATGACATCAAACTGCGCACTTACTGTCTTTATAGACACACGACGGTCCTTATCCATTCAATTCTTTATTTGGCCAGTCAACTCTGGTGTATTGACTTCCTTACTCCTCCCACACCTCTCATCATCCCTCACAGACTCCCTGCCTTCCTTGACTTTCTTATGCCACTCAAAAACTGATGCTCGATTCACGCAAGGTGGTCGAAAACAGTCTGAAGCTTTCCATCCGTTTCTGTGGCATTTTTTCAAGTTTAAAACAGAATTTTATTGCATATCGTTGTTCTAAAGTGTCCTCACGTCCAGATTGCATTTTTGAAACGCACCAGCTGTGACAATCAGGCTTTAGTTGGATGTATTCCAATTCTTTATGTAGCTGTTCATTTGAACCTCAAATCATAAAAATTGATCAGTCATCTCATAATTTGTATAGCAATAAGATACTGAATTTTCAAGAGTCTACGTCAGTTTTAAATTCCTGTACAAAAAAAGGATGGCAACTTATTGAATACACCACGTACATGCACACACGCATATACATACACATGTACATATACATGCATAAGCATATACATACACACAGAGGCAGGCACGCAAGCACATATACACACGAACACGCATACCGTCACGTCCTCACAGATATGGGTATGTAGAGATATGGACATTGTCTTGAGAAAGCAATGTAATCTTGAAGAAAATTATAGAAGTTGTTATTCATTTTTTTATCTTTGTTTTGCTCATTGGCTTAGTGGCTAGTGTGTTCGTCTATGGTCCGGGAGACATGAGTTCAACCCCAGGTCGCGTCATACCAAAGACTTTAAAAGTGGTACTTGATCCCTCTTTGCTTAACACTCAGCAATATAAGGTACGTATGGAGGGTAAAGTGGAGCAATCCAGGGAAAGGAGTAGCGCCATCCCCTACATCTCAGTGTAGTAGCTATTGAAAAGGGAGCTTTCTGGTCGCTCTCGACTACGGTCGCCAACTTTTAGCGGAATATGAATACTACACTTGTACAGAAACTTCCGCAATCTGAAGATTAATTACACAAAGTTTTTAAATATCTTCATCTGTTGTGGTGTTCACGCTTAAGTGTGTTTGTCTGAGTATATTTTTATGAATTCTAAAGGACATCTCTTGGCAGGGATATAATTGAATATCACTGTTAGATCTCGAGGAAGGTTGACAGACATTGATGAGATGTAAAGAGGATAAAGATTCGTTTGGTTGTAAATACATTTTTAGATAACATTCTCCAACGAGCCAGAGTTCTTTTGCACAAAAATTAATCGTTTCAAGTTTGCTATTTAAAAGTTACAATTTAAGATTTGTAACTTGTTTACACAGATAGTTTGTTTTTTTTGACGTATAGATAGAACACTATCAGGTGCAACCACTTCAAGTCATAGAGGACCTTGGAGCAATGGCAATGAAGGTGAACGCTGCATTTCCCAAAGTTCCAATGCTAGAACCTTGCCATCAGATTGTTTACTGTCATAATCAGGACACTCGTTTAGATATTACCCCTCTGCAGAGATGGAGTCGGTGTATTCTACAGCCCAAGCATTCAGATGTGTGGCCCAATAAAAAGTATACCACTAATGTTATAAGTGTGTATTAGCCTTCCTCTATGAGACTGTCAAAACAAGAAGAATAGGAGTAACGTTTCTGAGTTTATCAGCGAATTGCGAGTTCTTTGGTAAACGGTAGACCTTCCCCAATAAGGGCTATGCACGGTTTAGCTAGGTTCGAAATCTAATCTACCAACTTGTTCTCTGCCGGTCACACAAACTGTTTAGAGCGACAAAGACGAGATGAGGAGGTGAGGTTGAGTACACTTCATAAAAATGAAAAAAAGTCAGACATGTGGTCACTGAAAAATACCATTCACCTCATTGTTAGTGTTTACTCCTCTCTTGAAAGAGTAATAGGAAGATATGAAGTCGTATTCCTGAGATGAAAAAATTGCCAAATCATTTCACTAACACCGTAAGTGTGATCTTAGTCATTCTTCTATTTTAGAAAAATCCGTTTAATAATTCACCGTTTCTCGTACCTACCACAAGAGTTAAACAGATGACCTCTTACTGTCGGTCACACTACTAGACAATAGGTTCCCAGCTGTTGAGAGACGGTCACTAAATCACTACTTAAGGTACTATGCTTATACCATATGTGGTCCTATAAGTGCACGGTACTGAATGTGAAGAGTGCAAAACCATAGCACCATCTCGAACATCAATAAATGTTGCTTCTTCAAGCACAAGGCAACTCAGCTCTTTTGAGATACGTGGGTGTTTTATCCTTCAGACTGCATAGAGTTTCCTAGCCGTCATCGAAGCACAAGAGAGAAAGAGAGAAAACTTGTAAGGGTCTATGAACGGAGAAGCCCTTGCCGCTACACTGAGTCATCCACCCCCTGTCGCTGCTCCAACGGGTTCTGTGGATCTGCACTCCATCTCAACTTTAACTCAATTTGCAATTCAATTTCAACCAACAATTGACAACTTTTTAAGATACTCTAATTTTTATATTTTCTAGAATAAAGTATATATATATATATATTTTCATCATACAACGTGTGAAAGCACGTGCGATACCCTAGCCTCATCAGCCGCCAACCAGGGTGATAACACAGTTTCGGTAGCTCAAGGCGGTACTGCCACTCCTGGCGCTACCGAGCAGCTTTTGCCACCGGATAGGGTATTTAAAAGAAATATATATCTATGTATACACAAGATCAACTAAAAGCGGACATTACATTGGATGTTCGTTCATCTTCATTCTGGTGTAGTTTGTGATTTAAAAATGCGTTTACTTACGGCCGTTAGATGTCATAGCAACCGTTTCTTGATTTTGCGTAATTACACGAGAAAGGTGGTTCCGCGTGTAGAACATTTGTGTTGAAATCCTTTCTATATCCGTTATCTATTCGGTTCGTTTTCTTTCATTTATGCGTTACTGCCCAAAAGCACTCGAGACAAACGTCATATGTAATTCCGCTAAGATACTCTAATTTTTATATATTCTAGAATAAAGTATATCATTAATGTGATGCTATCTCACCAAATTATTGCGTCATATCATCAGGATCATCACACGTATCCCTAAGTTTCATTATGTTTTTTAAATTCCCATCAAATCATGAAACGACATGAACACATTTTATTTACCCTCCTGACTCGAAATAACAGGTGTCCTTTGTCATATCTTTGCATGTGCACGTGCTTGAACTTTCCAATTTGACAGATATTTCCACTTAACGATTTTAGCTAACTTACAATTTTACCAAAGTAAATAACAAAATAATTGATATAACCAATTATCAATAAAATAATTTATATTATTAATTACCACCCTAATTATTTTACCAGTTAATTTTCTTTTTATTTTATCTTCTCAACAAATCACTTTGTGTCAATTATACTTAGTATTTAACTTAAACTATTAAATGATTTGCCTTAGCTGAAAGCTTGTAATTTCAGAACATGTTTTTGGGAAAGAAGTTATTAAACATCGCCGAGATCTTGACGTTGATTATTCCCTGGTTGTCATTGGACTTACAAAACAAAATACTATTTTTAATTACCGAATTTTACTTGTCAAAATTTCTAAGACGAAGCTTGATGGTTTTTATCATTAAAATTATCATTTAAAGATAAAAAAAAACTTCAAGCTTCGTCTCAGAAATCTAGACAACTAATATCGAGTCGGTACGGACCCGATACAATATATCAATGGAAACGGTCGGAAAACTGAATCAAAAATTGGCACGAATGACGAAACATCTTTAATTCCTATACAGATGCCGAAATCTCAAGCTAGTTCCACCAGAATTAATGATAAAAATCATTCAAGCTTCGTCTCAGAAATTTAGACGTCTAATATCGAGTCGGTACGGACCCGATACAATATATCAATGGAAACAGTTGGGGAACTGAATCAATGATTGGCACGAATGACGAACCATCTTACATTCCTAAGCAGATGCCAATATCTCAAACTAGTTCCACCTTAATGATAAAAACCGAATTTTACGTTAACCAGAAAAAAGGTCAGAGGTAAAATTGTTCCCGGGAAAAATGTCACTGAAAGAAAATTGTTCAGTTAGTTAAGGAAATTTTTTAGGGTAATGCTTACTTTATATTTTTGTTTCTAAACAATAAGTTTTAATTTAGCTAACCTGATTCATATTAAGTGAATGACAGCTTTAATAGAATACTTCCCCCGTATAAATAAAATATTTCTGGAATTTTAGGAGCGACACATAATGTTGTGATTATCGTCAAAAATAACGGGATCGGTACGCAAAGTTCAAATCTTGGACGAAGCTAATTGCTTTTTCCCTTCTCGTTAATATCCTTAGGAAATATATGAATTTATTTCCCACCCAAAGGTATCGGTAAATAGTAGGGCAGATAGAGCTTTTTTTAACTTTGGTAGGGCAATTAGTCTTGGAGAAGGAACACCTGTTGTATACAGCTTTAAAATTGATCTTTTGTCAGATCCTGCACATGGGGGAGTGGTTTGGTGAATATTTCAGGAATTTTTTAAAAATGATATGTTCAAAATAATATTCCTAGCCTCATTAGTTTATTGATAGGTGTTTCATGGCACGTCAACGCTTGTGGTTCATTCAATGCCAAATATCACATAAGTTACCATAAACTAGTTGGTGACTATTGCGCTATAGCTCCTTGATTGGGTGATTGACTGATTTTAAGATGTCAATCCGTCTTGGGTAATTTTAATCCAAGAGGTCAGTTAATTGCGTACACTATCCGTGTATATGTAAAGAGTTTGTATAGTTCCTTAAGAGTTTTTTTTCGCTCACAATTACACGTTATCAAGTATTGCAACCTAATACAAAAAATTGCTAACAGATCTTTATGACACACGGATGGAAACCTTACAAGTACAACCATTCCGACTCAGAGAGGACCTAATAGTAATGGAGGTGATAAGCTACTCCACTCTTCCGAGAGCTCATGAACCAGAGCCTGACCTCCAGATAGAATTTTGTTTCATAACCGGGACATTATGTTTTATGTGAGTGCTTATTAAAATTTCCATTAAATCAGATTTTAAATGATGTCATTTCATATTGGGAGGGCATACTCGAATCAATATTCTTGCTTAGTCACCCCAAAAAATGTTTGATCCCTCAGTATTAAGGAATTTGTGTTCTTCAAGCATAAGCGATAAACTTCGCCCTGTTATGTGCATATTTCCTGACGGAATAACACCTAGTAGGCGCGAATTCAAGGTGTCGCCTACACAGTTTTGGAAGGGGTCTTACCCTCCCTGAAAGGGTATACAATCAGCGTATTCTTAGCCTCACCGACCGGACATTATAGCACGTTGATATTTATGAGATGATAGAGAGGCTACAGATAAAAAAGACATTATTTGAATTGTAGCAAGATTCAAAGCAAGAACGCCATTTTTCATTGTTGAATCAATTTCATTAAAACGATTTTGTCCGTAAGAATTGGAAGAAAAAAGAAAGCTAAGGTCTTTTCAATAAGTCTTTTTCATTTTGTCCTTTTGGGTATAATCTACTTTGTTTTTGTTGTATTTGTTATAATTTTCTCACAAAGAAGCTGATCACATAAGTGTCTGGAAGAGTGATACATTTTTGCCTCGTTTTCAATAGAACTGTCCCAAGGTTTGTTTTTGCTTCTTTTTTAACTTTAGTGACTTCGGTACAGTCTTTGTCGTGTGTACGTACTTCATGTCTTAAATTGTCCTTCAATACTTCCATCTATTTATTCCCATGAAGCTGAAATATATTGTCGGCTGATCTATCTTAATTACCTTCTTTTCAGTGAAACTTTATTCATTCCATTACTTTCCAAAACACAAAAGATGTTCTTCTACAATGACATTCGCGACATTTTATCTTCCTCTCGGCTCATTCACCGAGACACTCTTTTCCCACACTCAAGCCTTGTATGAATTTCATGAGTGTCCAATTCAAATTCTTCTAAAATATTCACCCAGGTACATTAGTGCTCCGCGATATATAGTCTTGAACGCTGTATGGAGCATAAATCAACCGAAAGAAAATTATTCTAATTATAGCAGAAAATATTTTTAACTTTAAAAAGAAATTAATGGTTGGCTGATTGGGTTACTTAAAGCCAAATTCTGTTTATATATATATATATATATTAGTAAAGTTAGCGACCGTAGTTGAGGGTGACCCGAAGGCTCCCTTTTCGATAGCTACGGCACCAAGGTATAGGGGAGGGCGCTACTCCTTTTCCTGGATTGCTCCACTTTATTCTTGATCCTTACCTTATAATGCTGAATGTTAAGCATGGGTAGCATCAAGTACCATTTTTTTGAGTCTTTGGTATGACCCAACCTTGGATTGAACCCCGGTCTCCCGACTCATTGGCGAACACTCTAACCATTATGCCAATATATATATATATATATATATATATATATATATTGATCCACGGGCAGACTTTTTCGTTGTAAAACAAATATTCGGTGTGGCTAGACACGTAGGACGATTGAAGCTGGGATCGAAACCCGCCCAACTTTACGTTAGACTTAGCATCATACCACTCAGCCAACAAGCGAACCACGTCAGCTCGGGAACATTAAGGTATTATGTAATGTCTTTCGTTTGTTTACATTTTATACCTTACCGGATATCAGAGTACTCAATTCGTTCGAAAGGCACTGCATTATGCGATTTGCAGCTGTGAATTCCTCCACCAGAGTGCTCAATCCGCATGGGCGAGTCAATCAGCGTCGGAAGACAGTGGTTGTGGATTATTCTTGTGTAGAATATACGAAGAATATCATATAAATCTATGTGAGAACTCGATGTATGGCTATTGTTACATCAGTTATTCCCTCGCAGTTATATAACAAAATTCACATTCAGAGCGTATATAGTGCAATTACAATAAAAATCCAACCTGATTTTATAATGACTACCTAACCAGGTTTGAGTTTCCTTCTAATATGTATATATATATATATATATATATATATATATATATATAGTGGGGTGAAAAACATAGTCGTACACATGAAAGTTTTTATTTTTTATATTTCAAAGATAGCCTGAACAAACTTTTTACATACATTTACTGTATAGGGATATATTCTAATTATATGTTTATATAAACTTAGGTTACAATTAATTTTACTGAAATTAATGCCATTTATTTATGTTTATGGGTGAAAAAGTAATGGTACAGTACAAAAAAATAACGCATTATCTTCATTTAATACTTTGTAGAATTCACTTCAACAGCCGCTAATCTCAGCCTGAAGTTCTCATTTAATTTCTTACACTAATTAGTAGGCATTTTATACCATTCTTCCTGGCATACCGCCTTCAGATTATTGATCTTTGCTGGTGTTCTTTTTTGGATTTGAATTTTCAAAAATCACCTCAAGTTCTCAGTTGGATTCAAATCCGGGGACTGACTTGGCCATTGCGAAACATTAACATTATGTTCAGACAACCACTTCTTCATATATTTAGTTGTATGCTTCGGATCATTATCCAGCTGGAAAAGGTAATAAGAAGGTAGCTCAAAATTCTCAACAGAAGACATCAAATTTTCTTGCAAGATCTGTTTATATTTTTGTGCATTCATTTTACCGTCTATTACTGATATTGTGCCCACACTTTTTGCTGAAAACACATCCTCAAATCATTATACTGCCACTGCCAAATTTGACAGTTGGTACCGAGTTCTTTGGTCAGTAGGTTTCACCATCTTTCCTCTATACATGATTGCAATAATTATAACCAAACAACTCAATTTTAGTTTCAACTGTCCATAATACTCTTTCCAAAAACGAATTTTCCTTTTCCTTCTGCTGTCTTATGAATTTCAACCTTGCATCTCTAAGTCGTTTCAATAGTTTTCCTTGGTCTCCGTGACTTTAGACCATTCCTCAGTATTTCATTACTTATTGTTCGTTTGGTTATCCCACATCCTGATAGACACAAATCTTCCTTCAGCTCTTCACACGTAACCATTGGATCGTGGTTAATCTGGCGTCCCAATTTTCTTGATAATCTAAGAGAAATGTGCTTTGGAGCAATTGTTCTTTTTTTTTTGTTTTCAACTCTATTACGTTTTTAAACCTTGCAAGGAATGAACATATCGTAGTAAAAGGAATATTTAGCTTGCTGGGGATATTTCTGTAACTTTCTCCATCTTTCCAAAGCTAAACAATCAGTGCTTTTTGTGATTACTCAATTCTTTACGTCATCTCGTGATAAGAACCTTCTCGTACGACAAGCACTTGCAGAAAGTTCTGGTAAGGATTTTAAGACTCACTATAATTGCTGAAAAGATTATTGGAACATTCTAGAAGGCTGACTATTCATACTGATAGCCTTATTGAATCAATCAAGAAAAATATTGTGACAATGTTGTAGTGTACAATTAATTTTTACTCATGAAAAGGAATAAATGGCATTAATTTCTGTGCAATTAACTGTAACCTAAGTTAAAATACACATATTAGTAGAATATATCATTATACAGTAAATGTATATAAAAATGTTGTTCAGGCTATGTTTGAAATATAGAAAATTAAAATTTTCATATGTACGATTATTTATGTCACCCCACTGCACACACACACACACACATATATATATATATATATATAGATAGATAGATAGAAAAACGTTTGAAGGAACATTTTAAACAACCCAGAGCTCATTTGTCTGCTCACATTTAAAAGGTTTCAAGAATTCATATTTAACGTGAATAATTCTATATGATATATATATTTTGTTTGCACACAGTTAAATTGATTAACGTTTTGCTTTGTAACACTAACAATTTGATTTAATATCAATGATTTGTTTGGAAACAATTAAATCGTTTTACATATATACATGATTTGTAATTGAATATTTCGTACGTAATTCTATTTCCGAGTCGACAAGAAACACCTAAAGAAGCCGGAGGATTCATCAATGTAAACGTTGTGAATATCGCAATAAAGACAAAAACAATAGTCTAAATACTCTAATTGATTGAAACTTAAGTAAATTTGGTGACCATAGTCAAGAGTAACCCGAAGGCTCCCTTTTCAGCAGCTACTACACCGAGCTGTAAGGGAGGGCGCTACTCCATCCCCTGGATTGCTCCACTTTAAACTTGATCCTTACCTTATAATGCTAATTATTCAACAAGACGGCATTAAGTGCCATTTTTTGAGTCTTTGCTATGACTCGACCTGAGATTGAACCCCGAACCCCTGGACCATTGTCGAACACTATACTTATAAGGCCGATTAGATTTATTTAATCGGCTATTCTTATTCCAGCAGTGAAAGAGTTCACCATTTATTTAATCTATGATTTCACACACCTAGAATGAAGAAAATAAATGTGCATATTTGAAATTTTGGGAGTTCAAAATAAACAAAAATGATAAAGACAGCTAAGAATATGTATAGTGCTTATTGCCAATCTATCATAACTGACCGCCCAAACCGAAACTGTTATTCAAAATTTCGTCCTGGTGATACGTCACTGAGAGATAAACCCAGGAAATGACGCTCATCAAACTTCGATCAAGATGCTTTTCGAGAATTGGAGGAATGCAAAATGTACTCGAGGATCAGAACCTAACCTGAAGACATCCTAATCAATTATGTGCCGTCACTTGGAAAAGTAAATATGTGCAAGATGGACATTTGGGTCCTAATATTCTTATGGAAATGAATAAGGATGTTTGCGTATAGTTAGTAGCATGTCTTTAAGACAGAGAAATGACCAACTTCTTAAGAATATCATTACAAGTCACAGGAAATGTGTCTTTTATGACAATGTTCAATGCAAAAGCAATTGATTGACAGGGATGAATCGTCGGAAGCAATCCCAAAGACAGAGCTTCATAGAAGAAAAAATATCCAGTATATAAGGTATGGCCAGCGCGGTATTAATCCCTTTGGGGTTTTAAACCGCATTCAGACACTCAGAGCAGACTTACACTCTCAACACCTGCATAATGCACATGAAAACGCCCGGCACTCGTCAAGAGGGAAATCGATGTGCTTCTCTTATATAACAAAAGGCCACATTCATTAAGAATCTCGAAGGAAATGAAAGGAATCAATGAACTACCTGATAAATGGCAAAAGTTGATTAGAGATCATGGCGAAAAATACTGATTGAAATTCGTTCATTGTTAAATAATTCATGTGTAAATTATATTTTAGTAAAAAACGGAAATGATTTATGACTCAATCCAATATATTTCGGATTTATATTAAACAATAGTATAATTCAACAACTAGTAGACAAGAGTATCATTGTATAGCTGAAAGAGAAGAGTATCTTATCGTAGAGAGGAGTATCATTTTGTAGCTGATATAGAAGAGCATCGTAGGAAATGAACACGGTGACACGAGTTCAAATCCTGGACGAGACTAATTGCATTTCACATAGCACTAGTACCCTTGGGAAAGGTATGAATCCAATTATTCTCCCTCCAGCTATGGGTAAATAGTAGGGCAGACTAGTTTCTTCAGCCTTGGTGAGGCAACTAGTCTAGGAGAAGGAAAACTCTGACTTCAAACCAGTTAAACTCTGCTTAAATATTGACCTTGGGTCATATCCTGCCCGGGCGGAGGGGTTGGGTAAATATGATATCGAAGAGCATCATTTTGTTGCAGATTCAGGACAATATCATTCATACGCCATTTTTTTCCTATTTATTTAAATTATGGTTTTTCTGCTTCACCATTATTAAGGTGTACTGATAGCACAGAGATCTATCAATCTTATTCGCCATTCGTCCAAATCGCCCATCGCACCAGGAAGACCATTTGGATTGCATCGAATGTCTACTTAGAGCTGATGTCCATAAGTCCTTTCTGGTTAGCCAACACTGGCGCATCTATGTGTGATAGTCCAAAAGAAAAAGACACTTATTAGTTTATCTTACTTTCAGCAGTGCCCAGCATATCCTGTCCGGCAAGAACACGTGTTGCAGTGGTCAAAGCGATTGGCTGGAAAGCGCGTGTGAGTGAAATCATCGAGAGGTTGCAGGTTCACTCCCAACAACAGGTAAGATTAACAAAGAATACTTACTATAAATTAACACTTGTACCTGGTGATGATAAACAGAATTGGGACAGTCTAGCCCAGTGGTTCTGATAAAGAGTTTAGTTCAAGATTCTGCGTGGACTCGAGATTTGTAGATGAAGCACTTAAAGAAGGCTGATGCCCATATCGGCCGAATAGTTGGGATTATAACAATAAAGATGAGGCCAATAGTCCGAATATTCTAAGGGATAACCAACATATCCTGTTTTCCTTCCTTGGATAGTTTTTGAGGTGTGAGGTAAGTGAAGGTAAAGACGCTGTTTAGTGGAGAGTTACTTCCAGGATTTGTTGAAAACTGCACAAAGCATTCTTGTGGAGTTCCCATCTAGCTTTTTCGCCATACATTTCAGTAGCGCTGATGTAGCCACCGCTGAGAGGGATTCCTGTTTTATTGTAAAAGGGAGATCAGATTTCCATATGGTCGATTATAACATTCGATGCCTTTCTTATGTGTATGTTACTAATATTAAAAGTAAGAATTTTAAAGACCGCTTGTTAGGAGGCTCGAAGTTACACGTGTAAAACATAAAACATGCGTAACAATTACTGGATGAATTATACCTTTTTTAATGTACAAGAAAAAAAAGAGTTTTCTTAAAAAAAAATAAAAAATATATTTTGATAATGTTTTTCAAAGAATTCTAAGAAGTTTTCTTTTTTGAACAAAAATGAAGATAGCCCAGTCAGCTGGAGCTATAAAATACACCGACTGCTTCTCTGCAGATGGTTGAGATCCCCCCCGACCAACAAGTGTTCTGTGGCCCAGTTGGCTTGGGTCGTAGAATGCATCTTTGCAGAGGGATAAGAGCAATCTCCAATAAGTGTGTTGGGTATGTCACTAAACAATCTGATGATAAGGCTCCAGTAATGCTAGAACTTTGGGGAATGCCATCGCTCCCAGCTCCACTCTGACCCGGAGTGGTACCAGCTGTCAGTCCTCTCTATGGGTCAAATAGAACTCTTTAGAAAGTCAAAATAAATGACTAATGCTAAATCAAATTGTTTGAAATAGAAGTATTTGATTATTTAACTGTGTGTAAACATATGGCCGATGTTTAATTGAATTGTGGGTGGTATATTACAGTACTTGGAACCATTTAATTGCGTGCAAATGAATGAGTAAAGTTGAATAGAATTATTAGAATTAAATAGCGATACGTATGGCAACTTCAATGTTTGTTGACAAATGATTAATATTGAATGGAATTATAAGTGCTACATAGGAATAATACTAAACAAATGACTGACGTTTATTTGAATTGTTGGTGATACATAGCAATATTTGAAACTATTTAACTTTGTTGACTTATAATTACAAATTCTATATATCTAATATTTATGAATAAATCGGATTTGGCGTTAAATAACAAACAATTCTTGATATGCAGAAAAACCAAACCAAACCACACCAACCAAAAATAAAGAATTTTCGCAGAACTCTAGAACAACATATTTCATAGTAAAATCATTATCTCTTTTTTCTTTGCTTTGAAATTGCAGTTCTGACTTAATCCAACACAACCTCTCCTAGGTTAAGCTTCGGGTAAAGTTACACATAAAAATATTTAAATAGGGAGCAAACATCACTTGACAACCAATACGACACATACAAAAAATATAATAATTTTTTTGACAGAATTTTTAGCCTCTATTTCCAACATAGAACCGTAATTCATTGATTTTCTCTGTGTCATTAGCCAAATAATCGTCATTTTCACGTTTAAAGAAGCAGCTAATCACGTGATCACATTGTCATTATCTTGTGTGGACAATCAAACTGTCATATGATCACATTGTCATTTTCTTATGTTAAGACTCAGACTGTCCCCTGATGACATTGTCAATTTCTTGGGTAAAGAAGCAGACTGTCAATTGTTCACTTCACCATTTTCTTCTGTTGAGAGTAAAAATGTCACATACTCGCTGTGTCATGTTTTTTTTTTTTTTCATAGAGACGCTGTTGGAATTATCAGCTGAATTAATGTATGTATTAGGTTCGGTGAGGCTATTCACCGAACTACTTCCTCGATTTCTACGCAACAGCGTGTCACGTGACTTGTCTAAAGACGCAACATATTTTCGCGCCCAATATATATTCCCCTTCTCTTTACCATTTTGTTAATCCCTTTTACCAGCTACTACTTTAAGTCCACACAAAAACGTACAACGAGGCGATACAGTCGGAAGAGTCAGGAAAATGGAAGCTAGCAATGAAAGAGGAAATGGATATTTTAAAAGAGAAAATGAAACGTTCGAATTAAGGCAGCTACTTTCGAATAAGACTCTAATACCTTCACAGTGGGTGCATTCTATTAAAACAGACCAATATCATAAAGAAATTTGTGGAGCTAAATTGGTGGCAGATGGTTGCTCTCAGCGATCAGAGATTGACTATCATGAAACATTTTCACCAACTGCAAAAATGACCTCCATAAGAAGGTTAATGCTGATTTCAACACAATATAGCTTAATGGTACATCAGGTAGATATGAAGTCAGTCTATCTCAACACACCAAATAAATGGGAGTTGTACATGAAACAGGCAAAAGATGAAAATAGTAATGAACGATTAGTATATAAATTAAAGAAATCCCTCTATGGCCTGAAACAAAGCGGTCAAAATTGGAACAACTTACTACATACATACTTGATTGAACAAAATGGTTGCCAGTCTCTATCTGGCGTGCGTGTATATACAAAATAGAAAGATGAATATACAATAATCATTGTATGGGTGGATGATATCCTAATAGCGACAAAATGCAATGATATCATACATATCAAAAATATCCTCAAACAAAAATTTTAAATGAAATACCAAGGTAAAATTAAATATGTTTTTAGGTATAGAATTTACTTATGGAGATAATATTATAAACATGCACCAAAAACAATACCTTCAAAGGTTACTGGAAAAATTTGGTATGAAGGATTGTAAACCCAAATATACCCCTAATGATAGTGATATCAATAAGATGTGTAGTGAACCAAGTAAATCAACTGACGGAAATTTATATATGGAAATTGTAGGAAGTGTTATATAGTTATTTACACGTTAATTCAGCATCACAACGACACAACATCAAAGACAGACGCATGAATAAACGACGCATGATAAAGACGCAAGAAGGATTAAGATGCAGGAAGGAAGACACAAGAAGATTTCTTTACAAAATATATTTACCTCTCACTTTATTGCAAGGGTTCGAAAGGTTAGCATGTGAGAGGATGCTGGATACTGAACATAAACTTCATATTTTGACCCCACTGTTATGACCGTCACGTTGTGTCGTTCTTGTTCTCCTGATGTTGAGGTCTACTCCATCGGGGCTTTCCGAGGGCCCCCTCGGTCGGGTGTGGCTTTCACTACCACATCTGGTCTCTACTTCTCTGGGAGTCTGCTGGCAACTGCATCGGGGGTTTTCCGAGTGCCCCCCTCGGTCGGGTGTGGCCTTCCTTACCACATCTGGTCTCTACTGTCTGGAATTCGACTGGTAACTGCTCTTGCACCCCAAACTCAACCGAGTTAAATAATAACTCAACGCCCACACGATCGCCTACTGGATCTTTGAAATCGAATGTTTAATCGTCATCAAGCGGAAATAACTGTCATGCAGTTCAGAGGTTACTCTCTTCCGGTGCATGAATGTTAAGGCAGAATGGGACCTTGACCTTGTCCCATATCATAAGCCTTAATCCGCCCACGCGATCTCTTTCGATTACTGGCCGTTGAAATGTGTCACTTCCTTCCGGTGTATTACCTAGGAATAGCATTTTTGGGCCGGGGCGAAGGTCAAAATATAACAGAAGTTTAATATATGCAATGACTACGACTAGGCCAGATTTATGCTTTATAGATACAAAATTGTCACAATTTATGAGTGAACCATATGAGAAGTATATGAAGAAAGCTAAACATGTTTAAGATATATAAAAAGAACAATAAACCAACAATTAATATTTAAGCCCACAAAAATCACTCTAAGCCTTACAGATTTTTGTGACGCAGATTGGGCGAACTCACAAGACAGAAAGAGTATCACTGGATACGGATTTTTGATCTTCGATGAAGGCCCACTAATTTCGTGGAAAGCACGAAAACAGTCAACAGTTGCCCTGTCCTCGTGTGAGGCAGAATACATGTCTATTAGTGCTGCTACACAGGAGGGGAAATACTTAATAGCTCTCATGAAGGATATGCTAAATAACAAATTATACATTTACCTTATATCGTAACGGCCAAAATTCCATAGCGTTTGCAAAAAACGCAATACACCACCAAAGATCGAAACACATAGATATTAGATTCAATTTCATAAGGAACGAATTAGAGAAGAAACTCTAAGATTATTTCATACAGCTAGCGAAGAAAATATAACAGATTTATTCACAAAACCAGTGAACAGATCAAAAAATGAAAAATTTTGATACCTATTGATCGGACCTTTGAAATGAACTTTTGTTGTAAATAATAATAATAATAATAAAGAGAAAAGAAAGAAATGTGACAAATCAATACACAAAATGGAAGAAAACGTTAACTGGAAGAAAAAAGAGGATTATTTAATATCAAACCCAATAAATGGAAGAAAACTCTACTAAAATCATGTGACAACCTCTACTAAATATTGGCAGAAAACATGGATCATGTGATAACAAGCCCAATACCCTAAAATGAAAAATAAAATAATAAAAAATATAACTTTTGAAAATTTTTGATGCTATGTTTTAAGAATGTAACAAAACTTATGTTGTGAAACTATAAACTGAAATTTGAAAAGTGTAAAATATTTTTACATATTTAAAGTCGATCATCAGATTTGTCTGACAGTGAAAAGAGAGCAAACCCAGTTGCATCAAATGATAACTTTTGATAATAACGTAATTTCTGCTGAAGTGAGGCTGTTGGAATTATCAGCTGAAATAGTCCCTAATGTATGTATTAGGTTCGGTGAGTCTGTTCACTGAACTACTCCCTCGATTTCTTCACGTCGGCGTCTCACGTGACTTGTCTAAAGACGCAACCTATTTTGGCGCCCAATTTGTATTCCCCTTTCCTTTACCGCTATGTCAATCCCTTTTACCAGATAATAAATCTTGTGTACACACGTAGAAAATGTCCTCTCCTCAGATACTCGTCTATCCTTATTTTATACTAACACTATGAGTCGTCTTACAATGCAAACTTTGATAGACGCTACCTGTTACATGATCGATATGTCATTTTCTAGTGTAAAGAAGAAGGACCGCTTTGTTATTTTCTTGTGTAGAGAAACAGAATGTCCCATGGTGACATAGACATTCTTCATCGCTGCTTAAAATGATGTTAACACACTCATATATCATGGATCATTAATAATCTATAAATAATTTAAACACCTATCACTTCATCTTGTCAACTATGAATATATAAGAAGATAAATTATTTTAAGAATCGTTCTCCAATAATTATAAAATCCGGAATTAATTCCAACTTGTAACAATTAAGCCTGGTGATAAATGACTTTGTTTTATTCATTAAAAAATAATTTCAAAAGTAAGATAGAATAAAATAAATTAAAACGCATCAGCGTTGACGGACTTACATTCGCATAATTTTCTTTTTCAAATTAAGAAAACGAAACAATAATCTAAAGTAGAATCAGGTTAAAGAAAACGACAGAGTACATAAAAAAAAGTATATGATCACACCATTTTTCTGTAAATAGTGTCGGTTTTGATAAATAAAAATTTGATCTGAGTAAATGTCAACCAATAAAATGTTTCTATAAAAAACGTTTAAGATCTAAACAAATCACCATTTTCTTTCTCTCTTCTTTTTCTTATTTTTCATGGTTTTTTTTAAGATTTGTTTTCATCAAACTTTAAGAAAAAAACATTAAATTATTTGCTGCTTATAGTTTACGTGATGAAAATATCAGACGTTAAAACATTTGATTTCCTGTTGTTTCAAATTCTTTTTAGCTGGTAATGTTTTTGATATTTACCTTGGAAATTATTTCTTAAAAGAGCTAAAATCTGAAAATACCTTAAATTATATACAAAACATTCATAAGTATGTGAACTCACAGTTGTTTGTTTTTATTTACCAAACTGAGCTTAGTGTGACACTATACCAGAAAAAGAATTGATTGTTATATATAAAAAAGAAATTGCTGGCTGAAAATTTTTTTTGAGAGTACTCTTCATAAGGGTTAAATAAAGTAATTCTCATAGATAATTAAACAAACACGAACTCTTATTTTATATTGAGGGCTTTTCACATCATTGTTGTCTAGTGCTTTTTCACACGAGTTTAAGTGACAGTAAGTTCCGTTAGGTCTCCAGGACCCTTCTCCGTATTCTGACCTTTCTCAACAATGCTGTAGTTTTGTTCGTCTCGATTATTCCTCTGATTTCCAATTATTCCAGGGCCTTTTTTCGGGGACAGTTCCGAGTGCACCAATGACTCTTGGTACTACTGTGACTCTCATATTACACAGATTTTTTAGTTAAAATATTTGTCAATTATTATTATTATTATTAGAGTTTTTCATACCAACGTTAGCTCATGGTCTTTCACTGGAGATTGAGTGACAGCAAGTTTCCTCAAGTTTCCAGGACTCTTCTGAGTATTCTAGTCGTCTTCAAAAATGCTGTTGTTTGGATGGTCTTCATTCGGCCGCCAACCTCCAAATCCTCCAGGCCCTTTAATAATCCTTTAGTTACCGTGCCAAAAGCACCAGTCACAATTGGTACAATCATCACTTTCATGTTCCATGGTTTTTTCAATTCTCTAGCAAGGTCGAGGTACTTATCCCTCTTTTCACATTCTTTCAGTGTTCTTCTTCTTCTTCTTCTTCTTCTTCTTCTTCTTCTTCTTCTTCTTCTTCTTATTATTATTATTATTATTATTATTATTATTATTAGTGTTGTTGCTGTTGTCGTTTCTGTTTGTAAGGTTTGTATATTGTAGTCAAAATAGTGAAATTAATGAGGACTTTCTTATGAGACTTGCACAGGTATGTTGTAACTAGCAGACCAATTATTCATGGACTACGTCTAAACCATTTTTATACGTTGTGTGGATGATATAACGGCACACATAAAATGAATTTAAGATAATCCGAGTTTTTCGAAATGTTCGGTCAGTTCCAGAATGGCGTCTCGATGTCGCTGAACATGGGTGTCATTTCGTACAGCAGGTGAAAATGTGATATTCAGTTAATTACCCCATATCGTTAACCACAAAGTCCGTGAGTGTACGTGTCATCGCAAAACGACTGCAGAGTATCAGTTAGGTAAAACAAATATATAACACGCGGGTGAATGTGGTTAGAGACCAAGAAGTGAAAGTAAATAATTCCTTCAATGTATTACAATGCGATACATGGTCTGTTTTTAAGAGGGGGTTAACCAGTCTGAATTCAGTTTTCCATCTGCTTGATTGGCTGCTACATCAATATTAAAGAGCAAGTCTATCCTACTATTTATCAATAGTAGTTGTGAGTACGAATGGATTCATACCTTTCCCGAAGGTATTAACGCGATATATATATATATATATATATATATATATATATATATATATATATATATATATATATATATATATATCATACCAGTGCTGGTTGTCGCTAAATCACTTTGTGTGTTTTTGGTGAACAAAGTGCAATATAATATGGAGAGTGCTCAATATCTAGGATAGAGCTATTATGTAATAATAAAATATAAATATATTATAGATTTATATATTCAATGCCATGGAATTTAGTCTGCGACCACTTGGTTTCTGCGAGTTTAACAAAACAACAATCATCAGGCAGTTAACAAAATGAAATGAATCGAAAATCGAAACTTTACGTGTAATTGCTGGTGTGTAGTGGGGGGGTTGTAGTGGCGTATTATTGTGTGTGTTTATGCACTATAAACCACTCACACATACACCCACAATAATAGGCAAATACAACCCACAAAAACACACACAAACGCACACATACACATTCACACACACACACACACACACACACACACACACACGCACACACACACACACAGAATCACATGTAAAGTTTCCTACAAAACCCCAACGGTTTTTGATTACATTTTTCGATTTTCGATTAATTGTTGTTTTGTTAAAACTCCATGAAACCCAGGGGTCGCGGACTAAATTCCATGGCATTAGATATATATATATATATATATATATATAAATAAAAGAGGCAAAGAATTTAATATTTTGGGGTTAAAGTTTGATGAAAACAAAATCTTTAAAAAAATCAAGAAAAAGAAGAGAGAAAGAAAATGGATATATATATATATATATATATATATATATGTGTGTGTGTGTGTGTGTGTGTGTGTGTGTGTGTGTGTGTGTGTGTGTGTGTGTGTGTGTAAAAAATGGAAAAAATCTGGCTCAATGAAAATGTACAAATATTGAGAATATCTTCCGCGGTTAATTTTATAAGTTGAATTATTTGCTAACGCTAAATCTTTTGGTTTTTTTTTTTAAGTATGAAAATATTAAACATTAATCAGGGCGTTTAAATTTATAACCGAAAGGTTTAAAGTGGGCAAATAATTCAAAAAAATAAAATCTTCCTCTGATAACACTGTTTTTTTAACCGGGTATTATACATTTATATATATATATATATAATATATATATATATATATATATATATATATATATATATATATATATATGATATTTCGATTTGTTTTTGAAAGAAATTGGTGTCACATTTTAATTGTTTATTTATTTTCATGTTTAAATAAAAGAAATATTTTCATGACTATTTTTTTTTTCATTTTTGATGTAAGAATAATGGTAAATCCTGGAAAAAAATAATTTCTTCTTTATTGAAATTGCATTAGTCTGTCTTTTAGAAAGTACTTGTCTATTTTTTAAATAAATCATTTTCATTGACGTCAGAAAGAACGAGAAAAGAAACAAGTATTTTCGGCATCGTAAAGCCCACACATCCCTTATAGCCGATCTGATTCTGTTTTCTAATTAAGACTCAAGCCAGTTTAAAATTGTTTGTGCTCGTAATCACTTATGTTCGAAAATGTGAGGATAACCTCTAAACTTTTAAAGATAATGATAAAGACTGAAAAGATATAAACAAACATGCATAACCCAGGAAATAAAACATAAATACACAAAACGTTTGATGTAGGAGGACGAATACACAGTTGCACCCAAATATATCAATTTGCATTAACACTAACACTAAAAATTCAAAAAGTATCTGAAATTTAAAGATAAAAGACTAACAGTGATAGGAACAATACCTTCCTTAAATATATTACCCTTAGGATTCAATATGTTTTTTGGCCCACCATCTGGGGCTGTAGAATACACCGAATTCGACGATACACTGCTCCGGCAATGCAACGCAGTCTATAGTCAAAATAGGATAGAAAGATGGATGAAGGGATGCATCCTTCCTTTCCCTAAAAAAAGGCGACCTCGGACTAGCCAATAACTACCGAGGGATAACACTTACATCCATAGCAGCCAAAATCTACAATGCCCTACTACGAAACCGCATAGAACCCAAAATAGACAACATCCTTAGGAAAAACCAAAATGGCTTCCGGAGAAATAGATCCACAACCTCACAAATACTGACCATCCGTAGAATCCTTGAAGGCGCTCGGGCAAAAAACTTACAGGCGACATTACGATTTGTCGACTTTACCAAGGCCTTCAATTCCATACACAGAGGGAAGATGGAGCAAATCCTACTAGCATACGGCCTACCAAAAGAAACCGTAGCAGCGATAATGATTCTCTACAGAGACACCAAAGTGAAAGTACGTTCACCAGATGGAGACACGGAATACTTCGACATTGTTGCAGGAGTACTACAAGGAGACACGCTAGCCCCGTACCTCTTTATCATCTGTCTAGACTACGTGCTTAGAACTTCGATCGACAAAATCAGCTGACTTCGAGCTGACTAAGAGAAGAAGCAAAAGTTACCCCGCAAAAACAATCACGGACGCCGACTACGCTGATGACTTGGCGTTACTGGCGAATACGCCTAATCAAGCAGATACACTACTGCATAGTCTGGAACGAGCCACAGCTGGCATTGGCCTCCATGTCAATGCACACAAAACTGAATATATGTGTTACAACCAAACGGGCAACATTGCCACACTAGACTGAGCCTCTCTGAAACTAGTAGACAAATTCACCTACCTAGGAAGTAGCGTCTCATCAGCCGAAAAAGACATCGACACACGGCTGACGAAGGCGTGGACGGCTATCGATAGGCTCTCGATCATATGGAAATCAGACCTAACTGATAAAATGAAACGCAGTTTCTTCCAGGCAGTGGTTGTGTCGATACTGCTATATGGATGCACTACATGGACGCTAACTAAACGGCTGGAGAAGAAACTAGACGGAAATTTCACAAGAATGTTGAGAGCAGTATTGAACAAGTCCTGGCGACAACACCCCACGAGACACCAACTATACGGACACTTGCCCCTCATCACGAAAACTATACAAGTTAGACGAATCAGACACACGGGACACTGCTGGAGAAGCAAGGACGATCTCATAAGTGATGTACTCCTATGGACCCCCACATATGGCCGTGCAAAAGCAGGACGACCAGCTCGAACCTACATACAGCAACTATGTGAGGACACAGGATGTAACCCTGAAGACCTGCCGGAGGCGATGAATGATAGGGAGAAGTGGCGAGAGAGGGTCAGGGATATTCGTGCTGGCGGCACGACATGATGATGATGATGATGATGACTGAAAATAAGTTATATGAGAGTTATTCAATATATAACGTGTATTTTGTTACAAAACGTCTCTCATTTCCCCCTGAGAAAAATATCACTTCATATTTATCTATTTATTTATCTATGAACGTCAACTGAAAGGTTCATAGGCTGACCAAGGTGCTCTCTATAAATGTGGCAAAATGAGGTTTATTTTTCAACATAGTCCTCCTTGCGCTCAACATACTTCTTCCATTGATGTCGCAATGTTTAGATCCCATTGGTCAAAAAAGTCAACAGGACGTATGACATTATTATATGAACATTTCAACCAATGAGATTTTCAGGCCACTCTCATATCTCCATTCGTTCACATCCATCTATTTATTCACATCATTCTGTTCATATCCATGCATTCATTTATATGTGCCACCCTCATTCTGTTTATGTATTTCTCACCCACTCTCTTTTTTTCTCTCTCCCTCCCCCCTTTTCTCTCTGTCTCTCTCTGTCTGTCTATATATATATATATATATATATATTTAAATTGTAACCATTTGTAACGAAAATTCAACTACACACACAAACGCACATAAAAGGAGTGTAATTGTATATATATATATATATATATATATATATGGAGAGTAATTATTTCTGGAATGCCTCATATTTACATTCTGAGTAGCAGTTTTCAGTGTCGTGAACATTGGCAATAAATAATACTTAATTATTATTAACTTTCTTTTTTTGAAATTGTTTAAGATGTACTTATGTACGGAAGAAAAGGCATATTTCTTTCTAAGTATTTTTCAGAAATTTACATTGCATATAAACATATCTATCTATCTCTCTATCTATCTATCACGATCTGTTCATATCTATCTATCAAAGTAAATCTGTTTATATCTCTCTAGTTATCAATCAATCAATCTGTCTAGTTATCTATATCCAGTTTGTAGTGATTACTTGTAGATGAAATTTGTATAAAGTCTTCTATTTGTGAGATACATTCATCTTATACCTAAGTAAAAATTTAAAAAAGAGCTGCTACGCAAAATAAATGTTGTATAATTTTGAGACTACATAATAATTTATATATATATATATATATATATATGGGGTGGTGTACATTATCTAAAACCTGTATTCACAATTTGATTCATAATAAATTCAATGCATATAAAGTTGTGTTTCAGTTTTAAATCTAAATTAAAGTAGTCAAGTATGAAATAGGTTGAGGTATCGCAGGTGTTCGAACTAATGATCGTTCTCATCCAGACGCATCTGATAACATGAAAAGACGGAATTGCAAAAATTACTGAAATAGCGCAGGTGTTCTAACTGACGAACATTTTAAGACGCTGCTAAGAACAGGAGGAAGTGAATTTGCAAACTTCACAGATCTTTTCTGTGTTTTATTTGGGTAAATTCTGTTTAAACTGCTGCTCTCAACTCATTGACTGCGTCAGATTTTATGCAATGAAGTTGAATAGTTTAATGGTGGCATTTCAAAACCCGTAGAATACGCATGTTACAGGTGAACACCACGTACATTTACCTATGGCTACAAAGTTGGGTTTAATGGTAAAATGATTTCGGGAATACTTAATCATTATTCTGTAGGGTTTACATATATTTACATTTATTTATATTTCTGTAGGGTTTTACATACATATATTTTAGGAACACACACACACACACACACACACACATATATATATATATATATATATATATATATATATATATATATATTGGCTGAGAGACACAGTATCACAAATAAAAAAAGGTGATATCTCACAATTTTTTTAATAAGAAATGATTTTCTTCGTGACCAAAGGTAATAGGATTTCATTATTAAGCATTCAAATCGTATATTATTAGTTAATATTATTTTTTTGAAACTCTGCATATATCAAGTGGAGATTTGTAGCAATCTAAAATAATAATTTAGCTAAAAAAATGTAAACAAATGAAAGCTAATATGAATGCGCTTTAAATCATGAGCTGAGGTATGTCGCTGCAATATCTGAGCTATTAAATTCCGTGTCTAGCGTAAAGTTAATCGGGTTTCGATCCCAACTTGAAACGTCCTGCCTGTCTAGCCACACTAAAGAGTTGTGATACAACAAAACAGTCTGTATGTGGATGACAATATATATAGAACAAAAAAGTCAATCATCTGAATCTGAGTTAAGTGTTTCATTTATCCAACTTACCATATATATATATATATATATATATATATCGAACAAGTGCAATTATGATAAGACTAAAACTTAAGATTACTTTCATGGCCCATATACTATCAAATCTCACCAAATCCCTTTTTATGTGACTCGGTGTCCACATACAAGAAAATCTCAGCAAACCCCTTTCTTTCCTAATGTTGTTTGTGTAGATAGATAGATAGATAGATAGATATGTACTTTTGTGTAGAGCATACCATGTGTTTTTCAGTCCCATCTTGTCAGAGAAACACTGTGAAAAGCAAGCAACGAGGAATACATCAAGGTAACTGACTAGAAAGAAATAATGAGGATAAAAGGAAAAACCCGTTTACCTGGAATGACAGGAACTTTTTTTCTGGGACAAAGTCAGGTTTGGTTGCAGTATAATCAGTAGGGTTGAACAAAAAAGATTGCAGAATTCCTTTAGTTTAAAGCGAGTCTATTGGTGTTCATTGATATAGAGTTCCTCTGGCACTGAAAATAATAAATCACTAGTAGAACTTTCAAGAATAATAAACATCTTAGGATTATAAGCATAAGCGCAAAAGACATTGACCTATAGATGCTGAGTAATAAAATGAGGGGCATTCTGAATGCCCAAATTAATTGAGCGGGTTAAGCCTTTTGAACTGGTAACGGGAGTCACATGCTGCTTTATTCTACTCTCCAATCTTTGGTTAGTGCTGTCAATATAGCAAACCTCACATTTACAATGAAATGTATAGATTAACAAACGTGATGATGAAGTGTTGTAGGTGACTCACCTATGACAAGAAAAATGGACTTAGCCGAAGAGTATATTAATCAAAACTAAGCTGGTAGAGAGAGCAGCAGCTGTATAAAACACCTAGCCTGTCTTCGTGTACGTTGAACCAAGGAAACCCTCCTCCGAGACTTGGGTACATTTGTGTGGCACCTCATAACTCCGTATTGAGTTATTCATTTACTGGCCCTTATCAAGGGATACAAAACCTTTGAGATTGGGTAGAAAAAGTGTGTTGGTTCACAGGATTAAAACTATGGCTGACGGATCTTTTAATTTTATTCTATAAATTGGTGGTGGAAACGTTGACTATCCAAAGTAATTAAATATACAGAGCCTTTTTCAGGGTTCAAATTTAATGTTGGCAGAAAATTGCATGCATTTATATCTGATGATACAAGTAATTTTTCCTAAGGATATCCATTTTCTTAAATTGTGGTTTTAGTTGAGTTCTTCAGTAAATTTTAACTTAGAACAAACAATTAAGGTACGGTGAACAAGAATTTTAATTAGATTGATTATACCCTTTAAAAGGCAAAATGAACGCCTGCGTGTACATGAACCAGTTAATGTAGTTTTACGACTGACAGAAGTTAGAAAACCTAAATTCAGTCCGTTCAACTAGGAAGAAAAGAAAAGGCAGTTGTTTCCAAATTCACTGGTAAATTTCAAGGCAAGATGTAATTGTGTAACATTTAGGTCCAAAAATACGACAAATATACGTGAAATAGACATAAGGAAACCCGAAATATACTAAAATTGGTTCAGGTACGAAACTTTTTATTACCTTTTTGAGTTTAAAGGTTTTTCGACATGAGGAGAGAGAGACACAATTTCTTTCTATGCTGACTTTTCCATCTGAACCCCACTACGTGCGGCACCCTCACCGCAATCTACTGGTCTGGCCACGGCGTGCTCCGAAAATCGACTACCTTCCTCTAGACTCGAATCTCAACTAACTGCTTTTTTTTCAAATCCCCCAAATCCTCAGCGCATCCAGGCATGACGTCATTCACGTTCCCGGTCACATTTCTATCTGTGGTTTTTATTGTGACATCTCTGATTGTCACATCCGCCCCGCACGCGCGTGAACACCTGCGCTCAATGTGTGCACCTAACTAACCTATGCACTAAGCGAAAGGTTCTCAGCCTAACTAAACAGAAAGATAAGATATACAAAATGAAAAATGATAATATAAAAAAACTTCCTCCGCAATTATATTACAATTGTCTGATTGAATGAGGAGAAAATAACAAATATGTCGTCAACAATCCATGCATAATAAAGTGGTTTATTAGTAGTTTCTAATAGTTTTTCTTCATAAAACCCTACGAATATATAAACCATTGGCGCTCCAAGGGGACTCCGCATAATTATTCTCTCAATTTGCTTATACATAGCATTAATGAAACTAAATTTAGCTGCAAAATGTACAAATCTAAGAGGGACCCTTTCAAGAAAAAGAGTGGCATCTACGTGACTTTGATATAAAGCATCGGCGCAGACAGCCATATTTTCATCTAATGGAACATGTTTATAAGCTGAAGATGTCAAATGACGGATATGTTTGTTTGTTGTTTTCAATGGCATATCAACTCTTCCTGTGTTATTCAATGCCAAATACTGCCTTCTAGAAGGACAGTTGTAATACTATAAAGCTTAGGGAATAATGGGAATTCATACCTTTTTCAAGGTTATTTATCCGAAAGTGAACATAATAACGCAACTGGAGTTGTAATTCGCGTATTATGATTCCGCGGACCAGCGGTTTAATCATTACACCACTAGGACACCCCTTACAAAAGAAGGAATTATAAGGATTGATAGAATTGACGAATATATATATATATATATATATATATATATATATAATACTTGGAGTAAAGTGTTACAACTGGTTCAAGTGTGCCTGCAAACCACTTAGCTTAACGGGGTGTTCTCGTTGGGTTAATTGTTAAAGCGATAAACTCCAAAATCGTAGTAAGCGAGATCGAACTCCAGTCGAGGTATTACGTTGACCTTTGGTCAAATACCATTGGTAAAGATATGAACCCCCTTATCCTCCTAGCTATGGGTTAAATACTACGATTACTGTTCTTCTGGAAGACCCAGCCGACTGGACCATTGGCTTTTAATAACCTATAAAGTTTGATATGCCATTAAACAAAAAAAAACTTAGCTTAACCGTAGTAGGCAGAGCCAACTATAGATAGAATACGTCTAAGAGTGACGTAGAGCTTATGGACTTTTGGAAGACCATTTAGCCGTAGTCTCTGGGATCCAATGAGACGTATCTTTTCGTAGATGTTTTTAGGGATTACGTCGGATACCTTGGTCTTGGCTGGCTGTTTATCTATTTCATCTTTAGATCATTGGATATTGAAGTAATATTTTTGCAGAATCGCAAAAATTAAGAGCAGCTCATAACACTGAATTTCTGGCTAAAACTTCGGGATCATTCATTACCTGTTTATATGTATTTAAAAACACGATTTTCAGGTGAAAAGTTAGGGGTCCTATTTACCAACCCCTCCGCTCGGGCAGGATATGACACAAGGTCAATTTTTTTAGGCGGAGTTTAACAGGTTTGAATTCAGAGTTTTCCTTCTCCTAGACTAGTTGCCTCACCAAGGCTGAAGAACCTAGTCCGTCCTACTATTTACCCATAGCTGGAGGGAGAATAAGGGGGTTCATACCTTTCCCAAGGGTATTTGCCCGAAAGTGAACGTAATAGCGCGACTGGAGTACGAACTCGCGTACTACGATTCCGCAGTTCATCGCTTTAACCATTACACCACGAGGACACCCCCCTTTTCAGGTAAAAAGTTAGGGGTCATTGATTACATTAAAAACATATCGGCCTAGCCCCCTGGGGTTGTAGAATACACCCACTGGATCTCTGCATAGGGGTAAGACACCATAACGTGTACGTTGGATATGAAATTAAACCATCTGATTTCGAAGCTCTAGCCTTGGAGCATTGGGGAATGTGGTGTACCCCATCATTGCCATTGCTCCCAGGTCCTCTGACCGGAGTGGTAGAATCTGGATAGGGTCGTATCTATGAATCTAATAGAACCGTTTAACTATTTTACTGTGTGCAAAAAAATGTTTAATTGGATTTTTAATGATACATTGCAATACTTCGAACTATTTAACTGAGTGAAAATGAAGGAAGAATACTGAATATAATAAAAATGTTAAATAGCCATACTTGCAACCAGTTCACCGTGTGCAAACAAATGGTTAAAAGCGAATAGAATTATTAGTGTGATATACTAATGATTAAAACCATTTAACTGTATAGAAACAATAGCAATACTAGTGTGCAAACAAATTAGTTCTAGTTCATTTAAAAATTAATTTGCCACTTGCAAATCATATATGTATATCCAATTAAATGAGTGCAAAAAATGTCTGATGTTAAATTGTTACTGTAACATAGAAATACTTGAAACTATTTAACTGTGTGCAAGAAATCAGCTCAGGCTTGTTTAAAAAAATTATCAAACAAAACGTGTTTACAAATGGTATAAATCTAATATATATTTGGCATTAAATAAACAGGATTTGGTATTAAATAACCACTAAGGGTTGATATGCCATAAAAGCCAACCAAACTAAAAATACCTATTATTGGCTAAAAACTAGGCGTCATTCATAACATAATATGCGCTTCTTCTTAGCTATTTCATAAAGACATCTTTCTTTTTGTCTATTATTTTTTTACTATGTACAAACAAGAAACGCTTCACTCTAAGAAATTATATATCATTTATTTATTTATCACAGAAAGGTGATGTTTACAAAAACTTCAAGGCATAAAGAGCTGGTCTTTTGTAGATAAAATAAAATACATAGTCTTTTATGTCGGCAGATGTTCGCTTTTTCTACAATCATTAATTAATAATTTTCCTCTTTAAAATTTATTTCATGTCTCTTGCTGTTTCTATTCCAATCATCTCTTATCTGCTCTTAAAGCGTTGCTGATAATTGTGAGTGAGGTTGGGTGACATCTTTTGGTTGATTATTGTTAAATATTTCAATAAGGTAAAATAAGAAATATAAAGTGAATAGTTTTTCTTCATCTTTTCTTTTTATGTTCGTATATATTTTTATCTCGTACTTGTTTTATTTTTCCACATGGAACAATCAATTAAAAAGCACCTATATTAGTATGAGTCAAATGTTTTGCAATATTTTGGCATCTTATTTGCTTTATTCTTTACGTTACAATAAAGGCAGCCCAGCATTTTAAGTTGAGACCATCATATAATATTCATAGCCCTCTTGAAGCACGTTGAATTCAAGCTGATAGCTGTTCTTATCTTTTTGCTTAGTCGGCTGGGGCTGTAGAAAACACCGGCTGCTTTTTTGCAGAGAGGTAAGAACCCCCACAATGAGTGCCCTAGATATAACACTAAACAATCTGATGGTGAGGTTCCAGCAATACTGGAGCTTTGGGGAATGCGGAATACCTCTTCATTGCCATGGCTCCCAGGTCCACTCTGGCCCGGAGTGGTAGCACCTGATAGAGTTCTCTCTATAGAACTCTTTCGAATTATTGCAAACAAATGACTTATGCTAAATTGAATAGGTTGAAATAGAAATATTTGACTATTTAACGGTGCCTTAATAAATAACTGATGTTTAATTGGATTGTTTATAGTAAATTACGATACTTGGAACTATTTAAATACGTACTAACAAATGAGTAATGTTGAACAGAATAATTAGGGATCAAGAATTCTTTTAAATAAAAGCGTGAAGAGGAATGCTCTGAGGAAGAAATTTGGTTGGTTTGTTGCGTTTTATGGCATTTCGGCTCGTGCAGTTTACTTAATGCCATTGGTCAAATCCTGGATATAACACTAAACAATCTGATGATTGGAGGAGGTGCCCGTGGTGTTATGGTTATCATCGTAGGGAATGGACACGGCGGCACGAGTTCAAATCCTGGATGAGACTGATTGCATTTCACATAGCACTAATGCACTTGGGGAAAGTATGAATCCAATTATTCCCCTACAGCTATGGGTAAATAGTAGGATAGACTAGGTTCTTCAGCCTTGGTGGGGCAACTAGTCTAGGAGAAGGAAAACTCTGAATTCAAACCTGTTAAACACCGCTTAAAAAATTGACCTTGTGTCATATCCTACCCGAGCGGAGGGGTTGGGATAATATGCTAAACAATCTGATGATATGATGATAATTACCTACGATATACAGCATCGATCATCATCATCATCAAAAGCAGAAACAGTATCAATAGATACTCTCTCTCTCTCTCTCTCTCTCTCTCTCTCTCTCTCTCACTACCTGGGGATGTCCTCGTGGTGTAATGGTTAAAGCGCTAGCCGGCGGAATCAGAGCAAGCGAGTTCGAACTCCAGTCGCGCTATTAAGTTGACTTTCGGACAAATACCCTTGGGAATGTTATGAACTCCCTTACCAGGTTAAATAGTACCACTGCTGTAATTCCAGAAGGATGGCTTTGACATTAAATAACCAACAAAGATTGATATGCCATTAAACAAAGAAACCTAAGCAAACCAACCAAACTCTCTTTCTCTTTCTCTCTCTGTCGTTCTCACGTCCTCCGTCTCTATCGAGTATCAAATTTATCATGTCTTCTAAAAAGTATTCAGAGACAGGACAGAACTGATAAATGTAAATTGTTGCTGGTCGGCCAACACTGGTGTGTCCATGTGTTGGAGTCCATAAGAGAACGTCAATTATGAATTTGTCAACTCTTCTTCACCAGTGCCCAGTATGTTTAGTTTGGCTTTTTTAAATGTTCTTGAGATGGGATATAAGTTGCCGTACAACTGCTGTTTTGTAGGATGCTGCTTCTTGGATTTTTTCTTTAAAACACCAGGCAGAATTTTTGCGTATTTGCCATTAAGCATTTTATTCAACCGTCTCAATATATTCTAAGTAGTACAACCATACAATCCTCCTGACACAGCTACAGCTTAGGAGATCCCTTGATTTATTGTATCATACATATCAGATTACTATATCCCCGATATTACCCTGGTATATGTTGACATCTCTTTCAGGCAAGCATTTTGCATATACAATTGTTCTGAACATTGAATATCTTGAAAAAATATTTTAATAGAATTATGTTTTTTACAATAAAGAAATCTTATATTGATGCTAAAATCTCAGAATTAAGTTTAAAAAGGTGGATTCACAACATTAATTACTACTTACCAAATCATTTATCCAAATTAGTATAATTAGTTGGTTAGTTAGAATATCTCTACCTCAAAATCTTTAATCAAAAAACACCTTTGTCTACTTGGGTGGACTTAAAATTTGTAGGCTTATAAAGTAAAGTTGGCGACCAGAGTCGAGGGTGACCAGAAGGCTCCGTTTTCAATAGCTACTACAGCGAGGTGCAGGGGAGGGCGCTACTCCTTTCCCTGGATTGCTCAACTTTACCCTTGATACATACCTTACACTGCTGAGTGTAAAGCAAGAAGGTATAATATATCATTTCGGGGCCTGTGGCACAGCAGATAGAGGCGTTGAGTCTCTACGGTTCCAGGTGAGCATTGTCAGAAGATAGCGGTTTCAAATCCTACCCAAGCCGGCCAGAGGTTTACTTGGTCAAAAACGTAGTGCGATAGGCAACAACTATGGAAGGCAGTAATTACTGGGAATACGGTTACAAGACTCATCATTCCTATCCGAGGTCGCGGTAAAAATCACCTGAAGAAGGCCAGAGGTGAAATTTCGCCGAAACGAGGTGAAAGAAGAAACAACACAAAAAAAACTACCAAGATGAGGACAAAAAGTCCGCATTTAATTATCAGATCATTTTTAAAGTCTTTAGTATGACGCAACCTGGGATTGAACCTTGGTCTTCCAGACCATTGGCGAACAATCTACTTACTAGGCCAATGAGCCGGTAGGCTGATATATATATCTAATTGTTTATTTATAATAAGTGGAAAAACTGTCGGCGCAAAATATCATTCGATACAAGTTCGTCAGAAGAAATATGAGTTTAAATTCACAAAGAGACATTCAGGCAAACATTTGAATAGTCAGTATTTAAAATGTTAGCAATGGCTAACGTGATGGAATACAATCTCTTAGAAAGTGAGTTCGAACCTCAAGTCGCTCTACTACGTTCACTTTCGGAGTGATAACGTAAGGAAACGTTAGAACTCGTTAACCCTTTCAGCTCAGAGTTAAATAGTATCACTTTTGTTCCTCTTCATGGATAGCTTTACTATTAAATAAACCACGAATGTTGATATGCCATTAAAAAAAGAAAACGAAATATACGTTCAATCACGGAAAATCTCATTGGATAAATACGCCGAACGCTAAGAAATTCATTAAAACTTTTTCATTGCTTATTTCTGTGTTAGTAAATGCAGCGTCAGTCTCGACACTATTCAGCCTACCTTCAAGGAAATAGACAAAGCTTTCTAATCCTATTGACTCTCAGAGTAATAGAAAACAACCATGAAATCATGTTGGCTGCTAATGGTCATAAACATCCAGAAGTAGCATTTCGAGAATAAACCCTGGGGCCAAATTCGGAAGTGGGATTTCCTAAAGCAATCCGACGCCGTCTCTCATCTCATTTCTGGCAATACATACGACCATACTTCTGCCAAGCTCACCGGATGCTTCCTTTTCCTTAGACGAATTCGGAAACATGGCGAGGGTGGGTTTCATTGAACTGTTTCAAAAACACCCTTACCCAGATCTTTGACCTGGAGAAGAAACAAGACTGTCCATGTGTACACGAGACAGGCTTATGCTATAGACTGCGACATATGTTAACCATTTCTTCATTTCATTTTAAATTTCCGTCTTTTCTTGTATTTGTATTTAATTCGATTAATCAGTTAAATCTCTCAGAAGGCTTTCAATTATTAAACTTATTAACATCTTATCTTTACCTTTCAACCCACTCACGAACAGTGTAATGGTTATAGGAAGTGGACTCAACGAGCCGAGTTCGAAACCCGGACGAGGTTATTGCATTTCATTTCACGCTAATACTCGTAGAAAAGGCATGACTATTTCTTTTCTCACACATATAAGAGAGATTAGTTCGATAAACTGAGTTCTTTTCCCTTGGTTAGGCCAGCAGTCAAGTAGAAAGAAAAACTGAATGCAAACCAACTGTATTCACCATGAAAAATTGAACTTGTATCTTGGAAAAAGGGTGTAGATATAAGGTAAACACACGCACATATATATATATTAGATCAATGATTGTATCGTCAGTCAGGAAACGATTAGGCGAATTATGACTTCAGAGTATTTCTATATAATCTTAGTTATATGTATTACCCATATTATTAAGTGCTTTGATAAAGAAAGAGACTACGCTGAAAACAATTCTTTCAGTAAATTAAAAGATTATCTAATCTTAGACGATTCTATGAACGCATAAGTATTCATTGATTATTGGTTATATTGAAAGATAAAGTGCAACTGCTTTTAGCCAGTCAGTAATCTTAAACATTATTTCCCAAACTTATTTTCTGAAGTTACCTGCATTTTTTTAAAATTTTGCATCAAATGGACAGAATAACCATTTGAACATTCAGAGATTTTTGTCAACTATACCAGAAAAATGGTGTAAATACATATATTGATAGTTATAAATGGAGAACTTTAAATAAATAGTCGTTCAGTTTCTAAATATAATTATATATGGACCCTGCTGTGTTACAATCATTGCAATGTAATTTAGCGTTTAAGTGAAAGTCGGTGTTCAAATGATGGTAAAATTTAGGATTTCTAATGCTAATTTAATATGTACATTAACAAAATAATTGAATAACCGAATAATTTAATTCGATGATAATATAATACTTTCAGAACAGAAAGATTGACAAAAATATAGTCGTTCCTACACAAATATTCGGATTTGGTCTTAAGCCACTATTCGAAATGAAGCTTGTAATTAAATTTAAAAGATCTAAATTTTAAAAAAAATTAAATTTAATATAGGTATTATCTAAGCATGTTTGGTTGAATACCGCATATTGTTTCTTTTTTAAAAATCCTCAATTGAAGACGTTCGAGACTTCTTGCTATTTTTCTTACGTCTGGTTCAAGATGGAGTAGAAAGTACCCAATACTAGCCCAAGAGATTTCAACTATTTCGCTGGTCAAATTTCAGGAGAATTTTGCTCTACTAAAGAAAGAAAATATAAAAACATCCTAGTCAACTGTAAAATGGTATGAAATATGAAAGTGAAGGTTCTATTAGTAGAAAATCTGGATCTGGACCAACCAGAGCTTCCACAAGCAAAGATAACGATAGGCTGAAACTAAGAGACTTAAAAGAGAGAAAGGCTACCTTTACTAAGAATCTAAACTACGAATGGGAACTCACTTTCGATAATGACTACATCTAAAAGATTAAATGAACTTGCTTTCTCTTCAAAAAATATCTGCTATGAAGCCCATGTTAACCTAATAGAATATCACTGACGGAAAGACTCCTATTACAGCAAGAAAGATACAGAGTGGTTTTGCAATGTTGTCTGGTTAGATGAATTAAGATTTTGTATCTCTTGTGATGCCCCAGAATATTGTATTTGAAGATCAAGTGAAAAATATCATCCAAGTTGCATCAAAACGAATATGAATCATGCAACAGGTGTTTATCAACTGATAAGATGTGTTGAGTCGATAAATGCAAAATACTAGAAGGACGGCTTCCACCAACTGTTCAACGGCTCATCATGACATAAAAAATCATATTTCAATTGGATAATTCTCAAGCACACGCTTCTAAAGTGACTAAAAACGGGATTGGCAGAAAATTCATTTGACCTAATGCTCCGGCCCGGCCAAAGCCCTTATTTAAATCCAATTGAAAATATTTGTCCAGCTATTTCTCATTCACTCTCTAAGAAAACATTTTTGAACAAAGATAAGATATGGGAGGCAGTATCAAATGAATGGAATAACATCTCTTCATTTCAGTGGAAGAAACTGGTGAAGAACATTTGGTAAAATATAAAAGGAAATTTAGTTGGATACTTAAGGTATGTATCAGTAAAAGCTTTGAATGTTTATTTGTTACTTTATCATCATTAAACCTTTATTTTACAATGTTTATAATATGTTTTTTTGTTCAATAAATATTGAGAATTAGCTTGGCTCATTTGGCGGGACAAAAGTATATATATATATATATATATATAACGAAGAGATGTTAAAAAGTTCTGATAGGACCAATTAAAAGAAACATAACCCAAAACCTATATACTGTTTCTCAGATTAGCAAGTCAACACACTAGGTACATTTTTTCACAAGGGTCTTTAAACCTTATAAAATAATCAGTAAAAAAGAAAAGAGTTTCATTGTTCAATAATCTTTCTTATATTTATGTACATCTACAAGGAGTGTTTAAAATTTTCTAAACCTCACCAAGAAAGAAGTCACAGATGAATTCTTTTATTCATATTTACCAACCCCTCCGCTCGGGTAGGATATGACACAAGGTCAATTTCTTAGCGAAGTTTAACAGGTTTGAATTCAGAGTTTTCCTTCTACTACTCTAGTTGTCTCACCAAGGCTGAAGAACCTAGTCTGCCCTACTATTTACCCATAGCTGAAGGGAGAATAATTTGATTCATACCTTTCCCAATTATTAGTGATATATGAAATGCAATCTGTCTCGTCCAGGATTTGAACTCATGTCGCCGTGTCCATTTCCTGCAACGATAACCATTACACCACGAGCACCTCCCAAATGATTTTTTTATTGAGGCACCACACTACCACTTCCAATGTAAATAGAAAAACTAATTCAGTTTTTGCTTTAAATTTTGTCTAGCTCTAGGACTAATATCAACATCTTTTGCTATGTCAGGGACCTCGCAAGGAGGATTATTCTCAATATTTCTCTTAGCAAGGCGCTGGGTTCTGTTAAAATGCCCTGAACGGCTCGAGCAAGACGCTGCGCACTCCTTACTCTTTCTATAAAATTTTAGAATTAACTTTATTAACAATTGGAAGGCTTTCTGAGATTTTGCATTGATTAAGTCCGCCTTCATATTGGTCCACAATACTACCTTGCTGAAATTCAAAAACTTTTAACGTTCCTTTGGACTGAGTCCAGATGCAATAATTGTATATAGAAACTGGAATAGAAAAACAAGGTAAGAATAACACTTGAAACAAATTATATTCATTTTTGGTATCAAATGAGAATTAAAATCCACTTTGTGGTACTACCCATTTACTTGTTATATATGTATATATATATATATATATATATATATATATATATAGCTTGTCGGCAATTGCAAAAGAATGCAACGAGCTCTACTGGACAAATCCTGGAGGCAGCATCCCACAAAACAGCAGCTGTAAGGTCATCTACCACTCATTTCGAAAACTATCCTAACAAATTCGACGAACAGCAGGAAAAGCAAGGACGAACTCATGAGCGATGTATTCCTGTGAACCCCTTCACATGGACGAGCAAGAATTGAGCGACTAGATAGAATCTATCTACTGCTGCTCTATACTGATACAGGATGTAAGATAGAAGACCAGCCAAGAGCGATGGAAGATAGAGACAAGTGGCGGAAGAGGGCTAAGGAAATCCATGCTAGCGGCGCGCCATGACGATATATATATATATATATATATATATATATATATATATATATATATATATATAAGAAAATAATGGATAGTAATCCGACAATTTGTGAAAAAATATTGACAAAAAGTAATCCACATAGATAGTAGGACGTTATAGAGAAACAAAGTCAGTCGACACTATAGCGTTTCGGTTCTGCTGAACCATCATCAGGGCTGTGAGGGGTTTTATTAGTGATGTTAAGAGTAGATGGATGTATAAAAAGTGTAAAAATATATAAAAATTTGGAAAAGTTGTACAAGAAAAGTTGGCTGTTTATGACATATATATATATATATATATATATATATATATATATATGTGAGTGTGTGTGTGTGTGTGTCTGAGTATTAACACTATCATAACGTATATATATATATATATATATATATATATACAACAGTATTACTCAGTCTTTTTTTAAATAGCAAGATCTCAAGACCGGATGAAGACTTCCAATTGAATCAAAAATTTATCTATCGTATTTATTTTCAAACAAAAATGATTTTGATAAAGTATTTTTGTATTTTATCAAAAGAATGAAGTCGAAACGTGTTGGCGAATAAACAAACCATCATACATATATCTCTCTTCGGTTTTACCTTTTCTACAGACTTATATATATATATACTCACATTTTTTTGAAAACATGGGCATTTTGAACTGACTGATCAATCATTTCGTTGATCACATTGCTTGTCTCTTAGGAAATGCATATAAGAAGATGAGATAAGAAGTTGATTTTAGCTTCTGAGCAAAGCGATTATCTCCTGTGACTTTGTCTATGTCTACAGGAAATTCTGCCATTCTATCTTTCTTAGATGAGCTTCTTGGTTTAATAAAGCCGCCAGTTTTGTCTTATTTATTTTTCTGTGTCAATACTCGAGGTGATATATTTATTTTCATTGACATCACATCACTTTCGTCAGTTTCAACATAAACTGCTATCAAGTATGCAATTAAGCGTTGCTATATACGCATATAAAATTGAATAAATACTTCTGTGAGACTATCATTTGCTTTAATTAGTAACCATTGCAAGCCAGAGTTCTATTGATTTTAATCCACTTTTGTAAAAGCTGATTCAACAAGATATTATGCAGCCGTATCTGCTAGAAAGGTGTGAGTGAATGTAAGTACTAAGAAAAGTAATTGAGGACCAGTCAGTCTAACAATAAAAACGGCTTCCCCTTCTCTCAATGCTAAAAAGACACTCACCAATCTGATATCTATCGGTATTTTTCGGTATTTTTCGTACGTCCCAACAAGACAAATGTGGCACGAAGCCTTTTTAGGCGGGTCTGGGTACAGGGCTGTAACCCAGACACGCTTGGAGTTCGACAAACACCTGAAGAAGGCAGGAGGATATATCGGTTGAAACGTTATAAAATATAACAATAAAAATGAAGACAATAGCCCAAAAACTCTGAATTATATAAATAACATTCTTTAGTCTCCAGGCATAAATTTTGTCGATTTTACAAATGAAATGATCTATTAACTCTTTCGACACAATTTGTTGTAGGTGGAAATGAGAACTTTGATTTTGAGACGTTAGTAATCAAGATTAACTATCGAGCACCTCGACTTAAAATACTTATTCATTTACTTTTGAGAAGGATAGGAATAACATCACTAAAAGGTTGTTTGGGGACTTTTTTAATCTTCCTTCAACCTTCTCCATCCTACATGCGTTCCTCTGCACTACAGCCATATTTTGCTTCTTGAGTATTTATTCACGTTCTTCTTTCTTTCTATTATCAATTATCTTCTGAGAATTAGAAAACACCACATGAAACTGGCTGTAATAAAATTGTCCCTGATGAGTGAGTAAACATCCATTCATTTTAAGTGTTTACAACAGAGAGGTCAACAAGTGCAACTGTACTCCTAACAATCAATATACGCCACTTGCCAAACTTCAGGTGACTGTCACAAACAGCTCAACTTAAAATCGTGCTTAGGGAAGATATCTAACAAATTAACACAGGAACTTTTATAAAATCAGGATCGACAGTTCGATCGGGGAACTACTGCTGCTCCTCTATAAGAGTGGCTTCTATAGAAGAGAACAAAACAGCCATCGAAAGATAACCATGACCCACACTCAAACCACTTACACAAACCGCATCGCTCTTCGCGCGGGTAAAAAAGGGGCGCGTCCTGCTGAGGTTGGAGCCCTGGCTTCGGTGTTCGAAAAATCAGCTACAGAGCTCAAACAATCAAAACTACTAAAATGCAAGCAAACACTACAAATAGCCACATTTAACGTAAGAAAAAGGACTATCCGTGCTGCCAGCACGATATGATGATGATGATGATATTAACGCTACATGACACACTGTTTATAGCCGCAGATGCACAGAGGGTAATATATATATATATATATATATATATATATATATATATATATATATATAAGCACTATTTACTAACACTGCAATATCTGGTCCTCCATTAACTCACTATGTGAGCTAATAAGAACCATAAATCTCTACTCTCTCTCTCTCTCTCTCTATATATATATATATATATATATATTCTGTCCTAATCAAATCAATACAGAACTTAGGAGGGATTCTGATAGGCCAAAACAACTGAAAGAAAGCTAAACAAATCCTATGAATAAAGACCAATTCACATAGTACCTAGAATATCCCACAAACCCTTATTAAATGTAGATTTCATTTCTGTGAAAGAAAAAGTCATTCTTTAAAAGCTCTCCTCAGAGAGAATAATGATTATATGATTTTGCATGGTCTCTCTTTCTTTATATCATATAACTATATATATATATATATAGAGAGAGAGTGAGAGAGAGACATATGTACATATACGAGTATGTATATGTGTGTTTAAGTGTATGTCTATGTGTGTGTGTGTGTGTGTGTGTGTGCGAACGTATGTATATTAAGCAAATACGTTTCTGCAAGATTTTAACATCAAGTAATTTTTTTCGTATGGAATTGCGTGTATTTGTATGTTTCTATGTAGTATTTCTCGTTTTACAAAATCGATAACAACTTCAGCCTAAAGCTTAAAGATGAATAATAATTCTGACGTGAACACGACTATAACCAATCAGAATCTGTGAACACTGTTTCCGTGCAAAGGCTTTTTTTAAAGTCAAGATATTATTTCTTGCATCATGTAAGTCAATTTCCGCCTGAAAATGGCAGAGACTCTTAACATGCAAGCTGTCGAGATTATATATCCCATTGATTGCTTCAATGTATATGCGTGCAGGTATGTAAATGGATGGTTATATTCAACAACGTTTATAGCAAAAGTTGTTCTCCAGTCTTTGCTATTCCCAAACACAAATAGTGACAACAACCATTCATCATTGGTATATATATATATATATATATATATATATATATATTAGGTTGCACTTAGTAATTCTGTTTGTTGTAAAAGAAAATTTGATTCACGTAAAACTCTTAGACTGAAACATTTTTGATCCTATATGCTAAAGAATTATCTTCAAACAGAATGTACATATCCCCAAAATACACACACACACACACACACAGAGACACACACACAAATATATATATATATATATATATATGTGTGTGTGTGTGTGTGTGTGTACTTCGTATAATAGACTTTTACCTGTGTTGTGGAAGTGAGCTTAGGCAAGTGGTGTTGGGTAACCAATGCCAACACGGCGTCATGTTGAAAGTCGTAACACAACGCAAATACAAAATGCATCAGTTAGTTTCAGGATACGACAACTATTTTGCTACAACTCTTTTTTTCCAGAAGTCACCTAAAAGAGAGAGATGAGGTGTGGAAATGTGTCAACTGATTAAATAGATAGAATAAGGAGTGATAGATCGGTCCTTTCTCTGCTAACAGGCCACCTGTGCACTGGCGGTTTCGGCCGACCCAAACCGGAGCCTCTCAGCTCGTCTGCTTCTGGTCCTTCTGATTGTCTTCTCCTACTGACTGTGTCTTCGAAATCTGTTTTTTTTTTCTTCTAATTATTCACTTAACTTTATCACACGTATTCATTAAAACTTTTTAATGACACATCAGAGCCAAATATCTTCTTCTGTTATCTATGTAAATGTTTATTTTCAATATTTTGCTTCGGTAAAATAATTAAGGTGATAAATGATTATATTATTTATTTTATTGATAATTGATTATATTAATTATTTTATTATTTAATTTAGTGACGTTTCTGTAAAACAGAGTCACTTATTATTTTTAATTGTAATACTCAACATGGTCGATAATTTACATCCTTCGATTTCGTGCCGTGACAGTAACGTTACACTTCCAGCTGATTCAAAATTTTACATGACTGACATGTTTGCACAAACCAAAATGAAAACTCCTAACCACGAACCCAAAGTTTAGTTCAAAATAATTTATCACTAAAATAATTAACTAAAATCCCTAATCATATTACAGCAGTTACGTTAGCTCGATCTAGCTAATATCTTACGTTTCTTTTTCAGATGCTATCAGTTACGATCATGGTTTTGATTGGGTTATACCGTCTGTTCACAGCTGAAACTTTTTCAAGTCTGGGTAAATATGTAATCATCACACAGAGCGTTTCGTCCTTATTTCACATCACGTCATAATGATACTGTTCTGGATAGAAAATTGATACAGCTATTAGTTGAAAATTTCAGAACCGCAGGTTAAATCGATCGAAAGGAAGCCACCTGGAAGACATCGAAGCTCATGAACTCCAGAAAGTTTCTAAAACTATTAGACGGTTTGTTATGCAATCTCCAACACATTTAGCCTGTAAACATGTTTCTGCTTTGGGGTTGTCTGGTCGAACAAAAGATACTAAGATATACAGTAGATGTTGGGGGTACAATTGCCGCAAAAATTAGCTGCCATTTCTACTATTTACCAACCCCTCCGCTCGGGCAGGATATGACACAAGGTCAATTTTTAAGCGGAGTTTAACAGGTTTGAATTCAGAGTTTTCCTTCTCCTAGACTAGTTGCCTTAGCTGCCATTTCTAAATGAAATCGATTTTCCTGAAATTCCTCTCTCTCTCTCTCTCTCTCTCTCTCTCTCTCTCTCTCTCTCTCTCTCTCTCTCTCTCTGTGTTTGTCTAATTTTCTGAGATGTACGTCAAAGACATATGAGGCAGTGGATAAGGCGTTTGGGTGGAAAGTTCTTCTGAATGAAATCATCTGGAGGTTGCAGGTTCAACCCCAACACCAGGTAAGAATAACAGGGAATACTAACAAAAACTTAACACTTGTACCCATTCATGGTTAACAGAATTAGAAAAGTCTACCCTGTGGATCAAATAAAAGGTTCAGTTTGCGAGTTTCTGTGGGCTCACGAGTTTTACATGAAACTACTGAAGAAGGCCGACAGACACATCGTTGGGAGTTAAAAGATAAGGTCAATAATCATATTCATAGTAATAATATATAATGTTCATTTTTCAATCGGAGAGAGTATCATCATCATCATCATCAAGGCAGACCGACAGAACGGATTCCATTGACTTTTTTTCCTGTCTGTCCCAGTCGACCATCTGTCTTGGTAACTCAGCTAGACAACATCAAAGGTCCTTATAGAGTCGATGTATATAAGTTTTACTTTTTGGCCCGGATTTTTGTAACTGTTTGTAGAATCCATTGAAAAACGTTACTTTTGGGTTTGTTTTTATTTCTCCATCAATGCCCATTAATTCTTGCCCTTCTTTTTTGATGGTTTGCAAGATGGAAGGTAAGCGGCCGTGCAGGTAATGTTTTCTGTAGCATTACATTCAGGGTGTATTCAAAAGAGCATGTAACACTTGGTTCGACACATGTTACACATGCAACACTTGGTTCGACACATATTACACATGCAACACTTGGTTCGACACATGTTACACATGTTGTGTAATACCAATCGTCCTTTTTCTCGAAACGTTTTGTTAGAGTCAAAGTAATGCATAACCGAAATAGAATATATCATCTTTAAGTGGCGCTGAGAGCATTGGTTTCCTTCTCTCTCTCTCTCTCTCTCTCTCTCTCTCTCTCTCTCTCTCTCTCATCCATCTATCTCATCCGTCTCTCTTGGCTAACTGCATCCAGTATGTGCACAGAGCAGATATGCACCAACACTGGCGCATCCATATATAGATGTCCATAAAAAAAGGTCACTTATGAGTTCATTGTTGCTTCTCCAGCAATGTCTTAGTCGACTTACGCGGATGGTTCATGAGATGAGAGGTAAGTGGCTGAACAGCTGCTATTGTGTAGGGTGCCACTTCTAGGATTTTTTTCAAAACAGAAGTTAGCCACAGTGCATTTCTAAGTTCTATCTTTTTCAAGAAAAATAGTATATATATATATATATATATATATATATATATATATATATATATATATATATATTTTAAGTTGGATATAACTGATAAGGCAAATAGCAATATTTATTTTGCCGTATTTATTTTTCATTGTTTGTAGCTTGTTTTGGCCTTCATCAATCTTGAGGCGAAAGGGTTTTGTGAAGAGAAGTTTGTAAAATAGATTGTAAATGAGTTGGTAATTTATTAGAGAAATGTGTAGAATTAAAGTGGCGATGAAGCATATGCATTTCTTGAATGAAAACTATTATATAGAATCAAACTGATGTTTACGTGATCCCTGCGATAGTAGAAGCCTATCACTGAGCTCGCCATGTGGAAAATATGTATTAAGAATTTGCAGGTGATTTTCAAATTATATATGACTACTTTGGTCTAGTATTTTCTTGTTCAGTTGTTTATGTGTCGTCACAAATTTTTCAACCCTATTTGAAAGCGGCGCCTTGAGGATTCATAATCTTAATGGTAAAACAATTTGGGTTTTGTGTATGAACAGGATTTAATCATTTATTTTAGGATGTTTCTATTATCACCGTTATATCGTTCACTGTTTTTTTCTTCGGTTTTGTCTATAATCGTGAATTTTTCATCTCTGTTACATATTACGTTACATGTTTTATGTATATATATATATATATATATATATATATATATATTATGTGAGTGCTAGTCGTCAGTAAATCACTATGCGGTTATGTGTCGAACCAAGTGCAATATAATATGGAGAGTGCTCAATATCTATGATAGATTTATAATAATAATAATAATAATAATAATAAATAAATAAATAAATATTATATATGTATTTAATCCATGGAAAATATTGTTCAGAAACCTAAGGTTTCATGAATTTTACAACAACATGAAGTTTATACCAACATTCATCCGGCAGTTAAGAAGATCTTCTTAACTGCCAGATGAATGTTGTCATGTAACCTTAGGTTGTAGAACAATATTTTCCATAGATTAAAATATATATAATATATATTAATTTGTTATCATTATTATATGTATATATATATATATGTGTGTGTGTGTGTGTGTGTGTGTGTGTGTGTGTGTGTGTGTGTGTGTGTGTGTGTGAATTTGCTTGTGTGCATGTGCGTGTGATCAAAAGAGGAAATGATTGCATAAAAACCCGATCTACAAATCAAATACTTATTATTTTTTCAACAGAGTGAAAAGCTTGCCGAAAAACATAATTTCCGAAGTGTTTCTTGTATAAATAGAAAATATTAGTCAGAGTGTAAATAGTTTAGCAGAGAAAGTGATGATACATGAATGAAATATAGCAGTTTTATCAGCCTTAATTTCAAGGGATATATATTGTGTGTGTAAAAGATCACAGTGTGAGAGTGTCACTATGCATTAATTAATATATATATATATATATATATATATATATATATATATATATATATATATATATATATATATTGATCAATTTAACCTAATAATGGTATATTAACCTCAGTGGATGTAGAAAATTTATTACTAATGTACCTGTTAATCAAACAATTGATATTATCATAAATAGTATTTACTATAACCCATCTCTCCCTCCGCTAAAAATCAACCCTAATATATTTCGGAAACTACTCCTAACACCCACTCAACAAACTTATATCAAACCTTTTTACCGTAACCAAATACACTACCATAATAAATCGGAGGAAAATATTGAAAACATTGATTCATAGAAACATACTCCCTACTGATCCTAATAAAAAGATAAAACTTATCATATATTATAATAAATTTAAAACCTCCAACTTGGTCATTAGAAATAATTCCTCTCCCTCGATTGGAGTTTTGCAAAAACCCAACGTTATATATCAATTCAAATCTCCTTTAGGAAATTGTATCTCTGATAATGATAATATATATGTTGTTTTAACCTCAACTACCCTATCGAGGAGACTTACAATGCACCTTTCTGATACAAGTTCAATAGCTCAGCATTTAAAAAAAAGCATTCATGCCTAACAACAGAATTAGGAAAAATGGTCACCGACAACACAACAATATTAGAACATCAAAATAATAAACAAAAACTAAAGATTCTCGAAGTACTTCATATTAAAAACATGCAACCGACACTTAACAGAATAATTTTTCAAACAAGTGCTAATGTACTTAAATGTCTTTAGATACTGACACTATTTATAGAAACCCATTTTAAAGCAAACGCTGTACACTCCAACGGTAAAAACGCTCTTACATAGTAGTAATATGCAAAAACAAAAGTTACATCACTTTTGTATTAGATCCTCCCCAGATGATGGCCCAAATTCAGGCAGAAAGTACTAGGGATATATGCAATTATGGAAAATACATAAATCAATTCCCGCCGAATACGATAAAAGCAATTCGGCAATACGAACGGATGCAGAAGAAAATATGTAGACAGAAAATGTCTATTATGTTTAACGAAATATATATATATATATATATATATATATATATATATATATATATTTGTGTGCGTGTGATCAAAAGTGAAAATGATTGAATGATTGAAAATGATTGAATAAAAAATCGACCTACAAATCAAATACATATCATTTTTTAAATAGAGTGAAAAGCCTGACGAAAAACAGAATTTACGAAGTCCTTCTTGTATTTCAGAGAAAGTGATGATACATGAATGAAATAAAGCAGTTTTATCAGCCTTAATCTCAAAGGATATATTTTGTGTGTGTAAAAGATCTCAGAGTGAGAGTGTCACTATGCATTAATTAAAACTTGCCCAACAATTCGTCCAATCAATTTATCCCCACTTCCTCATTACCAATTGGACCCAACAATTCATCCTTTGTGACAAACAATTGTGTGCCAATATTATATTTTCAATAATTCATCCCCAGATTTTACCCGCAGAAAATAGTAGACTTACAAATAATCACTGAGAATTTGACCAAAATTTCTAACCACAATGTCACTTAATTCGCCCTCAATTCTTAGCGTCAGTCATGTGTTCCCTTACAATTCGTACCCAACAAACATCCAAAATTCTTTGCCATTAACAATTGTAGACCAAAAAATTATCACCGATTCCTAGCCACAGAAAACTTTCAAACAACGATATGTACCCAACATTAAGTCCCCAATGATTTGCTCCCACTTCTTAGCCTCATGTCATTGTCACCCAACTATATGTAACCAACAGCAGATCCCAAAAAATTCGTCCACACCCCCTAGCCATATGTCGTTGTCTCCCGACTGTATGAAACCAACAACATATCCCCAACATATCCCCAACTATTCGGCCACACTTCCTAGCCATATGTCATTGTCACCCGACTATATGTAACCAACAACATATCCCCAACGATTCGTCCACACCTCCTAGCCATATGTCATTGTCACCTGACTATATGTAACCTACAACAGATCCCCAACAATTCGTCCACACCCCCTAGCCACATGTCATTGTCACCTGAGTATATGTAACCAACAACATATCCCCAACTATTCGTCCATACCTCCTAGCCACATGTCGTTATCACCCGACTATATGTAACCAACAATATGTCCTCAGAGATTCGCCCCACTTTCTAGCCACAAGGCATTGTCACCCAACTATATCAAACCAACAATATGTTCCCAAAGATTCTATTTCAAGCTACTCAGTTTAATCAAACCATTCAGTTTAGCATAAGTATGCCGTTTGTTCTATTTTACCCATAGATAGGGCCTTATCAGGTGCTACCACTCCGGGCAAGAGTGGACCTGGGAGCGATGGTAATAAAGGGGTACTCTGCATTCCCCAAAGTTCCAGCTTTACTGGAACATCACCATCAGATTGTTTAGTGTCATATCTAGGACAATCGTTGGTGGGCGGGGCTTACCCCTCGGCAGAGGTGTTTTCTACAGCCCCAGCCGACTTGGTAATACACAGATTTAATGTCAAAACAGTTTTATTTCAGATAATTCAGTTTAGCATAAGTACACAGTTTAGATGCCGGAACAGTTCTATTTGAAGCAATTCAGTTTAGCATAAGTACGCAGTTTTAATGTCAAACCATTTATATTTTAAACAATTCAGTTCTGTTTAAATACGTAGTTTAAATGTATTAAAACAGTAAACTCAAATCACCGTTTAGTTCTATTTAACCCATAGATAGGACCCTTATCAGGTTCTACCACTCCGGGCCAGAGTAGACCTGGGAGCGATGGCACTGAAGAGGTACCCCGCATTCCTCAAAGCTTCAGCATTGCTGAACCTCACCATCAGATTGTTTAGTGTCATAACCAGGACAGAGAAGCAGTCGCTGTATTCTACAGCCCCAGTCAGCTGAATATCAATATGACGAATTTAAACTGGTTAATCATGTGCAAACAAATGAAATCCTGCTTATAGAAAGTTTTACCAACCTATGATTTGTCCCGAAATCCTTGGTTGAATGTATATACATATAGACAGAATTTGGCGTTAAATAACCTACAAAGGTTGATACGCCATAAAACCCAAACAAACAAACAAACAAACCCAAAGATTAGTCTACACTTCACAGCCACATTTTCTTGTTACCCAACAATATGTACCAACAGTATGTCCCCTACAATTCGTCCCCACTTCCTAACCACATGTCATTGTCACCCAACTATATGTATGTAACAATATCTCCCCAATGATTCAACCCCAATTATAGCCACAGACAAGTTCCAACCAAATAAGTTTCAAAGTCCTACTTTTTGATAATTGCATTCAAACAATATCCATTATCATTCTCAGCCAGAATTGCAGACAAAAAATTTGGACCAAACAATTTGTTTTAACTTCGTAGCCACATACAATTGTCAACCAACAATAGTCGTATAATACTTCGACCTTAGGAATTTTTCCCATTTCTTATCTACAGGTCATAGTCACCCAACATTTCCTCCCGCAAAATTCCTTGACAATTCCTCCCCGCAGATAATAATCGCTCGACAATGTCCTTAATAATTACTCCCAATTCCCCGCCACGACAATAGTCGTCTAAAAATTATTTTTTAACAATTTTCCCCACTTTCTGGGATCACACCATAATACCCCAATAGTATGTCCTAAGCAATACGTCGTCAATTCCTATCCGGAAACAATAATCGGCCATCAATTCCTTCCCAATCAATCATCCCCGATTCCTAGTCACTGACATTTCTTTGCCACAGTATTTCCTTCAGTATTTAACTCCCAACATTTCCAACCTAATTTCATGCAATAGAAAATAGTCAGTCGACACTTTGTGTTCACTATTTGTCCCCAATTCCTCAACTCCATTCTTTGCTAGAGACAACTCTCATGAAAGGATTCCATTAGTTACGACAATAATCGTCATGTTGAACGAGCCGATTCCATTTTTCTCTCCCAAGTTCTGAGATTATCGCGTAGGCAACAAACTAATAAGCCCTGTTTACTGAGTGTTTACATACACACACGCATATATATATATATATATATATGTATATATATATGTGTGTGTGTGTGTGTGTGTGTGTGTGTGTGTGTGTGTGTGTGTGTAAAATGATGTATTTGTTCGTTTTAGTCCATCAGAGTTTGGTTTGCAGTTGGTTGGTTGGTGGGTTGGTTGGTTGGTTGTCTGGGTTCCATGATACATCAACCTTTGTTAGTTATTAAAATACGAAATAGATTTTTATACTAATATTCAGTTCTATTACAAACAATTCAGTTTAGCATGAGTACACATTTTGACAAAAACATTTCTATTTCTAGCTATTCAGTTTAGTCAAACAGTTCTAATTCAAACCAATTCAATTTAGTGTGAGTGTTGTTTTTCTCTACCCACAGTTAAATGTCAAAACATTTCTATATAAACATTTCAGTTTAGCGTAAGTACAGTTTTAATGTCAAAAATAGTATAATTTCGAACATTTCAGTTTAGCATAAGTGCGCATTTTAAATGTAAGTACACAGTTTAATTGTCAAAAAACATTTCTATTCAAAGCTATTCAGATCAGTCAAAAGTTCTAATTCAAATGATTCAGTTTAGCATAAGTATACAGTTTGAATATAAAAACAGTTCTATTTCAAGTAATTCAGTTTAGTAGAAGAGCGCATTTTAGTTTTATCTGACTTATAGGTAGGACCCTATCAGGTGCTACCACTCCGGGTCTGAGTAGACCGGGGAGCAATGACAATAAAGGAGTACTCCTCCAAACCCCAACATTACTGGAACCTCACCATCATGTTGTTTAGTGTCATAAGCAGGGCACTCGTTGGGAGTGGTCTTATCCCTCTGTTGAGATGCAGTCGATGTATTCTACAACCCTAGCGACTGGACAAGGTTTGCCTTTGGTTAAAATAATCGTTAAATGATTTCTTGTAGGATTAGTTGTCTCGTAGACATTTTTTTTATTGTATGACACTTCTCGAAGAAAGTATAATCTCTTCCATTTGGAAAATGTCAACATTAAAACCTTCCCTCGGATCCAACAAGTGAGCAAAACAATAGCTTTATATCAAACTGTGTGTTTTATTAATGGTGATTTACAGTTTCCAGATAAGTTTTGGATTATAATCATATTTTGTGACACTCAATCGTCATATAATTTCTTGCTCGCTTTTCAAGCAGACCAATACTAGAGAGCGCAATCCTCATTGAGCTTTCCTATAACTAAGCCGAAATGAAATTGCAACATCTCTGTAACCACATGAAAATGCACACACACACACACACACACACATACACACACACACACACACACACATATATATATATATATATATATATATGGGGGGGGTATGCCTGTCTGTCTGTCTGTGTTTGTACGTGTGTAACGGAGTTTCAATGGTGTTGAACTCGATAAATGATAGTGCACAATTATATCCTTTTTGATTTATAAGATTCCACTAGAAATAATTAAATTGAACTATTGTAATATATTAAAAGGGCGGCTATGGGGTATAACTTGATAGGTTTTTGAGGCCACCATCAGCCTGAGAAGAGACGATTCAACAATATCAACATCTCGTCCCGTAAACTAGGTAAATATGGTAATGCTGGATCTTTGGAGAATGCGTTGAACCCCTTTATTACCATCACTCCCAAGTCCACTCTGGACCAGATCGGTAGCGCTTGATAGGGTCCTATCCATATTTACCAACCCCTCCATTCGAGCAGGATATGACACAAGGTCAATTTTAAGCGGAGTTTAACAGGTTTGAATTCAGAGTTTTCCTTCTCCTAGACTAGTTGCCTCACCAAGGCTGAAGAACCTAGTCTGCCCTACTATTTACCCATAGCTGTAGGGAGAATAATTGGATTCATACCTTTCCCAAGGGTATTAGTGCTATGTGAAATGCAATTAGTCTCGTCCAGGATTTGAACTCGTGTTTCCGTGTCCATTTCCTACGTCAATAACTATTACACCACGGACACATGATAGGATCCTATCTATGGGTCAAATAGAACTGTTTCCCTTTTCAACTGTGCACTTTGACATTTAAACAAAGTGCAAACTAATGACTTATTCTAAAATGAATTATTTGAAATAGTACTGTTTGTTCATCTAAGTATGTGTAAATAAATGCCTGATGTTTAACTCAATTTTTAGTGACACATAGCTGTGACTGGAACCATTTAACTCTGTTGGCATATGCTAAACTGAATTATTTGAAAATGAACTGTTTGATCATTTAACTGTGTGTAAACAAATGACTGATGTTTATTTGAATTGTTAGTGTTGCATAACAACACTTGGAACCTTTTAACTGTGCGCAAATGGGTGATTTATAGTCATCAGAATTATTCGTATTTGATAGAAATAAGGGAAACCATTTAACTGTCTGCAAACAAATGAGCTCAGGCTCGTTTAAAAATGTTATCTACAAAATATGTTTAGAAATCAAATATCTAATGTATATGTATTTGCAAATCTTGTTAAACGGGCAAAATATGACACAAGGTCAATTTTAAAGCAGAGTTTAACAGTTTTGAATTCAGTCTTGTTGCCTAACCAAGGCTAAAGAACCCAGTCTGCCTAGCTATTTACCCATAGCTGGAGGAAGAATAATAGCATTCATATTTTCCACAAGAGTATTAGTGCTATGTAAAATGCAATCAACTCGTCCAGGATTTGAACTTATGTTGCCGTGTCCAGTTTCTACTTGGATAACCGTTACACCACGGGCTCGTCTTTTAATGTATATGTATTAAATTACATACAAAGGTTAATGTCATAAAACCCAGCCAAACCAAATCTTATATATTCAATATATATGAATAAAAAGGATTTAGCATTAGATAACCTACAATGGTTGATATGCCAGAAAAACCAATTCAAACCAATGCAAAAGTTAACCAAAAGTTACCGAAACCAATACACACGGGTGACTAAGTGGGTGGCATTACCTAAGCATCCCCAGATTTCGGAATTATAGAGTTGGTGTCCTATGAACCCCATGAAATTAGATGGGGATTTCAATTCTCTCTCTCTCTCTTCAATGGATAAGGACACGATTGAGACAAGAGTAGCCTGGACGGTAAGCGATTTAACCATCGAAAGATAGAAGAGATGGCTTCTACTTTAATCACAAATCATTGGGAAAATGTGTACCCCGCACAGTCCATCGATTATATGATTTCACTTACTTTCACGGCCTCTAAACAAAAAGGAACGTATAAAACTGTTTATATTGTCAAGGTGAATGATATACAAAGAAAAAAAAGAGTGCTTAATATATTTATTCAGTACTAGTATCAGATGCTAGCGGATATATACACAAATAAAACAGTAAAATAAGTTATAAACAATTAACAAGAGAATTTACAAGACAATTTGAGCGAAATATAAATATTTATGTCCAATATATATATATATATATATATATAGTGGAAATTAAAAATTAATGAAGATTGACGTTTACATCGTTGGATATTGATTTTATGTAAAATTTATGCTATCAGAAATAAATTGAAAATCGTGGATCGTGTTTTTTTGCACGCAACTGTATTGTTTGTGTATTTTGTTTATTTATTTTCGAATATGATTTCAACATGAAGCGATTCTGATTGCAAAATCGACGCAGTTTTTGCTCTGAAATTAGTCTTGATATGCAGGAACGAAAAAATATTTTTCACAATAATAATTTCCAAGGTGAAAGGAATAGATGCTAATATATATTCGACGAAATAATGAAAAGTTTGCTTTCCGTAAAATATTTTCTCAAGATGCGTGTTTTAGTAGGACAACCAAGAAAATATATTATTGCTACTTTCATTTTTTAAAAGAGTTTTATTAAAAATGTTACCACTGAAAAATAATACATCACCAGAGTTGATTTTTAAGGAAATACGCTTTTACAAGAGATTTTCATTTTGATCAAAATTATGTTTACATTGGTGAGATCTATCATTGATATATAGTGTAACTTTCAGATAAACGAGTGGAAAAATAGAGCAGTTCAATAAGTGTGGTTGAAAGCTATTGAATCTGAGTCCAATATGAGACTGCAGCTCATATTGGATCTTTTCAATCAGTTGACCAGAATGATTCTTTGCCCAGTTGGCTGTGGCTGTAGAATACACCGACTGCATAACTGCAGAGGGGTAAGACTCAGTCAACGTGTGTCCTGAAAATGACACTAAACAATCTGATGGTGAGGCTTTACTAATGCAGGAGATTTGTGGAATGCTGAGTATCCCTGCATGGCCGTCGCTCCCCTGTCCACTCTGGCCCGGAGTGGTAGCACCTAATAGCGTCCTATCTATAGGTCAAATAGAACTAAAATGCGTACGTATGCTAAACTGAACTACTTGAAATAGAACTGTTTTGACATTTCAATGCGTACTTATGCAAAACTGAATTGTATAAATTGGGACTGTTTATTTGTTTAAAGTGGATTTGGCATTAAATAACCAAGAAAATTAGATATGCCATAAACCCAAACACACACACAAACACACAAATAAAATATTTCTCGACTTTAGGAATAATTCAATGGTTTAGTGAGAAATTTGTCGACCTTAGTCGAGGGTGACCTGAAAGTTCCTTTTTCAATAGCTACCACACCGATGTGTAGGGGAGGATGCTACTCCATTTCCTGGATACCTCCACTTTACCCCTGATCCTTACCTTATAATGCTAAGTGTTAAACAACGCGGCATCAAGAACCATTTTTTGAGTCTTTGGTATGACTCGACCAGTGATGAAAATCGGGCTAGTGGCTAATGAGTAGAGTGTTCGCCAATGGTCCGTGAGACCGGGGTTCAATCCCAGGTCAAGTCATACCAAAGACAAAAAACATGGTACCTGATGCCGCTTTGCTCAGCACTCAGCACAATAAGATAACGATCAAGGGTAAAGTGTTGCAATCTTGGGAATTGAGTAGCGGCTTCCGCTACGCCTTTGTGTAGTAGCAATTGAAAAGGGAGCCTTCGGGTCACCCTCGACTACAGTCGCCAACTTTACTTGTTTTTTACTTTAGTGAGATATGCTTGACTTGAGCGGTAAAATTCGAGATCTCTACACACTAATTATCAGTAGACCACAACGGTTGATGAAAGAAAAATGTCAATGAAGAAATAAATGATGTGAAGGTGAAAATGAAATCACGTTGTTATTCATCATAAAAATAGATAAGACATTTATGCAAAAAGTAATGACCACAGAAGACACTGAACAATAACAAATGATCAGAGGGGCCTTAAAACATGTTATTCATTTGACTTCATTATTTTAATTTTGTCCTCGTAATGATTAAAGCGATGGACTGCGGAATCGTAGTACGCGAGTTCGTACTCCAGTCGCGCTATTACGTTCACTTTCGGGCAAATACCCTTGGGAAAGGTATGAACCCCCTTATCCTCCCAGCTATGGGTTAAATAGTACCACTACTGTTCTTCTATGAGAATAGCTTTGGCATTAAATAACCTAAAAAGAGTTGATATGCCATTAAACAAAGAAACCAAACCAAACCAAACCAAACGAGTGCCCACGCAAGCACGCAGTTTATGTACATGTAAAAAGAAAAGAAGAGCTGAAATTGAAAGAGATAAATACAACATGCAAAGATGAAAATTTGTCACGGTCAATTAACTGAATCGGAAAACTCTCAGACACAAATCCTGGAATTAAATCGAACCTCGCATGTAGCCCAATAATTGAAAAGCGTTTCGGTTATAGATGAAACATTCGATTTTCACCATAATCTCTTTTTCGAATTACCTTACTCTTTTTTAAATCCTTGTAGATTGACTAAATTATTTTGAATCTATCAACGAGCATCCTATAAGAAAAAGCCTTACATGTCAAAAAGAAATATCGTTCTGGCAGGGTTAACACAAATATCACTCCATCAAAAAGGTTAATGCTTAAGCATGTGTCTTAGCTCATTGCATATGAGACAATGAGTGACTCAGGAATTAGTGATTTAACATTTTGAAGTAATATTAGATAAAGAAGGATGTAAGTTAATAAATTACAGTGTGTCTTATATGAAATTTAAAACATATTCTCTTATTATAAAGGTGGCAATTATTTACCTAAATCTTACTTAGCAATTTTGATTTAATATCATCTCAACATCAGTAGTGATACTATTTAACCCATAGGGGTTCATGCCTTTTCCCAAGGGTATTTGCCCGAAAGTTAACATAATAGCGTGACTGAAGTTCGAACTCGCTTACTACGATTCCGCAGTCCATCGTTTTAACCACTACACCACGAGGACACCAAGTGGCGAGAGAGGGTCAGGGATATCCATTCTAGCGGCACGACATGGTGACGATGATGATCATGACGATGATTCAACATCACAGTTGCAGTTAACAAAATAGCAACGAAACAAAATGAAACTGATGATAGACTAATATATATATATATATATATATATATGATATCATTGCGACATTACTTTTACCTGTTCATGTGACCTTACTTTCCAGGTGGCATTCACACACACACACACACACACACACACATATATATATATATATATATATATATATATATATCATGAATTTTTGGTATGTTTGGAGACGCTCTACTGTTCGAGACAGGGTGGGAAGGGCTACTAATTTCATCATTTTTTTAAATTCATTAGTAAATAAACGCTAAAAGGAAGAGGAATGATTTGAACTCACGTGCCAACAGAGGAAAAATGTTTCAATATTGGTCAGTATGTCTTTAAGTCCTATTAATTTAAAATGCTGAATTTTACAAAATGTTATGCTGTATTTTTGTTCGTAAAATAATGCTTAAACTGTGCGTTTTAAATGTAAAGACACGCTTACTATAAACCCAAATTGAATATATAACTCTGTCCAAATGTCAGCGAACACGGCAAAACGTTTTTGAATCATTTCTAAAAGCTTAAAATTGTTAGAGGCGTATCAGTAGTTTAGAAGAAAAAGTAAAAGCCTAAAGCTGCCTAAGCTACCACAGCAACCCCACCAAAAAAAGAGAAAGGAAAAAAAAAAAAAAACGTAAGAACCTTAAATAGAATAGGACAACTACTAGAGCTAATCGCATCGGCCATAGAACATAAGATTGACATAATATGCATACAAGAACACAGACAGACGCACACCGAAGATATCAAATATCACGAAACTGGCAATGGATGGTCGCTCGTCACTGTATCCACATGGAAAAACTCTGTCAACGCCACAGCAGGAGGGGTAGGATTGCTTATAGGACCTAGAGCATTAAAAACGCTAAATAGCATTGAGAAAATACAACCTAGAATGATGGCAGCTACTTTTAACGGCAACCACAGAGCAACAATCATCTCCTGCTACAGCCCTACCAATGTTAGTGAAGAAACTGAACTAGTCATCTTCTATGGTGAGTTATCCTCATTAGTGCGTAGCATCCTGAAACACAACATGTTGGTCATTGGCGGAGACATGAATGCCCAAATCGGGAAAAACGGAAACAACAAATACAGCCTCCACAACACTTCAAATAGGAATGGGCAACATCTAACAGATTTCATGATAGAAAATAGATTAGCATGCCTCAATACAAACTACCAAAAAAGGGAGGGCAAACTATGGACATACAAGTACGCGAACAATACTAAAGCTCAGATAGACTACGTCCTTATAAACAACAAACTGAAAAATAGAGATATAAGAGATAAATACGTATTAAAATTAAGAAACAGATTCGAAACACTACAAAAAATTACACCGAACGACGAATATGAAAATTTCGTCAATGCGCACCACGAGGCAGCTGCGAAATGCATTCTAACAAAACTCAAAACTAAATATAGAGTCCCATGGGAAACTTTAGCGGTGAGAGAAATAGGTGCACTAGTGAAAACAGCCTCCAAAAACAATCGAAAAAACCCAACAAACACAAATGAACACGGTGGAAGATAGACAATCTAGGATAGCCTGGCAAACAATAAACGAAGTGAGTAGAAGAAAGAACACAGCCAAAGCAAAACTGAAAGCAGCAAACAAACAAGAAAGAATAAAACAGTGGAAACAGCACTTCGAAAACCTACTAGGAAACCCACCGAAAATAACACATGAACCAATCACCAGAATAATTAGTAAACAATTAGACATTAAACTAAGACCGTTCACACAAGAAGAACTCGACTCGGTTCTCAGAAAAATTAAAAATAGGAAAGCTGCAGGGCTGGACGAGATTCCCCCAGAAGTATGGAAGACCAGACAATTCGACGACATACTGCTCCGACCCTGCAATGCAGTATACAATCAAAATCCGATAGATAGATGGATGAAGGGATGCATACTCCCCTTCCCTAAAAAGGGGACCTCGGATTAGCCAAAATCCACCGAGGCATAACACTTACATCCATAGCAGCCAAAATCTACAATGCCCTACTACGATTCCGCATAGAACCCAAAATCGACAACATGCTTAGGAAAAACCAAAATAGCTTCTGAAGAAATAGATCCACGACCTCACAAATATTAACCATCCGTAGAATCCTTGAAGGTGTACAGTCAAAAAAACTACAAGTGACATTGATATTTGTCGACTTTACCAAGGCCTTCGATTCCATTCACAGAGGAAAGATGGAACAAATCCTACAAGTGTACGGCATACCTAAAGAAACCGTAACAGCAATAACGATTCTCTATAGAAACACCAAAGTAAAATTACGATTACCAGATGGAGACACAGAATACTTCGACATTGTAGCAGGAGTACTACAAGGGGACACGCTGGCTCCGTACCTCTTTATCATATGTCTAGACTACGTACTTAGAACATCGATTGACAAAATCAGAGAGAATGGCTTCGAGCTGACGAAGATTAGAAGCAGAAGGTACCCCGCAACAACAATTACCGACGCCGACTACGCCGATGACATAGCGATACTGGCAAATACACCCGACCAAGCCGAAACACTACTGCATAGTTTGGAACGAGCAGCCGCAGGTATAGGCCTCTATGTTAATGCACACAAAACGGAATATATGTCCTATAATCAAACGGGGGACATCTCCACTCAAGACGGAACCCCTCTTAAACTAGTAAACAAATTCACTTACCTAGGAAGCAGCGTCGAATCAACCGAAAAGGACATCAACACGATGTTAACGAAAGCATGGACAGCTATCAATAGGCTATCGATTATATGGAAATCAGACCTAACCGATAAAATGAAACGCAGTTTCTTCCAGGCAGCGGTCACATCGATACTGCTATATGGGTGCACTACATGGACGCTAACAAAACGGCTGGAGAAGAAGCTAGACGGCAATTACACAAGAATGCTGCGTGCAATCTTGAACAAGTCCTGGCGACAACACCCCACAAGACACCAACTGTACGACCACCTGCCTCCTATCACGAAAACTATTCAAGTTAGACGAACCAGACATGTAGGACACTGCTGGAGAAGCAGGGACGAACTCATAAGAGATGTACTCTTATGGACCCCCACACATGGCCGTGCAAAAGCAGGACGACCAGCTCGAACATACATTCAGCAGCTGTGTGAGGATACGGGATATTGTCCTGAGGACCTGCGTAGGGCGATGAACGATAGGGAGGAGTGGCGAGAGAGGGTCAGGGATATCCGTGCTACCAGCGAAACATGATGATGATGATGATATATATCATACACACACATATAGAGAGAGAGACAGACAGAAAGACAGAGACAGAGACATATAGTTTCCTTAGTTTTTCTTATATTTTCTGTTTTAAATGGATTACAAATCTCTTTTGTTTATTTAATAGCAAAGCATTCCTTGTAGGAAAAATAATAGTCGTAATATTTAATTCATAGCAGAAAGGAGAGATAATGATTTATACTTTTTATAAGGGCATTAATTAAAAAATGAACGAAATAACATGACAGGAGATCGAACTCGCTATCGACGATATCGCAGCACGTAAACCACTTGGCCACAGGGAGTCCACCACGAAAAAGATATCTTCTTTGTACCATAAAGGTCAGGAAGACTTTGCAAAAACAAAAACAAACAAAAAAAACATTTCTAGTTATATAGGTTGATTATGGAGGATTTTCTACTCTTTTTAAATTCAACCGCTAACTTTCCTACGGGCTACGATTCTTATCAAGCATTTAAATCTCTTTTTTAGAGAGAAGAATTTATCAAATTAGTATGCAAAGCCTTCAATTAATTTTCAGCTTATTTGAATTTAAAATACTTTCGGAAGGAAATTAACGACAAACTTCTCGGATTATATTTAATAGAGAAGAAATATTTTGATAATATTAACTATGTTATTTTATGGATTTTTTTAATTTACTTTATTTAAATAAATTGATACCATCATATTGGTTTCTTATAGTGATGCTATATAGCATATAAATCCTTGTATGTTTTTTCATGCCAAATACTTTTCATACATAAATATACAGGGTGGAGGTGCCCGTCGTGTAATGGTTATCGTCGTAGGAAATGGACACGGTGACACGAGTTCACATCCAGGACGAGACTGATTGTATTTCACATAGCACTAATACCATTGGAAAAGGTATGAATCCAATTATTCTCCCTCTAGCTATGGGTAAATAGTAGGACAGACTAGGTTCTTCAGCCTTGGTGGGGCGACTAGTCTAGGAGAAGGAAAACTCTCAATTCTCCGCTTAAAAATTGACCTTGTGTCATATCCTGCCCGAGCGGAGGGGTTGGTAAATATGATAAATATACAGGGTGGGGCAGAGAGAACGACCAATTTTGAAAACATTAGCCATTATAAAATTGGTATCCTCTCTGCCCAATCTATATTATAAGACTTGCAAGTGAATAGTTAATCAGTAACTTAATATTTAAATGCAATAGAGCTAGTTTAATTGCATACAGTTAAATATCTTCGGTTATAGCAAATGATTAAACGGATCTATTTAACTGATAGATAAGACCCAAACAGGCACTGACACTCTGGGTCGGAGTGCATCTGGAATTATTTGCAGTGAAGGGGTACTCCATATTAACCAAAGTTCTAGGACTGGAATCTCACCATCAGATGGTTTATTGTCATACCCAGGACACACGTTGGAGGGTGCGTATTCTACAGCCCCAAACTGCCTATGCGTCCATCATATTGAACAACCCGATATAACACGCATACAACACATTAGATAGATAATAATGGTGGTGTTAATGTAAGAGTTTGCGTTTCAGCCGGTATAGTTTTTTGATTGAATTTTGCCTCCCGCACCGGTCACTTACGGGTGGAAGGTGCCGGGGGGGCTTCCGGCTTGAACACCTGCTGGCGCGAATTCGGCCTTTTTTCAAATCGACTGGCATGCGAGACTGACGTTTTTCTTCGTGGGTCACTAGCAAGGCAAAAAGAGGTAAGCACGTGAATTCTCTTGAATTGATTCGATTTAAATCATCACTTTCGTGGTGTGTTTCCTCTTTTGGAACATTTACGAGTGCATTTATTTTGTTTCAGTTTTCTCGTTGAAGAGTGTATAATTGGACAACGTACGCATTTTACGCCTAACACGTGCGCAAATAAAGATATACAACTTCATCAATACGAGACTTGTGTCTTTGATTTCTGACCCCAGTTGCTGCTGTGACAGGTTGGTTGGGTTTTATGGCATATCAACCTTTATAAGTTATTTAACGCCAAATCCCTTTTTATTCAAATAATCAGTTCTATTTCAAACAATTTAGTTTAGCATGAGTACACAGTTTAATTGTCAAAAAACTTTTATTTCAGACTATTCAGTTTATTCAAATACTTCTAATTCAGCTAATTATTTACAATTAGTAGAGATTTTGTTTATACACAGTTAAATGTCAAAATAGTTTTATATTAAACAATTCAGTTTAGTGTAAGTACAGTTTCAATGTCAAAAGAAGTTCCATTTCAAACAATTCAGTTTAGCATAAGGACGCAATTTAAATGTAAGTACAGTTTAATTGTCAAAAACATTTTTTCAAGCTATTCAATTTAGTGAAACAGTTCTAATCAAAACAATTCAGCCAAGTATAAGTATCTAGTTAGTTCTATTTAACCCATAGATATGGCCCTATCAGGTGCTTCCATTCCAGGCCAAAAAGGGACCTGGGAGCAATAGCTATAAAGGGGTGCTCCGCATTCCCCAAAGCTCCAGCATTTCTGGAACCTCATCATCAGATTGTTTAGTGTCATATCCATGACAACCATTGGGGCATATACATGTTACACACTTATATATAAAAACATATAATCTTAATGAATAAATCCAACCATTTTTATAAGAAGTTAGTTTTCTTCTAAAACAAAGATACCAAGTTTTTTATTATTTCAAATGCATTATTCTATAACCAAATAATACTTTATGATATATCATATTCCGTGTGAAATTGAGTAGTTGTTGTCTAAATAACGGAAAAATTATATTACCATAGACATTTCACTTTGCCTGGTATGTATACCAAAATTACGTGAAAATGTCTTGAAATACTATCATTTAAATTTATAAAAAAGAAATCACTGTTGGTTTTGCCAGGTCGGATGGGGCCGTAGAATACACCGACTGCACCTCTGCAGAGGGGTAAGACCCCCCCACCAATGAGTTTACTGGATATGACAATAAACAATCTATTAATGAGGTTCCAATGATGCTGGAGCTTTGGGGAATGCGGAGCACTCATTCATTGCCATTGCTCCGAGGTTCACTCTGCCCGGAGTGGTAGCATCTGATAGGGCCATATCTATGGGTTAAATAAAGCTAAACTGTATGCTTATGTTAAACTGAATTGTTTAAATTAGAACAGTTGGACGAAACTGAATTGCTTGAAATAGAAATGTTTTTAACAATTAAACTGTGTACTTATGTTAAAGTGAATTGTTTGAAACGGAACTCTTTTCCACATTGAAACTGTACTTACGCTAAACTGATTTGTTTAATAGAGAACTGTTTCGACATTTAACTGTGTGTAAACAAAATCCGTACTTATATTAAACTTTATATCGAATCGACACTTATAAAAAAAAACTATTTAAAAATTTTTCTTAAAAATATTTCTTTAGAAGAAACATTCTTCTGACGATGTCCCAAGGTTTAAACTAGTTGATGTCAATAAAAATAGATAAGTGTTCATCTTTGTATATATATATATATATATATATATATATATATATATATATATATAATCGAAATTAAAAATCACAACTCAAGTGAGATAGTATATTTGAAGACTGTTGAATTCAACTTAATAGATAAATATTTACTTTTGATTTAACACGAAATTCACCCAAATGACTTTGTATCTTCGTTTCTCAATAGTCACATGATTCAAATATTACATTTGTCTCTTGTTGAATTCAGGATATTTCAGACATGTCGATAGTAGCCAACTAGTTCATCCATTCATTTTGCATGTTCTTTCATTTAAATATGTCCATCATTATGCTCAAAAGTCTCTAAAAGTGTCTTAATCCATCTTCATATCTTGTCTTTTTAAAATTCTGTTAAATATGACATGAGCAAACTCGTTTCTCTTGTGCCTGATTTGAATTATTTTAATTTATTCTTTTCAACCGATCATATTTCCAATCCCAGATTTTTCCCCCAAGAAAAGAGCATATAATTTCTCTCTGCTACTGCAAACATAGCCACATTTATTGAATAATGAAAAAGAAAATAATCTTTCACTGACATTGACTAAGAAGCGATCAAATTGCTGGCAGGTAGAAATAAACTTGCATTTCCTTTCAAGGAATTTATTAGCCAGATAATAATTGTATTGGTGTGCCTCTGTATATTAAAAAGCATATCATACACTGACAATTTTAAAAAATATTTTCATCTTTGCAGTTTTTAGCTATAAGTTTTAACAGATATTAATAATAGATATGGAACCACACTGGATAGAATATATTTGATGAAGGAAGCCTCACATATGCGTCTTTCAAAATTCAAATAAATAATTCAAATATATGAGCGAACTCCATATTAGAGAGAAATATCAGGAGAAAAAATATCATCCGTTGAATCTCCCATATATGAAATATAGAAATTTCACCTTTTTTTTTATTATGGGAACTGCTGTCAAAAAATCTAGCGAAATTGAAAAGTGTGCACAAGCTCTATTTATTAGGGACTTCTGCAGCTAATATTCTCAGCACCTCAGGCAAGTAACTACTTTGCCAAAAATCTGTTGCTTGCCTGAAGAGTACTTAGTGTAACGGTTATCGCCGTTGGAAATTTAATCTGCGACCCGAGTTCAAATCCTGAGCAAATTTGCGTTTCCTTTCGCATAGATGACTAGGAAAAAGCATAACTCCACCTGTCCTTCAATACAGTGATGGTTGAACTTTAGAGAACACTGGGTTCTTTACACTTTGTAAGGCAATCAATCTAGAAGAAGGAAACCTCTGGATTCATACCAGCGTTACTCCACATGAAAATTGATCTGGTGTCTCATCCTTATGGATGAGGGGTTGGGTAAATGCATGTTTCTAAAGAACGAATAAAAATAGATATCAGAAGATAAATTTTATAGGTAAAATTTGCGTAAATGTTTGGTAGCAACTTATATATTATCAGTTTTTTTTAATTTCACGTGATTCAGTTCCACTAAACGGTATAGCACCCATTGTGAGTTTTTAAATGCCTAATCCTGTCCCTCTCTCTCTCTCTCTCTATATATATATATATATATGGGTAAATGAAAAAACTAATGTCTTTTTCTTTAGTACAGGAATAATTACCGATACAGGACAAGTATCATACATCAAAACGAAGATCGTCCTCAGTAGATCAAAACTCTATTTCCCAACATAGTCACTGTTTCTCTCAATAGCAATATTCCACCTTCGAACGAGAGCATGTATCCGTGCCTCGTAAAATTTTATTGGCGGTTTTTTCTGGTTGATATCTAGCCTCGAGGAGAAACAATAATCTCGGGGGCAAACACTGAGACCCTGGTAAGACTCAGGTCAAGAATCCGGCGTTCGAGACCCAACTGGCCAATCGATAATGTCCTTTTTTTTTCTGACAATGATCGACCACACATAATGGTCGGGACAAGGGAGACGTTTGAGTCTTTTGGGTTGACAACTTTACCGCTTCCTCTATAATCACTAAATTTAGCACCTTTAGTCTATCATCACTTCAACCCCTTGAAAGAGGGTTTAAGAAGCAAATATGCCTCTGACGGTGAACTGAAAACGGCAGTTAGGAAGTGGCTCAAAGAAAGGTGAACAGAACTTTACGAGGCAGTCATATATGCTTTCAATCGAAGATGGAACATTGCTATTGAGAGAAACGGTGATAATGTTGAGAAGTAGGGATGTGATCCACAGAGAACCGGGTTCATTTTAATGTATGATAAATGTTCCTGTGTCGGTAATTATTCTTAAAGTAGACATTAATTTTTTACCAAAGCAGGTATATATATATATATATATATATATATATATATATATATATATATATATATGTGTGTGTGTGTGTGTGTGTGTGTGTGTGAGTGTGATTTCTAAGAGAATAGTCTATAGTTAGCTTTATTTTAATTGTGCCAGATTTCATTTGCAAACAGTTAAATGGTTTCAAGTATAGCCGTCTAAAACAAGTATTTGCACTCCATGAAATAGGTTTCAAGTATTGCTATCTAACCCAAATAGATATTTTAGTTTGAATCCTTTGTTTGCATATAAATGTTTCATGCACTGCTATCTCAGTGCAGTTGTCCTTCAGCACAGCGCCATCTAGAATCTTTAAAATAAGATAGGGTTGAGTAAGAATTTGCCACAATATCAATCTGAAGAAGACGGTTGTGACAATCATATAGATGATAGCCAAGGCAACTGACCGGTGTGAGCCTGTCCAATGACCCTTCTAACCCAGTGACCATTAGGGTTGCTTATTCATGAATTGCCCAACCACCAGGACACCGTCATCAAACATTACACTGGCCTGTGTTATATATGATTGCTATTTTATGCATAATTTTAAAAAATAGTTATTTTATTTGCTAAGGTCTGGTTTTTAAGATGTGCTTGAATACTCCAGAAGTCGTACACAATATTAATACTTATTCAATAGCTCATGGACTCTACTTGTCATAGCTGATCGTGGTTGCTTGATGTTTACTATAGCTTATGTTATATATGTACCTTACCACAATGTACCACCCCACTCGCTAGATACCTTGAGGGGTCGGGGTTTATCCCTCAGCTTAAAATGATTTTAACTTATTGTGTCGAATGTCAACGTCGAGCTGAGTGCTGAGTTATTTTGTTTCTAATTTCTGCATGACATTTTTATTCCTGGAAAAAGGAATTGCAAGCGAAATAATAATCCTGACAGGTTCAGTTATATGTGCGGTAATGTGGTTCTTTCTAACCGTCCAATAAAAATCACTGATTCTTATGAAGAAAGTATATCCCGATTACTTTGGGATCGAACTTGGGAATTAAGATAAACCATTCGCTTCCCACGTTTGCAGTAAATCATGTGGGGAGAACTTGAGGAATTGGAGGAAGGGTAAAGGAAGAATATGCCATTTGTCAACCCAGTAGTCTGGAGGGAAAGTAAAGATCACATTACGGTGTGCTATTTCATCTTACATCTTTGTGGCAGGTGTTCAATTGACTATATCTCACCATGGCTTCTCGCAAACTCCATCAAAATGAGTAATCCCAACTTCCTCCTGGAGTCCGATTCCGCTGGTTCCATGCCTGCGTATACGATCTGGGACCTCCAGTTTTCTCTTGTCATCCATAACTAACGCTTTCATTCACCCATTACCGGCTGAACCATAAGCGCCCTAGCCGGAGTCACTCAGACGTCAACTACCAACCCCCTAGACTCTATATCTGCCTTTTTTTATTATTATTTTTCTTTTCTCTCTCTCTCTCTCTCTCTCTCTCTCTCACTCTCTAGAAATTAGCCTTGCGTTTTCTCTATAACTTACCATATCAAGTTAAAATTGTATCTTTAAAATTTGATCTGATTAGAAAAATAAGTAAAATATTGAATTTAGCGTAAAAAAATTGTCTTAAAATCAACTATTGTATATTCGACCTTAAAAACATCGAAGCCCTGTGTTATAGGTCACCACCTACGACTAAGTGGTTGTCTTGTTGGGTGGGGTATACGGATGTGCAGCCAAAAGTGTACACTTCACTTGAGGTTATCTTTTGACTTGGCTGAGAAGAACGTACTTGGATGTGTATATCAGTCCCCCTTTTTTGGGCGGGGAGGCGTATTATTCATGCTACAAATGTAAACACAAATTAACTGCTTTAAATCTTGATTTTCCAGTGACTGAAAAAAACTAAGATATAATAATGGTAAATAAACCCAGTGGACTGGGGTCATGGAAAACACCGGCTGCATCGCCGCATAGAGGTAAAACCCCTTCACAATGAGTGTTCTGGATAAAACACTAAACAATCTGATGGTGAAACTCCAGTAATGCTAAAGCTTTGGGGAAGGCAAAATACAATTTCATTGCTATCGCTCCCAGGTTCACTCTGGCCTGGAGTTATAGCATCTAATAGGGTCCTATCTATGGGACATTTAAACTGAGTAGAAACAAATGACTTATGTAGAACTGAATTGTTTAAAATAAAACTTCTTGATCATTTAACTGCGTCTAATAAATGACGGATTAGTGATACAAAACAATACTTGGAACATTTAACTGTTCGCAAATGAATAAGTAAAAGTGGTCACAATTAATAAAGTTAAAAAGCAATGCTTGAAACGCTTTAACTGTGTGTCTAAATTGAATTATTGGTATTACATAACAATACTTGGAAACATTTGACAGAGAGCAAATGAATGAATAGTGTTGAATAGGATAATTAGTGTTAAATTGAAATAGTTGTAACCTCTTCATTGTCAGCAAACAAACGATTAATGTTGAATTGATAGTGATTGATAGCAATAATTGAAACCACTTAACTATGTGAAAACAAATGATTATTACTAATTTAAATTATTCGTTGCAGGTAGAAATATCTGAAAGTAAAAAATGAGTTCAGACATGTCCAAATGAGTAATCAACAAAATTTGCTTCCAAATCATATATATCTATTCCTTCTATGTGCAGGATTTGGCAGTGAATTAGCTACAATGTTTAATATTCCATAAACCCAAACCAAACCAAACCAAATCATATATATTTAATCCTTCTATGCACAGGATTTGTCAGTGAATTACTTACAATGTTTAATATTCCATAAAACCAAACCAAACCAAACCAAATCATATATATTTGATATCTTTGTTTAAAGATTATTTCGCATTAATCAAACTACAATGGTTGACATGCCATGAAACCCAACCAAACCAAATCCTATATATTTAATAAATATGTATAAAGAGGAATTGGCATTAAATAACCTAAACGGTTGATATGCCATAAAACCAAAATAACCAAGCTAATAGATTTACGAACTGATAACTTTAAAAAGCGGAAACGGTTCTTTCAAACACGGTGTACGTGATATTTTAAGTTCAGTTGAAAGCCAGATCTTCATTGGAGTAATATAAAGTCATGTGACTGAAATCTTATAAATTGAATCCCAGTCAGATTGGGCTGTGAAATACGCCGACTCTGCAAAGGTTTGAAACCCATCGCCAACATATGTCCTGGATAGGACACTCATAACGCTTCAGTCCCGGAGCTTTAGACAATGTGGAATACCATTTTACTGACATTAATTTGTGTTTTACTCTGACCCGGAGTGGGTGTCTCTGTTAGGGTAACTTCAATGTATAAGATAGTTCTATTCAAGCATTTAACTGTGTGAAAACGAACGAGTAATGTTGGACGGAATTAAATGTGCTAGACAGCAGAATTTGAAACCTTTAAAGTGTGTTCTAACAAATGAGCTCTGGCTTGTTTAAAATGTTACCTACAAACTATTCGAGTACAAACCACACACACACACACAATCACACACACAAACAAATATATATATATATATATATATTTATATATATATATATATATATATATATATAGTGGGGTGCATGTGTAAAAACAGGATTTACAATTTAATATCTGACACCGGTTGATATGGTGTAAAATCCAACCAACCAATCTAGAAGTTAATACATTTTGACTTTAAATTAGTTAGGCAGGAACTATAGAAATGAGGGGTTGTCATTTTGCATCTTTGATCCAATATTACGAACATAATCCACTCATACACACAGCTATCTCCATTACAGATCTTCTCACTTGAAATATCTCAAAGACGGCCTTCCTAACTCATAAGTGATTAGACTAAACAGAATTTGCACTGACGACAACGAATAAAAACACCCTCAAACCTTATCAGTTTTCAGCACGTCAATTTCCCATACGCTAACCGAAAACCAGATGATCAAAGACAACTCCACCCCTAGACAAAACACGCAAAATTTAAAATCAAAAGTGAACATTATTAGCATCTACTTGGTAACAAAATCAGTTACACTTTCTCAAGTAGACCTGATAATCACGAATTGTTGGGTCATTTTGAGAAAATATCCTCACTTGAAAAATATTTTATAAGAACTAGGCATACACATCTATCGTTTGCCAAATAACCTTCTAGAGATGATAGGCAGTGATAACATAAAAAAACAGTGAAGTAATCCAAAGGAAACCTACAATAAAATCCATGAAATTTGGCCAGCCATGTAATACAAGAACAACTTATGCTATAAACATTTCAAATCAACCCACTCATTCACTAGTTTCACAACCAAAGAACTTTTAAAATTTACCATAAATCAAATTGCAGAAATGGTTTGTTCTGGTTTCTTTGTTTAATGGCATATCAACTCTTTGTAGATTATTTAATGCCAAAGCCATTCTCCTAGAAGAACAGTAGTGGTACTATTCAACCCATAGCTGGGAGGATAAGGTGGTTTATACCTTTCCCAAGGGTATTTGCCTGAAAGTGAACGTAATAGCGCGACTGTAGTACGAACTCGTTTACTACGATTCCGCAGTCCATCGCTTTAACCATTACACCACGAGGACACACCCAAATTGCAGAAATTAAAATTGTAATTTATTAACTGGAATGCACATGCTGCCAAATACAATATGTTAGAATGTTAAAATGAACATTTGAATTTTGAATAAATAACCCCTGGCACAGGATAAAATCTATAAATCAAAACCATCAAATAGAAGTCGAACAACACCACCTCACAAACAGTCAAGACTTTAACACAGATGCAAAATTACTATCATAGAAAGGATTAAAAACATATAAACATAAAACCAAATCTTGAAAAAAGAAAACAAACAGTAAAACTTCTAAAAAATGATTGTGGCATTTGGATTTACTAGCAAAATTAATGACTCGACCTGGAAAGAACAAAAATAAAAAATAAACCCAACAAGTTGCAACTGTTTTTAAGGGTCATTCCTTGAAAATAACACTGAAAACATCCACTCAAATAAACAAGCCAGGTAAGTCACGGCTAATTTAAAACACACAGCCACCAATTCATATAAAAATATGAGATACACAAACTAATAGATACACTAACAAGAAGGAAACATGCATTTATATAAGACCAAACGGACTCTCTTTGATTAGACAACATTTTTCAGACTTACTGATATGCTACACCAACAATAATTTTATATCACTTTTCATATTGTAGATCCCTACTATAAAAATTTCTTTCAAAACATATTTTAATAAAAAAGAAATCTCTAAAATCTTTACGAAAAATTTTGTAATATTATTAAGGACTCTAATTAATTATTTTAGTTATTAATTTTATTTTAGAGATAAATTGTGCACTAGTTAAGAACTTTAAACTTCAAGATTTTCAAGATATTTTCCATATTGTTTAACGTCTAAAATCTACTTTCATGTTCTTTTTTAAAATGTATACGATGATCATTAAATAAGTTTCCAGACTTTTTTCATATGGGCACTTTTATTGACAGTACACACATGAAACTCTAGTCCCCTTCGAAGTAATCATCTCCAGCTGCAATGCACTTGTTGTACCGTTCCAATAATTTCTGGAAGGCCCCATGGAAGTCATCTTGTGAGAGCGTATCAAAGACATTCGTCACAGCCTCTTTTATCTCCGACAATTGTCTCATAACGACAGCCTCTAAGTTTTTCCTTGAACTTAGAGAATAACCAAAAGTCACAGGGAGCAAGGTCTGGTCTATAGGGAAGGTGAAGAACTGTCTCAATACCCATCTTGGTCAAATAGTCTTTGACAAGGATGGAGTTGTGGACTGGTGAATTGTCCTGGTGGAAATGCCACTGACCCGATTTGAAGAGTGCTGATCCTCAACATGATATTCCTTGTTGACTATCTGTCCAGTGGCAACCCAGTACATGTGGATCATACCAGTGCTGTCCATAAGAGAGATCATCAAACGTTTGTGGGTGGATTTGCTCTGTCTGGCCTTCTTGGTTGTGGGAGAGCCAGCATGCTTCCACTGGGAACTCTGCCTCTTGGTCTTTGGGACATAGCAGTAGATCCAGCTTTCATTACAGCTCACCAAAGCATCAAGAACTGCAGGATCTGAATTGATCACCTCGACTATCTCCCTGCTGTCATGACAACGTCTTTCTTTCTGATCGTCTCTGAGCACCCTTGGGACAAACTTCGAGCAAATCTTCCACATCTTCAGTTCCTCGCGAATAATTGTGTGTACAGTTCCCACACTGACATCAAATTGTGCACTTATTGTCTCTATAGACACACGACGGTCCTTATCCATGAAAGTCTTTATTTGGCCAATCAATTCTGGTGTTCTGATTTCCTTACTCCTCCCATACCTCTCATCATCTTTTACAGACTCCCTTCCTTCCTTTAATATCTCATGCCACTCAAATTGCATATCGTTGTTCTAAAGTGTCCTCACGTCCAGACTGCATTTTTGAAACTAATCAGCTGTGACAATCAGGCTTTAGTTGGGTGTATTCTGATTGCTGTTGTAGCTGTTCATTTGAACCTAAAATCATAAAAACTGGTCAGTTATCCCATAAGGTGTATAGCAATAAGATACTGAATTTTCTCGAGTCTACACTATTTTTAAATAGCTGTACAAAAAAGTCTGGAAATTATTGAAGATACCTCAAGGAATTAATATTATATATATATATATATATATATATATATATATATATATATATATATGTGTGCGTGTGTGTGGCTGGCTGTTGCTCCACAATATATAAGCTAATCACAACTTGATATTTGTTTAAATACACGTAAAACTCATTAACTTAGAAAATAGATATATTCAAAGTTCATTTTTTTAGCTTAATGATATTTTTATCGTATCTTGGTTTATGCTGAACGTCATTTTTAATCATCAAAAGTCACGATATGAGAAAGATAAAAACATGAAATACCGATTTTTTCTTTTGCTTTTCCCTAAGAATAAATTGTTACGATGGCAAGCCCAAAAGTGTATAGGTCATCATATATATATATATATATATAGAGAGAGAGAGAGAGAGGAAAGACATATATACCTACATAGAGAGAAAGAGAGGGTGAAAGACTGAGAGAAAGACCGAGAGAGAAAGAGAGGATAGAGATAGAGAGATTTATATTATACTATGTTAGCACCCATTCACACAAATACGTGATAGAATAACCAGTAGACCATTACTTGAAGTTAGGTACATTGAGCCAATATCTATGTCGCTCACGTACGATGTCACGGAGGTGTAGGTTTGCTTAAACTCAGCGTATGAGAATGTTTGATGTGGTTTCTGTCATTACTGGTCGTTAGCTTTGATAAATTTCTGAGTGGAAAATAGTAATCAAAGGCCTTTATCCCTTCTTTTCAAAGCGCTTGAACCGATGCCGTCTTTCTATGAGAGTGTGTGCCTGTGTTTGTGTGTGTGTGTTCACATAGACTTTGATAGCATAAAACTAACTTCATCCACACGGAAGAGCAAATCCGGATTTTGCATAGACACACCATAACTGTGCATCGACTGATGTATTATTGTGCTTCATTGGATATATGCGTGTTGTAAGTGATCTGCAGGGAGAAATTCTTGTGATCACTAGCTGCTTCCATATTTATAGACAACTTTTATTGACTGCTTACTCTCGTGTGACTCTTATTCTATATAAGAATCATCGCAGAAAGATGTGAATAATATATTGCACCATTTGGTCATTGTAAACAGCATAGAAGATATACACGCATATATCCAACCATACACTGGTCGTACACACACACACACACACACACACACACACACATATATATATACATATATATGTGTGTGTGTGTGTGTGTGTGTGTGTGTGTGTGTGTGTGTGTGTATTTGAAATATCCAGAATATCTGAAAATATATAAGAGGATTCTTATAAATATCTAGGAGTGTTCAATGTATGATAATTAAGATATGAATTTTTAAATTTCGCATAGAGCAATTTTTTACATGGGTAATTTTTTTTAGATACATAAGGATACATGATACCTAACGATGATATTACATCTCATTTTCTAGTCTATATCTTATTGTCCCACTCTCCTAATATATATATATATATATATATATATATATATATATATATACGTCTGTGTGTGCGTGTATTTTTAACGTGTAAGAATCTATTGAAAGAATATTTTTACATTTTTTTCTCTCTATTGCGGGATAGCTATCTGATCATTTTGGTTTCTCGTTTGCCGTGGCCAGCTTATAACCAAATGACGGTTTGTGATGGATTAAATACTTATATATCTAATGTATATTTATTAATTATAATTGTTATATAATAGCTCTATCCTAGATATTGAGCACTCTCCATATTATATTGCACTTGGTTTGACACATAACCACAAAGTGATTTAATGACAACCAACACTCTTATAATATATATATATATATATATATATATATATATATATATATATATATATATATATATATATACATCAAGTAAATAAGGATAGTGAATATCCAAAGAACGAGTGCTCAATGCACATCTATCTAATATAAAATATAACTGAAATTCATCTGACAAATCTTTAATAAACGAACGAAATTTATCATGGAATACGTTTTCTAAATTTCGTTTCTTTGACAACAACAAATATATATATATATATATATATATATATATATATATATATATATATATATATAATAGCCCATTTTGCTCTAACATACAAAAGAAGATTATAAGGGCTTTTAAGTTTTTAGGATTCAAGATAGAAATCTCATCTAATATTAAGATTGTCAATTTCCTAGATGTGACTCTAGACCTATCGAATAATTCTCATAAACCGTTCATAAAGACTAATCAGAACCCATCATATATTAATATTAATTCTAAGCACCCTAAAAACATAATTAAACAAGTCCCAAAAGCAGTAAATTTAAGAATATGTAAGCTATCAGCAAATGAAAAAATGTTCAAAGAGAGTAGTAAGATGTATATAGATGCCCTTAAAAATACTGGTTTTATGGAAGAGTTTAGGTATTTAGAAGAAAATATAACAAATGAGATTAATAAAGAAAATAATAAGTATGATCATGAAAATAAAAATAGAAAAATAAAAATTATATGGTTTAACTCCCCGTTTTGTAAACTAGCTAATATAAATGTAAGTAAAATGTTTTAGAAACTGATAGATAAGCACTTTATACAAGATAATATATTACATAAAATATTTAATAGAAAAACTTTGAAAATTAGTTATTCCTGCATTAAAAAATATTTCTCAAATAATAAATAATCATAATAATGAGATAATTAAGGAATTTCAGAACCGAGCAAATAATAATAATAATAATAATAATAATAATAATAATAATAATAGTAAAAAAATAGAATGTAATTGTATATCTCGAAGTGATTGCCCTATGAATGGTTTATGTAATTTAGATAATGTAGTATATCAAGCAATTATGTATCCAAAAGAGGATATAAATGATAGGAAATCTTATATTGGAATATCGTCCACGAAATGGAAAATTAGGTTCGGCAACCATAAATTCTCTTTCTCCCATGATCATCTAAAAAATCAAACTGCTCTATCTAGGAATTTTTGGAGTTTGAAAAATAAAGGTTTAACCCCTGAAATTCAATGGTCCATATTAAAAAGATCTAATACTCCAAAGTCTTTCGACAGTAGATGCAATCTGTGTTTAGAAGAAAAAATGCACATTTTGCTTTTTCCAGAGCCAAAAAAATTATTAAATAAGAGAAGTGAATTAATAGCTAGGTGTAGACATAGGGCTAAATTTAAACTATAGATAATTAACTTTTTTTTTTAAACAAAGCATAGAGTTAAACTGAGAATTTATGTAAGGGAATAAATAAAATAAAATGTTCGATAGAAAATTGTGAAAAAGCATATCGTATATACGTACTACTCATAAAAAAGCGTAACTGATTAATAGGTTCTAAATTGATTTGAAATTTTAAAATAATTTAAAATTAATCAAATCTTGGTTTTAATTTAATATAATTATTACTGTATCATTACGTAAAGTTATTGAATAAAGTTTAAATCTAATTTAATATTAAATCTGTCTTTTAAGTCAAAATGTAATTAGAATTTAAAAATTAAAATAATTTTTTTTTTAAATATAAATTTACTACATTTCTAACCAAAATTAAAACAAAAACGGAAGTGGGCTAAATGAGGAGATAACTCTTCACCCCTCTTCTATCCCCTCCCACCTTTTTCTGTGTCTATTCTAGTTTTTTTATCCATAGGATCTGAAGAAGTCCTGTGAATTTTTTTTCGTGTTTTTGAAATTTTCAAAAACGCGTAACAAGATGGAAATAAATTTATAATCCTAATGTGACCGGTTTGTTGCTTTTCTTAAAGAAGTGTATATATATATATATATATATATAGGTTGATTATTCGGTATAGATTAATTTTCATGCCTTCTTTGGCATCTCTACTTTTTACTATCTTCTCACATCAACCTTTATTTAAAAAAAGAATTTTTGGACAGAATATATCATCTATAAGTATGATATCTATATACAGATCGAATTCAGTTCGGTAAATCATCCAAAATCTTCCCTTGCCCAGCCATCTGGGGCTGTAGAATACACTGACAGCACCTCTTCAGGGGTGTAAGACCCCCCTAACGAGTGTCCTGGATATGACACTAAACGATCTGATGGTGAGTTTCCAGCAGTGCTGGAGCTTTGGGAAATGTGAAGTACCCCTTTATTGCCATTGCTCCCAGGTCAACTCTGGCCCGGAGTGGTAGCACCTGATAGGGCCCTATCTATGGGTTAAATTGAACTAACAGCATACTTATGCTAAACTGAATTGTTTGAATAAACTAAATAGCTTGATTATAGAAATGTTTTTGACAATTAAACCGTACTTACATTTAAACTGCGTTCTTATGCTTAACTGAATTATTTGAAGTAGAACTGTTTTTCGACATTAAAGCTGTATTTTTATTGTATATGAATTGTTTATCTGTGGCAAGAGAGCCCTTATCATCTTGTGAAGCTTCATTTGTTTTCTTCTTATTTCCTCATAGAATCTGGTGAATCTTTGCTAATACGAGTCTATGTTCTGAAGATACTAGTTCAAATGAGGAGTATGCTTCACGGTTTTAAGTGCTGTTCATCCATTTCTTGTGTATACAGAGTGCGGGTGACGTCACGCACCGGAAGCGCGCGGAGGATTTTGGGGATTTTGAAAAAAGTCAGTTAGTTGAGTTGAGAACTGGTCACCGAACAAGGGTCGACTTTCGGAGATCGCAGAGGCCAGACGAATTTGCGCGCTACGGGCGCTGCACGAGATGGGGAGGCAAATAGAAAAGCCAGAATAGAAAGAATGTGTATCTCTCTCCATATGTCAAAGAACCTTTAAACTCAAAGGTAATAAAAGTTTCGTACCTGAACTAAGAAGTCGTAAGTGTTTTTCGTGTTTCGAGATTCCTATGTTCTATGCATATATGCTATGAACATTTTATGTACGTTTCGCGTATCTGTATCATGGGTATGGTACAGAGTTATACATCGACGGTGTTTTACTCCAAGGGTTTTGATAATGTGCGTTTTCCTTCATATAACAAAATGTTTTATACTTACGCTTTTGGAATTTCTAAATCTTGATTTTAAATTTCAACAATACCTTTTTATTTAAATCAGGATTTGTGGAGTCATTAAATTGCTTTTAGTTAACTTTTTCCCTCTTTATTTTTACTATTGTCTGATAGTAAGCAATACACAAATATCTACATTGAATAATTTAGTATAATAAACCTTACCGCTTTTTTCAGCGCAACTATCTTTTCTGAAAGTGCTCTATTGTTAAATATCGAGAGAACAATAGAAAATTCAAAGATCGCAGCATACCAAGAAAATGACTCCTCACTAATTGTGCGTTCTTTTCATGTTGCATAGCCGTATAATACACATACAACCATACACGCACACACACATATATATACATATATATATGCGGAAACATATTCAACACAATAATGACGAACGAACACGCTTCTTTAGAAAAATATACCTCTTAGACTTTATTCGAAATGGTTGCGAAAGGGTTACGAAACGGTCACGCGTGAAAGGTGAGTTGGAGACTGAACAAAGACTGAAACATATTGACCCCCAGTTCCTCCATCTTTAGCAGTACTTCTTTCTCATTCTGCTAGGCTAGTCAATCGGGGACCCTGAGGGGCCAGCCCTCTGCTGAGAGCTGATTTTCACTGCCTCGAACTACAACAAACTGACTCCAAACTAACTGTCGCACCGGGTTATATCATTGTTTGACATCCACCTGCTTCCTGTGAGCGTCGCATCTGCACCCAATTCAACCCATCCACACTCAAGGTTATACCCTAATATCTTCGACCGGATGCACCTGTTCCTTGATCGACGGCTGGGTCGGAGGTCAGTATGTTACATTCATTTATATTGTAGAAAGCCTTTCCTCCCTATATATATATATATATATATATATATAACTTTCCGTATTATTTCTGAGGGCTTAATTGAGACCATTTTGCAACTGAAAATTGTAGACGTACCTGTTGGCCTGCGCTTATCATTCGCCAACTTTTTACTCACAGAAAGTATGTATCTTGTGTGTGGTGCGACTATTTAACACCGCTAAAATTTAGGTCACAGAAAATCGCACGATACGAAAAAAAAAAAAGATAGATTGATAAACCTCTTTAACTGTATCTGTTTTGCAATGTATTGTCGCAGATGAATTCATGTTTAAGCATCAAATTCAACATCAGTCTACTCTAATGGAAACAGAACTTAATCCTATAAAAATATTGGAATGCTTTACAAATAACCAAATCATATATTCTTTAAAGTTCTTTCCTATGTTACAACAAATGTAGATCATTAGATACTCGCATTTTTATCAAATATTTTCAAATCATATTAATATTCGTTTTGTCTTTCTCTCGTAAACATCATACTGCTTCATATTGTTTTCGTTGAAATGTATATTCATGTTATAGATATACATTGTATTATTCAGCTGTTAGATCAGATTATCAAATCTCATTTTTCATGTTTTATGGGGTATATAATCTCTCAACAAGTATATTGTGCGGACTACATATTACCTTCTCTTAAGCATCACGGATTTTAAGAGAAACCGAAGTAATATGTATAAATTAAAGTAATATGTAAAAGTTAAAAAGCATTTGATATTTTACTCACATTACGAACACCGTCTCATTGGCCAAGTGGTAAGAGTGTTCGCCAATGGCCCAGGTGTCCAGGGTTCAGTCCCAGGTCGCATCATACCAAAGACTCAAAAAATGGCACTTGATGCATCCTTGCTTAACACTCAGCCTTATAAGGTACGTATCAAGGGTAAAGTGAAGCAATCCAGAGGAAGGAGTAACACCCTCCCCTACACCTGAGTGTTATAGCTAAGGGGGCCTTCATGTCGCCTTCTACAACAGTTCCAACTTTACTTACTTTAAAAATTTAGACACACACACACACACACACAGCAACGTATATAAATACATCTACAAATATAGATATACATGTAGAAGGATAATTGGTTTGGTTTGATTTCTTTGTTTAATGGCATATCAACCTTTGTATGTTATTTAATGCCAAAGCCATTCTCCGAAAAGAACAGTAGTGGTACTATTTAACCCATAGCTGGGAGGATAAGGGGATTCATACCTTTCCTAAGGGTATTTGCCCGAAAGTGAACGTAATAGTGCGACTGGATTATGAACTCGCTTACTACGATTCCGCAGTCCATCGCTTTAACCATTACACCATGAAGACACCCTCCGTAGAAGAATGAGTTAAAAGTTGTAATATTTTGGTAACGTATTTGATTTATTCTTCAAGTTTAAACAAAACCAGCATTCAAAGTGGACCATTGTTTTGCATCATTTGAAGCCTACTTTCTGCTAGTTCTTTGATCCCATACTGAAGACACTTCTTGGCCTTTGAAACCAAGAATTCCTTCACTGAAGCTTCCACCTCCTTTTCGTTGTCAAACTGCTGTGAGCGAACTAAATGTATCATGAATCTATACAACTTATAATCCGAGGAAGCTAGGTCCGAACTATATGCTGGATAAAGGTACCTTACACCAAGTTCTTTGATCCCAATTCTTGTCTTTCGAGGTGAAGAACTCCTTCACAGAAGTTCCCACATCCTCTTGGATGGTGAAGAATCGCAAATGCCGGCTTGTCACTGGTAGATCTACACGGAACGTTATTTCGACCCTCTAGTGACGTTATCATTTCGTAAATTATTCACATTAAGATAATCAAGTCATCTATTCATTTTTAGATATTTAATATGCCTTCCCACGTTATTTTCTCGGAATTTCTATACTTACTCGCATTCAGTGTATTGAAGTCAGTTGTGAAGCCAAAAATAATTTATTGAATGAAACTCTCTTACTAGAAAGTTGTAAATAGATTTCATGTTGCCAAAGGCATGCGCACAACGTCACGATATTTTCCTCGATTATGTCAGGTGAGCGAGGACAAAACCGGTCAGCTCGATTATCACTTGTACTTTTTTAAATCTTGGTTTTTAGGGTTTTTTTCCCCAGTATGAACATAACTTTAAATTTTCTAATGCTTTGATATATATATATATATATATATATATATATATCATCATCATCAAGTCACACTGACAACACTGAGTTCCGTGAGATATATATATATATATATCACAATCATACACACATATGTATATATGGTTTAATTTCGTTATCTTTTTGGAATATCATCCTTCGAGCGCAACAGAATATCAAAGCCTTCCGTATAAAAGGAAAGTTTTGGTGCTATCTAACCCATAGCTGCGGGACAAATAGAGTTCATTACTTTTCAAAGGTTATTTGTCAGAACGTGAAAGTAATAGCTCGACTGAACTTCAGACTGAAAATTAGAACGTAGTTCAGCTCTTTAATCATTACGTTTGGGAATATATATATATATATATATATATATATATATATATATATACTATGAATTCCAAAAATTTGGTAAATACAAGTTGTAAATGTATTAATCTCAATTGGCTTAGGATTTGGGCTATTGTTCTGCTTTTTGTTTTATTTCAAGATTATTTATATTTCTATGTTCTTTCTTTCTTTCTTTAATGGATTGACAACCTCCGTAGGTTATTTAATGCCAAAGTCATTCTTCTAAAAGAACAGTAGTGGTATTATTCAACCAATAACCGGGTGGATAAGAGTGGACCTGGTAGAGATGGCAATGAAATGGTACTCCGCATTCCCCAAAGCTCCAGCATTACTGAAACCTCACCATCAGATTGTTTAGTGTCATATCCAGGACACTTGTTGAGGGGTCTTACCCTTCTGCAGAAGTGCAATCGGTGTATTCTACACCCCCAGGCGACTGGGCAAGTCATTTGTTAAGGAAAATCTCTCTATATTTGATAACTAATGTGTCAATAACGAATTTTTAATCATTTGATATTTTAACAGAAAACGTAAACAATATGTGTAAGTGTTCAGGAAATAAAATGTTGTATTTTTTATATATAAGTTTTTCTTAAGTTCTTTTCGGGTAAGAGTTTCCCTATTTTATATGCATATGTCTTCATGTGTTTTTGTTATTAGCTTTTTTGATGTTTTTCAACCTTCTCTATTTAAACAAATTTAGGGTCTCTTTAAAAGTTGGGACTTATTTGGCGCAAATATTGTTCTATTTGGATAGGATTCTAAGAATTTATAGATTTTTCTATCCCAACATTTACCAGGCCATTGGCCTAATGTGTAGAGTATTTGCCAATGGTCCGGGAGATTGGGGTTCAATTCCACGTAGAGTCACACCAAAGACTCCAAAAATGGTACTTGATGCAGCTTTGTTTAGCACTCAGCATTATAAGGTGAGGATCAAGAGTAAAATGGAGCAATCATGGGAATAGAATAGCGCCCTCCTCTACACTTCTGTGTTGTAGCTATTGAAAAGTAAGCCCTCAGGTTACCCTTGACTAAAATACTAATATTGGCTGGCCATTCTAATTAACCTGTATATTGTTTGGAGCAACATGTACAATCTATAAATACTATTTTCATTTTTACAGTTTGATTTCTGATAGCTTTTAAAAGTGTTATTTTTGTTGTGAGAATTTTATCAGTTTTGTCTCAGATTTATTCTGGGTATATTTGTTGTTGTTGATGTTGTTGTATTGGAATTATCTTACTTTCAAGTTTCTATAAGAGCTTTTGTTGTATATTGACCTCCGACCCGGCCAAACATGCCATTCCAAAGACGGCGGAAGTGCATATTCAATTGGCGAGGGCGAGCTTGGCTGACAATATGGGACGTGGTTAAAATCCATCGCTACAGTCACAGACAGATGCACCGGAAGAGAGTGACCTGTGAACTGCATGACAGTTATTTCCGCTCGATGACGATCAAACATGCCATTCCAAAGACGGCGGAAGCGACACATTCCGATGGCCAGTTATGGGGTGATACTGAGTGGGTGATTGAACTATTATATAACTCGGTGAAGACAGGAAGTCAGTTTAGTTGGAGAGCAGACTAGTTTGGTGACAAGATGTGGTAGAGAAAGCCAACACCCAGCAGAGAGCTGGGCCTCCCGGGCCTCCGGTTGAGCAATCCTTGACAAGGAGAAAGACATAACGCTGATGGCCATGACAGTGGGGGTCAGTATGTTACAGTTCTGTTCAGTCTCCAACTCCTTATCACACACAATACTTTAAAATAAAATGAGAGGTATATTTTTCTAAAAGAACTGTGTCGCGTCGTCATTATTGTGTCGTTATGATTCTGTATGCATCTACATATGAGTATGCAACACTTTAGGCTTTGCGTATTAAAGAATATTAGAATCTAATATTCAAGCATATTCGATTCTAGAGACATTTATTAATTCAGGAAATTAATGGTTGCTTTAAGTTCTTTTGGAAAGACATCAACTCATTTGTCTTTGCTACTAAAAGAAAAAAATTGAAAACTCGTATATTTATGGAGATTGCTAAAGAAAGTATTTTTTGAAGATAAATAGATAGATTGATAGATCAATTATCACGTATATACGGGAGCATATAATACTGAGCTTTTACGGGACTCACTGTAATCGATAAACAATAAAATCGTAGTTTGCCGGTCCCAAGTGCCATATTCGGTTATCAAGTTCAAATGCTTTCAAAAGTTCAACCAACATTCAAGTGGCAATGAAGAGTCATAAAGCGGCTTTAGGTAAATTGTTACCGAAGTAATAATGTTCGGATTGAAAGAGTCAAACATTCTCTGAATTATATATATATATATATATATATATATGTATATACGATGTGCATACAATAAGTTTCCAGACTTTTTTCGTATGGGCACTTTTATTGATAGTACACACATGAAACTCTAGTCCCCTTCGAAGTAATCTCCTTCGGCGGCAATGCACTTTGTGTACAATTCCAACAACTTCTGGAAGGCCACATGGAAGTCCTCTTGTGTGAGCGTATCAATGACCTTCGTTGCAGCCTCTTTCATCTCCTCACTTGTCTCATAACGACAGCCTCTGAGCTTAGCGAATAACCAAAGGTCACTGGGAGCAAGGTCTGGACTAAAGGGAGGCTGAAGAAATGTCTTGATGCCCATCTTGGTCAAATAGTCTGTGACAAGGATGGAGTTGTGGACTGGTGCATCGTCCTGGTGGAACTGCCACTGACTCAATTTGAAGAGTGCTAGCCTCTTCCGACGGTATCTCTTCCTGAACTCCCTTAAAGCTTCAACAGAGTAACCGTAATCCTAACCCTTACCCTTTGGCCAATCAACTCTGGTGTCTGTCTTTGTTACTCCTCCCATACCTCTCATCATCCCTCCCAGACTCCCTGCCTTCCTTGAATCTCTTATGCCACTCAAAAACCGATGCTTGATTCATGCAAGATGATCCGAAAGCTGTCTGAAACATTCCATACGTATCTTTGGCATATTTTTCCTAGTTTAAAACATAATTTTATTGCATATCGTTCTTCTAAAGTGTCCTCTTGTCCATATTGCATTTTTGAAATTCGTAAGCCGTGACAATCAGGCTTCAGTAGTGTGTATTCCAATTCCTGCTGTAGCTGTTTATTTGAACGTGAAATCATAAACATTGGTCTGTCATTTCATTTGATATATAGCAATAAAATACTGAATTTTCAAGAGTCTACAACAATTTTAAATGTTTGTACAAAAAATATCTGGAAGCTTCTTGAAGGCACCACGTCTATAGAATTAACCGAGTCATTGGCCAAAAGAGTAGAGTGTTCGCCAATGGTCCTGGAGATCAAGGCTTAATTCCATGTCGAGACATACCAAAGATGAAAAAAATTGAAACAATATATATATATATATATATATATATATATATTGCAATTAGTGTTTTTGAATTTTGACAGTGGTGCATTCCTTTGACCATTTTTGGCTTTAATTATAGGCTCCGATTTTTTTAGGAGGAGGATTACGGATTAACTGAAAGATTTAACACATGGAAAAGGAGTAAAAGAAAATATATGGAGATAATAGTTTGGTGTACAAGCTTACATTATTCAAAAACTCCACCTTCAACGTAAAATTTAGCATATGTTCATGTTAGGATGGGATAATTTACTAGAACACCTTTTCCTGGTTTCTTAATTTTTCTAATACTTTATTTTTTTACGAACCAGACTTGCAGGACACTGCTGGAGAAGTAGGGATGAACTCATGTGTACCCCTTCACAAGGACGAGGAAAGGCAGGACAACCAACTAAAACCTAAATACTACAGCTCCGTGCCGATAGAGGATGTAGCCTTGAAGATCTACCGGGAGCGATGGATGATAGAGAAATCAAAATTTAACCAGGTTCGTAATTACTTACAATTACATTATATATATATATATATATATATATATATATATATATATATATATATATATATTATGCCTATAAAGATGCTAAGAAGAATTAGGAGAAAAAAGTACTTTAATGATTTTTTAAGTAGTCGTGGACTTGAACTAAGTTAAAACTTAATCATGAAAAACGGAATAATTAAAGTTGTTTTTTCTCGGAAGCTATGGGAAGCAGCGTGGTGGACGTAAAGACAATCGGGTAAAACCTCTGACTGCTCAACGCAATGCCTAACCCGGTCCTGGGCGTATGAACCCTTCCGTTCAACGGCCAAGATCGATTAGTTCAAATGAGGAACTACTGCTGCACATCTATAGGAGTGGCTTGTGTAGATGAGAATAAAAACAGCCATCGAAAGATAATCATGACCCATACTCAAACTATATATGCAAACCGCATCGCTTTTCCTGCGGGTAAAAAAAGGGGCGCGTCCTCCTAAGGTTGAAGCCCTGGCATCAGTGTTCGAAAAATCAGCTATAGAGTTCAAACAAAAATTACTAAAATGCAAACGAATAGATTTGGTTAGCGACATTCAACGTTAGAACCTTAAATAAAATAGGAAAACTACCGGAGGTGATTGCATCGGCCATAGATCACAAATACGATGCACTACAGAAAAAAAAGACAATATAACATACTCCGAATGAAGAATATGAGAATTTCGTCAACGCCCACTTAGAAGCGGCATCGGAATTCATTCCAACGAAACAAAGTACGAAATCTAGAGTCCCATGGGAGATATTAGCGGTCAGAAAAAAGCGTGCAGACGGGAAACCGGACTCCAAATGCAAACGGAAGAACCCAGCCAATACCAATTGGCACCAAATGGCACCAAAGGAATTAGCTAACATATACACAAAAGAACAGACAGAATACCTACAAAATCAGATCGATAAGATTAGAGACTGGAATAGCATGGAAAACGATAAACGAAGTGAACAGAAGGAAGAGCACTGCCAAAGCTAAACTGAAAGCTACCAGTCAGCAAGATTGAATACACCAGTGGAAACAGCATTTCGAGAATATACTGGGAAATCTTCCGAAAGTTACTCATGAACTAATCACGAGAATTATTAGTAAACAATTAGACATCAAACTAGGACGGTTTACTCAAGAAGAACTCAAGTCGTTACTGAGAAAAAATAAAAATAGAAAGGCAGCAGGATTCGATTAAATACATTCAGAATTATGGGAGACCAGAAAATTCGACGACATACTGGTCTCAAACTGTAATGCCGTATATAATCAAAATCCTATAGACAGATGGATGAAGGGATACATCCTCCCCTTAACTAAAATTGGTGACCTCGGATTAACCAAGAACTACCGAGGTACAACACTTACGTCCGTAGCGGCCAAATGGCCGACAACGCAATCGCATTGAACCCAAAATTGACAACATACTTAACAAGAACCAAAATGGCTTCCGGAGAAATAGATCCACGACCTCACAAATTTGGACTATCTATCGAATTCGTGAAAGTGTACGCAAAAAAAACCTTCAGGCAAGAATATTATTTGTCAACTTTACTCAGGCCATTGACTCCATACACAGAGGAAAGATGGAGTAAATTCAACTCACCCACGACCTACCAAAAGAAACCATCGCAGCCATAATGATGCTATATAGAAACACAAAAGGAAAAGCCCGTTCCTCGGACGGAGACACAGACTACTTCGTCATTGCAGCAGGAGTAATGCAAGGACCCCTTTAGCCTCATACCTCTTTATCATCTGTCTAGACTATGTGCTTAGAACATCTATTGATAAAATCAAAGAAAACGGTTTCAAGCTAACAAAAGAAAGAATCCGAAGGTACCCCGCAAAAACAATTAAACACCGACAACGCCAATGATATAGCGCTTCTGGTAAATGCACCCGCCCAAGCTGAAACCCTGCTACATAGTCTGGAACGAGTTGCTGCAGACATCGACATCCATGGCAATGCTCACAAGACGGAATATATGTGCTTTAATCGAACAGTTGACATCTCCACACTAAATGGTAACTCTCTGAAATTAGTTGACGAGTTCACCTACCTAGGAAGCAGTGTCTCATCAATCGAGATAGACATCGACACACGACTAGCAAAGGTATGGACAGCTATCGATAGACTCTCGGTCATATGGAAGTCAGACCTGACTGATAAAATGAAGCGCAGTTTCTTCCAAGCAGCGGTCGTGTCGATGCTACTATATGGATGAACTAAGCACATGGAGAAAAAGCTTGACGGAAACTACACAAGAATGCTGCGAGCAATATGGAACATGTCCTGTAAGCAGCACCCGACAACGCTGCAGCTGTATGGACACTTACCACCCATCACGAACACTATCAAAATTAGACGAACCAGACATGTGGGACTCTGCAGGAGAAATAAGGACGAGCTCATAAGTGATGTACTCCTGTGGACCCCTTCACATAGACGAGCAAAGGCAGCACGACCAGCTCGAACCTATATACAGCAGTTCTGTGCCGATACGGGATGTTGCCCTGAAGATCTACCGGAAGCAATGGACGATAGGGAAGGGCGGTTCAAGAGGGTCAGGGATATCTGTGTTGATGGCATGAGATGATGATATATATATATATTTATATACGGTAATAAACAGAATGTTGGCAGTTCTTAGGAAGTGGTATTAAGATGCAAGTTTTTCAAACAATTTCTATCTGTTCATCATCCAAGTAAACTTGTTTAAGCTTTTATGGAAGTACCTATATTACCAATATATCTACCAGTCTCCAAGATTCTTTCAAGAATTCTTGCAAAATTTAACAGTTTTGTGGTCTAAATTGTTTCCATTCTTTTCCTGATCCCTGATTGCACCTTTTTCTTTTTCGGCTTCTTAAAGACAGTTTCCAAATACATCAACTAAAATTTGTTATCAATTGGTGCCCTATTCATTTGAATTTGTGTCAGATCTAAGGGAAAAGCTTAGTAAATTCCAACTGCAATATGTTATCACCGTCCTTTTCATGTTTCACAGTTTTTTTCCGCTGTCTTACAAGATCGAAGAATTTGTCTACGTTTTAATATTTTTTTTTTTTTTTGTTTATTTTCACTTTATGGCCAACCAGAACAGCAAAATCCAGAAGACGATAAGTTCTTTCTGGTTAATAAACACTAAGTCTGGTCTTTTACCCAAGATTTCGTGATCCTTTTAAATCTTAAAGCCCCAGAAAATTTTATCCAATTCTGTCATATTCCGGGGTGTGAACATAACATTTTTGAGTTAAGTTGAATTTATCTCTTGCACAATTCAAAGTGGATAACCTTTTGTTGTATCGCCCTGATACAACTATACGTATGCGGAAACATAATCAACAATAATGACGAACGTACACACTTTTTTAGAAAAATATATCTCTCACATTTTTTCTCGAAAAGGGTTTCCAAAGGGTTGCGAAAGGGATGTGTGTGAGAGGTGAGTTGGAGACGGAACAGACTGCAACATATTGACCCTAATTTCCTCGAACTATAGCAGCACTTCTTTCTCATTCTGATGGTCTGCTCAACCGGGGGTCACTGAGGGCCGCAAGCCCTCTGTCAAGAGCTGGTTCTCACTGCCTCGAACTGCAACTCGAACCCCAACTACACAAGCTGTCAGCGGCACCGGGTTATATAATTGCTTGACATAAACCTGCTTCCCGTGGACGTCGCAAGTGCACCGATATCAAACCCGAGCACAGGTCAAGGTGACATCTTCGACATCCTCAACATGATGCTCCTGTTTCTTGATTGACGACTGGGTCGAGGGTCAATATGTTACACTTTCCCAACCGGTGATTCCTAGACTTGCATTATTTTTTGCTAAATTGCTGGATTCGCGTATCTTATTTTCAACCATTTATCTCCACTCTATGTTTATTTGCCATTTTTTCGTAGTATCAATTTTGGCATAGACTCATTTGTTTATAGGATTATTTACTATTCTAGCTGATCTCAACTGTGCTGTTATCTGGATCGCCTCAATTCTTTTTCAAATTTTCAATTTTCTCAGTCTCTTTTCCAGGCTTTTCACGATGCTTCCAAGTGCTCCAACCACTATTGGTATTACTGTCACCTTTACTGGTTGACTTTCTCTTTTCTTCTCCTTAATTAATACAAGGTCTTCTAGCCCGGACTAGAGAATCTGCGTGTATCTCAAAATCAAGGAAACTTTTATAGATATCATTTGCTAGAACATATTCTTTTGTGCATATCCCATTTGTGTATATTGACAATGTTTAATATCTTGCATAATTCCTTGTGGATCTTTTTTTTCTACTCAGAAAGGCCTAATCTTGTATTCTGTCCCAGTTTGCCTTATTATCTTATTATGTGATTAACCCTTTCATCTGAATCTACACCACAGCTATACTTGCTATTTTTTTCCTATTATAATTTTTTTTGACATAATTAGGTCTTCGGGCATTATTTCTTGATGCTATTAAAAGAGGTTCAGTTTCTCTCTTCAGGTCTTCACTTCTTCGCGTTATCAACATCATTTGGATTTCAATTTCATTAGTTTGTCACTTTAATATTTCATACGGCAGTTTTTCTTTCCATTTTCCTTTTCTAGATTTTTTTTTTTGTTACTGTTTTTCTGCTTGTCATTAGATTTTCCCATTCCAAAGGTTAATACAGATTGCTGTAATTAATCTTGGTAAAATCTTTTTTCTAAAATATTCCTGACGTACCTGAATGATGTGTCCACAGGATCCTCAAAGCTGTTGAGTCCTCTTCCGATTTAATTTCTTGATGTTTAGATTCTGTTTAAGTCATCTCTTTGGAATAAGGCCTTAAAGACTCAAAAATTGTACTTGATGCCGCTTTGCTTAACACTCAGCATTATAAGGTAAGGATCAAAGGTTAAGTATAGCAATCCAGGGAATGGAGTAGCGCCTCCCTACACCTCGGTGTATTAGCTATTGAACAGGGAGCCTTTTGATAACCCTCGACGAAGGTCGCCAAGTTTACTTTCACTTCCTCATCAAATTCTTTGTTCGTTTTGGCTTTTTCTGTGTTCTTCCTTTGTTCGTTTTTAAAAAAGTTCAGAGTGACTTACAAGGGAAACGGCACAGGAACTTATTCATCTGATTAGATCTTTGCTGCTGCGTTTGGTTCAAAGAAGTTTGCTTGTTCTTCTGAAGGACTTGAAGTCTTGTAAAATCCATGTTTCGTGTCAATGTGCATTTGCATATCTAACCTTCTGTGCTTACATGAATTCACTCACACATACACATACACACTGGACAACAATCGTGTCTACAAAAAAGCACTCACCTATATGTAAACTGCAAAACTCACACAAACTGCACAACACACAGACTACTTAACACATAAAGAATTACGCAAATCGGAGTTGAGCAGAAAACTCTTTCATAAGTGTTGGCTCTTTGCAAAATTGATTGTAAGTAGAACCGCCGAAAAGTCTGAGAATATGAACAAAGAGTTAAGTTGGGCGATGTGTCTTGTCAAGTAGCAAAGAAACTTGCGTGTAGGTTCCTTACAGCTGATAACACTGCTGACGCTCAACTTAATCGAGTGTGCTGTGATATAAATGTAACTCACACTGCATGCTTGTACACGCACTTGTGAGCGGGGAGGAAAGAGAGAGGGATGGAGAGAGAGAGAGTTCAATGGGAGTGGCGTCATTCTCACAGTCACATACATATGAACTTGCCGCCGTTGTAAGTGTGACGTCAATCGGACCTATGAGAAATGGACCCAATGTTCGTAGCTTTTAGGCGGAACGTGTTGTGACTATTCATTAATCCTAACAGTCTCAGCCGTCCCTAACATACACAGCATTCGATTTCTTCGTTCATTGTAAGGCTATTAGCATCGTCACAGATTCATCAACGACAAATGCGCATATACAAGAAGGTTAAACTCGAATTTTGTAACAGTTCGAAGAATATCCACATTTTTGTGTTTATAAGCCTCAGGTTAATCTGGCAAAAGGCCAAAGAATTAAAACATCCATAATAGAAAAAACTTGTTATAACATGAAATTGTTTTACCAACAAAGGAATTTTGTAATGACTGAAATAAATGATTGTGTTAGGGTGTAGAATTAAGTGGATATGCAGCATGTGGAAGAATTTATAATTCCATTATTGTTAGTAATATTATTATTTTATATCTTGTGAGTTTTTCACACCACCGTAAATTGAGAAACTTTCATTGGAATCAGAGTAACAGCAAGTTTCCTTAGATCTCCTGGACTTATCTCAGCATTTGGCCGATCTAAATGATCTATAGTTTGCATAGTCTATTTTCTTTCTTCGATTTCGAGCTGGGTGATGTCCCCAAGCTTTTGTGCTGTCTACTGCATAACTTGAAATTCCAGACTTGAAAATAATGTCTTTTTTCAATACTTTTCCAACAAATGCAATAAAAAATAACACATACTGTCCAGGAACAAAACTTGTATAACATAAAATGAAGGGAATAATTGTCAATTTCTATACGTTTATAATATAAGTAATAAAAGAAATATTTCTATTTTGGTGACGTACGGAAACATTACTCACAATGCTTTTTTTAGTTCATCAACTAAAAGCAATTTCTTTTAGATAGCAAACGTGTGCTATTAAGTCATTGGATGTTTTACTACGAGAATATTTTCTCATATACCACGGCTTTTTTAGTTCCCTGGCAAGGTCCTAGTACTTGTCTAACTTTTCACTTTCTTTGATTTTCATTTTGTGGTCCGCCTGGCCGGCAAAGTCCACAAAACGGAAGATTATATATATATATTACTTTTTTTTGTTAATTATCACAAGGCCTGGTCTTCTGGTCGGGATTAGTTGATCTGTTTGTATCTCAAAACCCCAAAGAATATCATGCGTCTCATTCTACCAAAAAGATTCCTTTGTGCATGTATTAAAATTTAAATTTTTTGCACAATTCCCTGTGTAACTCTATCCCCACCCAGTCGTTTCTAGTTTTATACACTCTTTCTGCTAAATTTCTACATTTATTATTTACTTCTTTGAGGGGTTTTCACACCATTGTTAGCTGATTGTTTTCACCAGAGTGAAGTCTCCTTAAATTTTAATGAATGTTCTCGATATTGTGGCTGAGCTTGATAATGCTGTAGTCTGGGTGGTCTCTTCTTGTCCTCTGATTTCTAAGTCTTCTAGTTCCTTTTCCAATCCTTTGAGGAATGTTCCAAGTGCTCTAATTACTATTGGTATCTCTATCACTAATATGTTCCATAGTTTTTTTAGTTCTCTAGCAAGGTCTAGATATTTAACTCTCTTTTCACGTTCTTTTAATTTGACTCTGTGGTCTGCCGGGACGGTAAAATCCACAATTCAGCAGGTTCTTTTTTATGTTGACTATCAGTATGTCTGGTAGTCTGGCCAAGATTAAGTGACCCGTTTGTATCTCAAAATCTAAGTAAAGTTTGTGTATCTCATTTTTCTTGGCGGTTTCCAGGTTTTGCATATACGACTTGCTCGTATGGTCACATTTCAATTTCTGGAAACATTTCCAGTAAATCACCTTCCCCATCCAGTCTTGTTTTGTGTTTTCTTTATTATTTTCATTTTTTTTTTTTTTACTCATTCGAGAGTTCTTAACATTAGCGTTTTTCACTGGAGTCTGAGTGACAGCAAGTCTACTCAAATCTCCTGGACTTTTCTTAGTATTCTGGCCGCTCTCAACAAAGCAGAAGTTTGGATAGTCTCTGCTCTAATTATTATTTTCATTATCTGCTTTAATGGCATATAAGTCTTCGTTCATTATTTAATGCCAAAATCATCCCAGTTGGAGAACTGCAGTGATACTACGTATCTAATAACTCGGGGTGGATAAGGGGTACATACCCTTGCCAAAGAGATTAGTCTGAAAGTGAACATAATAACGTGACTGGAGTTCGATTTTTTAAAAAGTTCTTTAGCCATAAAGACACGAAGACCACCCCATTATTTTTTTAGGATAAAGCAACTTATGAACAACGATTATCCTCATGTAACAGGAGACATTTCTAGATTCTTCACGCTATGTTACCAGGGATTAGAATACGCTGACTACATCTTCTGGAGACGGATAAGCCTCCTCACTTTGGTAGGGTTCTTGGTAAGTCACTAAACTGCACTTAGTGCAATGGCACTCGTTCTAAAATCCGACGAATGTGTACTACTTAATTGCTCCAATTTCTCAGTCCATTCTTGTCCTGAATGGGTATATTAATCAATAATTATTCATATCAAGTAGGAATACTTGAAACCATATAACTGCGAAACCAAACAAAGGCCTGAGCTCGATATTAACGCCAGAGAAAGAGTTGGAAAAAGGAACCCAGAGAAGGCAGTTGGCGAAGGGTGACGCAGAAGAGCAGTCGACAACGGTCAGCAGTGAGGAAGACGGTCAGAGTTGAGTTAGCATTCCTAGTAGCCTGTAGAAGTTTCGCGAAAACTACACGTCAGCGATAGTCTACCGTTGCACAGGGAATGCAGTGTTACAGAACTCCCCTTCTTGCACTTTGAGTTGACCTAAGCCCTTATTGTTCGTTTGTTCTTTGTTCTTTTTCTCCCACTCCCTCGGTTGTATTTCTTGTGGCCATAAAGAAATGTGACATACCCCGGCAGACCACTAGATGAATCACCGGCCAAGACAGAATTGTTTCTAATAAGTTGATAAGTACAGAGGGCCGCCGGGGTATCATCACATAACTGTTGATTATTTGTTTTAAGAATAATTACTTGAAGTTATGATTGTTTACTAAAGTTTACTTATGATAATTATTGTTTCCTAAAGTTAATCATTATTTAAGTTAATTATTCATTATTAGAATTATTGATATCAATCATTACTAAAGTTGATCGTTATTTAAGTTAATCATTATTTGTTATTTGTAACCTTTCAAGTAAGTGCAATTTATTTGTCGAAAGAAGTACGTGATATCATATGATCATCTGCTAATAAAAGTTGGCGACTGTAGTCGAGAGCGACCGGAAGACTACTTTTTCGATAGCAACTACACCATAGTTTAGGAGAAGGCGTACTCTTTTCCCTAGATTGCTCCGCTTTACCCTTGATCTGTGCTTTACAATGCTGAGTGTTAAGTAAGGAGGCATCAAGTGCCATTTTTTTGAGTCTTTGGTATGACTCGACCTGGGATTGAACCCAGGTCTCCCGGGCCATTGGCGAACACTCTAACCATCGTGCCAATGTCCGGTAATCTGCTAAAAGTTACTCAAAAAATGTAATATGCATGTATAATGATCGCCAGACCCTAATTTCTCGGGATATAATAACTCAATACAGGTTGACATGCCTTTCAAATAAAAGAATTAATCTACCAGACTCCCTGTCTTCGTTTCTTCAACCTTTGCACTCAAAATATAAAGGCATGTGTAAACTGATTGTGAACCAAGATTACCTTTTATATCTCTCAGTTTCAAAGGATTATTTTGTTCGTGTGTCGTACACTATCATGGAAACAAAAAAAAAAAATTCCTCACAAACTGTTTCGACCAATCAACCAAAAAATAAACTAAAACCAGGAATTTCATGCAGAAAATTTTTGGTGTTTTTTTTTTATGCGGATATTGTGCTGTCTTCTCCATAACTTGAAATTCCCGATTTGAAAATAATGTATTTTTCAATACTTTTCCAACAAATGCAATAAAGAAATAAAACATACTGTCCAGGAACAAAATTTTATTACATAAAATGAAGGGAATAATAGTCAATTTCGATACGTTTATAGTATAAGTAATAAAAGAAATATTTCTATTTTGGTGACGTTGAAAATATTACCCACAATGCTTTTTTAGTTCATCAACTAAAAGCAATTTCTTTTAGATAGCCAACGTGTGTTATTTTGTCATTGGATGTTTTGCTACGAGAATATTTTCTCATATACCCCAAAGATTCAATGTCCAAACTTGAAAACTTAGAAAAATCGTCAAAGAACGATAAAATAATTGAAAATATCCTTAAGGTAAAACAAATCTAATGTTATACTGAGAATAAGAATATTCAGGTATATAAAACCAGTAACAAAGACTATGAGCCCCCAAAAATGTATTTACATTATTATACAACATTTTTAAATAGAGAACCAGAATATATAAAGCTCTCTACTAATAACCAACAAAATTGTAATTATTTCAAACAGACAAGCAGATTTTACTGAATCACCAATGGCCTCTGCTCAGATTTAGGGAATTTAAGTCATACATCAAGAAAAATTTAAACTTGAACAGTAAATTGCCTACTGTCTTTTTTTTTGTGAATATTGATCGTTTTAACTTTTCTGTGCTTTGAGCTTATGCAAGAATCCCTATCCGAGTTTATCACCATTTAAAACTTACGACATTTAACAATTTTTACAGGAAAAAGTGTACAATTTTTTTACAGATATCTACCAAAAATATTGTCCAAGATTGGCTAAGTAATGTTTTAAAAAACTATATGTATGGTGAATCATTGAACAGTCATACCATTATCATTGCAATCACTTAATCTCACTCCCTATCAATATCATCATCATCATCATCATGTCACGCTATCAGCACGGATATCCCTGGCCCTCTCTCACCACCCCTCCCTATCGTCCATTGCGTCCGGCAGGTCTTCAGGGCTACATCCCGTACCCTCACAGAGCTGCTGTATATAGGTTCGAACTGGTCGTCTTGCCTTTGCTCGGCTATGTGAAGGGGTCCACAGGAGTAGATCACTTATGAGCTCGTCGCTACTTCTCCAGCAGTGTCTGTCATGTCTAGTTCGTCTAATTTTGATCGTATTCGTGATGGGTGGTAGGTGACCGTACAGCTGCTGCTTTGTGGGGTGCTTCCTCCTGGGCTTGTTCAATATTGCTTGCAGCATTCTTGTGTAGTTGCCGTCAAGCTTTTTTTCCATCCGTTTAGTTAGGGTTCATTTAGTGTATCCATATAGCAGTATCGACACGACCGCTGCTCGGAAGAAAAAAAACATAAATGTAGGCTATTTTGTTTTTGCTTGATAAATATTCCCAAAAAAGTTATATTAAAATCTATTGATTTTTTTTTTTTTTTTTTTGAGGAGATAGACAACAAACTATACTTAAATTACAATCATTTATTTGAATATGTGATACTCTTCAGTCTGAATTTCTTTCTTTGATTTTATCCAAATATTATTCTGGGAGTTATCTTACTATGAAAATTAAATGCTTTTATCATCCATGTGATACTTTATTGACAGTCATAAAAAATTAAATAAAATGAGGCTGTTAGACAGAACAAAAAATCACTATTTTTTTATCACATATTTTTTCATTAATAATTTCATTCAACAATTTTTTGGTTGTATTCTCACGATTTACGAAATTCAAAGAACGAACAAAACACACTTCTTTATAAACATATATCCCTCGTTTTATTCTCCAAAACGGCCCACAGTTCGTTGTTAGTTGAAAGATAGATGGAGAGACATATATTCAGAGAGAGGACTTCTTCCCAAATCTTCCGGGAGCCAGTGAGTGCTAATGCTTGCATCCCCTTGCAAGTCGTGTCGTCAGAGACGCCTCTACTCCGCTGCATGTCCCTCGCTCGACTCTCGATTCTCTGCCTCTCTAAATCTGACTACGTGGTTATCTCGTGGTCTCCTTCTGGTTACATACCTGTTGTACCAGACTGCCATGACGTGCTGTCATCCCCCTGTTTACTAATCACAGCCTGACAGCAAGGGGTCACTAGGAACGATTCGAAAATCCATGTCATATGTTATATAACATTTATACATATAAATGATCCCCCAGAAATGAAAAGTGTATTTACTGAATTTTACATACTGCCCTGCCCTTATTTTTGTCACTTTCCCAATTTTTTTTCTGTGTTATTCGATGATGTAAATCTCCCACAAAAGAGAACAGGAATTTCAATTTCTTATATGCACTTCTGAATGAGTTTAATATCTGATTTGAACATTATGTCTGGCACCTTCGAACGGTGAATGGCACTGATCATGAATTTCTTTGGTAAATTTATATTCTTGATAAGGAGAACGGAATCAAATGTTTTTTTAGATATCTGATCGAGAAGAGTGTTTCTTTCTCTTGACCAGACAACACACCTTAGTAGATGCCTCTTGATCAATGCTAACCGTGAACACAAAAAGAATTAGCAACTTTTACAAGCTGGTTGCCTTTGATTAAATTTAGATGGCGGTTAAGATTTCCAGCCCAACATTCATTCTCTCTCTCTCTCTCACACACTCTCTTTCTCTCTCTCTCTCTCTGTCTATATACATATATATATATATATTTAATGTAACGGGAAGAAAACTCAACTATGGTTGAATTGGTATTGTAAATTTATTTCGGTAAAGAATATAATCTTCGACTCTTCAGATGACATACATACTAAATCTGAGGTGGAAAACAATAAATATAGATTGCAGTATATATAAAAAGACAATGTTTAGGCGAAAAGAAAAGGGGATCAAAACTATTTTCAAAAATATTAAAAATCCAGAGAAAGGGTGTTTCAATAGTCGACCCATCGTCAGGTGAACTTACGTTGGGTTTCTTGTTATCGATGGAATTTTTGAATAATGTAAGCCTATTAACTAAAATTTTATCTTGTTTTTTTTTTAATTTACTCTTTTCGTGTGTTATGTCCTTAGGTTATTTGGGTAGTCAGTCATCCTCCTCCGACAAAAAAACCTTTCAACATATTCAGGTGCCTCTACTGAATATACTACTACTAAGTCTATTTTTTACATCTCATTTGGTGTTAGAGGGGATTAGGCTATCTCCGCGATCATTAACCTAAGAATAATTGAAAGAAACCAAATGTTATTTTTTACTAATGTATTTCATCAAAATACAATATCACGCTTTTATCTTAAGTAGGGCTCTTAAAAGCCGTCAATCAAGATATTTTAAACTTATCTTTGTCTACATTTAAAAGTCAGCTCGTTACGAGTATCGAGCAGTTGTCTGGAGTCCTTAAAATTAATTATACTATTTTTTTCTTCGATACACAGGTTGCATCTGAGAGTGACGCTATTTGCAGTCCAAGATTGTTTGACCATTTTCCACTTTATCAGGGGGTGTTGTCCCCTGATCCTTAAGGTTCCTAAAATATTTTGATATAGGTGTTTGGTTCCTTAGCTGAGGATTGGAGAAAGAATGTCTGTGACAATACGGTATTTGTTTCCAATTTCCTACCGAAACCCCTGTGAATATTCTCTCCCCATCGTTATTATATTCCATGGTGGGGATGCACGCTTATTATACCACGTTTTCTGAGTTACAGCATCCGTACAAGAGACATTAATCTTTTCTTCTACGGTTACAGCGTACTCTATCCGTCTCCATATTATTCCTATCAAATTCATATTATAACCTGCTATTCTGGTTACTTAGCATTTTGATAGATATTGTTTGTACAAGAGTAACTAATTTTAACGATGTTTCTATTAAATTTTTTACTTAATTGGTTTTCCTTGTTAAAACGCCTTTCTAGAAGGTTTAGGAATTATTTTCCTATGTTTATGTCAGTAAGTTTACGGAATGGTGGGTTATAACGAATTACTTTTCTATTTCTGTTATTGCCTCGTATACTTGAATGATTATTATTGGTGGCACCTACATTGAAGAGTCTGTGGTTTCCTCTACTGCTAATTCTTCTTGTGATATTTTGTCCCTTAGAGCCGATGTTCACAGGAGTTATGTACTCCAATCTACATTAGAATGCACTATTTTTCATGGCTTCATCATATATCCTTTTGTTCTCTTCAAATTTTTTTTCATCTAACAATAGCCTATTTATCCTCTAGTTTACAGAATTAAGAAGCTGTTTCAATATTGATATTGGGAGGCTAGAGTTACTATTTATGTAGATGGAGGCAAGATTACTTTTATTAAAAAGTGTGAAGGTGCCATTATCTAAATTGAGACAGACGTCCAGAAAATTAAGTCTTTTCAAGATTGAGGTTATTTTAATTCGTAGTCCTAGCAATTTAAATGTCCTAATAATTTTCATAGGCATCTTACCGGTTTTTGATCGGTTACTACTCAGGACATATATATATATATATATATATATATATATATATATGTGTGTGTGTGTGTGTGTGTGTGTGTGTGTGTGTGTGTTTGTAAATTATATATATACATTTGTAAATTGCTATATATATATATATATATATATAAGTAAAAATACATGATCTATGACCAGGCAAAAAGGATTTTACAAACACGGGTGAAATAAAAAGGAGTACGAGAAGAGTAGGCTAAAATTATTTAATTTGTCCTTATTTATAGTTGAAAGATTTTGACAATTCTTTTTAATGAAAAGTATTCTTTTATTTTATGAGTCAACTTTCCTTCTTTTTTTATCTTGTTTGCATTTAAAATTATATATATTAATATGTAACCCTATACGTGTAAAAGGTTTGAAACTTTTTCGTAATTTTTTGTTTTTTTTTTGGTCTCCAATAATGTTTTTATTTTTGCGATTTTCACAATTAATACTCAATTACAGAAGAATTTTTGTAAATAGTTTTTAGAAAGAAGTATATTTTTTTTTATTCAAATTTTTATTTACCCTTAAAAATTAACGATAACGAAATTAAGAATTTACATATTATAATATTCTTTTATTTTTGGATGTTTTTGTTTACATATAAAATAATATCTTTAAAAATGTAACCCTAAAATTATGAGTGGTTCGAAACAGTTATAATAATATTTTTTTTTATATTTTCAAAATGTGACAAAAGTTTATATTCACTTTTATTTGCCTGTTACGTTACAGTGATAAAAATGTATTCGTTTAACTTAATTTCTTTTTTACCCTAAAAATGTGACAGTAAATGAAGATATATATACAAATTTGGTTGAACATAATCGATATTTTTTGTCTACATATTTTTTTGTTGATCCTTTCATATTGCTGTATTGATTTTATAACACTCGTTGGGAAGTGGTTGATGTATCTTCCATAATAACGTATTTCCAAGGTAATTTCAGCCCGACTTTGGGCCATCATCAGGAGAGTATCTATTACAAAAATGATGTAACTTTTGTATCTACATTACTACTGTGTAAGAAGAAGAGCATCAGTACCGTTGCAGAGTGTAGCGTTTACTTTTAAAATTGTTTCTATAAATAGTGTCATAGGACAGACTAGGTTCTTCAGCCTTGGTGAGGCGACTAGTCTAGGAGAAGGAAAACTTTAAATTCAAACCTGTTAAACTCCGCTTAAAAATTGACCTTGTGTCATATCCTGCCCGAGTGGAGGGGTTGGTAAATAGTATAGATAGTGTCAGTAGCTAAAGACATTAAAGTACATTAGCATTGGTTTGAAAATTAATTCCGTTAAGTTTGGGTTGCATGTGCCTAATATGTAGTGCTTCGAGAATCTGTAGTTTTTGCTTGTTATTTTGATGTTCTAATATTGTTGTGTTTTCGGTGAGAGTTTTTCGTAATTATATATATATATATATATATATATATATATATATATTACACATTTAAGTTCTACTTGATCCAGAGATAGTACCGTATAAGGTGCTACCACTCCGGGCCACAGTGGACATGGACGCGATGCGAATGAAGGGTTACTCTGCACTCCAGCAAAGCTCCAGCGTTCTTTAAGCCTCAGCATCAGATTGTTTTGTGTCATATCCAGGTCACTCGTTTGGGGGAATGCTGTTGGTGTATTCTACAGCCCCAGCTGCAGGGTAAGTAAGCATAGGGATTTAACGCATATGTATTTTTGGGGTTTACATATACGCTTTACGGCTACCATGGGCTCAATTCATTTGAAGAGGTTCACATTACGCAAGTGACAAATGGTATTTCCTCCGCAAGAGCGCTCATAAGTATATATATATATATATATGTAAAATTTGCAAACATAGTCGAGGGTAACACGAAAGCATCCTTTTCAATAGCTAATACACCGAGGTGCAGGGGAAGGCGCTACTCCTTTCCCTGAATTGCACTACTTTACCCTTTATACATACCTAACAGTGCTGAGTGTTAAGCTAGGAGGCATCAAGTACCATTTTTTGCGGCATGACTCGACCTGTGATTTAATCCCATTTCCCCGGGCCGCCGGCGAAAACTCTAACCCTTTTGCCAATGAGTATATATATATACATATGTATATTCTATTTTTAGTGAAAAATCGTAAGTTAACTAAAAACTTTATTTGGGAGTGTAAGCTGCGAAGGTCATATGCGTGCAAGTGTCGCATGATATGGGACGACAGTCAGCCTGTCATAACAAAAGTTCTGTTTTGAAATTAACGAAGAGGCTAGATTTTTTTTAATAAACCTATTTGGAATTCAATGACAACTGATTTAGCTAACGGGTATGGAAAAAAATTTGATCACACGCGTTTTTATCATAATTATTTAATGAGATAATCAATATATAGTATAAAGAGATTTTAGGAAGTTAGTTCAGTTGGGGCTATTCAGATTTAAGGATCGGAGACAGTCGGTTGACTTCAGAGATTCAAGCCCTCTGAGGGCGAAGAGATGAGAGGAGCAAAGTCGGGTAGTTTCTTTAATCTACCAAACCTGAAATCTGATAGCGTTTCTACGATGCAAGTAAATCCTTCTACCTATCTTTCTCTCATGTTTCGGATGACGACTGCTGCATGAAATATTACAGTCCAAAATAAACTTTTTGCATCAAAATAATCAATGGGTCCACTTTGAACTTTGAATCATGCAACGCCTATTGGTATCCATTATGGTGTTGTGTCGGTGAGGTAACGTTACTCAGAGTAATTTTATTATATTTACCAACCCCTCCGCTCGGGCAGGATATGACACAAGGTCAATTTTTAAGTGGAGTTTAACAGGTTTGAATTCAGAGTTTTCCTTCTTCTCGACTAGTTGTCTCACCAAGGCTGAGGAACCTAATCTGTCCTACTATTTACCCATAGCTGGAGAGAGAATAATTGGATTCATAACTTTCCCGAGGGTATTAGTGCTATGTAATCAGTCTCGTCCAGGATTTGAACTCGTATCGTCGTGTCCAATTCCTACGAATAGAGTAATAGAGCAAATTACTTTTGTGCCTGGACTTATATTTCACGATAGCATTTGTTAAACAAATATGTCCTAACTTTCAGAGGTAGTCACGATTGCTTATATTAGAATAACATTAGAAAAATAAGAGACCCTCGTTTCCACAGTACATTTGACGTTTAGGCATTGCAGTCAAGCATAATCAAGGAAATTGGTTTATTTGGTGTTTTATGGCATATCAAGCCTTGTGGATTATTTTATGTCAAGTTTTCTCTCTCTCTCTCTCCTTCTCTCTCTTTCTCCCTCTCTCTCTCTCTCTCTATATATATATATATATATGAAAGAGAATAGATAGTCGGTCAATTTATTATTAAATGAGTTAGAGCTCATTTTTTCTATACTGTTAAATAGTTTTAGGTATTGCAATCTAATACTAATAATTCTATTCAATTTTTTTTCATACAACTTGTGAAAGCACGTGCGATACCCTGCCCTTATCAGCCGCCAACCAGGGTGATAACACATTTTCGGTAGCTCAAGGCAGAACTGCCACACCTGGCGCTACCAAGCAGCTTTTGCCACCGGACCGAGTATTTAAAAGAAATATATATCTATATACACGCCAGATTAACTAAAAGCAGACATTACATTGGACGTTCGTTCATCTTCATGTTAGTGCAGTTTATGATTTAAAAACGCGTTTACTCTCAGCCGTTGGTGTCATCGCAACCGTTTCTTGATGTCATAACTTTCAGAGGTAGCCATGATTGCTTATATTAAGATAAAATTAGAAAAATAAGAGACCATATTATTCATTTGTTTGCAAACAGTTAAATGTTTTTGGTATTACTTCTTAACACTAATAATTAAATGTTTTCGGGTTTTGCTATTTGACATTAGAAATTATATATATATCAAATATTCCAATCTAATACGAAGGATTTGAACTGAGTTGTATGGTTTCAAGTAAGTAAATGAATAAACAGCTCAATTTGACGCATAGTTGGACCCTAACAAGTTCAACCACTCTGGGTAAGAATGGACTTGAGAGTAATGGTAATGAAAGTGTACTTCAGATTGCCCAAACCCAAGGACTGGAGACTAATCATCAGATAGAGTTTTGTGTTATAACCAGGATACCAGGGCACATTCCTATGGGGAATCAGTCCAAAGCAATTTGTACTGAAATATCTACTCTACAAGCCCCAAAGACTTTAAAAATGGTATTTGATACCTCCTTGCTGAACACTCAGCAATATAAGGTACGTATCAAGGGTAAAGTGGAGCAATCCAGGGAAAGGAGTAGTGCCCTCCCCTACACCTCGGTGTAGTAGCTATTGAAAAGGAAGCCTTCTGGTCGCCCTCGACTACGGTCGCCAGCTAAAAATTTCTATCAATTACGAATGATTTTTAAACAGATCTATTTCACCCAAAAATGAGACCCTAACAGCAACTTCCACTCTCGATCAGAGAGAACCTTTTAGGGTCTTTCATGCTTTTAGGTTAAAGAAACGTTTTCATTGTACATTCCTATTAATATTTTGTGCCATTATTTCTCAAGAGAATCCTTTTTTTTCACAAGGTTCTATCGAATACGAATATTTTTAAACAGCTACACTGGACGCATAGACGGGACCCTGACAGGTACTACCACTCCGGGCCAGAGTGGACCTGTAATAATATTGAAATGGTATTCCTCTTTCCAAAGATCTCCGGAACTGGAGCGTTACTCTCACAATCAGATACAGTTTAGAGTCATATCAGGATATTCCTTTTGTGGGGTGTTCTTACCCCTTTGCTGACAGGGCGGGGAACAAATATGTTAGATGAAATGCAATGAAATGCCACTGAAATTAACAAGAAAAAAATTCTATTTATAAATGAATAATTGTTAATGCTTCATCTTTTCAAACAATCTGTTATTATTGATAATTCGACAACAAATGAACAAGTAAAATTATCATTAAATGCGTATCACAAATCATAACTTTTGAAGCTACTTCATATATAACTAAAAAAATATTATTACTACTTGAGGTGCCCGTGGTGTAATGGTTATCGTCGCAGGAAACAAACACGGTGACACGAGTTCAAATCCTGGACGAGACTGATTGCACTAATATAGCACTAATATAGCACAAATCATAACTTTGAATGCAATTATTCTCCCTCCAGCTATGGGTAAATAGTAGGGCAGACTAGGTTCTTCAGCCTTGGTTAGGCAACTAGTCTAGGAGAAGGAAAACTCTGAATTCAAATTCCGCTTAAAAAATTGACCTTGTGTCATATCCTGCCCGAGAGGAGGGGTTGGTAAATATGATTACTCCTACAGCTACAAGTGATATATAAAATTAATAAATCATAACATTGAATCCAATTATTCTCCCTCCAGCTATGGGTAAATAGTAGGGCAGACTAGGTTCTTCAGCCTTGGTTAGGCAACTAGTCTAGGAGAAGGAAAACTCAGAATTCAAATTCCGCTTAAAAAATTGACCTTGTGTCATATCCTGCCCGAGAGGAGGGGTTGGTAAATATGATTACTCCTACAGCTACAAGTGATATATAAAATTAATAAATATAGTGCCGAAAGATTAGGCGAAAGAGACGTGAGTATAGGAAATTTGCCTTCTTTTTGGTGTTTTTCTTTAATGATAAATAAACCTCTGGGAAATATTCAATGTAGAAGCTACCTATGTGGACGAAAACTAGCGGTACTATTTAATTCAAAGCTGAAGGGTAACAGGTGACTATCTTTTGTAAAGATTCAAAAGTAAGCGTAATAACGCAACAAGAAATTGAACTCACTATAATGGCAGAATTCAGCACGATGACTCGCTAAGAGGATATTATTCCTTATTTCAAATACGTGCTCTTGCATTTTGTGGGGGCCTTTGAAAAGGCTCTCAGTATCACTTGAGAAAAGTAAGAGCTCCCTCTGAAAAGTGAAGTCCTGATTATAAAACAAAATCATATTCTGGTGAGGATCTACTTCGAGATCTCTGATGAATGTGGAGTATCCCATTTCAATGCCATTACTTGCAGGTCAACTCTGAGTCGGAAAAAAGTACCTGTTTATGTCCCATCCATGAAGAAAATAAATTCCTTTCCAAATTATTTTTATTAGATGAGAAAACGTCTTTTTTCTTATAAAAGTGTGCCCCCAAAATTAAAGAAACAACACAAAAATCTAAATATAAACGTATAATTTACGTAGTTACCAAAACTTTAAGCGTTAAGTAACCCTAGATAGGTGGACTTGCCGTTAGAAGAAATCAATATGTTCTCTTTTATGAAAGTTTAGACTGACGAGGGGAATAGACGAAATGCCACTGAGCTTAAGATAAAAGGAGCAATAGCCAAAATGGATAATCATAGACAAAGTTTTAACTAATATCCAAGCTTTTTTGTATTTGCCGATAACTTGGTTTGATTTGGTCTTATGGCATATTGTGGGTTATTTAATATCAAATCAATTTTTGTTCATATACACAGTTTTATATATATATATATATATATATATATATATATATATATATATATATATATACCAACCCCTCCACTCGGACAGGATATGACACAAGTTCAAATTTTAAGCGGAGTTTAACAAGTTTGAATTCAGAGTATTCCTTCTCCTAGACTAGTCGCCTCACCAAGGCCCAAGAACCTAGTATGCCCTACTGTTTACCCATAGTTGGAGGGAGTTATTGGATTCATACCTTTCCCAAGAGTATTAGTGCTATGTGAAATGCAGTCAGTCTCGTCCAGGATCTGAACTCGTGTCGCCGTGTCCATTTCATACAACGATAGCCATTACACCATGGGCACCTCCACTATATATATATATATATATATATATATATATATATATATATATATATATATAACTCAATTTAGCCCAAGTACGCAATTTAAATCTCCGACCAGTTCTATTTCAAACGATTCAGGTTAATATAAGTACAGTCACCTTCAAACAATTCAGTTTTAGTTCTATTTGACCCTTAGATAGGACCCTATCAGGTGCTACCACTCAGGGCCAGAATGGAGCTGGGAGCGATGGTAATGAAGGGGTATTTCGCATTCCCCAATGCCCCATATTTACTGGAGCCCCACCATCAGATTGTTTAGAGCCATATCCAGCACACTCGTTGGGGAAGTCTTACCCCTCTGCAGAGATGTAACCTGTGTATTCTACGGCCCCAACCGATTGGACCCTTTGCTAACCTTAGTCTTAGAATGTCTGTGAAGGAAGATTAATTTTCGCGTTAGCTTTGATATTTTAGGGGTAACTAACTACTTTACCCGAGAGAAAAATAGTTTATACAGACTCGTTTGCTTTAAACACTCTGAAATGAATGGTAATATCGGAGATAAGTAAATTTCTACTAAGTAAATTTCTAAAATTTTAAAATTCTAATAAGTAAATTTCTACTATTTAATGTATGAGTCGCAGATATTCATTGAATGTCAAACTGTTGACGATTTTCCAGAGTATAGGTAAACTTAGACGATTAAAGACCTTTGTGTTTTATGTATACTGATGTCTATATCGTAGACATATATTTCAAAAACAGGCTTTTGATGTTCAGATAATTCACATCAAATACATGTCACCCTATCAGAGGGCATTTAGCTATGCTGTCTGTATCTCTTGCAGAGTGGTATAACTCCATTAAATAGGCGTCCTGCGCATGACACTAAATAAGCAGTGATGATGAGGCCCACGTCCGGCGACCCACAGTTTGGAGTACCCATTTATTGAGATTACTCCCAAGTCCACTTAGACCAGAAGTGGTAGTATCTGTTAGGGCCTCATCAATGGGTTAAATAGACCTGTTTACATTTATTTGTATTCTATGGGATAATATGAGAGAAAATATGAATTTGAATGTATAATGTATGCGATGATCTAATTTCTAGGCGTAAAATAACCCTTGACAAGTTGACATCAATCAAATACAAGTGAAATAGATAATGCTGTTATATACTTAGATGTATTTAGCGGACACTGAAGAGTCTTCTCGTTGAGTAACGTTTTTGATTGATTGATTTTTACGGCATCTCAATTGGTCTTGGTTTATTTTATGGCAAGATTTTAGAGAATCCTGTTCACTGGACGTCCATATTTACAATTTTTGTGTATAGTTGTGTCTTTTGAATTTTTTTTTTTTCAAACAGTCCTATCAAATATGAATAGTTTTCAACAGATCTATTTTACCGAGTGATGGAACTTTAGTCAAACATGTTGTACATCTTACTTTGGCAAGTATTTTTTAAAAAGCTACGATATTGTTGTGGAGGGCTTGATTCTCTCTACGTTCATTTGCTGGTGTGTGATTAATAAAAGAATAAAAACAACGGAACACTGTATATTTATCGCAAACTCTTACATTCACAACTAAGCACAAGACCCGGATGTTTTTATGGGGCAGTGTGAAGGGAAGTGGTCTTCTGTGCAACTGATGTTATTCGATGCTAATATTAGCAAATTACACTCATTGACCCATTTATTCAAACAATATTGACAATCACCCGTCCCGACCATTCTACAATAACGAAAATACCTTTGTTACTCTATGCAAGAAAACCTACTAAAAATTTTTACAAGGTTGAAGAATCAAATGTTATAGATGATAAAAAAGTTTAACACTTCATGATAAATGTATAATGCAATGGGATATTTAAAAAAACAACAGTACGATAAATGAAGAAGAAACTACTAGGTATGAGTTATCACCTCCTGATAAGACCTCCGCAAAAAATGGGGAAAAAATCTTTAGTTCTTGGGGGGGTGCTTTAGTGGGCAAGTTCAAACCGTATGTACCGCAGTTTTCTAGTTTGGATGCTGATTCAAAAAGATAATATAAACGATAAAGTTTAAGAAAACAGATTTTATAAAATAGAAAAGAAAAGTTAGAAAGAAAATATGTTGCAATTTATTGTAATTTGCGGGATTATCGAGCAATCTTGAACAAGTCCTGGCGGCAACACCCCACAAGACAACTGTACGGCCACCTGCCTCCTATCACGAAAACTATTCAAGTTAGACGAACCAGACATGCAGTACACTGCTGGAGAAGCAGGGACGAACTCATAAGAGATGTACTCTTATGGACCCCCACACATGGCCATGCGAAGGCAAGACGACCAGCACGAACATACATTCAGCAGCTATGGGAGAATACGGGATGTTGTCCTGAAAACCTGCCTAGGGCGATGAACGATAGGGAGGAGTGGCGAGAGAGGGTCAGGGATATCCATGCTACCAGCACGACATGATGATGATGATGATGATCTGAGAGAATGTCCGGTCAAGAAAGTTCTTTAGCTTTTACTAATCTTTGTGGTTCCGTTGATGTTTTGGATGATTTTTCAGCTTCTGTTTAATTTTAATTGACTTTTAGTAAAATTCTTGGGTTTTGTGGTTCCGTTGAATTCAAGTGAATATTCTGTTTCGTAGAATTTTAGTTTAACTTCTCGGATAGCTCCTTGCCAATTTTGTTACTTTTCCATGGTTAAAAGAACGAATGACCAATACCTTTCAGCTGGCTATCTTTTTCACAGCTTCATTGGAGGTCACAGTGTCGAAGAAATGCTGGGCAGCTCTTGGTGTCTTATTGTCTAGGCCTATTTCTCCTTTCTCCACTCTGAAAGCGTCTAAGCTGCTGTTAATTTACCACAATTGGTCAGTAATTCTACTATTAGAAATAAGTTTTTATACGATGTGTATAAAACTGTCCAGTTCAGATTGAGAGCATTCTTCATGGAATAAACCTAAAATAATCTACTTCTTCGCTACAATTTTAAAGGGTCAAAATTAACTTGGAATACTGCATGAGATCACAAAGAGTCGACCGAACGATCACTTCATTGGATTTTGACTTTCGAAAATTTAGAAACCCTTAGAAAGAATCATTCTCACTGACAAATAGACAAGAAAAAGCCGATAACAAACTATCAGTAACTCTTTGTCTACGAGATAATGTCAGACTTTTCTTCCTAGGAGGAAGCTAAACACTTGTTGCACGCAATCAACGTCAAGCCTAAAAACGAGATCTTCGCCCGACACCAACTCACCACTTGAAAACAGGAAGATACTGAATTGCTCGAACACTACCAAACTCTATAGACGACACTAAGCAATGACTAGATTTAAAGCAAAGAATTCAGAAGCTATTTAACCAACTTCCTCACAAGTTCTTTTAAAGTGGGGGGGCACGCACAAATCGAGGCGCATGAACTGTTGATATCAAAAATGTTCGGTCTCGTCTATATTGGGACCAGTCAGGCGGCTAATCATATACTCAATTCTGCAAGCTGCTATAGCTTAGAAGAAAAGGCTCTCCAAGATCAAACGATTAAACTTTAATTACCAAACCCAACCGAATGACAAATGAGGCCGAAGTAAAGCAATGGATGCAGGATGAACCTAGAAGAAACAAATTATATCAAACGAGGAAGAATGTATTACCCCAATTTTTTATTTCCGAGTTTCTCTTTGATTAATATTTCGTTTAAAATAAATGACAGATTTATTGATTATAACTGCATGCCAGCCTGTTTAGGGTTATTTCATGTCATGGGGTAACAGGATCGTGTTCAGCGTACGTTCGTATTTACAGTTTTTGCACAATATTTTCTTTATGATTTTATCTTTTTGGTTATTGCTTTTTTTATTTTTTTTTGTACTATCGAATAGGAATTATTTGTTTATTTGTTAGGGTTTTACTTCATATCAACCATTGTAAGTTATTCAATGCCAAATCCTTTTTATGCATACGTAGTATATATGATTTGTACACCCATTTTGTATATAACATTTCTGAAAAAGCCTGCGTTCTTCCCCTCCCACAGTTAAAATGTTTCAACTATTGCGATGTAACGGTAACAATTTAACATCAGTTGGTAATTTGCACTCATTTAAATGGATATGCATATGTCTTACCGGTTTATTTTCATAATGGGTAGAATGTTCGCCAATGGCCGCGAGGACTAGGGTTCAAAAACTCAAAAATGGTACTTAATCCCTCCTTGCTTAACTTTCAGAATTATATGATACAGACCAAGGGTATAGTGGAGCAACGCAGGGAAAGGAGTAGCGCCTTTCTCTACACCTCACTTTCGGAGATATCGATAAAAAGAGCCTTTGGGTCAGCCTCAACTACAGTTGCCAACTTTACTTTACATATATCATTTGTAAGTGAATAGTTTGCCGGTGATTTCATTTTTAGATGAGTAAAAACTAATTTGTTTGCACACTCGTATAGCAGTTGTTTCTACAAAGTTAAATGGTTTCAATTGATTCTATCTAACTCTAATAATTCGATTCAATATTATTAATTTGTTTGCAGATAGGGACATGGTTACATGTATTACTATTCAACACTGATTATTCTATTCAACACTATTCCTTCATTTACACACTGTCAAACGGTCCCAAGTATTGGTATGTAATACTTATGATTCAATCTAGGCACACAGTTAAAGGATTTCAAATATTGTGATTCAATTCTAATAACACGTTTTAACATAACTTATCCGTTTGCACTCAGGTAAATAATTCCAAGTATTTTTATGTATCACTAACATCTCAATTAGACGTCAATCATTCATTTGTTTGTTTGTTTTTGTTTAATGTCATATCCAACTTCCCAGGTTATTTAATGCCAAATCCATCTTTTTTTAGGACAGTAGTGATACTATTTAACCCATAGATGGGAGGATAAGGGGGTTCTTTCTTTTTTCGAAGGGTATTATTCCAAAAGTGAACATAATAGTGTGACTGGAATTCGAACTCGCGTACCAAAATCCAATAGTTCAACGACTTGAATACTGCTGTCTCTCAGTATCCACAGGGCATTGATTTTAGGAAATCCATAAATATTAGAATACACAGATACTCACGAATCTATCAAGCGGCCTGTCACTGGGATGTAATAGTTATTTCATGCTTAACATGACTGTTATCGTCATAGAAAATGGTATCCGTCTGTTCTCATCCAGTTTTTTGTAAATAGTGTGTTTGACTAGGTTCTTTAGAATTGCCTGGGTAACCAGCTTAGGAGAAGGAAAATTCTTACCTAATAAGCAAAGTTGGGTATAAACCATGAAGAGAACCAATTATTTTTGTTCAGGAAGACTTAAACACCTCAGAGTTATTGAAAAAAACCAGCGTCGAACGTAATACTGATTAGTGGAGAGGTTGGGTATATGTATACTCGTAGCGTAATGGGGTATTTTGATGGATTTTAATTTATGAAAAAAGTGTGAATATATATATATATATATATATATATATATATATATATATATATATATATATATATATATATATATATACTGCAAACACGAGTGAGTTCAAATCTCATGGAGTATCCCATTAACAAAGCCTTGTACCATGTATTTCTCTGACGAAAGCAACAAGTTGGAAACATACACGTATACAAATACAAAATAAGTTCAAAAAATACAAATCTCTTCGTGGGCATACCTATTTTAATATTTATATATATATATATATATATATATATAGTAAAAGTAAAGTTAGCGATGTTAGTCGAGGGTGACCCGAAGGCTTCCTTTTCAATAGCTACTACACCAAGGTGTAGGGGAGGGCGCTACTCCATTCCCTGGATTGCTCCACTTTACCCTTGATCCATACCTTATAATGCTGAGTGTTAAGCAAGGAGGCATCAAGTACCATTTTTTGAGTCTTTGGTATGACTTGACCTGGGATTGAACCCAGGTCTCACGGGCCATTGGTGAACACTCTAACCGCTAGGCCTATATATATATATATATATATATATATATATATATATATATATATATATATATATATATATATATATATATATATATATATATATATATATATATATATATATATATATATATATATATATATGGTGGATGTGATTGGTAATATGGGCTCACCGAATTCAATTGCAATTAGGTTAGTGTCTACCAGTTATTGGGCCTTAGTAGACATAGGAGATATTTAGCAGGGTTAACCTGAGACTAGTATTAACAAACAAACAATAAATTAGACAGCTCGTGGCTCTATCCTAAAAATGGAAGGACATACCTATTTTCAATTTAAAATATCTAAGCACCTTACCCTGCGCGATATTTTGTTGTAAGAAATTTTAAAATGAACATTATGTTAAATCAAAATAGGAGTCGTATTTACTCCAATTTAGGGGGCACTTCGGATGGAGTAATGATTAGCAAGCTAGACTAGCAAACATTCACGAGTGAGTTCGAGTCTCATTGAGTGCCCCATTCATACGGCCTCGTGCCAAATTTAAGCAAAAAGCAAAATAATTTACTACTCCGATTTAGGGGCTCTTAAAAGTAATATTGAGCATGTAGCATAAGAAAATACTCATTCTACCGATAGTTAGATGAGGTTGAAACCCGAACATATACACAATTGCGAGGGAAAGAGACGAATTACAAGATGATATAGAAACACCTACCAGAGAGAATCACTGACTTTGAGCTATTTAAGTAAGCTATTTAGCACATCTGAAGCAGTAATAATACCATATATTAATGAGTTCGATTCCAACAAGGTACTTTATACTTCTGACCTTGAACCAAACTTGTTCAAATAAAGTTATTTAATATTCTATGCAAAAGAAAACAATGCAATTAAATCCCAGAACTGCACCACGTATAAAGGTAAATAATGTTCTTTAAAAATAGTATCCTAGTTTGTTTGTCAGGGAATGGTGAAAGAAAGAAAAACAAAACAGGAAATGAATAGAAATAAGAAACACAAAATAATTTTTTAAAAAATAGAACTAACCATTGAAGATTTTAAGTTCTCCAAAGGTCTTCTCTTTAATGAACGATTTTAAAAATAAAATAAAAATAAAATTTAAATAGATCAATGAATTTGGTAGCCAACCGGTGCAAAAGATTGTTTTCTTTAACTGAATAAACATGTCCTCTAAAAATAAAATTATTTCAAAAAGTCCAAACAACGCAACCAATTTCCTTTTAAACTGAATTTTCTTTTTTAAACTCTACAATAAACGAATTTACTTCGAATTTTAAGTCTTTAATGATCAATTTTATCGAAAGAATTTTTGTATGTGTTTTCTTTTATTTCTAAGTTGGGTTTAAATTGGGACACAGGGAGCCACCGTAGCGTATTAGGTAACGTGCGGGACTGCCACATCACAGCGAGTGTCAGATTGCTGCTTTCGCTTTCAGAAAGGTATGGGTTAAATAGTACTATTTCTAGTTATCTAGTTAGACGCTATTGGCATTAAATAACACACATCGTTTGATCTGCCCATGAACCAAGATAAAAAAAGAAATAAATTTGGATTTTTGTTGTTGTAATGTAATTTCCTCAATTTTTGTTGTTGTTGTTTTTACACATATTTAAGACAAGTCCTGTCAGATGGGAGGCAGAGACAATAATTCTTATATTTAAGAAAGAACACTGATTTTTTTTTCTTTTTTTGTTATTTTGAGAAATATATTTTAAAAAATGAGACAGACTGAGATACCTCTGGCTTAGAGGTTTGCTTTAAAAAATTCTTTGTGATTTAGAATAGTGTTTAATACCTAAAAAGAATAAAGATTTTATTTTCGTTTAAGACACTATAGAGTCTTTTGATTTTATTCAAATCCAAAAGTAGATCTCCATATTTTATAAAAGAGTCGAGATAGACTGTTTGCTTGATTTTAAGGGCATATCAACCTGCCTAGGATTATCTTATGCCTCAAGCTTAGGAAATTGCGTTAATTTTACGTTTATATTTATTTGTATGAACTGTTGTTTCTTCAGAGCATTTTTTTTCTGCAAATAGGGGTATGATACCAAATTTTTCTATCCCATACATTGAATTTGCTCACGGTTATATGATTTCAATTATTCTTATATCATCATCATCATCATGTCGTGCTGGAAGCACGGATATCCCTGACCCTCTCTCGCCACTTTTCCCTATCGTTCATCGCCTCAGGCAGGTCTTCTGGACAACATCCCGTATCCTCACATAGTTGCTGAATGTATGTTCGTGCTGGTCGTCCTGCTTTTGCACACACATTCTTATCTAATATCAATAATTCATACACAATTATATGATTTCAAGTAATTGTTTCTTTTAGATTAAAATAATTGGTTCATACAGTCACTTAGTTTCAAGTAATAATCCTAGATCAATAATTAAGACTCCAGATAACTCTTCTTCTTCTAAATAACTTATAGTTATATAGTTTTAAGTATTCTAATCTTATACTAATAATCCGTACTGAATGATATGGTTAAATGGAATATTTCCTATTCCTTTGAGTGCATACTGTTATATTGGTTCAAGAATCCCAGTCTAATGCCTATAATTTTAAACTCATTCATTTTACTCATAGATTGGATCCTAAGTGGTATTACCACACAACATATCGGAGAGGACATAAACTGTGTAACGTTTTATGGGTCCAAAAATACGACCAAGATACGAACACGTGAAATAGACATGGGGAATCCGAAATACACCAAATAGGTTCAAGTACGAACCTTTTTATTACCTTTTTGAGTTTAAGGTTTTTCCACATGAGGAGAGAGAGAGAGAGAGAGTCACAATTTCTTTCAATGCTAACTTTTCCATCTGACCCCACCGCGTGCGGCACATTTCGTAGACCCCCAACTGGTCCCGCCTCGACGAGCTCCGAAAATCGACTTGCTTGTTCGGAGTTTAAATCTTAACTACCTGCTTTTTTTTCAAATCCCCCAAATCCTCAGCGCTTCCGGGCATGGCGTCATTCACGTCCCTGGTCCCATTTACTATCTGGGTTTTTTATTGTGACATATCAGATTGTCACATCCGCCCCGCCCGCGCGTGAACACCTGCGCTCAATGTGTGCACCTAACTAACCCATGCACTAAGAGAAAGGTTCTCAGCCTAACTAAACAGAAAGATAAGATATACAAAACGAAAAATGATAATATAAAAAAATCCTCCGCAATTATATTACAACTATAGCCTCACCAGCAACTTACACTTTAATGTTATTCCGAGGAAATATCATTTTTCCACGCGCTGAAGGTATCCTTTGAAAAAGGGTTAAGATTTCTCCAAAAAATATGTGCCCTTGGTGTGACACTAAACTGGACCTGATGGCAAGTCTCCACTTCTTGAATTTTGGTTTGGTTTGATTTGGTGTTATGGCACATCAACCATAGCGGGTTATTTAATGCCAAATCCGTTTTTATACATATAGACAGTTCTATTTCAAACAATTCGATTTAGAATAAGTATACAGTTTAAATATCAAAAACATTTCCACTTCAATCAATTCAGTTTAATCTACAATGTTGAATGGTTCTAAGTGTTGCTATGTGTTGTATAGTGGTTCGTACCACGTGACTTCTGGTGTCGCAGAAGTATGAAAAACGCCGTGTTTCTCAGGCAGACAGCAGACAGAGATGGAAGCAGAAAGAGAAAGCTAATTTACTAAGCTTTTTGCTTAGATGTGGCACAAGGCCATATGAAAGGGGCACCCAATGAGACTCAAACTCACTCGTGTAGGTTTGCTAGTTGAGCTTGCTAACCATTACACCACCAAAGGCGCCTAAGCAGAAAGAGAAAGCCCTGTAAGACCAACTGAGGATGTAACACCAACAGCACGAGACTTATAATACTTGTCGGGCTGTAACACTTGAGTTTATAAACAATTAACTTTATTTCACTGTGTATCTCTTCCTTACCACGATACAAAACTATGTATCACTTACAAGTCAATCAAATAGTCATTTATTGACACGCAATTAAATGACAAAACAGTGCTATTTCAAACAATTCAGTTTAGTTTAAGCACACAGTTTAGTTCTATTTGATACATAGATAGGACCCTATCAGGTGCTACTACTCCGGGCCACAGGAGACATGGGAGCGATGGCAATGAGGGGTACTCCACATTCCCCAAAGCTCCAACAGTACAAAAGACTCACCATCAGATTGTTTAGTGCTACATCCAGGACACTCATTGGGGAAGTCGTACTCCTCATTAGTGATTCAGTCTGTATTCTACAGCCCCAGCCGACTAGGCCATTGAGATTTGGGAATGTGCAGTACCTGTTTCTGTTATTACTACCATGTCCACTGGAGGAGTACCTGTCAAAGAACCATCTGTGAGCTAAGTACGTCTATTTCAAATTATTCTCATGCCATAGGACCATGTTCACGATAACCACGTAAGAAACCACTACATGATAATGTAAGTATGAAGGTATAATGAACGTGGTTCTCTGACGACTAAGCTTAAAATAACTCTAGAGAGGTTGACACACGATTAAAATCATGTCATGATCTTACGTTTCAATGTTTAGATCCAGCCGTAAATCTAAACTTGAAAAGATTTTTTAAAAACCACAGAAATTCATTGTGCTTTAGAACGTATGAAAAAAAATCATTTTGCTTTTAAAGTATTGTAGTTCCTTCTTTTGATTTAATTCAAGTCCAAAAGCAGATATCTGTATTTTTTAAAAGCGGTGACATCATGCTATTTATTTGTACATTTGTATGCATTCTAAACAGGTATCGTTACATAGAAACTCTCAAGATTTACTAAACTCCTCCATATAAGTGGGATATGACACAAGGTCAATTTTAAGCGCACTTTGCACGTATTTTCATTCAGAGTTCTCACCTCAAATTTTTTGGCCCTGTCTGCTGGGGCTGCAGAATACACCGATTGCATCTCTGCCAAGGGATAAGACTTCCCTAACAAGTGTCCAGGATATGACTCTAAACAATCTGAGGGTGAGGCTTCAGTAATGCTGGAGCTTTGGGGAATGCAGAGTACCTCTTCACTACTCTCGTTCCCAGATCCACTGTGGCCTGGAATGGTAGTAGCTGATTAGGTTCTATCTACGGGTCAAATAGGACTGAACTGTGTAATTATACTAAACTGAATTGTTTTAATGAGAACTACTTTTACATTTATCTGTGTGTAAACGAAAAACTGTGTACTTAAGCTAAAGTGAATTGTTCGAAATAGGACTGTTTTACATTTAACTGTGTGTAAACAAGAAACCATATGACCAACTGTGTGTAAGCAAAAGGGCACCTCGGGTAGTGTAATGGTTAGCAAGCTTGACTAGCAAACCTGCAAGAGTGAGTTCGAGGCTCATTGGGTGCCCCATTCAATCGGCCTTGTGCCACAACGAAGCAAAGAGCTCCGTAAATTACAACTGTGTGTAAGCAAAAGACTGTACTTATACTAAAATGAATTAATTGAAATTAAGTGAAACTATTTAACAGTCTTCAAGAAATGAGCTCAGGCTTGTTTAAAAAAGTTATCTTCAAAATGTATTTAGACGTCATATATTTAATATATGTATAAAAAGGATTTGATATCAAATGACCGGCAATGGTCGATATGCCATGAAACCAAAACAAAACAAAACAAACTCGAATTTTTATTACCCCTACATAAATTCATTTACAAGACATATATGCAGACTAAAGGCGTTATAATTTATGCTGGTATATAAAGAAAAATTAACACATTTTTTATTTATTTATAATCAATATATCTACGTTCTAAAACCCTAAACTATATAAAAGTTTATTCTTTACACTTAGAATATAAAATAACTCGTTGACTGTTATTTAAAATAAAGAAACCTGTCATGATAGATATTTTTCATTTGTCATAAAAAGCAAACAACCAAATCCATAATGTTCATCTTCTGAAGGGGAATTTCACCTCTAAATCATTTGAAATAGCCCTTAATGACCGATTCCACAGAGTCTAGACAGTAGATTGCACTACAGAAAATAATCGATATGTAATCTTCCGGTCCAATAGAAAATAAATCACTATAAAGTGCCGTCGACGCAGATCTATTGTTTAAATTCGATTTCTACCATATAAGTGAACCGTCGCAGTTAACACCTCGCGGAATTTTGAGCAGGAACATGAATCGTTTCTGATTTTAAAAAAAAGATTTAAAAAGAAACGACAACACATTCTATGTATTACAAATAAACTTTATAAAGTACTCAAAGAATACTGGATGCACTCGGAGTGCAACGGTTATGGAAGTGGACTCGACAAACCAAGTTCAAACCCCAGACAAGGCTGTTTGCATTTAAGATATCTAAATACCATTAGAAAGGTATAACTTCAGCTATATGGGTAAACAGTAAAGCCGATTTAACCTTGGTATGCGTTATATACCCTACCTATGAACATTAATGGGTAAGTCCCATTCCTCATAATGTTATATACCCTACCTATGAGCATTAATGGGTAAGTCCCATTCCTTATAAATTCGTTGGACACTATTGTGAGGGGGTGAAAATATACTAATAGGCACCGCTAACAACGGTTACCTTCTTTACGCCGCGGTCAAGTATTGTATCTTGTATATATTATAATATTTACCCAACCCCTCCGCTCGAGCAGGATATGACACAAGGTCAATTTTTTAAGCGGAGTTTATCAGGTTTGAATTCAGAGTTTTCCTTCTCCTAGACTAGTTGCCTCACCAAAGCTGAAGAACCTAGTCTGCCCTACTATTTACCCATAGCTGGAGGGAGAATAATTGCATTCATACCTTTCCCAAGGGTATTAGTGCTATGTGAAATGCAATCAGTCTCGTCCAGGATTTGAACTCGTGTCGCCGTGTCCAATTCCTGCGACGATAACCATTACACCACGGGCACCTCCTTGTATATATTATAAAGATTTCCATTTCATTCCCAACCTCCGTTTCGTTTATTTCTCATTCAGTATCGTTTTGTCAGCTTACGACGGTATGACAACTACTATAGGAGAAGGACAACTCTAAATTCAAATCAGTAGTTAACCTGGAGATGGATGCGTCTTTCACTCAAAAAGAGTAGTGTTGGTTATAGAAAAAAGAAAAAGAAAAAAAAAGAAAATTAATCCAAAAGCGTAGCAGTTCTCAGAAACCTATGACAGGAAGCGAGATATGTGCAAGCATAAAGGACAAGACCCATCGGCACTAAAGAGAAACTCTTTCTCATTTAGCAGTGACCACTTGGACTGGAAAAATCTACTTCTTTCCTGTTGCTGTCAGGGAAAAACCATGTGTCTGCTTACCGGCACGCTGGCTCCCTCTCTCTCTCTCTCTCTCTCTCTCTCTCTCTCTACCGGTGGACCACCTTCAAACTCGCAATTCACCAGAAATGACTCTCCTATATCAAGCTAACATCGCCGAAACAACTATTATTGAAAATAGCCATTGGATATGACTACCGACTTTAGACTTTATCACCCACAGAAAACGACATATAGATTTGAACGCGACTGTTTTTTCCACTGATCAAGGAAAACATTTCCTTGCTATAGAAAAGCCGCATTAAACCCAAAAATAAACTTTGAAATTTAAAAGCTTCCTTCCTTCCTTCCTTCCTTCCTTCCTTCTGTCCCTGAAAGAAGACCAAACTATTATGTTCCCCATAGTAACATCCCATTTATAAAACAACGATACAGAACCAGTAAGAATAGAAAGTATTCTCAAATGTTTTGCTTAAGAATTTACGTTAATCCCCACCAGGGGACTATTAGAACGCCATCCAGTAAAGATTGTGTCCAGTATAGGAAGGTTAAAATTTGGTGCATAGCTCGTGACATTAAGTTATATCACGTTCTATTTCTGTCTTGTTAAATACGGCCTAAATGCCGGGCGCTCGTTTTATAACGTAGAATGTATAACATATTAATCGGCAATAAAAATAACAAGCTTTTGATAAAAGGGTTTTAGTTCAACTTAACTCACAAATAACTGGTACCAAATCCCGAGTTACTAAAACTTAATAAATCCCGAAGTGACACTTGCAATTAACGTCTTATTAGATAGCCCACATGAATCAGGCTTTTATATTAATTAGAAAATTCATATTAACCAAAATTGCAGCATCGAAGGGTATTTATTTCAGCTAGGTTACTGTTTATGTCCATCACCAATCATCATCATCATCATGTCGCGCTATCAGCACAGATATTCCTGACCCTCTCTCGTCACAGCTCCCTATCGTCCATTGCTTCCGACAGGTCCTCAGGGCTACATCCCGAATCAGCACAGAGCTGCTGTATGTATGTTCGAGCTGTTTGTCCTGCCTTTGCACGTCCATGTGAAGAGGTCCACAGGAGTACATCCCTTATAAGCTCCTCCCTACTTTTCAGTAGTGTCCCGCATGCCTGGTTCGTCTAACTTTGATACTTTTCGTGATGTGTGGTAGGTGGCCGTACAGCAGCTGCTTTCTGGGGTTCTGTCTCGAGGACTTGTTCAATATTGCTCACAGCATTCTTGTGTAATTTCCATCTAGCTTTTTCTCCATACGTTTAGTCAGTGTCCGTGTAGTGCATCCATATAGCAGTATCGACACGATCTCTGCTTGGAAGAAACTGCGCTTCATTTGATCAGTTCCTTCCATTACCAATAAGTTAATACTACTATTTTGATATAGGGGAAATCCCCTTTGTTCATTTAACTTTTTCATGTTTTTTTTTTTAAAGTTTAGTAATAGAAATAACATAACAAACATTTATATGTATAAATAAATCTTTAAATAAAAACAAAACAAAACGTTAGTAGACACGATTTTCAAATTAGCAGATATTCCTACTGGCTATTCAATATTCAAGGATATATTTATTGTAAGTATTTTATCTATTTCTTCATAGGTGTTGCTATGCAGCTTTGAATAGGAATTTAGTGTCTCTATACCGCAATTTGATTTTTCTACACTCTGCGAACTCGGACAACATTATATAGTTCTTCAAAGATACCGGATAATATTGCTTTTCGTTATAACGGGAAGCCCTGGAGGTATCCGTTTCAAAATGCAATAGTTTTTCTATCTTTTAGCAGAAATGGAAAACTAAGATAAAAACAAACCTACTTAAAAATAAAATTTACATTTGCTACTCATATTTACAAAAATAAATAAATAAACAAAATCTAAGCAAAAAGCAAAGAAGTTCTCTAAGATTATTTTACGTTGGCGACTTAAGAAACATTACTCTACAAAATTAATGTATTTTTATGTTTTATTGCTGAAACCAGATTTTCTTTCTTTTTCGTTTCTATGAAGTTGCATACATTTAGACGAATAAAAATGCAAGCAGTTTTCCAGAAATCTCAGTCGTTGAAAATGCACTTACATTATGGAATAATAAAAAAACATTAGATACACATTTTTTTTTAAAATTAAAGTCAAAGAAGAAAAATATCATATAAAATATTTAGATTTCTGACATGTAATAAACATCAAAGTTTCTGATGCGTGAATCAAAATGGAAGAAATGAAGCCGAATTCTATTCGCCATTCCATATTTAGAGGCAATCATTAAATGATAGTGGAAGTGCTATGCAGAATCTTCCAAATTAAGATTCTTTCTGTTTAGATGAAGAGAAATACCAGCGTTTTGATATGAAATTTAATGATTGATAAACATTTCTTCCAGTTCATATCTTTCACATTGACGCAGAACTCTTTCATTAAATTCTACCTAATAATACGCGATATTATCACCTGCGAAGAACCCCATCCACCCCAAAAAAGAGGGTTGTCCTGAGAATGACACTAAACTGTCTCTTGTTGGTTGGTTGGCTGGTTGAGCTTATGGCATATCAACCTATGTAGGTTATTTAATGCCAAATCCATTTTTATAGAAATAATCAGTTCTATTTCCAACGATTCAGTTTAACATGAGTACACAGTTTAATTGTCAAAAACTTTTTTATTTCAAGTTATTCAGTTTTGTCAAACAGTTCTAATTCAAACAATTCAGTTTAGCATACAAAAACGGTTCTTTTTTAACAATTCAGATTAGCATAAGTACGGAGTTTAAATGTCAAAATAGTTCAATTTGAAACAATTCAGTTTAGTATGATTACACAGTTTAGTTCTATTTGACTCATAGATAGGCCCCAATCAGGCGCTACTACTCCGGACCAGAGTGAACCTGGAAGTGATGGCAATGAAGGGGTGCTCCGAGTTCCCCAAAGCTCTTGTATTACTGGTACCTGACCATCAGATTGTTTAATGTCATATCTAGGACACTCGTTGAGGGTGTTCTACCCCTCTGCAGAGATGCAGTCGGTGTATTCTATAGCGCCAGCCGACTAGGCAAGGTTGTGCCGCGATTTTTTCAGTTAGCTGTTAAGTTAGCTGAAATCTTTGAGCGGAACTGTAAGTCAAATTGGAAAATTCAAGCGAGTTCACCAACGACAAGCACATGAAGACCCAAATGTAAGTAAAATAAATTCATGCCTTGTCACAAGTTTTATTGGGTAAATGAAAACAGTGAATTTAGAAACGTATGAGATGACGCAATAACTTAGCAAGATGACATCACCCTACCGATATCTTGAATTTAGATAGATAAAAATTAGCGAATTTTGAAAAAGTCATCAGTCAGTCAGTTGTCAGAAGTTGGCGTTCGAGAGAATTTGGTCGGGAGGTCTCTTTGTGTCTATGCATAGACTCTTACAGATTTCTCTCTCTCTCTCTCTCTCTCTCTCTCTCTCTCTCTCTCTCTCTACTGTATGCAGTCTGAACATCGAGAAATAGTTGATCGGGAGGTCTCTTTGTGTCTATGCATAGACCGTTACAGATTTCTCTCTCTCTCTCTCTCTCTACTGTATGCAGTCAGAACATCAAGCAATAGTTGATTGTTAATCGTTGACGAAGAGTTCTTGTATTTGATTTGCCAACACTCAGGCAATTTTGTTCCAACTGATCATCCCGACTATCAGAAGTTTCGGATGGATTGTGTCGTGCCCTATTGGTGGATCTTTCAAACACAACGTGGGCACAGACAGAATTGACAAACGAACTATTTGGAAATGCATTTGGTGCCGTTCCGAGGATATGACCAATCATTATTATATTTTTTCACGTACAACGGTATATGATTTGGCACTTGTAACGGTGTAGATTATCGGAGACCGCAATATTGTTACAATGGTGCCGTGCCAAAATATTGTTACATTTAGAACACGGTAGCGTTACAAATGGTAACCGACCCAAGAACATAGTATCACATTTGGTACAGGACCTAGCAATAGAGTTATAATGGGTGCCGGGCCCAACCCTTGTATTATATTTGGTACCAAGTTAAATGCTTAGACGGGCAAACCATAATGTTACATTTGGTGCCGAACAAAACGATTGTATTACTGTTATATTCTCATGTGCCGTATCATAACGACACAATAATAAACAGACGCAGGGAGACTTCTTTAGAAAAATATATACGTCTCACTTTATTTGTAAGGGTACAAAAGGGTTACTCAAGGTTTGCGTGTGAGAGGGAGCTAGAGACCGAACAGAAACTGTCATATTTTGACCCCATTGTTATGACCGTCAACGTAGTGTCTTTCTTGTTCTTTGATGCTCAACCGGAGGCCCAGGGCCCACTCTGCTGCGTGATAGCTTTCTTTATTGCATCTTATCCGCATCTTCTCTGGACTCCAACTCATCAGGGCCTCAAGGCACCTTCGGCCTGATGTGGCTTTTCCTACCACATCTCGTCTACCTCCGACTCCAACGCTACTGGAAATCCAACTGGCTTTGACTTCTGTCTTAACTGAGCTATATAATAGTTCAACGCCCACTTGATTGCCCACTCGATCTTTGAAATCGCATGTTTAATCGTCATCAAGCGGAAATAACTCTCATGCAGTTCAGAGGTCACTCTCTTCCGGTGCATCAGTCTATGAGAGTATCATGGGATTTTTTAGCTCGGCCCATTTCATCAGCCAATTTCCACCCTCGCGATTTCCTCTCATAACTGCCATTAGAATGTGTCACTTCCTTCCGGTGCATCACCTTGGAATGGCATTTTTGATCGGGCCGAAGGTCAAAATATAACATTACATTTGGTGCTTGAAAATCCACGGCACAGACAGACCCAGGATTCAACCCTAAAAACCCACCACACAGTCATAAACAGGATTCGAGCCTGAAAACCCACGGCTAAGTGATGGTACTACATTTGGTGCTGTGAAAAATCATATTGCTTGGTACCGGTAACCGGACTAAACAATAATGTCATACATATAACTTATACAGGAACTTGACAATCAGTGACTTTTGAAGTTTTTCCTTTCTGAGCGAAATCAGGGAGTTCGAAAATATGTTATCTTTGCTCACAGCTTTAAGATTTAAGTTCATTTTTATTTCACAAACTTCTACACTAAAGATGGATGCTTTCTTTGAAACCGTTTTTTTTTTATAACAGTTTTGTTGAGTATTGCAGCACAACCTATTTTCCTCCTTCTTTAAAACCATCAGAGAAGATGTTTGAACGAGGAGAGTATTTTTCTATAATAAGTGATAACTTTTAAAGTTAGTGGGTAGGGTAAGTTTTTGTTATAGGAAGGTTGCTCAGTTTCCACATTTCATTAAGGTTTTTTATGACTCAATGGGATGTATCCAATGATTCCCTTCTGTCTATTATTCTTCGATAACTCGCTCAATTCGGATTCCAAAAATTGAAAAAAATATTTGTATTTTGATTGTTGGTTGGTTATGGCATATCAACCTTTGTAGGTTATTTAACGCCTAATCAAATTTTATCCAAATAGTTCTATCAAAAAAAAAATTCAGTTCAGCATGAGTACACAGTTTAATTGTCAAAACATTTCTATTTCAAGCTATTCGGTTTATTCAAACTATTCAGCTAATTCGCTTTAGTATAAGCACATATTTTGTTTACACATAGTTAAATGTCAAAACAGTTCTATATATACTGCAATTCAGTTTAGTGTAAATAGAGTTTCAATGTCAAAACAGTTCTATTTCAAACAATTCGGTTTAGCATAAGCACGCAGCTTAAATGTAAGTACAGTTTAATGGTAAAAAAACATTTATTCCAAGTTATTCAGTTTAGTCAAACACTTGGGATTCAAACAATGAAGCTTAGTTCTATTTAACCCATTGATAGGGCTCTATCAGGTGCTACCACTCGAGGCCTGAGTGGACCTGGGTGCGATGGAAAAGAAGGGGTTCTCCACATTCCCAAAAGTTCCAGCATCACTGGAACCTTACCATCAGATTGGTTATTGTCATATACAGGACACTCGTTGGAGAGGTTCTTACCCCTCTGCAGAGAAGCGGTTGGTGTATTCTACAGACCCAGCCGACTAGGCAATTGTATTTTAAGCTTAGTGTGTAATTATATGATGGACTGAAATGAGAGGATTTTAGTTTGAGGAAGTTTAGCAAATTTAATTAATCATTCCTGAGTTTAGTGGTGCTTTATTTGCTTCCACATAACGGTTCTCTATTAATGAGGTAGAACTGGAAATTTACAGTCAAGACATATTTCAAAAACTAAGTGTTTGACCCAATTGGAATCTTTTGCTAATAAAGTAATTTATTTTGGTAAAAGATCGCCTAACCAGAATTGAAGAGGGCATTTTAGGAGACCTAACAAATGATTTACTTAACAGATTTGATGTGTATTTATAGATATTAATTATGTATATGTTCTGTGCAAAGAATCTTCTGTTGAATTTTGACGTGAAATGAAAGTGAAAGAAAATCATAATAAAAAATTATAAAAAAAAAAAAAAGCAAAAATTAGAGAAGGTTTTCGATTTTACAAGCATAAAATAGGAAACTACCCTTCCATATTTATATTGAAGTCCTTAAAAGAACCTAGTATAAAAAAAACTTGAGAAGACACACCAACTGTCAGCTAGCGACTAAATGTCAATTTCTTACAATTTACAAAATCTGGTACGCAATACCAGCCGTTCCAATGAGATCCTTCATTTAAATGCAAAACAGGCTTATCGTTTCCTCACTTCGATAAGTTAGAGAAAAACCGGTCTTTTCGGAATGACTTGACCATAAACCATCTTTAGAATTTTTATTTTGTAAGTGAAGTGTAGTTTAACAAGAAATTGCGAACACTGTAGCCAACGGGGATCGAACTCACAACTCAGCTTGAATGATCTATGAGACAAAGTAGCTAAATATTATTTTACAAGGGATGCGAAATTTATTCTATGACTAAACCAATTTAACTATCTCCCCACTTGGGAGTAGAATGCTACAGCACATCTGTCTAATATATGAGCCCCGTTCAAAGGTATGGCAAATAAGAGAAATCGAACAATCCTCGTAATCATTGTTACACCAGCGTCAGACTAATATGACCACTCATTTGAGACTATTTTCTGATATAAGTAACCGAATTTTCAAGGCCATGAATGCATGGATTGAGAAGAAACATTGAAGACATATCTTTCAGTTCTTTGATGACACTCTTACGAGGGTCATTCAATAAATGAGACGGAATTTTCTTAGTGATAAGAAACAATATTTACAGTAGTACCTTTTCAAGGAAATCAATAGTAATGGGTCATTTCATGTACCGAAAGACTTTCAGCACGATTTTCTTTACAGAATACTGTCATTGGAACATTCCCAGAGAGTCTGCGAGTTTCCACTCCATGGACTATCTTTTCGACTAAACCTCGCATACTCATATTTAGCCGTTTAGTAAACATCTTTTGATTAAAACATGTTTCTCTGTACATATCAGTTTTCTGTCAATTTCACATGGTTTACAATAAATATTGGCATAATGGTTAGAGTGTTCGCCAATGGCCCGGAAGACTTGGGTTCAATCCCTGGTCGGGTCATACCAAAGACTCAAAAAATGGTACTTGATGCTACCTTGCTTAACACTCAGCATTATAAGGTACAGATCAAGGGTAAAGTGGAGCAATCCCGGGAAAGGAGTAGCGCCCTCCTCTACACCTTGGTGTAGTAGCTATCGAAAAGGGAGCTTTTGGGTTACCCTCGACTATGGTCGCCAAATTTACTTACAATAAATATTTTATGATATGCATTTGTTTAACTCTGTTTAATTGACTACTATTTTTAATAGCCGCAAATGAAATATTTTTTACGAAATTAAAACAATTTATCCTATCCATTAATTACAAGTTTGGGCAAAGTTTACATTTAGGAAACAAATTTTGAAAAAAAAAAGATTTTCCAAAACATTCTCCTAATTCATTGAATGATCTACGTATATTGAACTTTCTGATAAAACTGTGTACAGTAAACTTGATAAGAGGTACTAAAAGTTCTCTATCATATTATTCGTCGATTTATAATATGTACTATATTTGTTTGTATTTAAAAAAAAAAACTTTGTACACAAACCTGATTGCTGACAGTATCTTGCCCAGTCTGCTACTACTGTAGAATACACTGACTGCTTCTCAGCTGAGAGGTAAGACTCCCCGATCGATTGTCCTGATGTGGTCTTATGCAAGTCACGGTATTTGATGTGACCTTAGTTCCATGACAACCACATGTTTTTCCGTCTTTCCGTGGTAGAGTTTCGGCTCTGCCTGTTGTGGGCGCTGGTTTGATCTCCAGTGGGGGAGATCACAGTATACACAGCTGAGAAGATCTAATAAGGCCGAAACAGCTGTCCAGTGTTTCTGTAGGTCGCGCGCAGGCGTTTACCAGATTTTCTGGTCATGGTAATTTAATTCACAAGAAAGTTACATTTTCCAAATAAAACAAAAAACGCATTATGCTCTCGTAAGATTTTAACGCAAGTGCATAACTAATATTGTCATATATAAAGTGCAGAGTTTTCAGAATCTCTCTCTCTCTCTCTCTCTCTCTCTCTCTCTCTCTCTCTCTCTCTCTCTCTCTCGCCATCCGTCCCTATCATCCATCGTTCTTGGCTCGTCCTCTAGATTGTATCCAGTGCCCGCGCAGAACCTATGTATGTAAATCCTTGTTGGTCGGCTTATACTGATGTGTATCTGTGTAAAAGCTCATAAGTGAACGTCGATTAGTCATCGTTACTTCACTGACAGTACCAAGTATATGTTTTTGGATGTTTTGTGAGATTGGTGGCAAGTGGCTGTATAGTAGCTGTTTTGTGCTTACCTGATTTGTTCAAAACAGCACATAATATTTTAACCAAGCATTAACAAGTGGAAATAAAATAAAATTGCAAATGTACAAATGTAAACGAAGAGGTTCTCAGTAGAAGAAAAATGGTTAATTACTTTTTACGTCATTATCTTCACAAAATGTTTTTAGATGGTCAACGTTTTACTTCAGCTTTTTTTTGTCATAATTATTATATCAAATACAATATGTCGTAAAACTAAAGAAAAGAAAAATTAAAATTGATAATTTCTATCTTTTTCAGCCTTTGTTTTTTTTTTTTAGGGTAAATTAAATTTCGAAAACTCTAATGATATTGAAATACATGGAAAAATGTCAATTTTTTTAACAAAAGACTGAATACACAACTACAAATCAGTTTTCGCTTAAAACGAATGCAAACACCTTGTGTCATACAGGTTGCAGCAGAAATACCTCCCACATTTCAATGATTTCCTGTGTAGTTCAAATGAATATTCGCATGTGGTAATGGTAGCTCCATTTCGCAAATGTTTTATCATTTCTTTTTCAAATACAATCAGTTGTGATTATAGCTTAGACTGGTGCACACAGTGCTTTTGCTGCTGAAACGTTTTCGTAAGACTGTTGAGTCGGTAATTTCGAGACAAATTTCATATATATATATATATATATATATATATATATATATTGTAGTCAAACACTTTTAAAAAAGTGCACAGAATCGCCTCGTCAGTGATGTTCTTGGGGTCCTTACAAGTTTCGGGTCTTCCAACATCATACTTGCTCTCCCAAGTGACCCTACCGAAACTTGTGTTCCAGTCAGCGATCCTGCAGTAAATATACGCCCAGCATGCAACAACACAAAGTTCACACACAAAAAAAAAATTAAATGCTACTGCTAATGAGTTTTTAAAATGGTAGTGGCCAATGAGAAACGACCTACGTCACTTCCCTCCCAGTCACAGCGAAATATAAAGGTAAACATACTGCAAACTGTCTTTATTCTACATCTTGTATTGAGTCGAGGGGTTCTACGTGTTTTTTGTGGCCTTTTTTGAGTGTTTTTGTGCTCAATTATTTTTACGTCTTTTCAGTTAAAACAGTAGAACCCCCCTCCATACTTGCAACAGGTGGAGGTTAGTTTCTTTTACCCTCCTGGCTGATAATCCTTCCTCAGCCATGGAGGGGGAAACGACAACCCCAAATAAGAACACTCTAAAGACAACCCCAACTAAGACCACTCCAACGGCAACCCCAACTAAGACCACTCCAAGCCCTATTGGATCGAATTGGCCTTCGCTGCCGATCCCCGGAGACACAGCAGAAACATCCCAGGACAGCCCGATTCAGCCGGCCCAGAAGAGCCCCACAGCCTGGAAAGGCCAGCAGAGAGGGCTGCAAGAACACGAAAAAGACCGGGTGGGCAGATTCGCGAAATATTTCAAAGGGAACGAAATACTGCCCATCCCGGAAATCGCGGACAAAATTATCCCAAGAGTCCTCTCTCTGGTCGTTTCCGACCTTAAAACCAAAAGGCTGGTGGGGCTCACGAAAGAAGTATTTGAAGAGCTGTTAAGGAAGGCAGGCATCCCATGCCAATACTTTTGCCGCAAAAGTTTTGCGACATGGGATGTCCTCCTTCCTACGGAGAAACAAGCGGCCAAGACAGCTGAAAGCGACATCACAACAAAGCGCTTCAGGCTACAGCCGGAGTACAAAGGCACCCGTAGGCTGCGCGTCACGGTGTGTAATGTCCCGGCCATTATCACTGGGGAGGTCATCGCGGCGTATCTAAGCGCCTATGGCAACGTCGAGGAATTTAACCTCCTCAGATCTCCGGCCGGGACAGCCTACGGGGATTATGCCTTCCGGCTGTGCCTAACCAGGGATGGCTTCAAAGCCATCCCTGAAACTCTGATTTGCGGGGATCGGCAGATGATGGTGATGGTGGAGGGAAGACGCCCCAGGTGCTGGGGGTATAAACAGGTCGGACACATCGCAAAGTTTTGCCCCCAGCGACCTGAAAATAAGGAAAAGGCGTCGACAACAACAACAACAACAAAAGACGCGGCGGCCTCCACCATCACCAAAGAAGCGGAGCTCAAGGGCCCGGGTCAGGTCCAGCCCAAAAACAACGAGGAGGTCTGGACTGAAGTGACCAAGAAGAGGAGGGGATCCCCCAAAAAAGGGGGGGAAGTCCAATTACATCCCCTCCTCAAAAACAAACCAAGGCCCCAACACAAGCAGCAGCAGCAACAACAACAGAACCACCGACAGCAGCAGTTACAACAACAACAACAACAACAGAAACACCGGCAGAAACAACAACAACAACAACAGAACCACAAGCAACAGCAGTTACAACAACAACAACAGAAAATCCGGCAGCAGCAGCAACTTTCAAAACAAGACAATCATCGACAGCAACGCAAAAAAAAACCCCAACAAACCAAAGGAAAACAGCAACCCCCAAGACACCAGCAGCTCCATCACCCAAAAAAACTAAAAAGAAAGCCAAAACGGTTGAAGAGATGGAGACAACGACAAATCTAAAGAGGAGAAGGGACAGTGGAGAGGGGGCAGCAAAAAAACTGTGCCCAGAAAAAAACCCTCCTCTCAACCATCGCCACCAGTACCTTCACCACTACCTCCACTACCCTCACCAACATTCCCACCACCCAAAATAACATTACAATCTCCTCCCCAACAAATGGACCCTCTTTCTCCCCAACATGAACTTTTTTTCAAAATACATCACCGCCCTTACAAAATCCCCCTCCCCAGATCTCAGTCTGCCGAAAGGGCACAACCCTCGGGCCTAGCCCGAACCCCATCCCTTCCCTCACTCAGCCCTACAGACTTCTCCTCTCAAGAACTATTCCCGGCCATCATTTCCCCAAAAAGAAAAACCAACCCTCCTGCTGAGAAAAAGAAATACCATGACAAAGAACTAACAATCGGACAAATACAGCGGGCAGCATCTTTGAGCTCTGCGGAGCTGGAGGCAGTTGGGGACTTCCAGCTCCGGAAGGCACTAAAGCCGTTGGCCAGCTTAGAAAAAATCCAAAACCTCAAAGTTTCAAATCCCACGAATTTCAGGAGTGCAGCTATGGTGACCACTTTTGTCCGGTCAGCTGGCGACCGTACCAAGGGCGTATGGAAGTTCTTGAATACGGTCTGTCAGACTGATACGGGCATAAAGCTGGCGAAGTTAGAGCACTCCTCCCTCAAAAAATGTATTACATATTGTTCGGGTAGGGTCCCGATTTTGGTTCACCCGTCTCTTTATAGGGCCCTAAAACTGAAGTTCCCAATAGATGTCGGCGGAATCACCAGGGACAACCAAGTGACGACTGAACTCGGTACCGGTTCCCTGCGTCAGACTGTCGGCATCCTCACGCCCAAGGATTTCCGGCCCGTAGTCGACGATGAGTAAGGTAAGTCGGATTGATGGCTTTAAACGTTGCCAGTTTGAATGTGAGGGGATTGAGGGATTCAAGCAAGTGTGCGCGCTTGCTTGGTGAACTCAAGAAGCTCTGCGTAGATGTTGCTGCAGTGCAGGAGACCCACTTCACTTGCGAGGCTGACTGTCGGGTGCTGGAAAACGATTTTAACGTTTTCTCAGCATACGGCAGCAACTTCAACGCTGGGGTCTCCTTGCTAGTTGGACGCAGCCTTGATGCTGATGTTGACGTTGTTTTTGCAGGTGACGGGGGCCGGCTGGTTGTGGCCGATGTTGCCGTGAAAAGTTTCAAGTTCCGTGTGGTTGCGGTTTATGCGTCCTATACCGCTGTGGAGAGGGTTTCCTTTTTTCGTCGGTTGGCGCCGTTCCTGGACGATACGAAGCGGCTAGTCTTAATGGGTGATTGGAATGCGATCCTTGATCCTAAGATAGATAAGGTCGCGCGGGGAGCTAGGAGTGCGGGAAGGTGTGAGAGCAGCCTTGTTGGCTTCGTGACTCGTCACGGTCTTGTCGACAGGTTTCGTCTTGATCACCCAGGGTGGGAGATGTGGACGTGGCTAGAAAGGTCGCCCTCTGCCAAAGTAGGTTCCTACTTGGACAGGGTGTTAGTTAGACGAGCTGACATTGATTTTGTTAGTTGTCCCATGTTCCACTTGATAGCGTGGACTGACCATAAACTTGTTAGAGTCAGTCTGCGGTTAGTTAATAGACCTAGTCTAGCCGGCTACTGGAAGTTCAATACCTCCTTACTGGAGATACGGGACTTCCAGGACCGGCTGGAATCTCTAATTCAGCGGGTGTTAGTGGGGGCGGTTACCGGGAATAGGTGGTGGGTTTCCCTCAAATATAGGATTAGAGACTTCGCCACCAAATACGGTCAACAGCTCAAACTAGATAAGGCCAAGGAGGCGAAGTCTATAGACGATAGACTTTCCCGGGCGGTGGCTGGGGGGGACTCCCTAGGTGTAGAACTAGCTAGGAGGGACCTTGAGCGTGAGAATAGCGAGCGCTACAAGGGATACGTAGTTAGATCTAGGTTAAATAGAGTTCGCTACGAAGCTGTGAAATCAAACGCGACTGCGCGTGAAGAAGAAGTGCGAAGGTTCCCCGATCGGTACATCGCGTCTGTCAAGACCGCGGACGGGCGACTGCTGCACTCGAGTCGTGAGATACGTGATGCCTTTCGGGCGCACTTTCGGGATCGCTTTGCCCGCTGCCCTGATCTCCCGATCCGGGAGTTTCGTAGCTATCTTGCCGACTTCCCCCGCCTTCGGGTGGCTGAAGCGGCTAGCTGCGAGTGTTTGGTTACTGAATGCGAAGTCCGTGATGCGTTGAAACAGGTCGGCCTCAACAAGTCGCCGGGACTAGATGGTTTGGCCTACGAAGTGTACTTGAGGATGTCGCACATGTTTGTTCCTATTCTGACGGATGTGTTCAGCCATTGGTTCGCCCAGGGAGCCATCCCTGGTTGCGTTACCAAGGGCGTGATCACATTGCTGAAGAAAGGTGGCAGGCATGTTGGGGAGGGTTTAGATGACTACAGGCCCATAACTCTGCTTAACACAGAGTTAAAGATTTTGGCCCGGGTCTTGGCGAATCGTTTACAGCTTGTCATCAGTGATCTGATCGGCCCTGAACAGACCTACGCTGTGAAGGGAAGATCGATCCAGGATAACCTGCACTTGATTCGCGAGGTCCTAGAGGGGATAAAAGACGACACTGAAGCCGCGCTGATCAGTTTAGATCAGTCCAAGGCCTTCGATAGGGTGGACCATCGGTTCTTGGCGTCTGTTTTGGAGACTGCCGGATTCCAACCGGAGTTCCGCAGATGGATTAGCATGATGTACCACAACCCTCAGGCAGTGGTGCAGGTGAACGGAAGGCGTTCGAGGGTATTAGCGATCGTGCGTTCGGTCCGGCAGGGCTGCCCCCTGTCTCCTCTACTCTATGTCCTCACGTTGGAGCCCCTCCTGCGCAGGCTTAGGGATGAGAAGACAGGTCCGTCCCTGCGCGGTATACCTTTTGCCAGCAGCGTTGCTGCAAGGGTTTCCGCGTTCGCTGATGACGTCACAGTCTTTGTGTCCCGCCGTCTGGATATAAAGGCTGTGAAAGAGGCGGTTGTCGAGTACGAGCGGATCGCAGGAGCCAAGGTCAATTTTGACAAAAGCGAAGGTTTGCGGCTTGGTGCTTGGAGGGGTAGCAATACTCTTCCAGGGCCCTTCCGCTGGAGTGACGGACCCATCCGCATCCTCGGGGTGTGGTTCGGGCCCGACCTCCAACTGGAGCGAAATTGGTCGGAAGTACAAGCTAAGGTGAATGCTCAGGTGGGAATCTGGCTTTCAAGGAGGTTGTCCTTAAATGGCAGGGTGGAGGCGTGCGCCACGTAAGTCTTCCCTCTGATCCTTTACCGATTGGCTGTACTTCCTCTGCCTAAGGCACGTCGGTTGGCACTGCAACAATCCCTCTCCAGATTGCTCTGGGGAGGTGCAAGGCCGATGGTCCGTAGGCAGGTCTGTATCCAATGTACACGCAACGGGGGTCTGGGTATGCCTGATCTGGAGAGCCACTGGCTTGCTGAAAGACTTCATACCTCGGCCGGTCCTTGACGGGGGACTCAGTGTGGAGACGAAAGGCGAGTCGGACTTTTCCTCGACTCAAGTCAGACCCAAAGGCTGAAGGTCGACGTAAGCCTTTGGGCGAAACACTGTCCGCGAGTGCCGAAAGGCCCTTCGTAACCTTCTTGGGTCCAGTGACCTTTCACGGCCTCGGAAAGAGCTATATCGGGAGTTAGTGGTGGGTTCCGCTTCTGATCCTCTTAGCGATAGGCGAGGCTGGACGGCGGAGGAGATCCGCTCTCACTAGAATTGGGCGCCAGGATCGAGCTTCTTGAACAACTCCGAGTCCTCGGTCACCTGGCGACTTGTATGGAATGCGTTACCCCTTCTCGGCTTGAACTACAGAGCGGGCATAGCAGACATGCCTGATTGTCCTCGCTGCGGCAGTGGATTAGAAGAAACGGCTGAGCACGCCTTCTACTATTGCGAGCGAGTTCGCCCGTTCTGGGATCACGTCGGGGAGTGGACGGCTCTAATCGAACCCAAGCAGCTCGTGCTGCTCGACGTTGGTTACGTCGTGGACAACGTTCTTCCTCCGTTACAGGGTGAGAAGCGTGTGGTGTTTCTCGCGATCCTGGCTGTAGCTCGAATGGTGATTTGGATTACGCGAAAGACGATGCAAACTTTTCTCATCGCGATCTGGTTTTGTATTTTCGGCATCAGCTGAGGGTCAAAATCAGATGCGATAGAAAACGCTTGGATCGCATAACATTCAACAGAAGGTGGGTGAATGCAGCGAGCCTGGTCGTACGAAAGGGGGTAACGTTGGAGTCATCCTTCCCTCCTCTGCCCGCCCATGGCGTCTACGGTACGGGTCCTTCGGGACCCCACCCCCGGTAAGTAGGCAATGCTTTTTCCCTTGTAACCTAGTTAGCAGTATGTTGACAGTCATTGTCCCCGTCATCTAGTCATTAGTATTCAAGATCTTCCCTATCCCCATTATTTTTCTACTTCTAGCCGTATCCCAGTCCGCTTTCACTGAAGATCTTGAACATTCACATGTATAAAAATCATATTACCGGCTCGTATCGACCCATACCGCGCCCGACCCTTTATTTCTTTTCTCCCCTATAGATTAGGATCCCAGCCCCACCTAGGCCAGGTCCGACTTGTTTCCGGATCTTTCGCCCCGGAAAACAGTCGGCCTCCAATTTTATAGACGGGGGGATGGGAGGGCAACCAAACGGGGGATTTTTCCTTGTTTTTGTATATATTTCGGGGTTTTTCTCCCATCCCCATCATACGAATTCATTTGTAAATAAAATCATGCATCACTTCCGGGGTTTTAAGTAGGTCTTTCTTCATAGAGCAAATGTGGTATTTTGGTGGTAGCAGCACGCATGGTGACGGATGAATGACTATATAATGTATTGTTGAATGGGTCGGTGAATGTGGCTAGCTAGGTCCCCTTAGAAAAAATATAGTTAATGCAAGACCGCACCCTTCCCTTTCCCCCCAAAATTCAAGGCCTTGTGCCTTCCTGTAAATTAACAGGAAATAAATTATTCTATATCTTGTCGGGCACCTCTGGTGGTGTAACGGTTAGCAAGCTAGACTAGCAAACCTACACGAGTGAGTTCGAGTCTCATTGGGCGCCCCTATTCATTCGGCCTTGTGCCACATCGAAGCAAAGAGCATTGTAAATTGCTATTCTATATCTTGTATTAGTACACTCACTTGCACTGAGCCAGGTTTGGATTAAGGTAACAGGTAATATCCTTCTGACAAGCGAAACTTGAAAAAAAATTAATTAAAAAATTAAAAAAATATATATATAGGGGTACATATACATATATATTTAATCGTATTTATGTATATGTCAATGAATATATATATATATATATATATTGTGGACGGACAATTCAACACTATGTAGTGACTGTTACTCTGACGCCTTAAGCAACATACATCCAAGTGCATTCTGGGTCGTGTGACCTCTACATAAATGCTACTGGTGGTTTATGGAAAGAAGGAACTGGTTTTTGCCGGTTTTTGATTTGCAACTAATGGCTACAGTTCGTGCTTAATGTTCTAGAAATGTTTATTCATTCAAGTGGGTTTTTTTTCCTTAATTGAATTTTCTTGTAAGAACTTTTTTTTTGGTGAGTACAATTTCTTGGGTTATGCAGTCATATTTTATTATTTGTTTTATGTACACGAAAGGAACCTTCAACGAAAATCTAAGAAGCTAGAACGAAGAGAATATCTGCGAACTAGTTTGAATACACATACTAAGCACTTGATATCGAAAAAAAGACGCACACACAGGTTTATGCAGAACTATAATCATTTCAAAATGCAGTAGACAACCCCCGCCAAAAAAAACAAAGGAATCTAAATAATTTTTTCCAAAAATAATAAAGAAATAAGATTTGACATAAAATCAAATCTTATGTAAATAGATTTACTCAGTGTTATAAAAGTTACATTGCAACTATTCTGGAAAAAACCAACAGCAAACCACTTTACATACACAATTCTTTAAAAAAAAAAACCTTCTTAATATAATCTGGAGACCTATTTAGCATAACGGTTATCAACCAAGGAAATAGAATAAGTGTTGAAAGTTTAAATCATTGAAGAGACTGCTTGTGTTTCTCTTCACGCTAATGCCCTTAGAAAAGTCAGAAATCCATCTTTTTACCCCTACCCACATTTTTGGGTAAATTATAGGGCATACTGTGTTCTATAGACTTGGTAAGGCTACTAATCTTGGAGAAGGAAAACTTGGTGTTCAAATCAGCATTACTCAACCTCAAGATTGACATTTTGTCGTATCATCCTCATGGCAAATGAGTATTTACTTATATAACTACAATAACCAGAAGGGTTATACTTGAGGACGAGGAAGGTATCTAAATATAAATACGATGGTGTAGCTAAGCACCATATTAAAATGGGTTTCAGAGGTGCTCCGACCAAAAAAAATCTCGTGGGAATAAGAGTTCTAAATTTCAAGAAGACCTTTTTGAAAAAAAAAAAGCTTCATTTATTGTTCACTTTTTTCTACTTTAGTCTTCGTATTTTTAATCTCTTCCCATACAAAATGAACATACAGGAATTTATTGAGAGGGATATTCATTGGGACTATCACCAGCTACTTCCAACATTGCATTATGCTATCTTAATGTAAACCTAATACAGAATATTTCAGTAAGGAAAAACAAAGTCATTTTAGACTAAAATTACATTTATTTTATATATATATATATAACTCATAATTATAAAACATGTTAAATGTCCCAAATCATCAAAAGGGGTACAAAAGCTGTTCCTAAGAAGTAGAAGCACTGATAGCGGGGATTGAACAGTTACATTTTCTTGGTGAAGGAAAAGATCATTTGAACGCATGTGTTTTTCGCAGAGCAGAGACGAAAGTAAGGGGTTCTTCTCTCGGTGCTGTCGACTGCCAAAAGGAGAAAAGAATTCACTTCTCGAAATGTCACATTACCAACGGTCACGTGATTTTCGGAAGCTCCGCTCATAAATCCCCAAAACGGAAACAACTATGTTTTGTTCCTCAACAAAGACAATCTTAATTGTTAAAGTACAGTGGCGACCATAATGCTCAGAACGGTATAGTTTCACAGAAAAAGTAGGTATAACTTTTTTTATCTAAGTTGTTTTGGATTCTATAATTTTCACAGACAATAAATATGATATTAATTGTTATTCTGTGAAATTTTGGTGTTATTTGAAATGATAATAAAAAAGTATTGAATGATTTACTGCAAAACCCAGGGCGGCCAAAATTCATTTTTTCAATCGTTCTGATCATTTTGGCAGCCCTGGGTTTTGCAGTAAATCATTCAATACATTTTTTATTATCATCTCAAATAACACCAAAATTTCACTGAATAACAATTAATACCGTATTTATTGTCTGTAACAATTATAGAATCAAAAACAACTTAGATAAAAAGTTATTGCTGTGGACCCAAAGTTGGTACCTCAGAAGGAAAATACGGAACACGGGTTAGAGGCAAGAAAGATATATTAACAAAAGTCACAAAGGATAGTGTCCAAAATTGGTAGTCGTACTACTAGTTCTCCTGCTGATCCACGACTGGTGTTACAATACTACTGCGGTATTTAGGAAACAATACTACTTGCAATATAGTGCTGGAGGAGTCCATGATGCAGGTAAGTTTCGGTCTCACAAGTTATACCTACCTTTACTGGCGAAATTATGCCGTTCTTAACATTATGGCCACCACTTTATATTTGATAAGTAATATACTATGTATAATAATAAGTAATTGACTAGAGTCCTCAGATTGGTTGTCGTTTTGATTATTAAGTTTCAACCGTTGTACCTTCCTACTGCGGTTGATCGGCTGTTGGTGTTATCCTACACTTAGAGCAATAAATTTTTTCAATGTAGAAAACAGATTAAAAGGCACAAAATTACACATTTTCTGCCATAAATAACATTTTAAGACTGCAAAACCTAAAAAAGAAATCGTAAGACTTTTAAAAAAGGATCTTAGATAAAATATTAATCAAATTTATCTTCAAACCAAACCCCAACATCAGGGCAGATGCACAAAATATCCATCAGAAAATATCCAAAAGTTAACTGCAGCTGCATTGAAAATTCGCCACAAGTCATAAAAAAACCACAAAAAGATTATCAGTTAACCAAAATAACTGTAACTGCTGGTCATGTTAGAATAATTGCACGCAAAAGATTTTATATGCTGGATGATCTAAGGAAAACTTAGAAAGTCATTGGTATTAAAGAAACAGAAGCCATACTGATCAAACAGCACTCCATTAGCAAACGAATCATTTAAAAACTACAAAGCAAAACACAAGGAGGCGTCCTCGTGGCGTAATGGTTAAAGAGCTAGACTGCGGAGCCGTAGTAAGGGAGTTCGAACTCCAGTCGCACATTCCAACGAGAACTTTTGGGAAAGGTATGAACCTCCTTATCCTCCCAGGTGTGTGTTAAATAGTACCACATCTATTCTTCTAGAAAGAATGATTTGGTATTAAATAACCCCAGAAGGTTGATATGCCATTAAACAACAAAGCAAAATAAGAAAAAGAGTGACAGTTTAAAACCTATCAAACCAATGTAAATTTTCTCTGGCGGAGATTATTACAATAGTCGCATATCGAAAACAAAATTATTTCCAAATGCAGCCATGAAAAAAAAAAAAAAAAAAAAAATTTCTATTATGATTTTACATTATACCTGAATTCTGAAGAATAAATGTCCAAAAACTATTAATAATTTCAAAAGCAAATTTTAGTAAGTGAAAAAAATCGAAGCCTTCAAAAAATTTTGAAGTTTATAAAAAGAAAATAAATAAAATGTAAAGCTCAATCAAAGAAATTTGAATTTTATATAAAAAAAAATTATCGTAAATATCACTTCAGAATCATATATGCCTACATTCATGCACACCCACACAAATATAGAAATATGAAAAAATATTCAGAGGAGCTATTTATTTATATAAGATAAAATGCCAACATTTCGCATTTCATCCTTTTTTCGTTAAACCATTTTCAGTGTGATGTTACAATGACGCATCGGAAAATTAATTGCAAAATAAGGAAAATTAAAGGAAAATTGAGAGAAGTCGTAGCGTTCTATTATCGTTTGGGGTGTATCCTATATAAATAAATACCTTCAGTGAATATATTGCTTTTTATTTCATCAAATGTCCATCGGTATTTTAACGACGGTTTTCCTGAATTTAAAGAAGAAGGCAATTTTAAGTGAACGGTTCAAAGTCGACTTTCGTAATAAATTCATCAAATCTTAAATTATTTGTTTTTCCACTTTTCTTCATATATATATATATATATATATATGTATATATATGTGTGTGTGTGTGTGTGTGTGTGTGAGTGATGGAAATTATAAAGAAGCAAGGTACAGATCCTAATGTATTATACTAGCTTAGCTTTCGACGACAAACTTAGCAGATTCAATGCAGTCGCAAGATAACATCAACAAAGTCGGTTTCCGGAAAGAGAAGATAAAGGAGGATGGTGAAGATTGCAATTTATTGCCTATGGATAGAGTGACAGATATTTCCGATCGCTGATAAGATCAACAAATTACCGGAAAAAAACGGAAGTATGTAAGCCATCAACAGAAAAATACGTGATGCGAAAAGGATGTCCATACTTCGGCATAAGACCTGAAAAGACAATATAAGGTCTGTAATCTTGGACTGAAGGCAGAGATCCGCTGGTCGCTAAAGCGAAGGGGGGAAGTCTGCTGGTCTCTCAAGCGAAAGGAAGAGACCTGTAGTTCACTCAAGCAGACGTGTCAGCTCCCTGTGTGTGTTCTTCGGCAGTTGCACTACTTCACAATAAGGGTCCCGCCATAGGAGAAAATATGTGTGTGCTGTATTACATCAACACACAATCGTCGCTGTCGAAGAATAACAATATAGATTATATTTTTATACATCTACGCGTTTTTCGTTGTTTGTCCAGCAACACTAAATTACAACACTAAATTAAAAAGAGCGATGCGGCAAATATAACGCTGAAGATAATTATGGTCTTCTATGTATAGAGGAATAATTGGCCCTAACTTCTAAATTTTTATGAATTAAGTAATCAGAGATCTCAGATACTTAATGCTTGTTGGCATAAAAAAAAGTCAGGTTACTTGGCAAGTAGAATGTTGCTTTTTTTCCGGGAGCTTAATGCGAATTTGTTAAAAATTTCTTTTGATATCGATAAAAAGTCATTTTGTTAAACCTTTTATAAGAATGTTTGTGATGATCCGGTCGGGGAAACCTAGGTTGATAGATTCTGGCTTTTTAGATATTCCTATATATATATATATATATATGTCAGCACTGAATGGATTTTCATGTTTCTTTCGTCACTCTTATCTACTGGTCATCGCTTAACATGTCATCTCGACCACCTTAATATCGGCATATATCATAAGTATCCTTAATAAAATAAAGAGTAATTGCCCTACAATGTAAGATTCAATTCCTTCGATCTTGCATGAACAATAAAGTTGTCCCAAACTATATCTTTAGACGTATTTCAAAAATAAAATGCTGTAACACAAGTAATGTGGAATGTGCTTTTATAAAAGATGAAATAATCTTTTTTCTGAGTCAATCATTTCCGTCAAAATCCGTTAACAGATTTTATGGAAGAAAGCTTAGACGTCTCTTAGTATCTTTGATATAATCCAATTTTCTAAATATGTCCAATAATGGTAATACACAAAATAAGATTCTCTCTAAGAATAAGAGTTTCTTACATTTCCTTAGAACGAGGAAGTTCGATTGTGTGGTGACATCTGATGGACATATATTCAATTTTTCTTCGTGGGTTTTGACGGATTGTGAAAAATTGGCGTTGTTGAGAAGATCACATTTGTGCATCCCTACCTCTTTTAACATCGATTGAGTTACGAATTTTTCTGAATTTGAGCAATTATTCTTACAATTATTCAAATTTTCTCCAGCGTCTCAACCACGTTTGACCTATTTCAAGACCCGTGTAGCCAACTAGGTCTTGGTTTTGCTGATACTACGTTTGACTCGGGGGGATTCCTGTGGCAGGACAATCACTTCGAGGTGGTTAATAGCTGAAAATGCAATTTTGACATTCTGCTTACAAAACAGGATAATGATGCTGGCGTTGTGATCCAGAATCTTACGATTAAATTGCAAAAATGACAACTATTTTGGACGATACAATCAAATTTCTAAAACTTGGGGATTTATCCTTCGATGACACCCATAACTTAGAAATTAAGGTTTAGAAGCGGTTTCTTGGAGTGTTTAGGAAAAAAAAAATTCCGGTGATGTTTATGAGATAATCCGTCACATAGGCTCGCAGAGATCAAGAAAGTATTGATTACCAAAAGTTCATAAGTCCAGTATAATTCTGCGACCTATTTTGTCATTCCGTACAACATGCAATTACTTAATCCTGTTTTAGAATTTTATACCGGGTTTTGTGTAGGTGATTAATTTTCTTTTACTTCCATTATTTGTCAACTCTATCTCTGTATTGACTCTCAATTTCTGGGGTCTTTTGATATTGCTTCGATGTTTACAAATATTCCTCTTGATGAAGTAATTTCATTCTGTGCTGACTTTTTATATTGTAGTCCTTTGACATAAATTCCTTCTTTTTATAGAATTGATGGAATTGGCTACTAAAGGAGTTTCCTTTAGTTTTAACGGCACCATGTATCACAAGGAAGGCAGTCTTTCGATGAGTTCTCCCCTCAGTCCTATATTCGCAAATCTTTTTGTCGGATTTAATGAGAGATTCTTCTTTGATTGGTTCCCTAAAACATAAATCTATTTACGTTACGTTGATGACCTCTTAGCTTGTTTTATTTCACAAAATGAAGCTTTGTTATTTTTCCATTGCTAGAATAATTCATATCTTTCCTTAACTTTTACGATGGAGGAAGAGAAAGACAATAAATTACCGTTTTTGGATGTGTTAAATAACCCACAATGGTTGATATGCCATAAAACCAAACCAAACCAAATGTAAAAATCTTGTTTTTTGTCATTGTTGATATTTCATGTTTACATCCCGTCCGATTTAATTTCAGTTTTCCCTAACATATATATACACCTTCCATATATATATATATATATATATATATATATAAATTAAAGAGAAAGAGAAAGGGAGGGAGAGATTTATAAGCCTTTATTCCCTTGAGTGGCACATGGTTTGAAGAACACCTTAGACTTCACACTGAGTCAAAATACAATAATGCTTTTTACTTTTTTTTTTTTCATTCTCTAAATCCCTAAAATATAAGCACTTTTTTCTTGAAAAATAACGCGAACCTTTAACAGAGGAACTAGAAAAAAACAATTTATGCAAAATTGAAAAAAAAATTCAAATAATAATTAGAAATTTATAAAAATACAAATATTGGTAACTCGTAACGAAACAGAATATTTTTCTCTATAGTATACATAAAAGTGTTAATTATGGCCAATCTACACGATAAGGAACTCTTCCTCTTCACAAATACTAACCCTATTCACTCTTTGAGAGATTTCCACTCTTCCTGCAGAGGATTTTCTGAGTCTCGGCTGGCATCCATGCTGGAGGGTTAATGCTTCATGGTAGACTTGAGGACGAAAGGCTACTGGTTTCGGGTAGCCTACCTTCGGGTGGGCAAGCTGCGTCACTGACACCTTTGTCACCCTTATATAGCACTGGACCTTGCTCTCCAGTTTAAGCTATAATCAGACATATGTGCCTGGACCCACATTTGGGTCCATGTCCAGCTAAGCTCATCGGGTTCACATTGCACTGAGTGGGCCAAAGACCAACAAAGTCCAGGACACTTTGAGCGTAGGCTCGAGCCCGAACTTCTCTCCCCCAATCCTCACTATAATCGACCTTTGGCTCGTTGACCTTGTGGTAAGTCCTGTCTGATGGCAGATAGAGACAAAGATCAGATGTCCTCCCAGCAAAGAAGCTTGATCAGCTGCTGCTTCGTGCAGAGGCTTTTCTGTGTCCTGTCTGGCATCCGTTCCGGACGGTCAATGTTTCATGATAGACTAGAGGCCGACAGCCCCCAGACTTCCACTGGGCCACTTTCGGGTGAGCGAGCTACACAACTGACACCTTTGTCACCCTTGTATAGCACTGGACCTTGCTGTCCTGTTTAAGCTATAATCAGGCACACATGCCTTGACCAAGATTTGGGTCAATGTCCAGCTAGGCTCATCAGGCTCTTATTGCACTAAGTGTGCCGATGACCAGCAAAGTCCAGCAGGCTTCAAGCCTCGGCTCGTGCCTGACTTTCCCCTCTTCTAATCCACACTATAATCGACATTCGGCTCATTGACCTTGGGTCAAGTCCTGCCTGGTGGGAGGCAGAGACAAATATATCGACCAGTTGCAGCTTCGCACAGAGGTTTTCAACGGACTCTCTTTCATCCGTATTTTCCCAGAATACATGCAGAGCTCCTTTATGCCTTCCACTGAAGAATTAGGACAAAAGGAAATTACAACCTTTACAAAAGCATGCATTAGAAGCATAAACTACACTCTATATATATTTTGGTTTGGTTTGAGATTTTTAAAGGCACATCAAGCCTCCTGGTTTATTTAATGCCAAAGCACCCCAAGAACAGCAACCTGCTATTGCCGAAAAATAGCGATTGATAGGAAGTATGAAGAGCGTTGCTCAGAATTTTCCATTTTTCGACTTAAAACTGCTGAAAATTAACCGCTGAAAATTAAAACTGCCGAAAATTAACTTTTCACAAATAATAAAGTGGTTCTTTTAATTTAATGTCCATTTAAAAAAAATCTATATAAGGTAATCAGTAAATCAGAATACTAAATTTTGTATATCTCTCTTCGCCTTTTGGAGTACCCTTCATCCGCACACATACACACATACATTCACGCATACACGCACACGCACACGCAAAGACACACCCACACGTACGCACTCAAACACGCATGAGAATGTGTCGGGTTTTTATGCCGTATCAAACTCTATAGGTTATTTAACGCCAAATCCATTTTTATGCAGAATTGTCAGTTCTATTTCAAACAATTCATGAGTATACAGTTTGTCAAAAACATTTCTTTTTGAAGCTATTCGGTTTATTCAACAGGTCTAATTCAGTTAATTCAGTTTAATATAAGTACAGATTTTGTTTACACACATTTAAATGCCCAAACACTTCTATATTAACCTATTAATTCTGTTTTGTGTAAGTATAGTGTCAATGTCAAGAACAGTTCTATTTCAAACAATTCAGTTTAGTATAAGTACACAGTTTAAATATAAGTACATTTTAATAGTCAAAAATATTTCTTTTTCAAGCTATTCAGTTTAGTCAAACAGTTCTAATCAAAACAATTCAGTTTAGCATAATTATGCAGTTAGTTCTATTTAACCCATTGACAGGGCCCTAACAGGTGCAATCATTCTGAGCCAGAGTGGACCTGGGAGCAATAGCAATGAAGGTGTATTCCACATTCTCCAAAACTTGACCATCAGATTGTTTAGTGTCATATCAGGACACTCATTGGGGGAGAGTCCCACCCCTCTTCAGATAAGTAGTCCAAGCCGACTTGGAAGAAAAGTTCAGTGAAAACACACAGGCGTGTGTATATTTCTAGTGAAATGTTTGTCAAATTTGATTAAAATGAATTACTTTTTATTAAACAGTTATCTACATCTTTTTAAAAGTATTATCTTTGAGCAATGGATATTCTCAAAATCAACAAAAAATATGTCTGTATATAGTAGCGGTGTAATCCTTCGGCATTGTAACCACGGGTTATTTATATAAAGCGGATTACCGAAGAATTTTATTTTGAAACCAGACTGATTCACTTCTCTTGGAAATAAATATGATCCAAAAAAATAAAAATAAAAGTTTAAATCGATAAGAAATACTGAACATCGATGTGAAAATAAATCAAATCTGAATTAAATGTTAGTGTATTTGGATTCTTTTAAGCGATTGATTGGCTTTGAATGGCGCATAAGCGTGTATAAGGTTATATCATGCCTAGAAGTTCGGGAATTGTGTTCATCGTATGTACATATTTACATCTTCATATAGTTGCCTTGTGGGAGTTTTTCTGACAGATTTATATCAACTATTCCTCCCTAATAACATAATTTGCACAAACTTTTATGGTTTCAAATATTATTGCCTAATACTAATAATTCTATGGTTCTTTCCAATCCTTTCTATCAAATCATATCGGCTTCAGCTAATAAACAATAATCCTTAGGAAGTGAACATGGCTTCAAGTGACAATTTTGATACAAATAATTTAGAGGAGTGTTGTGGCTAACGTTCAGAACTGCTACATTGTAGTGAGAAAGTTCAAACTCCAGTATTAGTATTACTTTCACTTTCTGACTATTAAGGCATGAATCCCACTTATCCCATCAGTAATGGGTTAAATTGTACGAGTACTCTCCTTCTACAACGATGGCCTTGGAATTGAATAACCCACGAAGGTTGATATGCCATTATTTAGAGTTTGTGCACCAAGTATTCCTAAAGAATATTAAATAGGTTTAAGCAGTTCTATTTGAATTATTGATGGTACCTGAACTATTTCGACCGCTCAGATTCATAGTGGACCTGAGAGTAATGGTGATAAAGGATTACTCCAAACTGCACAGATCTCCAGAACTGGAACCCCACCATCAAATTCAGTTTAGTGTCATATACAGGTTTATCCTTCAGCAGGCAATTTAGTCAGGATATTTTAAGCTTCACCGACAGTGTCTTTTAATATTTTGACGTTTAATTACGACTTTCTCTTCTTATCTGTAGTATTCTCTATCAAATCGTTAGCTTATGAAAAATATTTTCTAAGCTTAATTTATTTTAAATTCAATAAGAAAACCATAAAACCAGATGCACATTGTACAAAAATATTCAACACTTTTTTAAGGGGAATAAACACTGTGAAAACATATTTTCATATGTATCCAGTTGGTTTACAATTTCATATTCAGATGTCATTTCCTTCCTGAAAAATTCGTTTTTTCATTAAAGCCATTCTTGTCAAATATTTCTCATTAATAATCGTATAAGTTTTTTTTTTAAGTAAAGGATTATCCGTGTGCCTGAAAGTATCCATGGATATTGTCAAACAGAAAATATTCTGCTTTCATAATTTTCCATTCGGTATGTATTCATTCTTTTCTTGGTGTGTATCAGAAAGTCAAAAAGAACAGATATGAGGAAGTACATTCTTAGGTGGAGTCCTCGTGTCTTAGTGATAAACGAGTTAGACTGCAAATTTTAAGTAAGCGAGTTCGAACTCCAGGGTCGCCATTCTTTTCCTTTTCTTTAAGAAAGGTAGGAATCCTCGTATCCTCCGGTTGTATGGCCACATACAATTACACGTATACATATACAAATATACATTTATATGCGTAAACATCATTAACCGGTAATGAACGACTTCAACAAACGAACGAATACACTTCTTTACAAAAATATAAATCTCTCACACTTTATTTTCGAAAGGTTGATGTTCTGTTGTGTGAGAAAGATGAGTGGAGACAGGGACGGACTGCTATGTTGACCCAAGTTCTTTTCTTGTCCATAGCAGCACTTCTTTCGCATCTTGGCTGGAGTTGCTCAACCGTGGGTCCCGGAGGGCCCAGCCCTCTGTAAGCTGGTTATCACTTTTGCATTCTTGTCTCAACTGACCGACGGCCGCGGGCACTCTGTCTATATTCTTTCCTTAGGCCCACCTGCTTCTCCTCTTCTTCGGCTTATTTACACAGGCGATCTCTTGATTGACAGCTCGGTCGAGGGTCAATATATAACACTCCAACTATAGATTAAATAGTGCCACAACTGTTTTTCTACTAAAATAACCCACGAACGTTTGTATGCCATTAAACAAAGAAACCAATCGAAACAGATTCTTCTGATTCACACTTTTTGTCGGCCATCGTACTTGGTAATTGTTCTTTACAACACCCAATGCCCGTACAGAGGTGATGCTGGTTTGTTAGTATGTCCATGAATGCAAGTACAGAGGAATTTTACTGCGATCTTCAGTGAATGCCGATACGTCTGATTTTATGCCACAACTAATCTAAGCTTAGAAAATCACTAAAAAAAAAACAGGTTAAGAATTCGTCCATACTTCACTGGTAGTGAGCACCACCTCTTGCTTGCTTTTCTTTGATGGTTTGGAAGTGACCGTACAACTTCCGTTTTGTTCGGTACTTCTAGCGGGATTTTTTCAACAGCATCCTTGTATAGTTCAATCTAGCAATTCATAAGATTTCATGTGGTGCGTCCATAGAGAAGTACTCTCATGGCTATAACTCAGAAAAGACTTCTAACATGCTCAGAACAGCAATTTGTCAGTTCACCCTATTTTGTCAGGCTAAAAAGAAGAGAATTATATGAAATCGACGACTGAGAACTTACATGATTCGAAATCACACAGATAAAGATGAGTCTAACAAGATGACAGTCATAAAAGTATACCGGAAAAAAATAATGTTTTGGTTTAGTTATATTTTGGTACGTAATTATTTGAATGAGTCACATGATTCGTTTTTTTTTTTGGGGGGGGTTTCAATTCTTTTCTGATTCGAAAGAGGCTTTTGTTTTCCGTTGCTTTTTTTTTTATAATAAAATGAAAAGGACAATTTCAAGATTTAGGAAAAGCAAAATAGATATTTTCAGTTTCTTTCTTCATTTTTGTTTTTGTGGGTTTTTTTGTTATTTTTTTTTTTTTGGTTTTCTTTTTCCAAATAATTTTCTGTACAAATCGAATAAGTTTATAATGAAATAAAACTAATACAATTTGAATATTTATTAAAAAATAAAATAAAATAAAATGAAATAAAATAAAATGGGAATGTTAGGTTCTTCTGTGTCGACATTATTTTCTAAATTCTTTTGGTTTTTTTTTTTAATTTTATTTATTCATTTATTTATTCTTTATTTCATTTTCTTTTTTTTCTTTTTTTTTTTTTTGGCTTTAGAGCAACCGGATAAGAAATTACGATTACAAATTCATTTTTCTCCGAAATATCTACTTTGGACATTTCAGTAAGTTTTAAGATTGTCATCTTAAATTTAATATTTTTCGAAAAGAAAAAAAAAAGTTAATAGACAGCGGATTGTTTTTGTACAGAATTTTGCTTTTCAAAATAATCCCACCTATTTAAGTAATTTTGAATTTGAATAATTCGTTCTTTTTTTTAAATAAAAACAGAGTATAGACAGCGGAAAGATTACAGTAATTCTGATACAGACATAAAATTATTTTTTACAAGTGGTAGGCTGGTATCTTATAGACTGGCACACAGTGTCAGTCTGCCGGTAAATTAAACTACGTCAACACCAACGTGCAATTCCCTTAGTTATTTACTTAGTGTTCTTAATGATTATCAAATAATCGTTATTTAATCCTAATTAGCATCGTATTTATTAAAGATTTCTCTTGTAAAGTCTTGCTGAGTTCGATTTACCTCAAAGCAGTTTATGTGATTACAGGAGTTATCCGAACTTCTACCGGACCATATTTGACATAAGGTCATTTAAATACAGAGGAGGGTACAGATAAATCGGGACTCATACGTGGCCGTCACAAAATGCTTGATTTCCTTGGCATACTCTTTTAGGCAGCCAAACAATAAACTCGGCTTTCTCTACAAATTTTGCATTGGAGAATGCCCGCTTAGAATAAGCGATCTATTTAATGACACCCGATCGGGACAAGCGTCAGAGAAACCCAGTAAAGCAGGAGTGAAGATTTATCGGACTCATTCATGACCGACAGAAAAAAATTATTTGATTCCCTCGGTGTTCACATTTTGGAGAAACTCAGGCGCCAAGTAAGGAACTCGACCTTGCCAAGCAAGTATTTGCTGGAGAGAAGGCCCCCAAAAAGAAGGTGATCAATTCACTAACGCCCTCCTGATGTGAACGTCTGGTGGCTTCTGAATAGCAGGTTGGGAGCCTCCCATTTTATTTATATTTATCTGACTTCCCACCCAGTCAGATTTGACATGAATTCCTTTCTTTATTGAGGGTGTCACGTTGTCGTTACTAAAAATAACCGATCCCCTCGGTATTCCTCATTTTGAAGCCCCTCTGATGCCAAGCGATGAACTCTGGGACCAGGTTATTACCTTAATAACACCCAGTCTGAGCGAACACCATACAAAGAGAACAGCAAGTGGTATTAATGTGTATTTAACTCACTTTCGACAAAATCAGGAATTGACACAAGGTTATTTTATTATGGATAGCCAGACAGAAATCAAGACATGTGGGACCAGGCGATGAGCTAAATAAAACACTTACCAGATGAAACCCAGGAGGAAATACTGTAGTATTATGATATTTTGCAGGTTTCCAACCAAGTCCGAATTTGACACGAGAACATTATGAGAGTGGCCACGCACGAATCAAGACTAGTATCTGGCTGTCACAAAAATGCTTCTTCTCATCGTATTCCCCGTATTAGAGCACCTCAAGTGCCAAGCTAGTATCTCAGCCTCGCCAATCTTATATTGCTCAAATCGAAAGTCTCCTGAGAGCCGGCGATCAGCATAACAAGGCTCACCAGACGCGAATTTTAAGTGGTTCCCTGAAAACCAAGGAGAAATACCGTAATACTTATGCGTTTGATATTTTCCAACGACCAGCTTGGCCGGATTTAAGAAAAGGTCATTTCATTGTTGGAAGTACGCTCAAACCCTGTTTCATGCACAGCCGCCACAAAAAAAAACCATTTGATCCCGTTGGTATTCTCCATTTTGGAGACGCTTCAGATTCCAAGCTATGAACTCAGATCTACCAAATATTTATTCCCTGAGAACCCCTCCTGGGGCCAGACAATTCAGCTTAATAATACCCACCTAGCGCAAACACCAGGTGGCTCTCAGAAAACAGGGGAGGTGAAAACCCTTGGGATTAATGGGATTTAACCGACTTCTCACAAAACCGCTATAAGACACGCCGACGTTCTATCTTGAAGAATTACACATAAATGGAGACTCATGCAAGGATATTTAAAAAAAATACTTGGTCACTTCGGCATTCCCTATACTGCCAAGCAATGATTTCAGCCATAGTACGACTCCCCACCCGGAACAACGGGATTCTACTTAACAAAACCAACATAAAAAAAATGTCAGATGGACCCCGGAAACCTGAGTGGAGTGAGCCCATGGAATTAATAATTATCTGTACGTTCCACCTGGTAGGATTTGATATAAAGTCTTATTTATTATGGAGATTAGGGGAGGTGGAGGTTGAACATGATTTGTGAGCTTCTGATCATAGGTTTACCAGGCCCGAAGGCCAGGTGCAGGTGAATCATTGCTTGTCAATGATGCACTTTGAGTGTAACAATTTGCAGTGATTATATATATTATATTAATATTTTTATTTGATATTAATTTTATGCTTGCACACGATTAAATGGTTTCAAGTATTGCCATCTAAAAATAATTTGCTAATTTTATATTTATCATTTGTTTGCACACAGTTAAATGGTTTCAAGTATCGCTATGTTACACTTACAATTCTAAATAATTATATTTGATATCAATCATTTGTTTTCACTCAGTTAAATACTTTCATGTATAGCATATGTTAGTATATTTTATTTGAGCCATAGATGGGACGATAACTGTTACTTCCACACCAACTCAGAGAAGACCAAGAATTAATAGGAATGAAGGTGTACTCCACATTCCTCAAAAACCACACACTGAAACCTCACCATCAGATGGTTTAGTATCATACCCTGGACATTCTTTCAGGTTCTTACTCCTGTACAGAGGTGCAGTCAGCGTATTCTTCTGTCTATATCGACAATATTAACCGGGACATTGGCCCAGCGGTTAGAGTGTTCGCCAATGGCCCGGGAGCCCTGGGTTCAATCCCAGGTCGAGTCATACCAAAGACTTTAAAAATGGAACTTGATACCACCTTGCTTAACACTCAGCATTATAAGGTACGGTTCAAGGGTAAAGTGGAGCAATCCAGGGAATGGAGAAGCGCCCTCCCCTACACCTTGGTGTAGTAGCTATCGAAAAAGGGAGCCTTTGGGTCACCCTCGACTATGGTCGCTAACTTTTATATCGACAATGCTAGGCCAGCTAAGTACATACGTTAAACAAAATTTGACGAGGTATTGAACTCTGAATAACTGTAGATTATTAAGATTAGCTCAGTTTAGCACAAGATTAAAATCATGGAGAACGTCCTGAGACTCGAACTCCCTAATGATGTCCCGCTTGCCTAGATTGCTAACCATTATACATGACAGCTGACAAGACTTTGCAAATAATACTGCTGCTGACAATTCAATGCAACTGTGCGAGTCAAAATCCTGTTAATGGAGGTCTGCTTAACCCTGTCACCAGTTTATTCTTTCCTCTTGTACAGATTTATCAATGTCCTCTTCACCAACGCCGAGTAAATTGAGATGTCATCATCGTCGTCGATGGGCTACTTTGATAATAGCAATGAGGATTGAAGTCTACAAATCTAACTTACTAATTATTCCTTCACGCCGACCAACTGTTGGGATTAATTAACTATTAAAATGCTAAACAAGAACATCGAATCAGTGAAAGTTGCTGATTTCTAATTAAACGGACATGACTAGAGATGTGTAAAACGACCCTTGAGATTCTAATCAGAAGTAGACAAAGACTCTCTGCAAGTGTCTTAAGTGGCAGAAAAATTACAAATCATATGTGGCTATCAACAAACGTAAATAAGATTTCAAAGAAAGACAAAAAGGTTATAAAGCCAAACCCGATCGATCATGATTAACAAAGATCTGTCACTGACAGAAGTTCCTTTGCTTTGCTTTCTTCATTCAAAGAAAGCGATAGATGCTTAATCACAATTTTCTTTCCCTCAATCTTACATCAATCATTATCTTGTGATTATTTCAACTATTGACTTTGTCTTTCAGATAAATTAATCTGCAAGTTTTTGGGGTCTTTTTTTAATCGGTCATATAAAAGACACTGGTCAGTCAGTCCGAATTCAGAGCACAAATAAATAGCCATAAATCCGAACCAATGACATTAACGAACACATTTAAAGGTGTGTTTAAACGTCATTTTGGAACAGTTTCTATGTTTAACTGAATATCAATCCTCGTGGGTTATCTAAAGTCAAAGCCATCCTTGAAGAAGTGCAGTAGTTGTATAATTTAACTCATAGCTAGGGTAAAAAGGGTTCAAACCTTTCAAAAAGGTTTTACCTCGAAGGTGAAAGTAATAGAGCTAAAAGAATCCGTGCTTGCTTTCTACGATGTCACAGCCAATACGTTAGCTACTAAGCCATGGAAACTTCCGCCGAAACAAAAGTTTGTTTGGTTGCGTTTTATGGCTTATCAACCATTGTAGGTTATTTAATGCCAAATCCTTTTTATGCATATATATTAGATATATATGATTTATTTTAGGTTTAGTTTAATGGCATATCAACCAATGTTGGTTATTTAATACTAAATCCTCTTTATATATATATGTAGATATATAGACAGAGAGAGAAAAGAGAGAGAGAGAGTAAGGTTAGAATAAATGGGGTATGTTGTTTTATATGATGAAATAGAGAAAAAGAAAAGGAAACGATATGAATGAATTACCCTTCCTTCATTCCCGCAAAAAAGCATTAGGAAACACGTTTATGTCTGTATAAAAGACGAAAGATTTAAAAGCCTCAGGTGACAGTAGAATGGACTGACTCTCATAAAATGAAGAGACGAACAAAAGCCAGGCAAATCCATCCTATCTTTGGCATTGGTCAACTAACGATTAGATTTTTTTTTTGTCTTTTACTATATTGTCATTTTTAAAATGCCAGAAAGGTTTTATTTTTTGTAAAATCACTGCTTTAAATGAAAAAAAGACGAATACTTTAAATCCAAGTTGCAGTTGAACCATGAGAAAGGAGGTAAAAGATGAATTGTAGGTGCCCGTGGTGTAATGGTTATCGTCGTAGGAAATGGACACGACACGAGTTCAAATCTTGGATTAAGATCGATTGCATTTCACATAGTACTAATACACTTGGGAAAGGTATGAATCCAATTATTCTCCTTCCATCTATGGGTAAACAGTAAGACAGACTGTGTTCTTCAGCCTTGGTGAGGCAACTAGTCTAAGAGAAGGAAAACTCTGGATTCAAACCCGTTAAACTCCACTTAAAAATTGACCTTGTGTCATATCCTGCCCGAGCGGGGGTGGTTGGTAAATAAGGAGGTAAAAGATGTTAATACTTTTGGAATTTGTTACAGTTTGCAAACCTTAGCGTAAGAATAGAATGCCTCTAAGAATGCAATGAACCATAAATAAGGACTCTCTGATGAAATTTTTTTAAAAAGTAATTGTTGACTCTTATAAGCTAAAACTTAATACCGGCAGGATAAGGAAAGATATTTTTTCTTTCTCGAAAACTATGGGAAGCAGCATGGTGGTTGTAAAGGCAAACGAACCTAATGATGGATCTACGCCATGCCTAACCAGGTTCTGGACGTACCAGTCTCTCGGAATAACGGCCAGGATCAAATAGTTTGATCGGAGAACTACTGCTGCTCATCTCATTAGAGTGGCTTCTATAGATGAGAATAAAAACACAGCCATCGAAATATTACCATGACTCACACTCAAACAACTTGTCCAAACCACATGGTTTTTCGTGCAGGTTGGAGCCCTGGTCCCAGTGTTTTAAAAATCAGCTACAGTGCGCAAACTGAAACAAAAATTACTAAAATACAAAAGCACAAAACAAATAGCGCCATATAACGTTAGAACTTAAAATAGAATAGGCCAACTGCCGGAGCTGACAGCTTCTGCGATACATCATAACATCGACAAAATATGTGTGCAAGAACACAGATACATTCATAGCGAAGATATTAAATATCACGATACCCGCAATGGATGGACGTTTATCTCTGCATCTGCATCTGCATGGAAAAACTCTGTGAACACCACGAGAGGAGGTGTAGGTGTGCTTATAGAACCACGGGCCCTAAAATCACTAAATAATATCAAGAAAATACAACTGAGGATGATGGTAGCTACGTTTAATGGCAAGCATAGCGCAACAATTATGTCCTGCTACAACCCTACTAACATTAGTGAAGAAACTGACCTTATCGCTTTCTATAACGAGCTATTCTCCCTTGTTCATAGCATCCCAAAACACAATGTTCTCGTCATCAGAGGAGACATGAATGCCGAAATTGGTAAAAATGTAAAAAAAAAACATCAACCTACACAACTCGTCAAACAGAAATGGGCATCAGCTAACAGATTTCACGCTAGAAAATAGATTAACGTGCCTCAATACTAAGTTCCAGAAAAGAAAGGGCAAACTGTAGACCTACACCTTAGCATATATATATATATATATATATATATATATATATATATATATATATTTATTTATATATAAGGAAAACTACACCTACGCGAACAATACTAAAGCACAGATAGACTACGTTTATATAATTAAGAAATCGAATCATAGTGCATTGAATTGTGAGGCATATTCTTCTTTCGAGGGTGTGTCCTCCGATCACGGCAAAGATACAACTGAGCCTAAAAAGTAATACGGCCCGAACAACAACAACAACCGTACACAATGAGTGGTCCCTGCTTAACAACAGGGATATTAAAGTAAAATGTGCTTTAACGCTAAAAAAATCCAATGCCTTTCAGGAGATATCAGAAACACCAACTCCAAATGACGAATATGAAAACTTCATCAATACCAACTTAAAAGCGGCAGCAGAATGCATTCCAAATAAACAAAAAGCTTAATCTAGAGTCTAATAGGAGACATTAGCGGTTAAAAGAAAACGTGCGAACGTGAAAACTACTGCCAAATGCAATAGGAGGAGGAACCCAACCAATATCAATGCTCAGAAACTTAAGAAGGCACAAAATCAATTAACTAACATATACCTAAAAAAGCAAACAGAATACATACAAAATCTGATCAATAAGATTAGAAACTCGGTTGAACATAATCAATCTAGGAGTACATGGCAGACGGTAAACGAAGTAAGCCGAAGACAGAGTGCTGCAAAAGCTAACCTGAAAGCTACCAGCCAAAAAGAACTAATACACCTGTGGTAACAATATTTCGAGAATTTACTCGGAACCCCACCGAAAGTTACGCATGAACCTTTCACAAAAATTATTAGTAATCAACTAGACAGTTTACGCAAGAACGCGACTCAGTACAAAGAAAAATTAAAAATAAGAAAGTAGCATGGCTTGTTGAAATACCTCCAGAATTATGGAAGACCAAGGAATTCGACACCAAACTGCTCCAACACTGTAATGATGTATATAACCAGAACACAATAGACAGATGGACAAAGAGATGCATGCTTCTCTTCCCGAAGAAGGGTAACTTTGGAATAGCTAAGAAATACCAAGATATAACCCTTACATCCATAGCGGCCAATATCTACAATGCTCTACTACGCAACCGCATAGAACCCAAAATTAAGATTCTTAGGAAGAACCAAAATTGCTTTTGGAGAAAACCATTCTCGACATCACAAATATTGACTATCTGTCGAATTCTAGAAAGTGTACGCGCAAAAAAACTTTGAGGCAACAATATTATTCGTCGACTTCCACCTGACTTTTGACTCCATACAACAGGGGAAGATAGAACAAATACTTCACACCTATGGCCTCTCCAAAGAAACTGTCGCAGCCATAATGATACTACATAAAAACAGGAAAGTAAAGGTCCACTCTCCAGATGGAGACACGGAATACTATGACATTGTAGCAGGTGTGCTACTAGGAGACTCATTAATCCAATACTTGTTTATCATCTATTCACACTACTCGCTTAGAACGTCTATTGATTAAATGAAATAAAACGGCTTCAAGCTGGTAAAGGAAAGAAATAGAAGATACACAGCACAAACAATTACAGACGCGGACTACGCTGATGACATAGCACTCCTGGCAAATACACCCGCCCAAACCGAAACCCAGCTACGTAATCTGGAACGAACAGCTGCTGGCATAGACATCCATTTCAATGCAGACAAGACGGAATACATGTGCTTTAATCAAAGAGGCAACATCTCCACACTAAATGGTAGTTCACTAAAATTAGTGGACAAGTTCACCTACCTCGGAAGCAGCGTCTCATCAATTGATAATGACATCAATACGCGATTAGCAAATGCATGGCAGCTATCGATAAACTATCGGTAATATGGACGTCATACCTGACCAATAAAATAAAACGCAGTTTTTTCCAAGCAGTGATCGTGTCAATACTGCGATACGGATGCTCTACATGGACACTAACTAAATGTATGGAGAAGAAACTTGACGGCAATTGCTCAAGAATACAGCGAGCAATATTGAACAAGTCCTGGTGGCAACACCTCATAGAGCAAGAGCTATATGGCCACTGACCACCAATCACGAAAACTATACGAACCAGGTATGTTGGCCACTGTTGGAGAAGTAAAGACGAACTCATGAGCAATATACTCTTGTGGACCCCTTTACATGGACGAGCAAAGACAGGACGACCAATTAGAACCTATATACAACAGCGCTGTGCCGATACAAGATATAGTCTTGAAGACGTCCCGGGAGCAATGGACGATAGAGACTGATGGCGAAAGAGGATCAGGGAGATCGAAGCTGGCAAAGTGACATAATGATAATGATATATCAAATGCATATCATTTGGGTTGTTAGGGTTTTATGACATATCAACCATTGTAAGTCATTTAATGCCAAATCCTCTTTATACATATATATCAAATATATATTTTTTGGTTTGGTTAGATTTTATGGTCTATAAATCATTGTCGGTTATTTAATGCCTAGTTTTATTTATACATATTAAATATATATAATTTGTAAACACATTTTGCTGAAAACCCTTTTAAACGAGCCTGAGTCCATATTTTTGCACACATCTAAATAGTTTTGCTTATTTCTATCTAATATGACTAATTATTTTCATTTGTTTGGACTCAATTAAATGAATAAAAGTATTGCTATATAACAATGATTATTCTATTCAACATAACTCTTTCGCATGTTCACAGGTAAAGGGTTCAAAAATTGCTCTTTATCATTAACAATTGAATTAAGTGATTTGTTTACACACAGTTATTTCTAATAATTCAACTTAGTATTAGTCAGTTGTTTGAAATGTCAAACAGTTCTATTTTACCAATAGACGGGACTATATGACTTGCTCCCACTTCAGGTCAGTGTGGACGTGAGAGAAATTGCAATGAACAGGTGCTCCGCATTGCCCAAAGCTCCACCATCAAATAATTTAGCGTTCTATCCAGGACACATGTGGGTGGGGATCTTCCCTCCCTTTCAGAGATGCAGTCGTTGTATTCTAAAGCCCCAGCCGACCGAAACTATAGTCAAATTGGTAATCACCGTTCAGCTTTTTACCGCGATATAATTATTGCAAGAAAATATCAAAATTAAGTCCAAATAAATATTGAAAATTGGGCTGTATAAAGATATTTTATCTACTATATTCTTAAATCCTATCTTATGTTATTTTAGGGACATAGATTTAAATAAAATAACTGCGGACTACAATCATGTGTAATTTAATACTTGTTCAAAAACCCCTGGGTAATTTACGATATACAACGTTTTTGAGTTTGACATTTAGAGCCAATTATGCAGCTCAAAGATTTTAACATGGAGTTCTTTGCTTCGTAGAGAAGCCTGTATTTATTCTATCCTCCGCTGAAGCAGAATTAATGGTACATAATTACATATATGAATTTCATAACCAGTTCCCTCATTGCTCGAGGAATGTGAGGATACCAAAAAGTAAAAAACAAACAAACAACGAAACAGATAGCTGTCTAAAATACCTCTATCTCTACTATGATCAAATAACAAGAGACATATTTATTTTACCTCCGAACATTTTTATGTCAATGAAGCGTTATGAGCAGAAAATAAAGAATAAGTTGGCGCGAAAATGAAAAGGAAATATAATTTGATGAAGACCCTAAACGGAAGAACTCAATATTGAAGAGGTAGGAAAATGACCGTCATTGTTCTCAGCAAGATCAGGAACAGGTGATTATCTTTCTGGAATAAGTATTGTTATTCGTTCATTTTGCGCACAGTCCACAATTTTTGTACTTTTTGAAATACCATAAAATGGCGACTTTTTTGAATCCTTAAAGGCAGGAACTTAATGTTAAGATACATCTAAGTGTAGTAGGGCACCTTCGGTGGTGTAATGGTTAGCAAGCTAGGCTAGACTAGCAAACCTACACAAGTGACTTCGAGTCTCATTGGGTGCCCCATTCATTTGGCCTTGTGCTAAATCGAAGAAAAGAGCTTCGTAAATTAATACATCTAAGTGTAGTAGAAAGATATTTAGAAATATACTCTTATAAAAAAAAAATGTCTTCAAATACAGAGCAGGAAATAAGTATTCGGTACTTGTAAAATATTCATCTTAATTATTTGTGTAAAACACTAAATTTGGGTCACGAAATTTCGAAAAAGAAAACGTATGATTTCTGATACGCATTGACTTTTTCAAATTTCAAGCAGCTTAATCTTACATTAGTTTTACGTTATAACCGTTTCGTGTAGACCAAAAAAACAATTCATACAGTTAACTAATGTTTTAAATAAAACATTTACGCAGCATTTACAGCAAATACACTGACATTTTCACCAAAAAATTTAACAAGCAGTTGAGAAAAATAAGTTCACGCAATGAGAAACAAATTTCAAATATACATTCTAGTGGCTATTTTACTGTAGCGGAATAAAAAGGAAGTTTTTGTGATAGTAATTTTTTTGGATCATAGATATTATCTATTTTTAGTCATACCATCCTGAATACGGCGATGTATGCAGCTAGATGAAAAGCTAATTTTTAGTTTTTAAGTGTAATACGCACCCCTACATTTTAAGCTTTAGATGGAAAAATTGCATGTTATACACGAATAATTACGGTGATATGCTCCGGATACTGATATTCATTTTAAATTTAAACAGTTATATATTAAATTATAATCAGTTTGTTTTTAACGGCATCTCAGCAATCTGGGTTTATTTTATACCAAGAGGTTTGGGAATTGCGTTCATTCTACATTCCTATTTACATTTTGGTAAATTTTTACCCTTCAACCCATCGGATTTTACTGAAAAATAAAAATCAGATTATATAGGGGGGGCGAATACATGTAAACAGCCTGAAAAAATATCATCTCTTGTTGTCAGTAATGCTTACTATATTAGCCAAAAAACAGTAGAATCTGATGTTTAATTTCCACTAAACTCCGATTGGTTAAAGGGTAAAAATTTACTTAAATTTTTTATATAGTTGTTTCGAACGAATAAGAATAATTTTCAAACTGATCTATGTAATCCATACATGGAACCTTGACAGTTTCTTTCCCTCTGGTTCAAAGTAAACCTAGGAGCAATAGCGATGGAGGTGCGCTCCAAACAGCCCAGATCACCAATATTGGAGTGTTACCATCTGATGCAGTTTAGTGTCATACCCAGGATAAATGAAGTTATTAAGAGAAATATTATTAAACATATTATAAAATAAAATATACAAGATACAGTCAGTAAACGTAAATCAACCCATATGTTTTATACTTCAGTCTTTAGTAATATTGGTCTACTTTTAAGTTACTGATCGGAGACATTTTGTAACTGTTACAAAGTCCTTCGTAATCCATTTTTTCTTTGTAAATTTTCATCCAACCTTTCTTACCAAAGCCCTTCAAACTAATAATCCTCTTTCTGTAGATGAGGCTTAGAAGACGCTCTCTCTAACCCAGGCCGAGGGACAAGACCCGCAACAACGGGTGCTATACAGTCCATTTCGAATCATAATATTACTGATAATAACTAAGGGTATAGATAAGTGGATATATTTAACCTATCACCGGATTTCCAATAAAGAATTTTTTTAACTTAGTAGTTTAACTTTTGTTTAAGTCAGACAAGGTAACTGAACCACTGAACTGAGATAATTACACAAGTTTTCAGAAATGAGAATGAGTCTAAATAACAGATATGGAAAGAGGCCAACTTACCATGTTAGACTTGGAACAATGTTATTCTGACATGTTAAAAACGTAGAAATGCTTATATTACGCTATTATCGTAGTTATACTCAGTGGTTCAGTTACGTTGATTTCGATAAATTCAATGCTTCCTCGTAATAATCGTTGTATAATAGATAATAGAATGATTGGTTAATACGTGTCACGTGATTTTTTTTTAAAAAATCAACAGAAATAAGTATTTAAATCAAACACCTGTACTCAATTCGACAATAAAAACATAAAACGACAATGCATCGTTTCATCTACTATTTCTTCATTTAGTTACAATAATTCATTATTTATTTTTATTTCTATTGAAATATATTCTCAAATGTTGACTTGGTAATGTTCTCATCTTTTTTTCTTAATGTTTTTTTTTTTTTTTTTTGCAAAGATTCAAGCACCTGACTCTCTTTAATCTTCTATTGAAGTCATATTGCGTTCTTGTGTTTGCACAATATGTCGATATAAAATGCGAAATGAAAGCAAGTAGAAATGAATAAATATTGCCTAAAGTCTGGCAGAAACAAAGCGAAAACATTGTTCAGACTTTTCGTCTATTCTTTGCAAAGAACAAAGAATATTTACATCGAGAAACAACGACGTCAGTAGACTTTTCTGTTCTTATTATTTACAGCACGAAATCCTTAGCCATTGTCAGACTAACCAATATATATCGCCTACGGTTGCAATTACAAATCAGCGTTGGGTCAGACAGTACTATCAACAACAAAAACTAAACAGACTTGAGTAACAAATTTCGATACACACTGTTTACAGTCGTTGATAAAGAAAGTGACAAAGAAATTTTTCATTAATAACAATAATAATAATAATAATAATAATTTTCTTTAGAGATTAAATTATTTGGCTAGGTAGTTAAATTTACTGCTTTTAAAATCAATGTTGTTTTCGTTATCATAAAGTTTGTCATCCAAAAGATCTTGGAAATTCTAAGAGCAGATAAAAAAATAGGTACGAGAAGAAACTGATATTACGGTAATTTACGGCATATAAGTCGACCCTTTGAGCCTGGAAAAAATCTTTTCAAAAATTGGAGTCGACCAATACGGTAGGGCCTTAATTCAAATCTTTACCACAGTTGTTAACCAGAGGTAAAAATTCGGATTTCTAACTTAAAAAGTCGACTTATACACTGCAATTAGCTGTAAATTAACTTCTTGAAAGTTTATAAAGTTACCGTTTACTAAGCAAAACAGAAAGCTTCAAACAATAGTCAGGTAGTCTAACTCGTTTACTATTTCATCACTCGAGTCACCGACGAAGTTTTTTGAGAAAGATGAATACCCTATCGACGTGGCTTAGAATATACAGACTGTGTCCCGTTGCAAATGATTAAGACACCCCAACCAATAGGATATTCTTGGTATGATACAAAACAAGCTTCTGATGGTGAAGCTCCATTTCTGGAAATCAGATTACTGAAGAGTACCTCTTCATTGTCATTACTCCCAGGTCTATTCTGATCCGGAGTGATAAAACAAACGTCCATTTCTTTTGTAGACACCCTACATATTTTTTAAATATATCAAAAGCAGGAATCCAGAAAATAAAATTATTTGTATGTATAAAATTATTTGTGATAATTTAAACAACTTTGATTGGTTAAGACAAATTTCATTGTAAAAAAAAAATATACTGGAATAATAAATTCTGACACATGCACACACTAATATATATATATTGTCATCCACAGACAGACTCTTCCGTTGTATCACAATTCATCAGTGAGGTTAGACATGTTTGATTCCCGCTCCTGGGATCGAAACCTAACTAATTCGAACGCCAGGATTCTACCTCACAGCCACGAGGAAACTAGCTCAAGCGAAGGAAATTTAAACGCTTATTTATCCTTTGTTTTGTTTACATATATCTGCTTAACGGCTACCGAGAGCTCAATTCATTTGAAGAGGCTTGTTTTACGCTAATGGCAACCATTACTTCCCTCGCTAGAGATTTCAACCCTACAGGGGAAGCATATATATATATATATATATATATATATATATACATGGGGATTACAAAGAAAAAGAAGGAAAAAATATAAAGTAGCAGTTCTTATAAGCCCTCTGACATGAAGAAAGGAGGGCGAACGCCTAAAGAAAGGGGCTTCCGAGCTTTGAAGAGATATTCAGTCACTTCAGCTGTTACGAAACCACCTTTTTATCACTCGGCAGCTAGCCGTGAGCGCACGTGCTGATTGGGTCCCGGGGTCTGATGGTCAGTCATGCCTCTTGCTAGCAAACCGTCTCTGCTAAAATACTTTACTAAAACATTCTCAAGACAAACGATGAACATCAATCTTTTAGCACCAAATGGAAACGGATGGTCCTCTCGCCTACACCAGTGATGACTTGGATTTGAAAGTTAGTTGGCTGTGAGATGGGACGAGGTAAAGACGTGAGTTGAACACTATCCACGAAGATATAAAGACTGATGAAAATTTACGAGCTTCATGATGGGAGTGGGCTCCGAAAAGGAGTTCCACACCAGCCGCGAACCTGTGAGGAGAAAACCAACGAACAAACATGTTAGAACTACCAGAAAATACAGATAGAAAATTCAAGATCTGTGTCTGCTCTTTCTTCTTTCTCGTGACATGCTGTTCTCTTTATCCAGCTAACGCGAGCGAACCTGTTTTCATACTCTCTTTCCCCCCGTGGCTACTTAAAAATTGTTGTAGCAAATAAACTTTTGCTTTAGTGAACTAAGGCAGAGTTTCGTGCCTTCCTCTACTTTTCCTATGGAGAGATTTCAACAGGTTCCGATGACTACTTAAGACATAGCGATACAACCATTGAAAGGTTCGAGAACTTGATTGTTCAAATTGCTATGCGTAGACGTAGTGGTAGAGCCGTATATTTGGTTTGTAACTTTACAACGTTTTATTTGGTACTGTTATGTCATATTTGTATGAAGTTAACAACTTGCTTACTTAGCAGGTCTGTTTCCTTGACTCAAATCGCTAATGGCAGCGTTTAACGTTATATTAAAAGACCTATCTTACATCATCGGTAACAACCTCGTCTAAAAATGAAAATTGATGGTTTCTTGTCAGTAATGTCTCCAAACTAGCCCCTCGCTGTTGCATATTCTCTCGGAAAATGTTTAATCAAGGCGTTAAACATGTCTGTTCTTTAAGTGAACAATCATCAGAATGAAAACCCAAAAAGAATACGAAAAATATTCTCATAATCTGAAAGAAATCGATTCAATTACTCATTGTCTTATTTCTAAGTTATATCAAGCTGTAATACATCCATAAGTCCTGTTGAAACTACTCATTGATAAAATTAAACATTACGTTTGTTCTAGGTAAATAGATTGTAGAGCAACTTTTTCTTGTTATTTTCAAAGTATTATGGAGAAAGACCAATTATGAAACAGAAAGGAAAAGGGATTCCAACTGGAGTAGGAGACCTTCGAAAATCTTGGAAAAAATAGTAGATGAACTGAAGATCAAAGGATAAACCAAAATCTGTTTGGTTTCTTGGGTTCCTTTGTTTAATGTCACCTCAACCTGTAATGGAAGTGAAAGTGCAGTGTGAACTACCTACTGCTACTGACAAGGTTATCCAATCTCGTCGATCGGTTGGCTGCTTCTATTAGAAAAAGAGAGGAAAATGAGCTGCCCAGCACGAGAATTAAACACACAACGACCTGGTTATGAGTGATTTTACTATTAATCTGCCATTCCTTTTAATTGGAATGATTCGACCAGTGGAGAAATAAAAAAGCACGGGCAGTTTCTCCTCAAGTAGGAAATTTTCCCCTTTATTCCTGGGACTGTAACTATCCAGAATTCTCTAGTGCTACGTGTTTGTTCCTATCAATTTGAACATTAATTACGGTGAGCAAATCTTTTAAACTGCTTGGAAAGTGAATACTAAATACACCTGTTTTTTTCTTTGTTTCTCTGGATGCTTAAACATGATGTTGCCCACCTATCGTCATTTAAAGCAGGGTCCCCTCAATTCCTATTTCTTTCGTTCGGAGCACTTGTAACATATCATAATGCAGACGTAAAGGGCGAAGTAAGGCCGATACCAGCTCCAACTGGCAATGCAGCAGCTGCAATTGGACTAATTGGTTCTTTTAACTAATGATCTTGCTTTTCTAAAGACTTAACTTTGAGTCATATCGTCTATTCCCACCAATTCTTGTCGGTACTGCCTCCCATGATCTAGCAGAACAATCACGAAGATGCTTGACATCCATATTTATGAGAGATGCTTCTGATATTCTGCCAGGAACAAATCCACAGTTCAACCCGGTACTAGTTTATGCATCTGGGATTTTTACAAAGGCACAAAATAATCCACTGCGAATGTTTTACCTGGGCTCATTTGACTTGAACTACGTTGAACCTTTATTTCTTGATGAGGAGTCTATTTACTACAAGGGCTACACCTTTCAGCAGTTGTTGCATGTCGTACTCTACTATTTCGTGGGTAAATTGGTTTACTTACATATATCCTTAAGTATTTACGGTAGTAAGAAAACCAACTTCCGCGAGGTAATATAATTTTATTGAAAAAGATAGAACATTTTGTATACTCCGGGACAAATTGAGTGGGTTTTATTAGGTAGAGTTACTGACACCCTGCCCATCAGGATTTAAATTGATTTATTTACTAAGCTGAGCCTAGTTTTACGCAAGGCAGGAAGTATGGGAACCCTGAGAAGATTTAACTAGGAAAGAATAGTCTACCAATCAAACTTGTAAACTTTTAAGCAAAACAAGGTTCATATTTCTTTCGAGTTAGCTGTCATCTGAAACTGAAACTGAACATTAAAAACAGAAATTCTGTGGAATAACCTGGATTTTTTCCTTTGAAATCTCTTTTAAAAATACATGGGAACAGATCTACCAGAAAAACAGTCGCCTGCAAGAAGAGTACTTGATCCAGCGCCAATAACCGTGCTTCAGACAACCAATAAAAGATCAGAGGAGAAATGTACACGGCGATTACGTCCGCTCTGCTCTTTAGCTACGACCACCTTTAAAGCCAGGTAACAACCAAAGCTCTTTGCATTTGCCAGTATTTTCAATGAATTTCTTTTATAATGAAAGGCAGAATTGAACCTTCCCTCTCATCGCTCATTTGGAATGGATTCGGCAGAGAGAATCACTTTTCCAACCGCATACTTTTGCGCTTTTCCAGATTGATTTGGGCCCTGGATTCCTTCTTAGAGCCTGTAGGCGTCTGCCGTATTGCTAAACATCATGAAATGCACAGTTATGTCATCGACGGAAGCAGAAACTTTCCCTCGGAGACGCCGAGGGAGCATGATTCCACGCAGGACCAGATTCGCCTTCTAATCTCTAAGCCTTCGGAGAAAGTGCTCCAAAGCGAGGACAATGGCTACAGGAGACTGATCGTTCCAATGTGAAAGGCTACAAGCGCTGTCTATTCACTTCTACTATATGTCTTGAATGCTAATTCATGCACAGAATACCTGTTTAAATCCGACAGTTTCCAAAATAGCCATTAGGAACCGATGGTCTAACAAATTAAAGGCTTTAGACTGATCCAAGTTGTTCAGCGCAATTTTAATGTTGTTTACCATATTTTCTTAAATTCGAACGGACCAACTATAAATTCTATTGAATCGAACTTCGCTTCACGGTGCCGTTCTGATAAGTTCTGATGAAATACTCACGAACAATCTCCAAATGGTTCGCTAAGACTGGTTAGATTCTTTAACTCTGTATTTAGCATCGTTATGAGCCTGTAAATATTTAGATCCTCTCAAACAGGTCTGCCACCTTTCTTTAGTCATTTCGTCACATCCTTCGTATAATGTTCATAGGTTGCTCCCGGAGCAAACCACAATGTGATCACATCTGTCAGAATATATATTTAACAATCCCTCCGCTCGAGCAGGATACGACACAAGGTCAATTTTAAGCGGAGTTTAACGGGGTTGAATTCAGAGTTTACCTTCTCCTAGACTAGTTGCCTCACCAAGGCGGAAGAGCCTAGCCTGTCCTACTATTTACCCATAGCTGGAGGGACAATAATTGGATTCATAACTTTCCCAAGGGTATTAGTGCTATGTGAAATGCAATCAGTCTAGTCCAGGATTTGAACTCGTTACACACATACATGACTTACAGCACCACGCCGTTGAAAGCAGTTTTTAACTGTATCTAAAAATACAGCTCTATAGTGTTTGATAGCCTTGCTCTCAAGGCCCTACCTCACTAAATTTACATCCACAAGATCCTCCATCGTTTCTCGGGTTAATATGTCGTCTAAGCTATTAAGATCATTCTGTTATCAAGAGTGAGCTTCTGGCAATACCAAATAGCAAAGTCCCTTAAGTTACACATAAGGGATTTTCGGCCACCTATTCCCAATAACCACCCACACTAACTCACTCAGAATTCGGTTTTCTCTCCAACACTGGAAGCCTTATATCTTCATTAGACAGGTATAGGACTTCCAAAATGAAATTGCTTTGAAGAAATATGTTAATGAAAATATTCCATGTTAAGCATAGTTATTCAGAATCCATACACACAAAAAAATAAGTAAAAAATATACTATTTTCAGGCTATTAACACACAATGTCGAATTCATTAACATCACACAACGAAGTAGAAGTATTAAAAGTAAAAAATTAACTTCAATAAAATGATATTTTGCTGGACAAATTCTAATTTAAAATCCAATATTTCATATACGAGGATCACTATATAAGGTTCCAGACTTTTTTCGTATGGGCACTTTTATTGATAGTACACACATGAAACTCAGGTCCAACAACTTCTGGAAGGCCCCATGGAAGTTCTCTTTTGTGGGCATCTCAATGACCTTCGTCACAGTCTCTTTCATCTCCTCAATTATCTCATAATGACAGCCTCTGAGCTTAGGGAATAACCAAATGTCACAGGGAGCAAGGTCTGGACTATAGGGAGGGTGACCAACTTGATGCCTATCTTGGTCAAATAGTCTGTGACAAGGATGGAGTTGTGAACAGCTGCATTGTCCTAATGAAAATGCCACTAACCCAATTTGAATAGTGCTGGCTTCTTCTGACGGAATCTCTTCCTGAACTCCTTTAAAACCTCATCATAGTAACCCTAACCCTGATCATTTGGCCAATCAACTCTGGTCTAATGACTTCCTTACTCCTCCCACACCTCTCATCATCCCTCACAGACTCCCTGCCTTCCTTGAATCTCTTATGCCAGTCAAAAATTTATGCTCGATTCATGCAAGACAGTCGAAAAGTAGTCTGAAGCATTCCATACGTTTCTGTGCATTTTTTCCAAGTTTAAAACAGAATTTTACTGCATATCGTTCTTCTAAAGTGTCCTCATGTCCAGATTGTATTTTTGAAATTCACCAGCTGTGACAATCAGGCTTTAGTAGGGTGTATTCCAATTGCTGCTGTAGCTGTTCATTCGAACCTGAAATCATAATAATTGGTCAGTCATCTCATAAGATGTATAGCAATAACACACTAAGTTTTCAAGAGTCTACGACAATTTTAAATGCCTGTACAAAAAAGTCAGGAAACTGATTGAAGGCACCTCGTATCTTGAATTATTTTATTTTGATTTGCTGATAATTCTACGAGCTTCCATGGTCCAGTTAGGTCTGAAGATCTGATGAGCACCAAAAATGTTCTGTGGTAGGCTAAAAAAATAAAAGAAAAAGAGTTCCGAAGATTCCTCGGTACCAGCAAATATGCAGTGAGCTCCTACTTTCGGTAGAATTAAACACTTACATATGTTATATTTATTAAATATTATATTGATTGTCATTGTATATTTTTGTACCACATGTAATACAATTGTAAATTATCCTTTCTTGCTTAGCTCTATGATTTTTTCTTGATCAATGGAATTTTCGCTAGTCTTGCTAGTATTTGATGTTTGTTTAAATTGAAAAGTTTGCGGATATGAAGGCTTTATTGATAAAAGTAAAAAATTACTAAAGAAAATATTTTCTTTAAAAAAGAGTGAATATAACGTAAACTGTCTATAGACAACGTTTTTCTTTTCAAATTGGTGATAGAATGAGGGACACATTTCAAATAGGAAATCTATTGAAATTATGTTTGCATGAATGTCTCCAAATTGATATCGTTGGAGGCACCCTAAAGTGCATTTTATTCATATCTAAATCCATTAAAACCGATATTTGGCACGCCATATTAGTTCAAATGGAATCTGCACCGATATTATTGCTTGTCGAAAACCATTTCTGCATGAAGTTAATTCAAATATAGATATGAACACTTGTAATTTAAAAGTATACCCATCTTTACACAACAACTGTAAAAATCTTTTTTTTTTTTTTTTTTGCTGTGTTGTTGATGGTGGTGGTAGAGTATTTTTATAGAGATTCCCACGTCAATTTTTGGATGACCTCAAATATCTGAATGCTATTTGTTTTAAATGAGCTAAAACTCTTGAATCTAAGTGTTCATCATTTTCCGATAAACAACATTTCAAAACCATTTGGCTACAGGTGTGAATCTTATTTTGAAGATGCTGGTAAAAAAGATATTTAAAAAAGACATTAAAAACGTGGGCTACTGCGTTTCTTTTGTAGATGTTTTTTGTTGTTTGCTACCTCGAGACCAAAATCGTCTGTATTTCAAGTTTTTCTTTTCTTATAGATTTATATTTGCTCTTTTCTTCCATTCCATTCTTTCGTTTTATTTTTCCTTTTATTCATTGTTATCTAAAATCATTCTTTTCGTTTGTTTTCTCTTTCCTCATTTTCTCTATCTAACTTTTAGTGTTGTTTTCCATATTCTTTAAATTCGAACGAACCGTCTGTAAATTCTTTTGAATCGAACGTTCCGATCAGTTCTGATGAGATACTCAGAAACGATCTCCAGTTCTGAAGAAAAAAGTTAGACTGATGTCTTTTTTTCAGCCGTCGTTATTCTTTCTGTCTGTCTTTTTTTCCCGTTCAGTCGCCTTTTGTTCTATTTCAGTCTTTTTTATTATTTTTCTTTTCTTTCAGTGATATTTCTTAGCTCTTCTTTTCTTTGGTTCTCTTTTTTTCCTTCACTCTTTTTTTTTTATTTGCATATTTTTCCTTGTCTTTTCTTTTTCTTTTTCTTTTCTTCTGCCTTTATTTATGTATTTCCTATCTTTTTCTTGTTTCAACTTTTTTTGTGTGTGTCCATTTTCTTTCTAAATCTTTTTTTTTTCTTTTTCAGACTTGTTTCTTTGTCCTCTTTTTCTTTTGAGGGTCGTTTTTATTTTCCAGGGAATGGAGTAGCGCCCTCCCCTACACCTGTGTTGTAGCTATTTTAAAAAGAGCCTTCAGGTCACCCTCAACTAAGGTCGCTAAGTTTACTTTGTTTTTATTTTCCTCTTTTTCTCTTCTTCGTTTTCTCTTTTTCTTTCGCTTTTTTCTTTTTGTCATTTTTTTTTTCAATCGTTTTTTTCTTCTTTTTTCTTTTTTTTTTTTCCGTCACTTTTTTTCTCTCTCTTTTTCTTAATGTTTCTATATCTTTCTCTCTCCTTTTATCGATTTTTTTCTTTCTGGCACTTTTATTTCTGCCTTTGTCTCGGTTTCTTCTTTCCTTTTCTTTTTCTGTCTTTTTCTATCCCTTTTTCTTATTTCGCTTTCTTTTATTCTCCCCCCCCTCTCTCTCTTTCTCTCTCTTTCTGTTTCAATATAGTTATTCCTACTAACGATTTTATATCTCTCACTCTCCTTCCTTATTTCTTATTGCTTGTTTCTTTTCTGACACTTCCATAGAGAAAATTCTACCTTCTCTCTTGATATTTCGTCTGGGCTCTTTAATTTATCAACACAAAATTAGCAATAGTCGATTGGATTGATCTAAAACGAAATTTTTCAAAATGGCTGCTTCATTTTAATGTAAAGTGTGACCGGAAATGAAGCCAATCTTCAGAAAAGCAGACAAGTAAAATGAAGCCAAGCTAAGATTGTAATCAATTAAAGATTGGAGGTAAAATTGTATCTTACGAAATCCAATTTATTTGGTTTAAGTACAGAATTATCAATATGCCAATATCTCATTCTTAATTGTTCCGAGCGTGAAAATATTCATATTCAGAATAATATTAAACATCATCTTTTTAGCTCGATGGGAAAATAATGATAAAATATTTTTCTTTGTTATGCCTTCTTCGAAATTTTGCATTTTTATTCTTCTCTCGCATCAACCTTTTATTTTATTAAAAAAAAAACAAGAAATTTTGCCCCAAACATACATACTATTAATGCAATATCAATATACAGAATAAATTCTGTTAAGTAATTTATCCGACAATTACCAAAAATGCCCTCATAATATCTTTTTCTTACCATTTTGTCCTAAAACCATCCAATTCAATCAAAACAGTTTTTTACACTCTAGCTCTGTTTGAGATAATTAGACAATCCGTTTTGAAACTAACTTACTATCCTGAATTATTAGCGAAAAAAAATGAAACTGTTTCGTAGAATTAGATATCAAATATGTCTGGAGTGTAAAGTTCCTGCTTAAAAATGACTGTCATAATTTAAAATTCAATTAATTATTTTAAAAATTTCAATTAGATCACCACACATTCATCTTTCTTGTAAAGTAGTTCATCCTTATTTCTTTAATCACTCCCTGTCACTGAAATATTTTTCTCAGTTTATTATTTTTGTCACTTTTCTTTGTCAAACACTTCAATTTCCATGTCTCGATACTGGATCCCCTGCTTGTGTACAATACATATTTACGCAGAGTCTAACAGGTTTGACTTCAGAGTTTTCCTTCTCTTAGACTAGTTGCCTCACCAAGGCTGAAGAACTCAGCCTGCCCAACTATTTATCCATAGCTGGAGGGAGAATAATTGGATTCATTCCTTTCCCAAGAGTATTAGTTCTATTTGAAATGCTATCAGTCTCATCCAGGATTTGAACTCGTGTCGCCGTGTCAATTTCCTACGACGATAACTATTACACCATGGGCACCTCCTGGCTTGTGTACAATATTCTATACGAGATCTTCAAAGAGTTTTATAAATTTCTCAAACAATAGTAGACTTCCTTGAAATACAAATTCTAACCATCCTGCCAATTTCCTCTTGATACAATAAACAAAATGATTGTCAACTTTAAATGTATCATCAAAGCCAAATCCAAAATCGCATTCCACAGCTACTTTTAAAATTTTCCCTGTTGCTTATTTCATATTCATCGTTACTATTTCTGGATCCAGTATGCTGTACTTCACATTTTTCTCTCTTAAATATTAATTTCCTCTATCTTCCCAAGATCTATCAGCGTTGTTTCTTTAAATAAGAGTCACAGAAGTAGTTTAATATTATAAGCATATCGTTTTGTCTGATTTTATATCAGTAGCTAAGTGATTTATGAATATTAGAAAAACAAACGTCTCAGTATTGATCCGTGAAAAACATTGGTTAATATATTCTGTGTTTCAGAATAATTGTTATTAGCGTTTTATCTCCTTTCTTGAAAAAGGTGGGTGGTATCTTAAAACCACCATTGAAATCATAGTTTTCGTTAGGTTTGAACACCAAACTCCGGGCCCGTTTTAAGCTCACAACAACTTCAAGAACAAAAATTACTCAAAAGCATATCTATAAACTTAGATATAACTACTTAGCTGGTTTTATATATATATATATATATATATATATATATATATATATATGAAAGTTATAGATTTACATCAATTATTGTTCAACACGCAAAATTGAAGTATATATTTTTTCGGGTTTTTTTTCAAATTATCCAAACATTGAAATCGAGAATTCGCGTCGACTTGTGTATGAGTAATAACTTTCTGATCTTGAAATTTAACCCCCTAATTGGCTGAGGCAATAGAATATGCCGACCACCTCTTTGCAAAGGGATGAGACACCTCAACAACGAATAATGCTGCCTGTTGGCTGTGGGTGGTAACCCGTAATTCTGATGAATGAGCAATCCATGACTCGGCAACCAATGTGGGTACGGGACTGTAACACACTACTTTGCCACTTACTGACCAAGATTGGTGGTTTTGAGTGGCCTTATCTAATCATTGGCTGGTCATGTGAAGCCTTCGTACCGATAGGATTGAGTACCGACAGTATTCCTCAAATTGTTCTTTCGTTTTGTCAGCTAGGGCTGCAGAATACGCCAATTGCACCTCCGCTGAGGGGTAACCCCCAATGAGGCCAAATGTTGGCCATAAGTCGGTAGGACAGAATCCTGGTGGTTGAGAAGTCATTGATCCGGCGACAGAGGAGGGGTCTGTGACTTATAACACACCATTTTGGCTCTTACTTGGTCTGACGAGCGGTCGGATTGGCCCGATCCGATCAATCGGCTGGCCATGTCAAGACCTATCACCAATATGTATTATCCCAACCGTACTTTTAAATCCGCACTCGCAGCAATTTCCCAACCCTTATATATAAGGTGCTTGAAGATGGTGACTGAGGGTCAATTGAGTTAATAGAATAGGAAATTAAATAGTGCTGAGAATCTAAAATTTGCAACGGCTCTAAAACCTACCCGAAGCTTGAGTATACTGGTCATGTATCCCTGTCTCAACCAAGGCGAATGGGGTTTTCCTCTTGGTTTATTTCCAACCCAACTTGGACTAAGAGTGGGGGAGCACAGGCCACCGACAAATATACAGCATCTATGGCGTCTACAAATTAAAAATAAAAAACTAAACCTGTCAGAATCAGACTCACAGTGTGAGGCAGCAAACTTCCCCAGATTCATTGTTACTGAATATTTGGAGGAGGGATGCCAAGTCAAATTCTCACCTTTCCTCATAGAAAATCTTATTTCTACAAGGGCTACACCGAAAACTGTTAAGAAAACTAGGAAGGGAAATATGCTAGTCGAGGTGGACAGCTGGAGTCAGGAAAAAACATATTAAAAGTAAAAATTTTTCATACGACGAAATGCAGAGCCTATCTGCATGAGTAACTCAACACTTCCAAAGGAGTTATGAGGAGTAGGGAGTTGGCAATGGCAACAGAAAAGTAGATAGCATCAGCCCTGTGAAAATAGGGAGTTATAAATATAAGAATCTCCATTAGAAAAGGCGAAGTACAAACCCAGACTGCCACTTACATCCTGAAATTTAATCAGCCCCATACTCCCAAGGAGATGAAGATCGACAATTGTCTTCAGAGAGTCAAGTAGTATGCCCCAGTGCACCCGAGTTCCTTCAAATGCCAGACATGGACACCACAGGGAAGAGGACGACAGACATGTGCCAAATGTGGTGAAAAGGACCTGGAGCACTCGGAGGAAAATTGCTTGAAGCAAATTAAATGTGCAAACTACCGACAAGATCATCCAGCTTATGTAAGATCTTATGATGTTTACAAAAAGGAAATACTTGAGGTGAAACACAAGAGGAATGTGTCCTTCCTGGAAACAAGGAAAATTGCAGTGAGCTACATAGGAGAAAACAGCTGCGCCTCTGTTGCACGAAGAGCGGATACAACCAATCAAGACAACAAATATAGAACACTCTTGGAGAAATTGATCCAGTTGCAGCCGAATAATTGGCCACAGTTTTAAGAGCACTTGAAAAAACTACACTCGGCTGAATTAAGCACCCGCTCAGCAACAGTATGATAAGGCAGAAAGATCCAATGTTATAGGTCAATGAAAAAAACACGTAGGATCTACCACTCCAACACGAACTTCTCTTAAAAGTGCAAAATCTCCAACAAAACAGCTGTTATATAAGTAACCAATACGTCCACCAAAAGCCATTAAAAAAGACTAAAAACTTGTCTTCCATAAAACATGAACAACTGAATTGTTCGAAATAAAAATGTTTGACTAAACTGAATAGCTTGAAATAGAAATGTTTTTCACAATTAAAATGTGTATTCATGCTAAACTGAATTGTTTTAAATTGAACTGATTATTTGTATAAAAATGGATTTAGCATTAAATAACCCTCAAAAGTTGATTTGCAATAAAACCCAACAAACCAACCAATCTAGTCAACATTTGTAGGTAATCTTATGTGTAAATATTTAACTGAATACAATGAAATGAGCTCTGAATCGTTTAAAAATGTTTACAAATCATATCTTTAACATATGTGTATGTATAAAGAGGATTGGGATTTAAACAACCTACAAGGGTTGATATGCCATAAAACTGAATTAATCAAATTATTCTTGTAGTAAACAAACATTCAGCCCTTTTTTCTTTTAAAGGAGCAAGAAAAAAACAAGACTTTAAAATTACAAGGTATGACACTAAACTTCTGCTGATAGTGCCACCCTAGTCTCAAAGTCAATCACATCACCCCCAGGTCTACTGTAACCTGTTTGGGTCCCATCTATAGATCAAATAGAAGCGTTTAATACTAAAGTTAAATTGGAATACATGAGATCATTTAACTGTTATAAAACAAATAGTTACTATTAAATAGATTTATAAGTCTTAAATAGGAATCAATCAATACGACGAAAAAATGAATTTTGATATATTTAAAAATAAACTTACCAAAAATCTATTCGCTTAGGAATCATGTCTATAACAGAAACAGGATTTGGCATTAAATAGCTGTCAATAGTTGATGTACCAATAATCAAACAACTAACATCAAAATCTAAATATGGTAGGGAGGACTACATCAATAAATTCCAAATATTACTGATGAATTTTTACCATAAATCAAACCTCGTGAAGACTTACGGCTGCGTAGTTAGAAGGGCTTCGAATATACTTGCTCTATCCTCTTCAGAAGAAGGGACATCCTGGGTATTACAATAAAGTTTATCTGTTTGTGAGGCTGCGCTGTTGGATCTCAGGGAAATGTGGCGTGCTCTTTCATTAGCATCACTCCTGGGCCCACTCTGACCAGAAATAATTGTACCTCTTAGGAGCCAATCTATGGGTTATGTAAATCTTAGAATTATTCCTATTCAATACCTGATAGCGTATAACTGTGTATAATCAGCTGTTTTAAGAATACTTATTTGACGTTATAATTGTTTTGGAGAGAAGTCTTCATGGCAACATCCAAGTAAGCAAGAGTGAACACCAGTTGATAGATAGCGTTCACTCTCGGAATAAAAACCACCGAGAAAGCTATGATCCCCCAGCGAAGTTCTAAATAGTAATACAACTATTCTGCCAGGATATTCCTTTAACAAAGCGACCAAACCAAACCTATTGTAGTTTACTAATTATTAATTTATTTGTAGTTACTTTAAACCATATAACTGTGTGCAAACGAATGATTATTATTAAATAGAAATAATCACTTCAAAATCTAATAATTAATACAAGATAAGACTATTCAAAACTGTTGCAATAAAACTCTGCAAATTATTTGTGTTACCATTAAGGGTTTTCACTCTGAACTGTCTAGCAGGACACATAGCGTAACGGTTATAGGCGTTGGTTCCCTAAGCTTCTAAGGAGACAATCATCTGGAGGTTTCAGATTCAATCCTGACTGCAGGCGAGTAACAATACAGGAATACTTAACACTTGTACCCGGTTATGGCTAACGGAATCAGAACATGCGAGCCCCGTGGATTCAATAAAGGATGTAGTTCGAAGTTACGTGAAGGTTCCCGAGTTCGACAAACACCTGAAGAAGGCCGGAGGACATATCAGCCGAAACGTTGTGGAAATAACAATAAAGATGACAATAATAGTCCAAAAACCTTTTATGATAAAAATCATCAACCTTTGTCTCAGAAATTTTGACAACTAGTATTTGTGTTACGTTGGAATATTTGATATCATATAGCCGTGTGCAAAACCGCTAACGTACCTCTAGAAAATATTTAAATATGAGCCAACAATGTACACAGTTCTTTAATCACTTTGTTTGGGATAAAGCCTTTCTAGAGGAAATGCCATTAAAATCAGTAAATCGCACTAAGGTTTAAGATGGTGAAAGTGTTGGTCACTAAAGTCAAGCTGTGATGAGCCTACTTAGATTGGTGACTATATTGTAATAACTTATTCTGTATGCATGCAAAATTAATCAAAGCGGGATTTAACATCTCTTCTCAAATATGATAGGCTAAGTTTTGCAAAAGTCACCATAAAAAGTGACACCCACCCAATACCTATATATACATTCATTTAAATTGGTTCGATTGAGAAAAGGTTAGTATGGATTCCGTGTAAGGATGACATTCGTGAAAATTTTTGTTTGGGATTTTTGGGAGATGTTCATGGTTTAACAGTTTTCTATGTATGAATTGGAAATTCACTAAGCTTCTTGCTTAGATGTGGCACAAGGCCATATGAAAGGGGCACCCAATGAGACTCGAACTCACTCGTGTAGGTTTGCTAGTCGAGCTTGCTAACCATTACACCACCAGAGGCGCCCTTTCTATGTATGAATTGGACACGGTGACCCAAGTGTAAATCTTAGACGAAACTTTGGAAATTACAAGATACTAATTCCCTTGGAAAATATATGGTTTGTTTTACGACGTATCAACCATTTCTGCTGATTTAATGTCGAATGAAGTAATTTTGGTATCGTTTCGTTTTATGGCATATCAACCATTGTAGGTTATTTAATGTCAAATCCATTTTTATACATACAAACAGTTCTATTTTTAAAAATTCAATTTAGCATAAATACACAGTTCAGTTCTGTTTACCCCTTTCAGGTGGTACCACTGTCAGTCAGAGTATGTATCACTAACAATTCAATTAATCATCAATTATTTGTTAACAAAAAGTTAAATGCTCGAACAGTTCTATTTCAAGCAATTCAATCTAGCATGCCATTCGTTTGGACAGAGACCTGTTTCTCAAAAAATAGAGAAATTACCTAGAATCTGTTATGGTTTCCTTCTTGTTTCAACAGCTTCGGAGACTGAACGGAAAGAATAAGACAATGGAAGGTCGAAACGCTAAATTGTGTTATTGTATTTTCCTATCCGAAAATTAGCAATCCTCGGTGAAAACGCTACCAGGCACCTGCAGTGTCGATTCAAAAATGTTCCTTCTTTGGTTATGGTTAATCGTAATATCTTTATTAACAAAATACGAGTATTTTTGCTTGCATATAACGGTTAATATAGTTATATTTTTCATCATTAGTATAGCAAATTCAGTACAAATGTTACGTTTCAATTATACATAAAGTTTTATCTGATAAACCTTTTACAGTTGAAAATACTGCATTTTTATGCCCCCCTACAGCCGACGATTTGCCATCATCGATATATGAACTGTCGCTGTCAACGCAGCACTTTTGGGTGGGTTACTTTGTTTGATGGCATATCAACCTTCGTGAGTCACGTAATGCCAAAGCCATCCTTGTAGAAATAGAGTATAAGTACTATTTAACGTTCACCTTGGAGGGATAAGTGAGTTCGTAGCTTTCTCGAGGGAATTAGTCCGAAAGTGAATGTAATAGCGCAACTGCAGTTCGAACTCGCTTACTTCGATGTCACAGTTTAGCACGTTAGCCACTATACCATAGGTATTTCCAAATACTTTATGAAAGATAAAATAAATCAAAAGTATACATGGTATATAAAATTGTAGTGTAATGGTTTTCATCGTAGGAAATGGTCGATGACTCGCAGCCGAATCCTGAACGAAGCTATTTGCATATCACATAATACTAATGCCCTTGGGAAAGGAATGCACCTAACCATTCTCCATCTAGCTATTGACCGAGCTCTTTCACCAGTATAACAGAAGGAAGATTGTGAATTCAAACCTTGTTAAAGTCCGCTTAAATATTAACCTTGTGTCAGATTCTGTTCGTGCTAACAAGAATGTTATATATATATATGGTGTCTAACCAGTTATTTGATATATATAGAAAAGCTTATAATTATTAGATTACTGAGAATTCATATCAGGGACAAGTAATTTCCACTGAATGCTTTCCTCAATATTCTCTCCCTCATCAGTATCAATCGATTTGGTTTTAGATGACTTCATATTTCGATTTATTCCAGACTTGAGAGAAGCTTCAAACGAACGTCTATTATTAAAAACCCAAGAGGCATTCTTCATTTCCTAGAAGACTCGAGGAGAATTTGGTATTTCTCTCTTCCACGTTCTTCGAATTAGATTCATTCGTCTTGGACAATAATCGCTTCTAAGGCAGATATTTATTTAAATCCTGGACATAGAGAATACTTTACTAGCATATAAATGCACTTGATCGTCTAATGGCAATTGGTTAAGTTTGGTTTGGCTTTATGGAATATCAATTATTGCTGGTTATTTAATGCCAAATCCTGTTTGGATATATATATATATATATATATATATATATATATATATATATTCAATATATTAATGATTTGTAAACACATTTTGTAGATAATATTCTTAAACGAGCCTGAGCTCTATTTCGAACAAGGTTAAATGGTCTCAAGTATATAACAGTCACAATTTAATATCACCTTTTTTTTGCACAAAGTTTCTCCTATTTGACCCTTAGATAGGACCCTATCAGATGCTACCACTCCGGGTCTGAGTGGATCTGAGAGCAATGGCAATGAATGGATACTCCGTATTACCCAAAGTTAGAGCCTCGCCATCCGATGGTTTAAAGTCATGACAAGACACTCGTTGGGTGGGGGTCTTTCCCTTCAGCAGTGATGCAGTCGGTGTATTCTAAAGCCCCAGCCAACTGAGATGGAATTTGTTAGGGTGGATACCCCAATAAATGAAAATATCCATAAGATATTGTTCATAATCAGCAAACTGCTTACCGGAGAAGCTCTCTGGAAGCAAATGTTTTCTAGGCTTGATCTTAAGTGCACCTCAGTGATCGGTGGAGAAAAGTAGGTCCATTGTTACCAAACATGAAATCTGCCATTACTATATATATATATATATATATATATATATATATATATATATAAATTCATTAATTTATAGCGGAAAAAGTAAAATAAATGACTGAATAAAAATCCAATCAACAAATTTATATTTATTTCTTTAAATTGAGGGAAAAGTTTGCTGAAAAACAAAATTACAAAATCTTTTCTTGTTAGCAAATATAAAACGAGTAAGACCTTGATATTTTTTAAAGATATAGTTAATATTCGTGCACTGAAGTATAGCAGTAATTGTTGGCTTAAATTAAAAGAAAATACATAGTTCGTGTGAGTAAAATTCTTTGTAACTTAGAGTGGCTATGTAGAGAGAGAATAATTTAGGACCAAAATTTAAGTCTGTATGCCAGCAGCTCACGAGATAGTTCTGTAGTTGTAGTAGTTGTAGTATCAAGTTTATGTTAAAACTAACGCGTACGGTAGATAAGTAGAGTTGAAATGAAATGCAACTTGAAGGAAAAGAATGAAGGTTTTCGCTCTAAAGAAATAATCCGAAATATATTTTGTAATATAATGGCCGAGGGATTTCGTTTTGTGCCTTTTGGTTTTGTTAGGCTGAGAACCTTTCGGCTCAGTGCATGGGTTACTTAGGTGCAACATTAACGCAGGTGTTCGTGCGCGCGCGCGCACGCAGAGCGGACGTGTCGCTCAGAGATGTCAAAATAGCTCAGATGGGAAACAGGGTTACAGAGTGCGGGTGACGTCAGGCACCGGAAGCGCGCGGAGGATTTTGGAAATTTGAAGAAAGTAGAGTAGAGTTGAGACTAGACACCGGACGAGACGGTTGACTTTCGCTTGCTCGCGGAGGCCTGTGGCAGGTGTCGCACGATATGGGGGGTGGCAGATAAAAAAGGCCGGAATAGAAAGAATGTTCCTCTCTCTCTCCTTATGTCGAAAAAACTTTAAACTCAAAGGTAATAAAAGGGTTTCGTACCTGAACTGAGAAGTCGTAAGTGTTTTTCGTGTTTCGAGATTCCTATGTTATATGTATATATGTTATGAACATCCTACGTACATTTCGCATATTCATGTATATGGCTATAGTACAATTTCAGTAAGTAATAAATCATTATTTTCTGTTAACCGAGTAAGCATAGACAAATACATACTTACAGAAAAAAAAGGTTTTTCGCTTATTCATAGAATTTAACTAGGCTTGAAATTTGTTTTTAAAAAGTTATTTTGCTATGATATTAATCTGGAAATAAATTGTATTTTTAATATTTTTGGAGAGAGAAAATATCTAAAATCATTTTGGGTTTTTATCCTTCAATCTTTTTTGCGGAAACCAAATCAAAGTAACGAGAAATTTAAAAACTAGAATATATTCGCTGGTTGTTTAATTAATTCAAAATCACAGATATAAAATTACAGTTTCTCAAGCCTCCATGAAAAATTCACATTTTTTGATATGGAAATCAGTCAAGTTTCAGCAAATACATGGTATAGACATCATATATATATATATATATATATATATACTCACCTACCCCCGTAGGGTTGAGTTCTCTGACGAAGAAGTAATCGTGTTGCTATTAGCGTTCATTGCAAGCCTCTTCGTATACGAATTGAGGTCTCGGCAGCCGTTGAACGGATGTATGTAAACAATAGTAATTTTGATTCATAACCGTTTAAAGTTTACTTCGCAGCTAATGGCTCCTCGTGGCTGAATGCTTAGAGGCTTTGACTTGGCGTTTGAGTCAACCGGGTTTCTATCCCAGCTACTGTCTAGCCACACTGATGATCTGTCTGTGGGTGACTATTGATATATATATATACATATATTGCTTTGGCTAGAGACGATAAAACTGTCTTTTTTTATGATCTTTTTTCTCGTTTTCTTGTTAGTTTCTTTGTGTCAAGATCCGTTTGATAGAAGAGTTCCAGATAGTACTGCTCCCAAGCGTACTCAACATCTACTACAGCTAATATAAAACAATGTCATCGGTAGAAATAAAACAAAGTCCCTTAAATCCCATTACCTCGTTAAAGACAAAAATATGCTATTTACAGTCCACTAAATAATGATAGAGCGCATAGAGTTGAATTGATGCATTCTTGAGAAGAATTAGCTAGTTAAGATCAGCTTCAAGAATTCTCAACGAATTTTTTTAGATATTTCAAAATCTCATATCGCACATCTCTTTTCAGAGAGTTTGCTGAAAATACCAAATATCACATCTCTTTTCAGAGAGTTTGCTGAAAATACCAAATATCACATCTCTTTTCAGAGAGTTTGCTGAAAATACCAAATATCACATCTCTTTTCAGAGAGTTTGCTGAAAATATCAAATATCACATCTCTTTTCAGAGAGTTTGCTGAAAATATCAAATCCGGCGATGTGTAATAGTTCACTTCAAATACTCATACAATTCGCCTGACACAATATACTTTTTAGGAGAAGCACACAAAAAAGCTTTTTTTTTTTGTATCTGTTGTATTCCAGAGTTTAAGGAAAAGAAATCAGAAAGCCTTTTAAAAAAAGCCTGCAAACAAGTCCCTTGAGGTTCACATAAATAGAGTGATAATGAATAAACTGAGATAGATAGATAGATAGATAGAAAGAAACAGACTGAGAAAGAAAAATGCCAAATACATGATAATAAGAATGGGATCTAGATACAGATAGAAAAAAAAACATAGATGATTAGATAATTAACTCACACAGACACATACATACACACGCATACACACACACACACACACACACACACACACACATGCATAATTTATATGTACAAGAGGATTTACTTAGCGTTGCCTGGGTGTTGAATATTTTAAATATAATCAAAACAGTACATGGACTTACGTAATTTGTTGATTATCACGTTGTATATATATATTATTTACTCATAATATTGTTTATTTACATATTACTAATCCAGATTTTAATAGTTGGTCAGTCGACCATATTTATTCCAAATGAACTCGATGATCAATTTTTTTAGTGTTTATTATCCCTCATAAGATATTTTCCATACTAACAGTTTTTAGATGTTTTTAACTGCAACAATATTGATTACGAAAACATTTAATTTCATTGAGGAAGGAACTCCCACAAAAGAATTTCATATTATCTGTAGTTTCATCTTGAAATCAAGCTATCACATCATCATCATCATCATCATATCGTGCCGCTAGCACGGATATCCCTGACCCTATCTCGCCACTTTTCCCTATCGTTCATCACCTCTGGAAGGTCTTCAGGGCTACATGCTGTATCCTCACATAGCTGCTCTATGTATGTTCGAGCTGGTCGTCCTGCTTTTGCTCGGCCATATGTGGGGGTCCATAGGAGTACATCACTTATTAGCTAGTCCCTGCTTCTCCAGCAGTGTCCTGCATGTATGTTTGGTTCGTCTAACTTGGATATTTTTCTTGATGAGAGGCAGGTGGCCGTATAGTTGGTGTCTTGTGGGATGTTGCCGCCAGAACTTGTTCAATATTGCTCGCAGCATTCTTGTGTAATTGCCGTGTAGCTTCTTCTCTAGCCGTTTTGTTCGCGTCTAAGTAGTGCATCCATTTAGCAGTATCGATACGACAGCTGCCTGGAAGAAACTGCGTTTTATTTTATTAAACCTAACCAAGAAAAAGCTATCACAATATTTGATATTAATGGAAATTCAGTTTGATAATAGGGATTCTTAAACTGAAAAATAAGTCATTTCTGCATCACGAATTTCAAAAATGTATAGTTCAAGAGACTGCCTCAAAATTATTTCATGTCATCTTAAGTTTTGTTAAATGTTTAAATATCATCATCATCATCATCATCATCATCATCATCTCGTGCTATCAGCACGGATATCCCTGACCGTCTCTCTCCAACCCTCCCAATCGTCCATTGCTTCCAGTAGGTCTTCAAGGCTGCATCCTGTATCGGCACAGAGCTGCTGTATGTAGGTCCGAGCTGGTCGTTCTGCCTTTGCTCGTCCACGTGAAGGGGTCCGCAGGAGTAGTTCGCCAATGATCAGGGAGACCTGGGTTCAATCGTAGGTCGCATCATACCAAAGTCTTTAAAAATGGTCCTTGATACTTCGTTGCTTAACACTCAGCATTATAAGGTACGTATCAAGGGTAAAGTGGAGCAATCCAGGGAAAGTAGTAGCGTCCTACCCTACACCTCGGTGTAGTAGCTATTGAAAAGGGAGCCTTCTGGTCGCCCTCGACTACGGTCGTTAATTATAACAATCAAAATATTTTGCTTTGTATGAATACACTGTTATTTTAGCGTGTGGTTAGAAATAAATCGAGACTAAAGACTACCAGCGGGACTGCAATGTTTTAAAGCTTTTGCATTTTTCGTTTCTATTTATAATTTACACGCTCTGATGGAGATTTTAAAAACTGAAACTTTTATCTTTGGCGAATATATCTACAAATAAAATCATTCTCTGAAGACCTATTTTTCATCTCTATACACACACACACACACACACACATATATATATATATATATATATGGGGAGCGTGCGCAAGAAAGACGATGTATTTTTTAAATTGAGTTCTAATTTCTTCATTTGTATATAGTACAATTCTTTTTACCATCATCATCTTGTCGTGTCATCAGCACGTATATCCCTGATCCTCTCTCGCCACCTCTCCCTATCGTTCATTACTTCCGGTAGGTCCCGAGGTGTACGTCCCGTATCCTCACAGAGCTACTGTATGTAGGTTCGAGCTGGCCGCCCTACTTTTGCAAGGCCATGTGAGGGAGTCCATAGGAGTACATCACTTATGAGCTCGTCCTTACCTCTCCAGCAGTTTCCTGCATGTCTGGTTCTGAGAATTTTTTTCTTTTTTCTCAAAGTTTTTTTTTTCTCCTAAGCCACTCACTTTTTGTTGCCTAATATTCCTGTTTTACTTTTTACGCTACACCCATTTCACTTGTCTACATTGATTCATAAGTAAGCCAATTAAATTTGATCTCAGCTTTATAATAGATTTCTATTGCCTTCATTTCCTCTCCCTCGTATTTTGAGAACTATTTAAATCATTGATTTTTTACTGCGAAATTTATATAATTATAGACGAGCTATGGAGAACAAAGGAACTACTCTTTTATCAATATCCATGTCATCTACATATTTATATTTTCGTCTGTTGAATTCACCGACTGTATCTCTGCAGAGGGGTAAGTCTCCCTAACGAGTGTCCTGGTTATGACACTAAATAATCTGATGGTGAAGCTCCAGTAATGCTGGAGCTTTGGGGAATGCGGAGTATCCCTTTATTGCCATCGCTCCCAGGTCAACCCTGGCCTGGAGTAGTAGCACCTGATTGGGTCCAATTGTTCAAATAGAACAAAAACTGTGTGCTTATACTAAACTGATTTGGTTGAAATAGAACTGTTTCGATAATTAAACTGTGTACGTATGCTAAACTGAATTTTTTTAAATATAACTGATTTTACATTTAATTGTGTGTAAATAAATAACTGATGTTTAATTTAATTGTTAGTGATAGATTGCAATACTTGAAACCATTTAACTTCGTAGACTAGACTGAATAGTCTAGTCTTGCAATAGAAAGGTTTTGGGCATTTAAACTCTTTACTTATGCTAAATAGAATTGTTTGAAATAGAACTGTGTAAACGTATAAAAACGGATTTGTCGTTTAATAGCTTATAATGGTTGATATGTCATAAAACTAAACTAAACCAAACAAAACCAAACTAAACTAAACTAAACCAAATTTTGTCTCATGTGAATATTAAAGAGTTAGTGTTACTTCTTTTGGATCAATAGAAAATACGTATCTTCCTTCGGAATTACAACTGGGATACACTGTATTCCCTTAAAGATGGAAATATGTGTCCTTCTCCCAATAAACTTCAGGATCTCATGGATATCACACTAAGGTATGTGATGGTAACTCTTCAGTCGTGGATTTTTTGAGAATGTGGAGAATATCTCATTCCCATTACTCTTAGGCTGGCTCTGAACCAGAGGGGTTGAACCTGTTAGAAATTCCATTGATTTTGTGATTCGATTTCGTTTCCTCTTATGGTGGATGGGATGCGAGGAGTATCGAATCAAAGATACGAGAAGTGTCCAGTCCCTAAAAAAACCAAAGAAGCTCCTGTTGTCCGTTGTCTATTTATTCCTTTTTTCACGGCTTCAAAGACTGAAAAGCGAAAAAATAAAATAAAAGGTCTAAAGTTAAAATTAATTATGCTTTTTTTTCTGTATTTTTCCACTTCAACCGACAATTAACCGTCACGAAAATGACAGTGATTGATGACTTCTTAGAAAGACAGAGTCTCTTTAAAGGTATTGACACACTTTAGTCATAGATGATAGCAATATCTTTACAAAGAAAAAAAAAGATTAGTTTTCCTTGTTGATAGCTATTGATATAGTAGCTTTATTATTATTATATACTCTTTTAGAATTTTTCACATCAGCTTTAGTTGATGGTTTTTCACTGGAGTTTGGGTGAAAGCAATTCTCCTCAAGTCTCCAGGACTATTCTCAGTATTCTGGCTGTCTTCAATAATGTTGTCGTTTGGATGGTCTCCACTCGCCCGCCAACTTCCAAATCCTCCATTGGCGGACAAGTGGAGACCATCCAAACTAATAATATATTATTATCATTATTATTATTTTACTCCTTAGTGTATTTTCCCGCCAAAGTTAGCTGATGTTTTTTTCTCCTCAAGTTTCAAGGACTCTTCTCAGTATTCAAGCGTCTCTTAATAATGCTTTCTCTGGATGGTCTCCATTTTCAGTAATTTAGGGATTGTTCCGAACACACCAATTAGAATTAGCATCACTGTCACCCTCATATTCCATAGTTTTTGGTTCTCAAGCAAGGTCTACATACTTACCTCTCTTTTCACTTTCTTTTATTTTCATTCTGTGGTACGCTAGGACAGCAAAGTCCACTATTCGGCAACATCTCTTTCATTTTATTTTATTTTATTTCATTTATTTATGTGTTTATTTTTGTTGACTATCACTAGGTCTGGTCGTCTGGCCGAGATTTCGTGATCCTTTTGTATCTCAAAATCCCAGAGAAGTTTGTTCGTCTCATTCTCCAGGGCTGACTCTGTGTTGTGTATATACTATTTGTTCGTATGGCCAAATTTAAATTTCTTACACAATTCCCAGCGGATCATTTCCCCCATCCAGTCATAGTTGGTTATTATAGCGTTGTTTTATGCTGCTTTTAGAAGAAATTCAGTTTTTCTCGTAAGATTTCCCTTTCTTAGCAATGTCCAAGTTTTTTCGTGTGAGATTTCGCTCGATTTTAGCAGGAAATATACATATATGCGAGTTTTTCAGACTAGCATTAGATGGACTTTTACTCGAGTGTGGGAGCAAGTTTCTCAGGATTCCAGGACTTTTCTCAGTATTCTAGCCAATAGCCACAGTGCTATAATTTGAATGGTCTTGATTTTTTCTCCGATTTTCAAATCTTCTAACCTCTTTCTAATGTTTTCGTGACCGTTTGGAGCGCGCCAATCACAGTTGGTATCGCCGTTAATCATATGTTCCACAGCTTCCTTCTCGAGCAAATTCAAGTACCAGTCTCTCCTTTCTTTATTTTAAAATCTCACTGGACAGCAACGTCCACTTTATGATAGATTTTCTTTTATCTTTTTCTTTTTTTAGTTAATTATCATATAGCCATGTTGTATCTTAAAATCCAAGAAATTTTCATGCGTCTCATTCATTTGGATGTATTCTGGTTTGTAAAAGTGCCATTTGTTCGTATGGTCAAATTTCAATTTCTTGCATAGTTCCCAGTGGATCATCTTCAACACCCAGCAAGTTTGCTACTGTCGTTTATTATGTGAATAATGGTTTCGAGTCTATCATCGCATACCCTACACTTGCTATTTTGTGGCCTATTATCTATTTTCGCTTTAACATAATTGGCCCTTATGGTATGGTTTCGGTTTAGTATTATTATTATTAGAAGTAGTTGTAGTAGTAGTAGTAGTAGTAGTAGTAGTAGTAGTTGTAGTAGTAGTAGTATTTCCAATACAGCCGTTGTTTTTGAATCGTACATCTGTTTTAATCCGGTAGACAATACCAAAATTGAAAAGGTTTTTTGTAAATTTTGGAGAGACTTTTGCTATTCTTCTTTCTAATGATCATACAAAAATACTTGTTTTCATTAAAAACTCCCTATTCATAATAAAAAAGATTTTTGTATTACTTTTTAACGCTTTAAATTCTGATATTTTGCCTTTTTCTACATTTGCTTAGCATGGACGCTAACAAAACGGCTGGAGAAGAAGCTAGACGGCAATTACACAAGAATGCTGCGAGCAATCTTGAACAAATCCTGGCGGCAACATCCCACAAGACACCAACTATACGGCCACCGGCCTCCTATCACTAAAATGTCCAAGTTAAACGAACCAGACATGCAGGACACTGCTGGAGAAGCAGGGACGAGCTCATAAGTGATGTTCTCTTATGGACCCCCCCATATTCCGGGAAAAAGCAGGACGACCAGCACGAACATACATTCAGCAGCTATGTGAGGATACGGAATGTAACCCAGAAGACATGCCAGAGGCGATGAACGATAGGGAAAAGTGGCGAGAGAGGGTCAGGGATATCCGTGCTAGTGGCTCGACATGATGATGATGATGATGATGATGATGATTTCTAATGAGGTTAAATATTGTTAATGAATAAGTCTACTTGTTTCCAAAACATTTTCCGCAACTGATGCAAAAACATGAACGAAAGACAATTAGAGCAAACGAGGCAGAGAGAGACAGAGAGATGAAAGAGGGAGTTCCTCAAATTTTTGAAGTTCCATGTTGGAAATATAATTAAAATAAAGTCTTCTCCATGTTACACCTACGAATTTCTTTCCATTGAATAGACAGCAATTTCCTATGGTAAAATTGTATCATTTTAGTTGGAGGACAAAATAAGAAAAATAAATTACTCTTTTATGCAATAGACAGTGATCCCAATACGAAATCGGTAAAATTCTTTATAATTGAAATACTATATATATATATATATATGTAGGTATGGATGGATGGATGTATATATGAGCAAAACTCCACACACACGTGCGCACACACACACACAAACACGTACATATGTGTGTGTATTTTATGGGTGTACTTGTTGATGAGCATAATTGCGTACACATACACACACACTTGTATATATATATATATATATATATATATATATATCTGTGTGTGTGTGTGTGTGTGTGTGTGTGTGTGTGTGTGTGTGTGTGTGTGTGTGTCTGTGTGTGCAATATCAACTATGAATAAATACATCCGGAACATACACACATACACACGCCCTGCACAGCACACAGGTTCTTACGGTTGTACATAGTCCTGGTCGATACAGTATATATATATATATATATATATATATATAGTATCGTTCATGAAAAATGTACACCCGTAATTTTGTTTTATGCAAGGAACATTTCTTTCAGAACCATAGATAGCAGAATCTTTTTTTATTTCTCATGAAAAAATTGAAATCAAAATGAATATTATCAGGCATAATTCATGAACAAAGTCTACAACATTGAAACTCTGCCGCCAAAAATAAAATTTTATTGATATATGCGATGTACTTACACTTGAACTGTTACATATTCATATATTTGGGCGTCTCGCTGGATGTAATGGTTTGCAAGCTGATTAGTTCTAGTATCACAGGGTACATCCGACTTAGTGGCACAACCCGTTTTCCTCACCCATGAACATGTCTTTTTGAATTGTCACATACACTTCTACACTGTCTAGATATCTAGACATTATCTCTCCATCATAGAAATTGCTATTCTGTGAACAATTTTTTTTTAATTGATACCAATATATGCACTTACCAAGGTAGACTACGCAGACCATTAAAAGTGATTTCAAATCGTATCAAGTATCATATAATTTTGGCTTTGTGACACAACTATGCTTAGCTTAGTAAAAAAAACAAACTGGACAGCTATTGTCTATAGCTCCCTGAACCTGGAGGTATTCAAGGCTGAATCCTGTATCGGTACAGAGCTGTGGTATATAGGTTCTACCTGGTCGTCCTTACTTTGCTCGTCCATTCAAAGGGGTCCAAAAGAAGTATGTCACTTATGATTTCGTCCCTACTTCTCCAGCAGTGTCTCACATGTCTGGTTCGTCTAACTTGGATAGTTTTCATGATGGGTAGTAAGTGACCGCACAGATTCAGCTTTGTTGGGCGCAGCCCCCAGGATATGTTCAATATAGCTCGCAGCATTCTTATGTAATTGCTGTCAAGCTTTTTCTCTATACGTTTAATTAGCGTCCATGTAGTGCATCCATATAGCAGTATCGACACGACCGCTGCTTGGAAAAAAACTGTGTTTTATTTTATCGGTCAGGTCTGACTTCAATAACCGATATCTATAGCTCTCCATGCCTTTGCTAGTCGTGGATTGATGTCTTTCTCAGTTGAGGAGTCACTGCTTACCAGATTGGTAAACTTGTCAACTCGTTTCAGAGACCTACCATTAAGTGTGGAGCTGTCACCTCTTTGATTAAAGTACATGTATTCCGTCTTGTCTGCGTTGACATGGAGGTCCATGCTAGCTGCTGCTTGTTCCAGATCATGCAACAGGATTTCGGCTTGAGCGGGTGTATTTGTCGGAAGCGCTATGTCATTGGCGTAGTCTGCGTCTGTAATTGATTGTGCGAGGTATCTTCTGCTTCTTTTCTTTGCCAGCTTGAAACCGTTAATTTTCTTTATATCAATAGACTTTCTTAGCACGTAGTCTAGACAGATGTTAGATAGGTATGAGGCTAATGTGTCTCCTTGCAGCACACCTGCTACAATGTCGAAGTAGTCTGTGTCTCCATCTGGGGAGTGAACTTTTACTTTCGTTTTTTTTATGTAGTATCATTATGGCTGCGATGCTTTCTTTTGGGAGACCGTAGAGGAGCAGTATTTGCTCAATTTTTTGGTGCTTAGTTTAGGGTGGGCTGCATGACACATTGGTCTTAATGTGAAATTAGATAAATAGAATCAATAGGTATTCATCAAGATGGCGCTCTCTCCTCATTAAAGGGTAAACTCTTTAAATTTGTATAGAAGTTCATCTACCTCGGTAGTAAAATCTCATCTACTGAAAGTTATATCAACATTCAGATAGGTAACAGCCTTGTCGACTGGGGCTGTAGAATACACCGACTGCATTTCTGCAGGGGGTAACAAAATCGAGGTTTTCCACCTAGTTACCTTTCATCTCTCAAAACATCCAATTAAGACGAGCAAGGCATGATGAGCACTGCTGAAAAAGTAAGGACTAACCCATCAGTGACACTCTCTAATGGACTCCAATTCATGGACACACTAAAAAAAACTTACATTCCTTCACGCTGCGTGGGCATCGGATGCCGTCAAGAGGACTTACCAAGAGCAATAGCCATTAAAGACGGATAGCGAAATAGAGAGAGTCAAATGAATCAATGCTGTCGGCAAAACTGGAAGATAAAATTTCTAAATCGAGTAAAATTATATAAAATCATTCACAATATAAAACTTAATCTAACATATTGATTTTAGAATGGTGTATTTCAAGAATATATTCCTGAGATACATAATTCTTGTTTACTAATAATTCCGATATTCATGCACTGTGTTTTTATAATAATTAAGTTTCGGGGGCGGAAATTTAAACGTAGATTTCAATTTTGAACCGGAGTCTGTTTGTTTTAGTTGCAATTTTATATTCATATACAATATTTTTTATTGTAAGTTGTAACAAAGTTTCGGGGAGGGTAGGAAAAAAATACATACCGGATTGAACAACTTGTAGCCGAATAACGATGTTATCGCAACAGGGAAAACAAGAGCAAAGTGGCCTCCGAATTTTAAAGGAAAGCTTCAGCAGTCATCAAAGAAAAAAAGCTCTGATTGGCTGTTGTCAAAATTTTTCTTATAAGGAAAGTTAAAAGCACTCAGAAAAATTGTCTTGTCGGGATCTTATAGCTGCGACTTATCTGCATACCCTCGTAAGATTTGTTGCTAACTTGCATGGTCTGTTCTGAAAATAGCTAGCCATCAATTTATTATTTATGCACTAAATTGTGAGAGCAAAATTTATTTTGAACCCTATCGAGAATATTCTCAAGGGAGACCCAACACATTCATCTCAGCGTCCCTTCTAATTTCAAAAGAATCTACCAAACCTTTTAAAGGAAAGTTGTTAGTTACCACGTGGGCATGCCTCTAAAGTTTGATCATGGCTTTTTTAAAGGGCACCAGTGTTCTTAAAATGACTGGCCCAAAAGGAATTTAAAACAAGGAACGGCTGGGTTGGAAAAGTGAGCAACTGGAAATTTCTGAAGAAATTAAAACTAACCTGATCAAGAAGGAACCAAAAAGGACCATCGCAGCAACAATAGACTGATGACCTATTTATCTACGATGGGGAAAATCATGACCGTAGTGATAAAAAAAAAAGAAATCCCTTTTATCGCTTATATGTCGTGGATTATTTCCGGACAAAAGAAATGATGCCACAGAGGAACTAGTTGAACAAATAACCGACTATATATAGACCAGTACAACCGACTGATTGTCTTAGTAGGTAGAGTGTTCGCTAATGGCCCAGAAGACCAGGATTCAGTCTCAGGTTGTGTCATACCAAAGATTTAAAAATGGTTCTTGATACCTCCTTGCTTAACACTCAGTATTATAAGGTAGGTATCAAGGGTAAAGTGGAGCAATCGGAGAAAGGAGTAGTGCCCTCCCCTAAACTACGGTGTAGTAGCTATTCAAAAGGGAGGCTTGGGGGCGCCCTCGACTATGGTAGCCAGCTTTACTTTACTTTACAAATTTAAAAATGCCAAAACCAAGCGGAGAAATACAGCTATAGCAAGGGTTAACAACAAGAAGCTTATGATATAGTTCAGCAAACGAGGATAACAGATGGAAAATGTACAAAATATCGAATAATATCATAAACTTCATCACGAATGCCATAAAAAATTAGGCAGGATTAGTAGGTGCATGTGAAAGCCAAATCGAGGTAAAATACCAAAAGGGTATCTTCCAGGGTAACTTGTTCTTGCCACTGCTGTTCGTTTTTGCAATGATACCCCTCAACCATACATTTCGAAATGTATAAGGAGCCATAATTTTCTTCAAGTCACAGGAAAAGATTAACCTTTGTACGTGTATGGATGACAGAGTGATATTTGGAAAATATGAAAAAGAAGTTGTGATCCTGATACAAACAATAAGAATATAGAGCCAGGATACGGGAATGAAATTTGGCACTGAAAAATGTGCCATGTTCATAATGAAAAGTGGGAAAAGAGAAGAAGCGGAAGGAATAGAATTAGGAAATGAAGAAAGCATAAGGACGCTGAGAAAAAAGAAAACTACAAATTCTCGCTAATATTAGAAGCGGATGCCATCAAACGATAACGGAAATAATAAGTACCTAGTACCTCCGAAGAATGAGAAAGCTTCACGAAACCAAGCAAACAATCAGAACTCTTTTCAAAAGAATAAACACCAAAGCAATTCCTCTCGCAATATATTCAATTTGTAAAATGAACAAGGGAGGAGCTCACACAAATTAACCAGAAAAAATGATGGCAATGCACAAGGCAGTATATCCAAGATATGACATTGACTATATATATCAAGAAAAAAGGAAGAAGAGCCCCAATAACAATGAGGAGATTTTAAAGGCATCAATACAAAGACTCGTGGACAACATTACAAAAAGCAAAGAAATATTAATTACATCATCCAATTGTAACAGTGGCAACATTAAGTAGCAGAGAGAAAAAAAAACAAAACCTACGAAGCAGAAATTGGAAGAAAACAACCGTATGGATATCTTAAAAGAAAAACTAACGAGATTACACACGAGAAGACGTGGCCATGTCAATTAAAAGAGAATCTCGAGAGATAAACTGAAGCCCTTTTTTCCAGAAGCACAAAGTAATGCTTTAACAACCAATAATGTGAAAATGAAAATCACAAAGACAAAACAGAATAGATAGTGTAGGTTATGTGGAGAAAGAAATGAAATGATTAATCATGTAGTAAGTGAATCAATCAAACTAGCAAAGAGGGGGTACACGACTAGATATGACGGGGTTGGAAAGGTGAACCACTGTGAACTGTGCAAAAGAATAAAGTTTTGATCATATTATCTATATTTACCAACCCCTCCGCTCGGGCAGGATATGACACAAGGTCATTTTTTAAGCGGGGTATAACAGGTTTGAATTCAGAGTTTTCCTTCTCCTAGACTAGTTGCCTCACCAAGGCTGAAGAACCCAGTGTGCCCTGCTATTTACCCATAGATTGAGGGAGAATAATTGGATTCATACCTTTCTTAATGGTATTAGTGCTTTGTGAAATGCAATCAGCTTCGTCCAGGATTTGAACTAGTACCGTCGTGTCCATTTCATACAACGATAACCATTACACCACAGGCACCTCCTAATCATATAATCAAATTGTAAATGCACAAAGCAGAATCCGTCCAACCAAATGAGAAACAATTTTTTTGAGAATTAGAGGAACAAACAGATTAAATAATCCCGATCAAAAACAAGAGATATATCTAAAAAAAAAAAAAAAAGAACTTTTCTTCAATTGAATATTGCCGTTTCAGTGGACGTTAGATTGTAATTAAAATAAATTAAAAATAGAGACAAATACTTATACCTTGCCAGAGAACATAAAAAATGTGAGTGCCAGTGATATCAATCGTAGTTGGTGCATTTGAAATACTCTCAAAAGGATATGAAAGGGAATTTGAACAGTTGGAAATCAGGAGAAGAATTGAGACCATTTAGACTACAGCACGGTTAATATCAGCCAGAATACTGAGACGAGTCCTCGAGACCTGAGGGGACTTGCTTTCACATAGTATCCAATGAAAGACCATCAGCTCACGGTAATGGGAAAAACTCGCAAGTAAGATAAATAAAAAATAAAATAATGATAATAATACTAACAAAATGAAATATAAAATTCTGTAGAACTGTGAAATGCAAACAGATAACCGAATCCTGACCGGAAGGCCGAGTATTAAACAGCAAGAAAAAAAGGAAGTGCCATCCAGTGGACGATCCATGTATTTGGTTTTCTTTTCACTTTCTATCATTTTCAATCTTTGGTCTGCTGGAATGGCGAACTATTCCCAACTATTAAGGCGGACCATAATTAACATGAAAGAAAGTAAAAGACATTCGCACAGAACAAGAAAAATATGGAACATGAAGATAACTGTAGTTAGTGCGCCAGAAACAGTTCAATAAGGGTTGAAAAAACACAGGTGCGACAAACACGAGATAATGATTTTGTGGAGAAGAGAGAGAGAGAGAGAGACAAGTTATTCTGAGCCTATCAGTCGGCATACCATTTTTTTATTCTCTCTTCATTTCTTATCTTTCTTTACTAGACAGGGGCATATTACAGCAGCAGCTGTCAAGTCAAGGAATCAGTAGCAGCTAGGCAACTGTGGTAAAAAAAAAGGTTGAGGCCCCAAAGATACCGGAGAGAAAAAAGCTCAAAAATCAAATATCGAGAGTTGGAGACCGGCAACGACAGAGCGCGGTCAATCAACTCGTGGCTTGTGGATATGATAGCTAGTGGAATACTAGAAGAACTGCACAGTTGATGACTGTGAAGTAAGCCGGGTATATTTACCATCAAACTGGATATCAACCCGAATAAGTACTAGAAGACTGATATAGTAATCCAACCATCGAACAGATTATCGTGTATGAAATACTCCATATTCAGAATGCATGCTGACACTGGATATGAATAGATAAGTAGAAACTCGATTTCTCTTTGACTTTGACACACATTGTCATATTTGTCTTGAACGTTGCATTCACCAAAATTCCTAACACAAACTTTTCCTTCCTTTTTCTTTCACGTTTTCTATCATTTTTTTTTATTATTAAATTGTTGGTTATCATAGCTTTGTGTTTTTCATCTTTCTTCCACCAATTATTGCTTTCACTGTCTTTATATACAGAAATCTCTTCTGATTTAGTTATACTTTTCAAACTAACTCACCAGGAAAATGAATAAATAAACTAACAAATAAAAACACTACATGCATACTTTGCAGTTGATAGAAGTTAACTTTAACCGGAAGCTGTCTGGACGATGGCCGAGACCAAAATGAATAAAACACGTCCCTGCGTAGTTAGGTTACGCACATCCATCAGGTTGAAATATAAAAATAAATTAACAAATAAAGGGTTCTTTTTTCAACTAATCAAGAACTTTTCTCTCCAAAGTTTTTTTTTTTGAACCGATTCGACCCCAAACGTAGTAAGTTGACTCCGAGGCGTCGCATTCGAATAAGATCAAAGAACACTGACGCCATACTAATCAAGCCTCATATTACAACACAAGACCCAAACTGATCATAGCTTACTGACCCACGCCACACACTGAGCCACAAATAACAAACCAGCCACCCAAGAACGACTTACTCCCATTAACTTTCTGACAAGTATCCGGTGGAAGAAGATATATGTCAAGAAGGACTTACACCCACACACCTCCTGACTCGCATCTGATGGAAAAAGAGAGCCCACAACTCATCTGACACAGCAATCTCTGTTTATTTGAATTTAAACGAAATTAAATTCATTCTTCTCGTCCGGTGTCTCTTGCAACCATACGCTTTTCTATAACACTGTGATCTCCCGTTTCTACCGATAAGATATCCTTTATGTATGAACTTTGGGGGTCATACTCCGGAGTAATAGAATCTTAATCTCCTGGTAAATAAAACTTTTATTTGTGTCAGAGATCATTGGCCGTGACATTGGAGAAATTGGAGATCAGAGAAAGGATCAAGACTGAGATGACAGCATTGTGACTACCTGAATAGGCTTGATGTTACTCAGATTTCAGTAAAAGACCAACAGTTAACGTTGGTGTGAAGAACTCATCACAAAAGAAATACAGATAACAGAAAGTGAAAAGAAATATACTGCTGATAATAATACAATGACAAAACTAATGATGATCTTGTTGAAACTAAATCAACGCAAACTCGAATGGATACAGTGTCTTGAAAAGATGGGGATATATTAGATAACATTTATCTTTCTCAAACAAATGCATCATTACGCTTGCTCCGATGTCAACTTCTCTATTCTTACTCATCTTATTGTTATTTTCAATGGTACCTAACATTTTGTGTTGTAATACCTATTGAAGTGAATCCCACCACACATTGTAGTAAACAAAGAATGCTAACAAGCTTCCGACCATTTGAACTACCCAATTACTAAATAATTCACTTCCAAAGAACAAAATAGTATTTAAAATCCGTCAAAATGCGTACGATATATTTATGTAGATTTTCTTTAAACTCATTTTTTTGATATTTTGCAAAGCTCAGGTTGTTATCTTATTCAACTACTGTTGGAATTCGGGTAGCCATCTTCTTTCTGGTTGAGCGATACAATATACTCTTTCTCATTAACAAAGCTGCATTAAGCCGGTATTCTGTTAATTTGCCATTGTTTATATGTGACTTAGTGACTTCTGATTAGGTAATCTACAGTTTCCATTTTAGTTACTTTTAATTGGCTAATCTACTGATAGGAAAGTCCATGAATATTTGCTAACAATTTATAGATGGCTGAAACATATAAGAGACCCCGCCAAACAATCTAACAACCCACTACTAAGCGATCAGAAATCGGTAGCAAATAGATATCCACAAATGAAACAAGGTGTCTGATTTGTTATTTCTGGGGACCTAACAAGTATAGGTAGCAACTCATCAATTAGCCTAGGAATCACCAACCTTTTTAAGCCACGAACCTAATTTCAAAGAGGAGTCCTTGTGAGGTAATGATATCTCGTCTGCTTTATACCTTGCTGAAGATACTTTCAGTTTCTGATTTTGAGTGTTCTAAAAGAGTTAAATTTAGATTGATTGAATAATTCTACCGGCATAGTAACCCGTCCAGGGTCGTTGTATGTCGAGATGTAAGGGAATTACACTCATTGTACGTTCATATTTACATTAAGAATTTTTTAGCACACTATCCTCGGGGATACAAATAATTTATTAAGCAGATTTGTTTGACTGATACATGAAATTCTAACAGGCGTTAACACTCCGGGTCAGAATAGACCAGAGAGTAATTATATTTACCAACCCCTCCGCTCGGGCAGGATATGACACAAGGTCAATTTTAAGCGGAGTTTAACAGGTTTGAATTCAGAGTTTTCCTTCTCCTAGACTAGTTGCCTCACCAAGGCTGAAGAACCTAGTCTGTCCTACTGTTTACCCATAGCTGGAGGGGGAATACTTGGATTCATACCTTTCCCAACGGTATTAGTGCTATGTGAAATGCAATCAGCCTCGTCCAGGATTTGAACTCGAGTCGCCGTGTCCATTTCCTACGACGATAACCATTACATCACGGGCAGAGAGTAATGCCAATGAAGCAATACTTCACAGATGTATAAAACTAGTATCTTACCACCAGATGCAGTTTAGTAACATACCTAGGGCACTCAATCTTTTGCAATTGTTCCCATGTCTACTTTGACTCTGTGTGGTAGGACCTGATAGGCCCCTATCTACGGGTCAAATAGATCATACTATCAGCGCAAACAAAGGACTGATGTTGAATTGTGAATTTTATATAGCAATGCTTGAAACTACTTAATTGTGATAAAAAGATACATCAGGCTCGTTCGAGAATTTATCTACAAAATGTGTTCGCAAATAATATATTTATTGAGTATATATGTATAAACAGGATTAGGCATTAAATAACCGACAATGGTTGACATGCCGTAAAACCAGACCAATTTAAATCATATATATATATATATATATATATATATATATGTTCAATGTATATATAGAAAACTGGATTTGGCATTAAATAACCTACAATGGTTGATTTGCCATTAAATCAAACGAAAAAGAACAAAATAAACTCCCCGCTGAGAATACGACCGATAGGAAAATTCATCTTAAAAACAACTGAAATGCAGTTGCTTCATTTCCATTCTGAGAATACACACAAATTAAAAGACATCATGAAACCAATGTGTGTATTCACCCAACCCCTCCAACACGAGAAGGATGTGACACAAGGCCATTAATTAAGAGGAATACAATTAGTGTGAATTCAGTTGTTCTTTTCGTCGACTGGTTTCCTTATCAAGATTAAAGAGCCTAATTTGTCTATTTATCCATAGAGGTGGGTTTGGAGAATTGCTGGATTAATACCTTTATCAGAAGTATTAGTGGTATGTGAAATTCAAAAATATTCATCTAGTATTTGAACGTGGTTCGCTGGGTCCATTTCATTCGATGATAACTGTTTCACTTCGTGCACTTTTAAATGAAGAGCATGTAAATCCCATTGTGTGGCTTATGAAGAAAAGGTTTTTCAAATATGGAAATTAAATAGGGTGGGGATGTTCTTCTTTCAAATAAGAGAATATCAAACGCCGGACAGGAAGTAATTTACAATTAGCATGATTACACATGGCTTCGGTTATTTTGCAACTGTTTTTTTCCGTTGCATGCCTTATGAGAGATATTCAGTTGTCAAAACCATCACGTTTCGATTTGGGAATTCAATTCATATTTCACCTTCAAGTGCATGACCGTATTTCTGTGATCTTCAATATTGCCATTGATTCACAAGAAAATTTGCTGACCTTCGGGCAGTCAAAATTGCGTGAGTTCCATCCGAATATTTGAAGAGTCTCTGACATTTAACACCAGCAAATGCATCAGGCGCATAATTCGATTTATTTTCATCAAACTTTAGACAATCCTAACTCCTGGCAAGAAGAGTAGAAAAAGGAAGAAAAAGACATTAACCGTTAACTCGAAGTCTGGAAAGTGTAACTTGAACTGTAACTGCAGATAAACGTTCCTGTAGATTTATATATGACCAATAACATAACACCTTCTGTTTATATAAATATGTGTGTATGTGTTTGGTTTGGTTTCTTTGTTTAATGGCATATCAACCTTTATAGGTTATTTAATGCCAAAGCCATTCTCCTAGAAGAACAGTAGTGGTACTATTTAACCCAGAGCTGGGAGGATAAGGGGGTTCATAACTTTCCCAAGGGTATTTGCCCGATATATATATATATATATATATATATACAGAGAGGGAGAGAGAGAGAGAGAGAGAGAGAGAGAGAGAAGGTTGGATAGAAACAGATTGTTTTTTTATTTGACGTCATTCCTTTGATAACCTTGATTATTTCCAAGTTTTCCAAACAACATTTCCATTTTGAACAATTCCTTACCTGTCTACATGACTCTGCGTTTACTCCCGCATACTTGTATACACACACAGACACAGACACACAGACACACAGATAGATATATATTATTTGACTGTATATGTATTAAAAAATATAAGCGATATATATATATATATATATATATATATATATATATGTATTATTGAGGATTCAGATTGTTATATTCATCAATAAAGATGACTCGATAACGTTGATAGAGCATATGAGGATGTAAGTTAGGATAGTGCAAACAAAAATTTAACGTTGTTTAGTGACTGTCAGTTTCTCTTCTTTGCTATCATCAGTCTATTTCGACTATGTATTTACACTATACCAACTTAGATAAATATGCTCAATTACCGATATTAAGCTATCTATATTAATAAATAAACGAAAATACATTATATATATGTGTGTGTGGTAGTGTAACTTCTATATTTCAATAATATATATATATATATATATATATATATATATATATATATATATATATATATATATATATAAGTCTATGCTCATAATAGATATAGTTCAAACTGCATGTGTGTAACTAAATCTTGTGTATATATTTATCTTTGATTAAGGTCGACCCTCGTGCAGAATATTTTCCTCTACTTGACTTAGAGAAAATTATATCGTAGATTTTGAAAATTAAATTTAGTTTGTTTATGGAATATTTTATGAGGCCAGACTGTTTAGCTATTAAAGAAAATCTGTTTTACATCTTATCTTTAATTAGTTTATTTACTGCTAAGTAGAAGAATCTAAAGGAATATCTTCTAAATCTGCTAAGTCCATAATATTTTGCTCGGGGAAGTCTGCCTACATCAAACTGCTTTACCGTCTACAAATTTAATAATTTATTTCTTTGAACGGAATGTCAATCAGTCAAGGGTTATTTCATGCCTAAATGTTAAAAAACGTAACTTTGTACGATTATATTTACATTTTTTAGCCCGTCCTCCTGTCGAACACGAATAATTTTTAAACAGATCTATTTGACCCCAAGATACGACCCTAACAAGTAGTTTTCCCCAAGACCAGAGTCGACCTAGGAGTAATGGCAATGAAAGGTTACCCCCACAGTTCCAAGATATCTGCAAGTGTTAACCTGTTATAATCGTCACTATCAGAATTGATCTCTATCAAGAACGGATTAATATACACATCCCAAATTATTACCTTATTTACCAACCCCTCCGCTCGAACAGGATATGACACAAGGTCAATTTTTAAACGGAGTTTAACAGGTTTGAATTCAGAGTTTTCCTTCTCCTAGACTATTTGCCTCACCAAGGCTGAAGAACCTAGTCTGTCCTACTATTTACCCATAGCTGGAGGGAGAATAATTGGATTCATACCTTTCCCAACGATATTAGTGCTATGTGAAATGCAATCAGCCTCGTCCAGGATTTGAACTCGTGTCGCTGTGTCCATTTCCTACGACGATAACCACGGGAACCTCCCAAATTATTACTGTAGACTTTATTACTATTATATATTATCAATATAGATTTTATAACTGTAATATAGTCTTTATTACTGTAAAGGAAATATTAATTTCAAACTGGAATAATGACGTTTTTCATGTGACGTTTTTCTGAGACTATTTTTTTTACTATAGGTTGAATTTTGTTCAAAATGAATTCATTAGAATATTATGATTGCATTAAATATTTTGGTTAGAAGAGATGTTGCTGGTAGCAAAATGAGCCAGAATGATTGGCCTAAAAGAATTATAAATACCAGGTCTGCTGTAAATATAATAAGAATTGATTTATTTCAAGAACACAACGCCTGCTAAGATGAAATGCAAATTTAACTCTGTGGATTAGGCCATGACTCATCTAAGCAACGAATTAATGTCCGCTGTAAATAGTAACAGAGAAAACGCCTCGAAAAAAAGAAACGAAAGAGAGAAAAAATATAGAAATCTATCAAACATATCATCTGATTTTGGTGGGTTGTGGAGAATGTGGTTTCTTTTTTTAATCAAATTATTAGATTGAGAAATCCATCTAAG
>OY757909.1:111261836-111271836 GCA_963585895.1 Sepioteuthis lessoniana
TAGGAGGTGTGGACGAATAGTGTGCGATATGGTGTTGGTACGTATAGTCGAGTGAAAAATGACGTGAGGCTAGGAGGTGTGGACGAATAGTTGGGGATATGGTGTTGGTTACATATAGTCGGGTGACAATGACATGTTGCTAGGAGGTGTGGACGAATAGTTGTGGATATGGTGTTTGTAACATATAGTCGAATGACAATGGCATGTGGCTAGAAGGTGTGGACGAATAGTGTGGGATATGGTGTTGGTCACATATAGTCGGGTGACAACGACATGTGGCAACGAGATGTGGACGAGTAGTTGATATACATGGTAAATTCTATAAGTTTCCAGACTTTCTTGTAAAGGCATTTAAATTTGTCGTAAACTCTTGTTATTCACTATGTTATTGTTATACATCTTATGAGATGACTGACCATTGTTTATGATTTTAAGTTCAAATAAACAGCTACAGCAGCAATTGTAATACATCCTATTAAGCCTGATTGTCACAGCTAGTGAATTTCAAAAATTCAATCTGGACGTGAGGACACTTTAGAAGAACGATATCCAATAAAATTGTTTTAAACTTGGAAAAAATACCACAGAAACGTATGGAATGCTTCAGAATGCTTTTAGAGCATCTTGCATGAATCAAGCATCATTTCTTTAGTGGCATAAGAGATTCAAGGAAGGCAGGTAGTCTGTGGGGGATGATGAGAGATGTGGGAGAAGTAAGGAAGTCAATACAGCAAAGTTGGTTGGCCAAAGGGTTAAGGTTAGAGTTACTATGTTGAGGTTTTAAGGGAGTTCAGAAAGAGATTTATATCCTCGGAAGAGGCTAGCACTCTTCAAATCGGGTCTGTGGCATTTCCACCATTACGATGCACCAGTCCACAACTCCATTCTTGTCACTGACTATTTGACCAAGATGGGCATCAATACAGTTCCTCATTCTCCCTATTGTCCAGACCTTGCTCCCTGTGACTTTTGGTTATTCCCTAACCTCAGAGGCTGTCGTTATGAGACAACTGAGGAGATGAAAGAGGTTGTGACGAAGGTCATTAACACGCTCACACAAGAGGATTTTCATGGGGCCTTCCAGAAGGTGTTGGAACGATACAACAAGTGCATTGCATTCGGAGGAGAATAGTTCGAAGGGGACTAGAGTTTCATGCGTGTACTATCAATAAAATTCCCATACGAAAAAAGTCTGGAAACTTATCTAATGATCCTCGTATATGCCTTCAAGTGTGACTATCGACTTACAGTCCTTGTGCTTAGCAATAACTAGGAAATAGAGATGGATTCAGTCTTTTCCTAAGGGTATCAATGCTACGTTAAATTTCGGGAAAAAGTCCCTAGTGGCCCCGAGATTCGATTCAGACGTCGTCCGTGTTTCTCGATGCTCCCTTCGATTTGAGTGGCTTGTCACGTCAGTCAAGGCTACCAGACCTTAACGGTAAGCCGCCATCCATGTCACGCGCTGTGGGACCGGCTCTCGTCGAGCCTCAGGGTGCCCTTCCCTTGGCTCTAATCCTCTAAAGAGGGGCTAGGTTTGTTGTCTGTCACCCGAGGCTCTCTCTTTGAGGGGAATACTGACGGGACCCGAGGCATTTGGGAGAACGGCAGGTCTATCTGGGCTACGGTCCTTCGCAGGGACCCACCTTAAATATGCCTTGTCCCACATTCGTCCAGTTGGTGGGACGTACAAAAAATAACATCAAAACTACGTTAAATGCAAACAGCTTCGTAAAGAATTTGAAATTATTTTCCTGTGATAATAACCGTTGCACTACGTGCGTATTTATTATCTTTAACAAAAGCAAGAGTGTCTAACAAGAAGAGAAAGCAAATGTTTGAACGCAGATCAATCTTTGTTTCATGTGGAACACATTTTCCAAATGATGGAATATTGCTTAACGTTTATGAACAACCACAATCCATTGACTGTGCAATTATAAAATGATACGAAAAATTTACAGGCTATCGTATGATCTTTCTGGTGACCGTGGTGTAATAGTTATCGTCGTAGGAAATGGACACGGCGACACGAGTTCAACTCCTGGACGAGACTGATTGCATTTCACATAGCACTAATACCCTTGGGGAAGGTATGAATCCAAATATTCTCCCTCCAGCTATGGGTAAATAGTAGGACAGACTAGGTTCTTCAGCCTTGGTTAGGCAACTAGTCTAGGAGAAGGAAAACTCTGAATTCAAACCTGTTAAACTCCGCTTAAAAATTGACCTTGTGTCATATCCTGCCCGAGCGGAGGGGTTGGTAAATAGTATCGTATGATCTTTCTAATATTGTGCAAGCGGGTGTGCTGAGAAAATTACTTTTAAAGGAAAAAGTTAATTTCTTTGAATATTTCGGATATGAGAATTCTTTTGCAAGATCATCTTTAAGAATCGAGACCAGTCGGTCGGCGCTGTTGAATACACCGACTGCATCTCTGTAGAGGAGAAAGACCACCCTGCAACGAGTGTCTTGGATATGACACTAAACTCTCTGATGGCGAGTCACCAGAGATTCTGGAGTTTGGGGAATGCAGTGTACCCCTTCATTGCCATCGCTCCCACAAATTATCAACAAATGGTTGATTGATTTATGTTTGATTAATATAATTGAATTGCATGTCAACTCATATAGTGTTATTTCATGATTAGATGTTCGGAAATCGTGTTTTTTGAACGCTCATACTTACATTTTCTTCAGTAGATGTTTCTCACTTCTTTATAATTATTTTACACAAGACTCTACTGAATGAAACTAATTTCCTGCTAAGTCTATTTCATAATGATTATTTGTTTGTTCACAGTTATATGGTTTCAAGTAACTAATAGTTATTCTAAGAAAATGATTTATAAAGTCAAGTAACTATTCTAAATATAAATACGGTGTCTGTCTAAGAAGGAACGAGGACTATGAAAAAAGGAGACAAGTGGATTCCATTATTCTCTCATCATCATCATCATTATGTAATGCTATCAGCATGGATATCCGTGGCCCTCTCTCGCCAACCTCCCTATCTTCCATTGCTTTCGGCAGATCCTCAGGTCTACATCCCGTATTGGCACAAAGCTGTTGTATGTAGGTTCGAGCTGGACGTCCAGCCTTTGCTCGTCCATGTGAAGGGGTCCGCAGGAGTACATCACTAATGATCTCGTCCCTACTTCTCCAACAGTGTCCCTCGTGTCTTGTTCATCTAACTTTGATAGTTTTCGTGATAGGTGGTAGCTGGCTGTTTAGCTGCGGCTTTGTGGGGTGCTGACTCCAGGACTTGTTCAATATTGCTTGCCGTATTCTTGTGTAAATGCCGTCAAGTTTTTTCTCCGTCCGTTTTGTTAGCGTCCATCTGGTGCATCCATATAACAGTATCGACACGATCGCAGCTTGGAATTCTCTAAAATGATAAAAAAGGAAATATATAACGATAACCTTAGCGTTATGAAACCATTACAATTTTTAATGCTTTGGTTTACACCTTATTTTCAGGTCGTCCACTTATGATGTTAGTTGTGTTCTATGACACAGCAAAGCTTGATGGTTATTTAATGCCAAACGTATGATTTGTAAATGATGACATTAATTTAAAAAGAACAAGAGCTCATTTGTTTGTACACGGTTCAATGGTTCAAAGATTCGGCTATTTTGATTTTAATAGCCTCTCAAGCTTTGATGGGTATTTAATGCCAAATGTTGGATTTATGAAGGAAGTGTGTGGGTAACTTTATTTTTAAAGAAGTCATAGGCCATTCGGTTGCACACAGTAAAATAGGTTCGAGGTTGATATGGTTATTTGCTTTCTTTTAACTGTTTTTAAAGCATATCAACCCTTGTGGGTTATTTATAGCCAAATCGTGTTATATATATATAAAAGTAAAGTTGGCGACCGTAGTCGAAGGTGATCTGAAAGCTCCCTTTTCGAGAGCTACTACTCAATATATATATATATATATATATATATATATGTGTGTGTGTGTATATATATATATATATATACTACATGATTAATTCATTGATTGATTGAATGTCGGGAGTTTAGGGAATAGTGTTCAGCTAATGTTCATATGTACACTTTTGTATATTTGTCATTTTAAAGTTTTTTTTTGTACACAGTGTCCCATCAAATATGAATTAATTTAACAGTTCTATTTGACCCAACGATCGGAAACTTACTGTTTCTACCACTCCGGTTCAGAGTGGACTTGGGAGAAATGGCAGTGAAAGAGTATTCAATCGCCTCTTAAGTCCGGAAACAGAACCTTATCATCAGACGCCACTCAGTGTCATACCCAGGTCACCACATTTTGTCCTATTCATCTGAGAGGGATACATTCAGCGTATTCCACGACACGCTGACAGGGCATCTGAACAACATGTATAATCATTTGTGTAGATAAGTTACTACTGGATATGATATTGTTTTAAAGCTTCCTAGTTTTATAATATTAAGAAAACCAACTGCATATCTGCACAGGGGTAAAACTCCCCCAACGAGTGTCCAAGATTTGACATTACAAAATCTGATGGTCGGGCTCCAGTAATGCTGGAGATTTGGGGAATATGAAGCACCTATTCATTACCATAGCTCCCAGGTTCACTCTAGCCCGGATGAGTAGCACCTTATAGGGTCTTATCTATGGGTTAATTAGAACAGTTTGACCTTTAAACCGAGTGCTAACTAATCACTTATGCTAAATTGAATTGTTTGAAAGAGAACTGTTTTATCATTTAATTGTGTCTAAGCAAATGACTAATACTTATTTGAGTTGTTTGTGATACATACTTTATGTCTGATTATTAGGGGTCAATAAATGAATAACTCAATACGGAGATATGAGGTGCCACACAAATCTATCCAAGTCTCTGAGGAGGGTTTCCTTGGTTCAACGTACACGAACACAGGCAAGTTGCTTACTACAGCTGCTCTCCCTCTACCAACTTAGTTCTTGATTAATATACCCGTTGGGTAAGTCCATTATTTTGGTCATAGGTGAGTCACCTACAACACATAGCAATACGTGAAACCATTTAACTGTGTGCCTAAGAAGGAGCTTAGGCTCATCTAAAAACATTAACACTAAAATGACTTTACAAATATCACATATTTGATAAATAATAATTTACCAATAACCTACTAATAACCTATTGAATAACCTACCATCGTTGACATGCAATAAAACCAAACCAAACAAAACACAATCTTGTATTATTGTTTATATGCATTACTTTTCCACACGCTCTTTCTCAATATATATATATATATATATATATATATATATATATATATATATATATATATAACTTTAATTGGCTTTAAAAAACCATGTTAGTTTTTAAATATTTTTATGAGCCTCTCATATTAACTGAGAAGTGTAAGCAGTTATTGTCTATTCTTATGAGTCCTTTCATGTTCCCGAAGACTATTAGCATGTTCCTCTTTACTGACTGCTGCGACCGAAACTTCTTCTTTACCGTATTTTTATGGGTATTTCCTCATGGCGTAATGTTTAAAGCGATGGATTGCGGAATCGTAGTAAACAATTTCGTACTCCAGTCATGCCATTACGTTCACTTTCAGACAAATACCTATGAGAAAGTCTTGAACCCTCTTATCCTCCCAGTCATGGCTTAATAGTTCCACTACTGTTCTTCTAGGAGAATGGCTTTGGCATTAAATAACCTACAAAGATTGATATGCCATTATACAAAGAATCCAAACAATATTAAACTTATTTGTAAACATTTTTTACTAAAACATGCTTCTCCATAAACATCATAGATCTGTAAATTTTGCATGGTTTAGATCTATCAGTTACTTAACATTGAATTAATTATTTCTGTTCAATCCTGAAATATTATATTGCATATACATCCATTTTGAATAACTTCTCAATAAATATTCTGTGAGATTAAAATAAAATATTTCCCAAAAACTTAGGGGAAAATTCCAGAAACTCATTTTTCTTCTTTTAGAATTCCCATTTTTAACTGAATGAATCTCGTATAAGATATAGGTATAATTTTTATATATGTATATTAAAACTGGACTTTATCTATGATCAACAATGTTATTAAACAAAGGTCAAACGAACCAATGTTAAAGTTCAAAAAGAGACCTTCATTGTTGACTTTCTATAGGAAAACCTGACCAATACGTCATAAAACACACGTTCGTTACTGTAAAAGGGAACAATATTAATTCAATCACAATATTTCATTTTAACCTTTAACCTATCCATGTATCAGAGGTAAACACAAGACAGAGCGAATGTTGGCATCTATCCCTCATTCTGTCGAGATATTTAAGCTTAGCTTAAACTGGCCAAGAACGAAATAACAGGATTACGATTATTTCCTACTTATTCATAGTAAACAGATCATCATTGGCTTTTAAAACCAGCGTTCAGCATCAGCAGAAAGAGTTTCGAACGCTGCCAATTGTTAAGCTTTGAACCAAGCCTTTATGTATAAAAAAATGGTATATATATATATATATATATATATATGGAGTAATAGTTGCCGAGTTGACTGAGGCTGTAGAATACACCGACTATCTCTCTGCAGAGGGATAAGTGTCATGTATATGACACTAAACAACCTGATGGTGTGGTTCCAGTAATGCTGGAGCTTTTGGGAATGCAGAGTACCCCTTCATCGCCATCGCTCCCTGGTCCTCTCTGAACCGGAGTGCTAGCACCTGATAGGGTCTTATGTATTGGGCAAATATAACTAACCTGTGTATTTAAGCTAAAATGAATTGCTTGAAATAGAAGTGCTTTCACATTTAAACTGCGTAAAATGAAAAAATGGAATGTTTGAAATCCGACTGTTTTTGTATGCTAAGCTGAATTGTCTGAAATAGAACTGTTTTTGGTATTGAAACTCTATTTACACCAAACTGAATGGTTTGAATAGGAACTGTTTTGACATCTAATTGTGTGTAAACAAAATCGATGGTTATACTTAACTGAATTGTCTGAATACGAATTGGTTGATTAAACTGAATATGATGAAAAAGAAATATTTTTCATGATTAAACTGTGTACATATGATTAACTGAATTGTTAGAAATGGAACTGTTTTTGACATTGAAACTGTACTTACGCTAAACAGAATTGTTTGAAATAGCACTGTTTTTGACAAAATTATACTTATACTAAACAGAATTGTAATAATTAGAACTCACGGACTAAATTGAATAGCTTGAAATAGAAATATTCTTGAGAATTAAACTGTGGACTTATGCTAAACTGAATTGTTTGAAATAGAATTGTTTATTTGTATAAAATGGATTTGGCATTAAATAACCTACAAAGTTTAATATGCCATAAAACCTAAACAAACGGAGTATTAGTTTAAGATTACTAATAGCACGATGCGTGTTGCGAATAACACGTGAAAATATATTCATGTAGACTTGTTAAATAACATTTTGCAATTATGCCCAAATTATATTCTGACAGTCAAATCATACTGCAAGCACCGGTTCCAGCCAGAACACAGAAATTATCACCCACGACACTTCTCATTTCTTTAATGAGTGACCACTTTGGTGGTGCTGCAGTTACCTTAAGCTATCAGTGTATCTTACTATGCGAATCAGTGAAGCATTTGGCCAACGGTCAAATGACACAGAAAGTATGGGATCACCGAAGGTAAGCAGCAATGAGCATTGTCAGTTCTTAAATTGGTGACCAATTACAAATTACAGAGAAGTCAACAATAGGGGTATTTTGTTCTATACTAAGCAGCAGTATTTTAATCGCACTTAAGTCGGCTGGGGCTGCAGAATAAACTGACTGTATCACTGCAGAGGGGTAAGACTCCCACAAAGTGTGCTAAATATGACACTAAACCTTCTCTGTCTAGTTGGCTGGGGCTGTAGAATACACTGACTTCATCTCTGAAGAGTGGTAAGACTCCCCCAAAATGTGTGCTGGATATGACACTAAAGAAATCAATGGTGAGGCTTTAGTAATACCCCTTCGTTACCATCTTCCCCAGGTTCACTCTTACTCAGATTAAGAACACCTGATAGGGTCTTATCTATGGGTCAAGTAGAACTGTTTGAAATTTAACCTGTCTACTTAGGTTCAACTGAATTGTTTGAAATTGACTTATTTGACATTTAAGTGTGTGTAAACAAATGACTGATGTTTAATTGAATTGTTTGTGTTAAATAGCAATGCTTGAAAACATTAAACTGTGTGCAAACACAATTTAATTATGAATAGAAATATTCGTATTAGATATTAAACTGTTAAACCATTTAACTGTGCGCAAAAAATGAGCGCAGGCACGTATAATATCATCTACAAAATGGGTTTAGAAATCATATATCTAATATATATGTATAAAAAGAATTTCACTTGTTTTAACCTACAATGGTCGACGTACCATAAAATCAAACCAAAATGGTTGATATACCATAAAACCAAACCAAAATGGCTGATATACCATAAAACCAAACCAAAACGGGTGATATACCATAAAACCCAACCAAACCAAAACAAATCTCCGTATACAACTAATGTTTATACGACTTGCTTTAAATCTGTTAGATTATATGACGTTGTCTGATCAGCACAATATTCTTGTTCAGCTCGTGTAATCACTAAGAATCAATAGGGGGTTTACTGATAGGATTATTTCGATTATAAGAGAAACCCAGGAGATTCTCCACAGTCTTAACTTGTTATTCTTTAAAGCCATAGAAATTTGTTTAGACCGTATATAGAAAAAGATGTCATAAAAAATTGTCTTTATATCTCAACTCTCCTCATAGATGATCTATTCTAATGAATTCTTTATGTATCGTCGAGTTTCTGAAATTTAAGCCAGACTAAATTCTATTTTCATCGATGGTGAGATATATCTCTGACGTAAGCCGTATCCTCGCCTCCCTAGCAACAAGCAATGGCGCCTATTGATTATGGTTGAAAACAAAACTACCATCAATCAAAGTTTTTAATTGTACGCCTGTTTCGATCCAGTGGTTTGTGAGGAAGAATCTACTCATAGATAACTAGAATGCAGAGTTTTGAATTGATCTCTTACCAGAACGGACATTTATACTCCCATTGCTTTTCTTCGGAGACACTCCGTCACCGGAAGTGGGAAGAGCCAAAGTAGCAAACGCTCGTATTATATAGACGCCAGGAAACTTATGAAAGGAAAACGGTTTCTAGCTGCGTTTAATGGGTGTGCAACTTTCTAAACAACGTTTGTATTTGGCAAATATTTACTTTAACAAATCTCTGATGACGGACTTGATTATATTTGTTTTATAATTGATAGATATATGTAAGTTAACGACTGTTTTCCGCTTCCTCTCCTCAAGGACTCACGTATTTTTGTAACCATAGGTAACATTAAAACACGATAGTTTTGTTACAAGGTCAAATGTATATCATCTACGTACAGTAGCACATTGTCTGTGGCCTCGTCTAGCAACGCGCCTTATGGGGCCCAAAACCAAGATGAATGGGGGATTCGAGGCCGAATGGCTCCCTTTTTTGGCTCTGTCGCCTTCCAGTGGGTGAACTGCATTGATAGCACAGCATGGAACTATACTAGCTAATCTATTTAAGCTATGAACATGCAAAGATGCCGGACTCACAGTATATTAAGTGAGTCCAACAGGGTCATCTGGCTCACATAGCACCTCGTGAGCCTATGACAAGTATAGTCCAGCAGGGCACGAGTCTCGACTCCTGCCCGACCCCACTTCCCTAAAATCCCCACAAACAAAAGATACCGTGTCAAGTCCTGTTTGGTGGGAGGCAGAGACAAATATATTTTCCGTCGTATAAATTGATTTTATACACAAAACAACGAACAAGTATTGTAATAACTTTTGTAAGATCAAGTATCATCAAATCTTGTTGTGACTTCTCTTCATAGTAACCTGTTTTGATATTATAACAAATCAGAAAAAATTACCCAAATTGACTCTGAATACAACATGTTGGTAGTCTTAACTTAAAAGATATTTTCGTAGGTAAAACA
>OY757909.1:111276836-111319336 GCA_963585895.1 Sepioteuthis lessoniana
GCAGAGTACCCCTTTATAGCCATCGCTCCCAGGTCCACTCTGGCCCGGAGTGGTAGCACCTAATAAGGGTCCTATCTATGGGTCAAATGGAACTAAACCTTGCTTCTTTCACTATGTTGATTTTTGCATTTAAACTGCGCATTTATGCTAAACTGAAATGTTTAATATAGAACTGCTGATGCATTCTCATATACATGTTCAAGTAGGATACATACTGACGCAATGAACAACAGACGAAATGATAAACGACCCAGGCAGTCTTCTTTATGAAAATATTTACCTCTCACTTTATTTGTAAGGGTATAAAGGGTTACTCAAAGTTTGCGTATGAGAGGGAGCTGGAGACAGAACATAACTGAAATATTTTGACCCCAATGTTATGGCCGTCAGCGTGTCCTTCTCGTTCTCCAGGGCTGCTCAACCGGAGCCCTGGAGTCCAGTTTGCTGGGTGCTGGCTTTCCTTACTACATCTCGTCCCCTCCCACTCCAACTCTACTCAACTGTCCTCCTTCTGTTCAATTCGTCGGCCTTATATTACCTTCAAACTCCCACGCTGTGATATGGACACGCCTCCACGCCTCCGCAATTTCTTCCGATATCTGGCGATCGGGATGTGTCACATCCGCTATCTTTGGAATGGTCTGTGTGATCGTCATCGAGCGGAAATAACTGTCATGCAGTTCATAGGTCACTCTCTTCCAGTGCGTCAGTCTATGAGAGTATAATGGGATTTTTTTTACCTCGTCCCATTTCATCAGCCAATTTCCGCCCACGCGATTTCCTCTCACAACTGTTATTAGAATGTTTCACTTCCTTCCGGTGCGTCACCTTGAATGGCATTTTTGGCCGGGTCAAAAGGTCAAAAGATAACACTGTTTTGATATTGGAACTGCGTACTAGTGCTGAACTGAATTGCTCTAAATAGAACTCTTTTGACGTCTAAACTGTGTACTTATGCTGACTGAATTATCTGAAATAAAACTGTTTGACATTTAACTCTGTGTATTGCCCAGTCAGCTGGGGTTGTAGAATACACTGACTGCAGCTCTGCAAAGGGGTAAGACCCCCATACCGAGTGTCCTGGCTATGACACTAAACAATCTGATGGTGAGATTCCAGCAGTGCTAGAGCATTGGGGAATGCGGAGTACTCCCCAATGGATTGCCATTGCTCCCAGGTCTACTCTGGTTCAAAGTGGTAGAACCTGATAGGCCATATCTATGGGTTAAATAAGACTAACAGCATACTAATGCTAAACTGAATTGTTTGAATAAACTGAATAGCTTGAAATAGAAATGTTTTTGACAATTAAACCGTACTTACATTTAAACTTCGTGCTTATGCTTAACTGAATTATTTGAAATAGAACTGTATTTCAACATTAAAACTGTATTTAAACTTAAATATAACTTCTAGAATAGTTTGAAATAGAAATGTTTTTGACAATTAAACTGTGTACTTATGCAAAACTGAATTGTTTTAAATAGAACAGATTATTTATATATAAATGGATTTGGCGTTAAATAACCAACAAATGTTGATATGTCATAAAACCCAACAAACAAACAAACAAACAAAAATCAGTTCACATGTCTGGGTACTGAATTTAAGACAGAGTCTTCTTACACATATAATAAGAAAGTTAAATGTTCCAAATTCAACGATTTGATGAAAAATTCTCCGGCTATCAAGGAAGGGAATGTCTAATTTTTAAGAAATACGTTTATTTAAGTTAATGAAGATTTTTTAAAACTGATAAATGCCTTGAGCAGATGCTTTGAGCTTCGATTGGATATATTAATTAGTCACATGCAGATTGTGTGGTTCTTGGTCGAATCAATAACATTTAAGCCATCTCTTACATTAGATTATTCTGTAAATATATTAATATATAGGTCATACACATGAATATTTTTGGTTTATTTGTGCCTAAAACAGTTCCACCTTTATAAATAAACGTCAATAGTCATTTTTCAAACCATTAAGGATTTATAAAGTTGATTTTTTTAGAGAGACAGACTAAATATCTTCACTTAAAATTTACCTTTGACACAACTTTTAATCTTTATTTCTTTATCCAAATTATATTGTACAGTCCCATATGCAGACGCATAACGACGACACAATAAAGGACGAGCGGACACAGTTCTTTAGAAAAATGTACCTTTCAGTTTATTGAAAGGATTGTGTGTGAGAGGTGAGTGGGAGACCGAACAAAGACTGAAACATATTGTCTCCCCGCCACCACCAACTCTTCTGGCTATCACAGCCTTTCTTTCCCGTTCTCCTGGGCTGCTCAACCGGGGTCTGGGGGCCCAGTCTCTGCTGGGACGTGGTTCTCATTCCAGCATCTTTTCTCCAACTGATCTGAACTTCTTGTCGCCGGGGTCATATAATAATTTGACGTCAGCCTACTTCCTGCGAGCATCACAATTCGCACTGAAGTCAACCCCTCGACTCGACCTGCGATTGAACCCAGGTCTCCCGGACCTTTGGAAAACACTCTACCCATTAGGCCAATGGTTCGCTCGGATATACAATGAGTAATCATTCCGTAAATTCTTTGTACATCTTCGAGATATGAGATAATAACGCCGAGAGATTTAGTCAGTAGTAGGATATGCCATGAAGTAGGCATTCAGTATACGTTTTCTTCGTCTACGATTGATGAGAAAATAAAGCCTAGAGACTCCCTTCGTGGTAGGATAAGCCATGTGACTGGAATTCAGTTATCTGCTTTTACAAAACCCTATGAGTCAAAAATAGAAAATCAAATTTAAATGTCTTTTTATCATAAGATATAAATGTCCCCTTCATGATTAAGAATAGAGGATTTGATTGAAAGATTTTACGCTATAAGACGATAGGATAGATTCAAAGAGGAGACACATTTTTGTGCTGAAAATGATGGCCGAGTAAATTCTTATCAAAATTTAAATATATCTTTTGTCTCAAAGCGATGGAAAGTTAATATGTTTTATCACTCTTTTAATTTTGTAGTTTTTCAGAAATCGCCATTTGCGAAGGCTTTTCCTGGTCTAAAGTCAACATAACTTCAACCGTGTTTTTGGCATATCGCTTAAAATTTCGGTAGTTTGGGAGACACTAGTTTCCACCTGGCAAGTCATTAATGAAGTTAACAGTCAAGAAGCAGTCTGTGTGCACACTGTAGTCCGTTGGTGAAGATACTGTCACGAGAGTTATAATCACTGACATTCAGTCGAAATGAAATTAGCCGAGAAAATCCATGTGCCTTTAATCTTCCAAGATAGTGTTAGAATTATCATCTGACTTGAGTTGTAATTTATACAAAGAAAGCGGCAATTTCCATTTCCTTCTAGCTGTCACAATGACCCGGTCATTCAATTTATATTGCTGCCAGATGAAATAATACCTGATGAAATACTCAATACCTTTGTAGTTTTCACTAACAACGACGAGCTATACTTATATAATTAAGGTAATGATTTTTTTTATATTTATCATTTTTCTTTAATTATATTTCATAATCTATTTTCGTAGGGCTTTGAAATACTCGGGTCTCTTAGATATTGCCGTCTTACGCCCGCGAGGAAAAGATATGACAATCATCATCTGTCATAATAAACCCCCAGACAGAAAATAGGGCTGGAATGTGGATGACATCATGTATAGAAGTGATGGTCTCGATGATTTGAGAATTTTGAAAAGACAGTTAGTTGAAGTCGACCGTTGAAGGTAGCGGTTGAGTTTTTCGGATCTCTATCGGCAGAGATCTTAAACACCACAAGATGCGCCGCGCGTGAGGGAGGTCAGCATAGTATGGTTAGCATATGCTTTTATGATTTGTGTGTCTCTCCTCGTATCGCCAAGGACTGAAGCCAGACATTGATAAACCCGTTCGTATCCGAAACGACCGAGTCCACCTGTATTTCTACTTTTATTACTGTTGTCATTGATATATTAGAACACTATCTTCTTTTTCAAGAAAACTAATTTCAACAAGGAGCAAATCAATGAATCACTTCGAGGATTTTTTATGAGGTGGATCTGTAATAATCAATTAAATTAATTTCATTTTGCTTGAAATATATGTGATTGATAGGTTTTAATGTCATATCAAACCAAATAAACTTATTTTATGCCTACAGGTTAGGAAATCGCGTTCCTTATTTAACCGTAACCCGCTTTTACACGTTTTCTGGACCCCTCTGATGTTGTCAAAACGTGTGCCACTCAGTTCGGTTTTATGGTCTTTCTGATGTCTTGAACTTTTCTGTTGAATACGGATCAAACGTGTTTTACAGTCGCTGAATTAGTCGGTAATCTTCTTCTGTTGCGTTTCTTACGAACGAAGAAAGTCAGTTTTTAATTTTCTTGTCCGTAGAAAAGTATTCAACTTGATAACCAAAAAAGAAGTTTTTCGTATTTACACTAGAAGAAATTAGGAACACAAATCTGGATTAATATATGGTATATTTAATATATGTGGCCCAAATAATCAAAAAAGGACCTGAAATAATGACGATTTAGAGACTGCTAAAGTTTTGCGTCATGTTTTGATGCGTGCGTGCGTGCGTGCGTGTTTGCGGTTTACAAGTGTACATAGACGCGTTCTTCTTTGCGGTTTTGCCCAGACTCTGTCTAACTGTAATAATAATAATCTTTTGTAAACAATAATGGCATATCAACAATTTACATTAATATGGTATTACGTATTCCGGTAGATATTTGATAGGTCAGTTTGACCCATAGAAGGGGCTCTTGTAGATACTTTCATTCTTAATCTTAATTGACCAACGGACAATAAGAAATGAAGGCTCCACACTCTTGCAACGTCCAGAACTGGTGTATCGCCATCAGATACAATTTATTCTCACACCCAGGATAACTTTTTGCTGGGAGGGTAAGCCTCTGCAAAAATACTGTATGCTTTTTTAAGTCTCGCTGATAGGGCACTATATTTGGAACTTGGTAATTGATTAGCATTAAATATTAGGTGCAAAATTATAACAGTTAAGTTTATACTAAAGAAACCAATGTTTTATTGATTTTTATCGGCATTTCAACCCGCCTGAGGTTATTTTATGTCAAGAGATTCATTCTGTGTTTACATTTATATATTCTATGTCAGATTTTTTTTTTATCGAATACGAATAATTCCTATCAAATATGAACAATTTACAGACATAACTATTTGACCCATAGATAAAACGCTTAAAGGTTACAGTGGACCTGGGAATATTGGCAATGAAGGAGCATTCTACATTCCATAGATTCCCATTTTTGAAGCCACACCGTTAAATTAATTTTGTGTCATATCTAGGACACAAAGTTTTTAGTTTCGATAGAATTTATTTTAAAATGCTATTTATATTTACACAATAGATTGGTGGGGCGTCCTCGTGGTGTAATGGTTAAAGCGATGGACTGCGGAATCGTAGTAAACGAGTTCGAACTCCAGTCACGCTATTAGGTTCCCTTTCGGGAAAGGTATGAACCCCCTTATCATCCCAGGTAAATAGTACCACTACTGTTCTTCCAGGAGAATGGCCATGGCGTTAAATAACCTACAAAGGTTGATATGCCATTAAACAAAGAAACCAAACCAAACAGAATAGATTACCTATTTTTTCTTTACTATTCCATTCAAAGATATCGTGCTGCTAGCACGGATTTCCCTGACCCTCTTTCACAACCCGTCTCTATCGTCCATCGCTCGCAGCAGGTTATTAAAGCTACATCCTTAACGGCACAGGGCTGTTGTATTTTGCTTCTAGCTGGTCGTCCAACCTTTGCACGTCCATGGGGGGGGTCCACTGGAGTACATAGCTTATGAGTTGGTCCTTACTTCTCTAGCAGTGTCCTGCATGTCTACTATATGGATACTCCACATGGACGCTGACTAAGCGTATGGAGAAAAAGCTTGACGGCAATTACGCAAGAATGCTGCGAGTTGTATTGAACAAGTCCTCGAAGCAATACTCTACAAAACAGCAGCTGTACGGCCACCGACAACCCATCCCTAAAACTATCCAAGTTAGACGAGCCAGACATACGGGACACTGCTGGAGAAGTAATGACATATTTATAAAAATCCTCTAATACATTCAGATCTAATGCTTGAAAAATATTCCTTGATAATTACTAATAAATATTCCTAGATAATTACTAAAAATAAGCATGTCAACAGGACAAGATTGTTTATCTAATTTTAAGATTTGTTCATTGTCCGTTTTATTTTTGGCATCCATTTATTTTCCGGCAGATAGCACTGTTGCAGCTGCATTAGTCGACGAGAAAGAAATGAAGAGATGCATTTTGGGTTCAGCAGAAGTGTTGTTTCTCTAAAGCTTTTAGATTAAATTAACTCGAATTAACCGGTATAATTACGGTCTCTCCCAAGTAAATTCATCTCCCTTGCCTGCCTCTTACAATTTGCAAATTCAAACAGCTCTCTTTTCTTTTCTTCCTTGCCCGCCTTTTACGAGCCATGAATTCAAAGAGCTCCTTTTCTTTTCTTCAGTTCCTGTCAGCTGCTCAAGGCTCGAGGCAGTGTCGGAAATCGTCCAATTTTATTTTCTTTGCGTTTCTTTCCACTTGGACAGTTATCGAATTTAATAAATAACAGGAAACTAATATTTGATAATTGAATTCATTCCTAATCTTATGTACAATATAACGTCCCATCTTCAACCCAACGTTGTGGAAAGTCTTTGCTCTTAAGGTTCGCTGCTTCGTTAGGTCTCACCTTCACCGGATGTGAACCGTTTTCATGCTATATTAAGTCCATTAAAGTCTTCCTCTCACAGGCCAGCAAACAATGCCTGACTAATTAATATTCCTATGGTTTTCCATGCCTTGCTAAGGTAAAATAAATATCGGTTTTTCGATAATCTTTTACAATTTTATCACTTATCGGCCATTTTAAATGCAGAAGTATTCTACTGATTGATAAAAATGCCTGAAAGACTTAAGAGTTATTTCCTCTGAAAAGTTCTCGGCCCAACCAAAAATAGATCTCTTTTTTTCTTGAAAGATGATAGATTATTTGTATGTATTAATTTCTTATCCGAGTTTCAGTTTTCTTTTTCTTAAATTGGTTACCATATCAAAGTTAAAGAGTCCAGTCTACCATTGGAGTTAACAATAGCTACTTGGAGATTTTTAGATTCTTACATTTCCCAAATTGAAAATACAATCAGCCTGGACCAAAATTTGAACCCGGTACGCCGGGTCCATTTCCTAACTCGATAACCATTACATAACGTACTTCTACTGAATTATTTGAACGTTCCAAAATCTATTGTTAACCTATTTGCCACGTTTAATGAACAGCGGATGCAAAACAATAACATAGATATTTAAAGGCTAGATTCTCCCCTTTATCGGTTGAAGAACTTAACATCACAAAGTATCTTCAAACTAGTGGGTAAGTTGTTTATTTCCTTCAGCCCTTTTATAGTTTCGTAACGTTGCGTAACGCACCTTGTAACGCAATGAGTTCTAATAGAAGGGGTGTGACTCAAGGGTACCGTGTGGAGAGCGTAAAGGGACCAAGGAGACGTTTGTATGATGTAATTTCACCACCCGGTACCATCTAGTACATTAGTCGGTGCCACATTCTTTTTGAAATCGACGGATGTAACACCTAGGAATCCTCTTGAACATTCAAAAATTACGCTCTTCTGCAAAAACAATGGCCGACACTGCTATTCGGATATGGAAGCTTTTATTCTACCAGCAATATTTTTTTTCTTAGCAATAACCGAGACACGAGGGAGAGGAAGACATCGCAAAAAGGACTATGAACAAATCCTAGTTTGGTGGACACCATATAGACACTTTTTCCCCTGACTCTGACCAATTCATACCAACATCTAACCTACAACTGACTTCCAAACTCAAATCAACTCCACATGTTCAAATTCTCTATTTTGTTAAAAACTCCATAATTAAGTATTTCATCAGCCTAAGTCGTCGGTGAGACGTCATCTCATTAAACCATTGCATCATTAGTTAACGTTGGTAGTCGATGGTGACCAGAAGGCTCCCTTTTCAATAGCTTCTACACTAAGGTTTAAGGGAGGGCGCTACACTTTCCCTGGATTGCTTCACTTTAACCTTGTATTACTGAGTGTTAAGATAGGAGGTATCAAGTACCATTTTTAATGTCTTTGGTATGACTCGACCTGGGATTGAAACCAGAAAATCCCGGACCTTATCCTCCCAGCTATGGGTTAAATAGTACCACTACTGTTCTTCTAGAAGAATGGTTTTGGCATTAAATAACCTAGAAAGGTTGATATGCCATTAAAACAAAGAAACCAAACCAATTTACCAGATCTCTAACTAAACTACACTTTCACCCAATAAAATAATTAATATGATTAATTAACAAATGAAATAATTTATATAATTAACTGTCACCCTAATTATTTTACAGTTTCATTGAAACGTTTCTAGCTTGTATTACATAATTGTATTGCACGATAATTGTATTTAACATACCGAAATAAAGCTGGTCTGAATTAAAAGTTTTCCTTCTCCTATACTGGTTGTCGTACTAAAGCTAAATTATTCAGTTTTCCTCACAGTTTACATATAGCTTGGGGGAGTACAGGCTGATTTACGCATTTGCTGAAGACATTAGTGTGATGTAAAACGCAGTCTGACTCGTCCATGATTTGAATAATGATCACTGATTCTATTTCCTACGGCGATAACCGTTATTCTAAGAGCTCCTCCAAAACACATTAAAGTTGGTACACACTGTTATTTCTTCCGGGTAAAACTGACTCTAACATACATCCCTGACTAACTGTAACAAAATTCGTGATGATACTGATATTTTTATTTCGGAAGGAGTGAATACTTATAATTGGCAATTCATAGTTACACGGTTCATTCCAAAAGTTCTAAGCTTTATCAAGAAAGATGAATAACTTAACTGAGATATGGAAAATAAGCAAGCAGCCTTCAAGATGAGTCCCAGGAATCCTGAAGCCGGAGTACAAGCTGAAAAGGGTTAACATTTCCTGGACACTTTTGACTCTCGGATTCTCTCTGGTTGTGGCTTAAAAGGTTTTTAACGACCCTCGTATACTTGGGGATTTTTGATGGACAAAAATGGTGTTCAGACCACCAGAGAATAATTTTTCAGTGAAAAATTGGAATGAGAATCTGTTTACATTCTCATTTTTTTCTGTTCGGTCTGCTGGGGCTGTAGAAAACGCCTCTGTAGATGGGTAAGACTCCTTTCCCCCAACAAGTGTCTTGGATATGACATGATATGTTGACAAGGCTTCAATTCTGGAGCTTTTGAGATTGTGGAGTACCCCTCCATTGCCATCCACTCTGACCCGGAGAGGTAGTACCTGTTGGGGTCTCATCCTTGTGTCAAATGGAAATATGTAATCTGTGTAATTTATTAGCCTAGCTATCGACAGAGTGCCGTGGATAAACTTAGAGGATTCAATGCGGTCGCAAGATAAGATCAACAAAGTGGTTTCACAGGATAGAGAAAAATAAAGGATGATGGCGAGAATATAATTTATTGCCTATGGATAGAGTGACAGATATTTCCGTTCGAAGATAAGATCAACAAATTACTGGAAAAAAACGAAAGTATGTAAGTTCCGATAATAAGACATAAAGAAAAAAATACGTGGGCGATGATGATATTCATATTTTCGCATAGGATTTGAAAAGAAAATATAATGTCTGTAATTTTGGATCAAAGGCAAAGATCCGCTAGGCGCTCAAGCAAAGGGGTGATCGCTGGTCTCTCAAGCGGAGGGGGGAGACCCGCTGTCAGCTCCCCGTGTGTGTTCTCCGGCTGTCACGTGACTTCACAAAAAGGGTCCCCGCCACAGAAGAAAGATATTTGTAAACTCTCTCTGACTGTATTCCTACTACACACAATCGTCGCCGTCGAAGAATAAACATATAAATTACATTTTTATATATCTACGTGGTCTTCGTTGTTTGTCCAGCGGTTCAATATACAACAATCAGTTTCTAAAGTTGAACCATTTTAATCTGTTCATACGAATTACTGATGTTACATTGAATTATTAGGAAACATAGAAAGTGTTGTAACAATCTAAGTGTGTACAGACAAATGAGATCTGGCTCGTTTTAAAATATTACCAATGAACTATTTCGTTTACAATTAACACATTTAATTTATATGAATAAACTTGATTTGGCATTAAATAACCTACAAGTTTATGCCCTCATGTACAATGTAACCAGTCAACCAAGCAATAAACTGGGCTCTTTAAACTTGATTTGATAACCCGTCGAGAAGAAGGAAAACTTTGAATTAAAACCTGTCAAACTTTGCATAAAAATTCATCTTTTTCCAATCCTGCTCACGTCAAATAGTTGTATAAATAATACAGATTGGTACGGGGATCTCCGCATCCCAAATGGCAAGTGCAGTAGAATACACCGACTGCATCTCTGCAGAGGGGTAAAACTTTCCCAACGAGTATCCTGGATATGACATTAAACAATGTGATGGTGGGTCTCTAGCCTTGGAAATTTGTGGAATATGGAGTAACCCTTTATTACCATTGCTCTTAAGTCCACTCTGAAATGGAGTGCTAACATTTGATTGGGTCCTATCAATGCGTTAAATATAACTGTTTGACATTTAAACTGTGAAAACAAGTAACTTATGCTAAATTGAATTTTTATGATCTTTTATATGTGTGTAAACAAAAGACTGATGTTTAATTGAATTGTTAAGCAATACTTGGGACCATTTAACTGAGTGAGATCAAATGAATAACAAAGTTGAATAGAATAATTAGTGTTCAATGGAAATACTTTAAACTTCACAGTGAGGAAACAAGTGATCAATAGCGAATTCAATTCTTCCGGTTAAATAGAAATGCTAGCAATGATTTGTCTATATGGAAAAATGATATCTGGCTCATTTAAAAGTGTAAGGAACAAAGTGTATTTACAAATCATACTAAATATATCAAATCATACTTTATTTATAAAGAGAGTGGTATAGTCACAATCCAACTATACAAATATACAGATGCAGGGAAATACGAAACACTGACGACTCTAAGTTGTTCAGGTATGAAACGTTTATTAACTTCTTGACTTTAGTTTTTCGACACGAGGAGAGAGAGATACTATGCTGCCTGTTCTATCTGGCCCAACAAACGCGCTGTGCATCCCGTAGCCTCCAAGATCTCTGTCGGTAGAGATCTGCAGAACTCCATGGTTAGACTTCAACTTCGACTGTCTGACATTGAGGCAGACAAACCAACTCTCTCCTACATCGTCCACAGTCAACCTCTCAGCGGGACTCGTCCGGCCCAGAGCCGGTACTCAACTAACGTCTTTTCAAAATCACCAAATTATCAGCCCATCGCTTCCGGGCATGATGTCATTCACACCCCAGTCCATTTACTATCTGGGGTTTTTGTTATGACATTTGTTATTGCCATATATTGCCATATTGCCTGCACCTGCACTAAGAGCCAAATAGTTCAAAGCCCAACCAAACCGAATGATGAAATATAATTAACGAAAAATGATTTATATAAAAAAATCATTCCGTAATTACATAACAAGTGAATTAGGTAATAAATAACCTACAATGGTTGATATGCCATAAAAATCAACCAAACAACTAACCTTTGGTATCCCTGTGGTGTAGTGGCTGACGTTCTAGATTACAAAATTTAATAATCAAGTTCAAACTCCAGTTGTGCTATTACGTTTACATACAATAGAAAAAAGTAGGAATCCATTTTCTCTCAGAGTCTGGGGTTGAATATTTCCACTTATAGTCTACAACATGGATGGATTTGGAATTTAATATACAGTGAATATTGATATGCGATTAAAAAAAGAAACAAAACCAAGTAGCAGTGCTGCCACATGGAGAGGAAAAATTAATTATATATAATAATTGCTTTGCTAGAACTAACAATTAAGAAAAAAAAACATCGTTTCTCTTACTTAAATCTTATTTCCATATATTCTCATTTATTCTTTAAAAAATTGCCTCAAAAAGTTTCAAAACAGACTGTCATTTTGGTACAAGAGTGTAATTTCTACAGACAAATCTTATCATTATAATACTGACAGTGGAACATTTGAGAGTCTGTAAATGTGAAAATTAAATCAGCTTTGATGTATATTTCTGTAAATGATGAAACGTTTGCACGTCTAAGTTATATATATATATATATATATATATATAAGATGGCTCTGAAAACTATTCAGATTTGTGTAATAAGGTTAGGGGTTTCCAAACAACAAACTATAGGGCTTTTCATTCAAAAACCCTAAAGTCTAATGTGCATTCACATTCTTCTCTGCCTCATTTTATTTAGTTCCACAATCATTCATCTGAGATGCCTTTAAGTCCGTCATTACAAAACTTGATGGACTCCACGCTTTTAGAATAGGTCCTCTTGACCATAATCTCGAGCTTAGGAAGAAAAGAATTCACATGGGGAAAGCCAGTTTATTGGTTTGGTTTCATGGCATATCAACCATTTTAGGTTATTTAATGCCAAATCCATTTTTATACAATTATAAGTATAGTTTTCTTTACACTCAGTAAAATGTAAAAACTGTTTTATGGGGAAAAGCAGGTAAAAAGGGAAGTTTTTCCAGTACGGTGATGTTTCTCTCACACAGGAACGACCGGAAATTCAGAGCTTTGTGAAGCGGTACATTGTCGGGGTGGGGAGAGTAACCACGATTCGCGCTGGCACAACTCTCGTCTCCTCTCGCGCACAGCGACAAGAACTCCATGTTGAAGGTGGCCTTCAAATCGAAGAACATGACCAATATGGCTTTGATTTTGACTTTGAATGTTTTTCTTTCTTCGGGCTCGGTGACGTCTGATACTTCCGCTGACCCCTTTGCGTTTGGTTTCCGGATTGTTGCTAAAATTCCATGTCTCATCCGCAGTGGTAACTCGGCAAAGCACATATGTACAGATTGACGTTGCCTGATGCACGCGGTACTTCTTTTGATCATCATTCAGCAGACCTGGATCTACATTTGCGCAAACATTCTGCATGCCCAAAATTTCGATGATAATCTTCCAAACACTGTTCTTTTTCATGTCCACTTGATATTCTCCCGCTTCTGGAGAATCTTTTACTTCCCTGTCCCTTTTTAAACGTCTTGTACCATTCCATTTAAAGTGATTGTAACGGAGTTTGTTGCAACTAAAGTAAAAATGTCACTTCATTTATTTCTCGGTATTCTTCCATAGTATCTCAGTACTCAAAGCTGCATGACCAGAAAAATAGGAGTTGTAAAAAAGAAGTTAGTGAAAAAACGCCATAAGTGGATAAAGGTAAGATTACAGTCGTATTCTTCCATTTCCTATAAAACAATAAAACAATCTACGAATCCATATTTTACCCTTTGCTCACACAATAAACCTAGTCCCGTTTCTTTTCAGGTAGATCACTTTATATATATATATATATATATATATATATATATACACACACACAAAAATACACACACACATGCACACACACACACACACACACACACATATATATATATATGTATACATACACACACACAAACACACACATATATATATATATATAGTAAGCACAAGAAACAGCAGCAATGTCACTAACAAAGTCCTTATTGTATTATGCTCATGTGGGCAGATATGATTCCGGGGATGAGGCATCATTACCACATAAGCTAAGCGCCCTGTAATTGACTTACCACATCGCACGTTTTTATTGGTCTTACATCAATATATATATATATATATATATATATATATATATATATATATATATAGTTTTTATAATAGACGCATAAAAAAGTTTCTACCTATTTTTTATTCAATAAAGTTAAAAATAACCAGATAATTTAAAAAAACTCCTCATTCAATTTAAAATGACCACCTTTCAACGTCTGTAATAGTGCGCATAGATCGATACATCGAAATTAACAGACATAAATAGAAAGATATCTAGATTTATTTTACTAAAACCAAATCTGTCAGATTTATTCTACACACAAATAAAAAAAATATTTACCGACGCACAGGTATTTCATTCATTCATTCATTCATTCATTCATTCTGCATTTGTTTTATTTGTTAGAGGGTAGCTGCTCTTACATAACCACAAAAACTAAAATGAAGGTCTGTAAAAAATGCAAAAATAAGTCTTGGTGGACATCCTACATAATGGTATTGCCAAAAATGATCACATTTTTATCTATCAACTATTATCTGTCAATTTACTAAGCAAAATAACGTCTACACTTACTGAAGCTGTCCGTATGTCAGTAAAGGTGTTTGCTTCGTAATTTTACTATATATAATGTTGAAAAAAAAACTTAAATAAATAAATCTTGGTATATTGGAAAAAAACTGCTTTCTTCGCCATGAACAACAACCATAATTATGAAAATCTTTAAATACGCCACGAAACAAAGCTGTAAGCAATTCTCCATCCTAATTGCCTCCCCTTGAAAAACTTTCCTTTCATTTATATATTTTTTCATGACTATCTTATTTTTACCAAGTTGTTTTCGCGCCATTCTAAAATCTGCTCTAAATAACTTCCTTAGCCAAAATAGATGTCAAATTATCGACTTAACTTAGGCGGGAAAATCCCCTTATATTTTTCTCAGCGCCTTATCTCATTTTCTCTCGTTTGGTTGGCTGTTGTCTTTCGGATAATAGAAGGCAGATAATAACGGAGCATTACCTTTCGCTTGAAGAGCCACTTCTTGTTGATCAAGGACAGAGATCAGCATATGAAAGTGGACTATTAGTGATGTCTGGTGAACTTTGGGGTGAAAGCTGCTTATCCTATTTGGAAGATTCCTGATAATGAGCCAGCCGGCGTAAAGAGTAGAATGTGATGCAAAGAATCATGCCAATCTTTTATTTACTATGTTATTCAAACATGGTTGATCTTTTGAGGTATTTACACAATACAAAGACGAAAATGCATTTAGTATTATTATTATCATGTAAAACATGCTCAAACTGCAGCTTTAGTATATTTCTACAGTCATTGGTGAACAGATTACTATCAATTTATTCGTGTGAGAATTTTTTGCATCATCGTTAGTGGGTGGATTTTCCCCTTGAATTTGAGTGATAACAAGTTTTTTCAAGTCAGCAGGACTCTTCTCAGTATCCCGGTTGATCTTAATAACGCTATTGTCTGGATGGTCTTCACTTGTTCTCTTGTTTCTAAGTCTTCCATTCCCTTTATTAATCATTTGGTGTCACCGTGATCTCCATGTTTTATATTTTTTTTTTTTAGTTTTTTTTAGTTCTCTAGCAAGGTCTAGATGTTTATCTCTCTTTTCGCTTTCATTTGATTTTACTCTGTGGTCTGCCAGGACGACAAAGTCCATTCAGCAGGTTCTCTTTATTATTATTATTTTACTCTTTTGAGAGCTTTTCACACTGGCTTTTGCTGATTATTATAATTATTATTAAATTTTCAGTTTTTTTTTTTTTTGCTTGTTTCTTATCATCCTTAAACTGGCCTTTAGCCAAGAGAAAGGGTGATGGAAGATAGGGATTATATGCATTCAATGTATTTATATTTTTTCTGTCTGTTTTAGGTAATATTTTTCAATCGTATTGATAGTACTCTCTTAAGGAGATAATCAGATCCGTAAAATGAAATTTTTTTGTATTTCATATTGGCTGGGTCTGCTCAGAATCTTGGTAATGTGTTTATCTGTCGCTTTCTTGATCATAACCAGAGTTCCCACTATTACTGCCACAATGGCAATTTTATCATATTACGTTTGATCCATTTCTATTTTTAGGTCATTGTGTTTACTTATCTTAGATTGATACTTTATCTGCTGGCGCTAACATATCAATTAGAAGGCGTGTTTTTTTATAGTCCTTAATCCCTCTATTTGGTCTGTTCCTTTTTATTTTTCAGATCAGTCTGGATAGCAAAGCCACTGGGAATGTGATATCAATTATAATTCGTGTTCTCGAAATGGTCCCCAAAAGCTGGAAGAGTTGGAAAAGGGAGGACGAATAGAGACCATCAAACTTAAAGTATTACTAAGATCAGCCGGAATACTGAAAAAATTTCTGGAAACCTGAAAAGACTTGCAGTCACTCAGACTCCAATGAAAGACCATCAGCTGGGACTGGTGTGAAAAACATGCAAGTAAGTTAATAAGTAAAAAATAATAATTATTATTAGTTGTAGTAGAAGTATATTACTAATACAAGGACTTGAAGACTACATATAAAAGCGCGGAGGAAGACTGATTACAGCGACCAGAAACAATATTGACAACACGAGGACAAACAGAACGACAATAACCAGAAAACAAAAATAGGAAGAAAAAACAACTCTAAAGATGTTTTAAGCGACTAATAAGCAACATGTCACACGGGAAAATGTGGACGTGGCTAAGAAAGGTAAAACTTAAGAGAGAAATTGAGTCTCTCCTAATAGCAGCACAAAATAACACCATAAGAATCAATCATATCAAAGCAAGAATAGATAAGACGTAACAAAGCAACAAATGTTGGTTATGTAGTGATAGAGACGAAGTGAATAATGACGTAATCTGCAAATGCAGCAAATTAGCACAGAAAAGTATTAGACTAGACACGACTGGATGGGCAAGGGGATCCACAGTGAAAAACTCTCAAGGAGTAAATAATAATAATAATAATAATAATAATCATTTTTATGATTAATCTTTTGATCGTTTTTCATGCCAGGGTTACCAGATGGTTTTCCACTGGAGTCTGAGTGACAGCAAGTTTCCTCAAGTCTCCAGGACTGTTCTCAGTATTCTTGTCGATCTTATTAATGCTGTAGTTTGGATGGTTTTCACTGGTCCCCAAATTTCCAAGTTCTAAAATCACTGTACCAACCCTTTGGTAACTGTACCGAGCGGGCCAATTACAATTAATATCGACGTCACTTTTATGTTCCATAGTTTGTTTTTTAGTTTTCTAGCAAGGACTATGTATTTATGTCTTTTTTCACTTTCTTCCAGTTTTACCCTGAGTTATACCAGAACGGCCAAGTCCTCAATTCATCAGTTTCTCTTTTCTTTTTTTCTTTTTTTCTTTTTTTTTTTCTATCTCTAGGTCTGATCGTCTTGACGACATTAGGTGATCCATTTATATCTCAAAGTCCAAAAGAATTTTGTTCATCTAATTTTCTGGGACGGATTCTGGGTTGTGCCTATATTACTTATTCGTATGGTCAAATTTCAATTTCTTACACAATTCCCAGTGGATCACCTAGCCCACCCAGTCGTGTTTAGTCTTATACTAATTTTGCACTAATTTTCTGCATTCGTTTATTATATGATCGATCGTTTCGTCTTACCATATAACCTACATCTACTTTTTTTTTGTGTTTTGTCTATTTTTGCTTTGACATATTTGGTCGTTGTTTAGAAGTGCTTTAAGAAAAAATTAAGTTTCTTTCTTAAAGCTTCCCCTTCTTAGACATGATCAAGTTTTCTTATGTGAGATTTCGATAGTTTATTGATTGAAAAGTCCATACAGTTGTTTTTCATCCCATTTTTGTTTTCTGATTATTTTGTTCTGTTAATGTCTGTATTGTTTAAGGTGGCTGTAACCAATCTTCCAACGCGCTTTTTTATGTAGTCTTCTAATTGTTGTATCGATACATCGATGCTATCTTGAATGCTGGTGACTCCTCTTCCTCCTTCTTTTCTTAACACTCCTAGTGAGTTTTTCATTCCAGCTTCAGCCAGTCATATGTAATTGCAACCAGGACGGCAGAATTTCATCTCAAGTCTCCATGTAATATACAAACTTAGCTAGCGACAGAGTGCCATGGATGAACTTAAGCATTCAATGCGGTCGCAAGATAACATCAACAAAGTGGTTTCACAGGAAAGAGAAAAATAAAGGATGATGGCGAGAATGTAATTTATTGTTTGTTGATAGAATGACAGATATTTCCGTTCGCAGATGAGGTCAACAAATTATCGGAAAAAAACGGAACTTTACACAAATGTAGCCGTCGAAGAATGAAAATATATATGATATTTTTATATATATATATATATATATATATAGGATTCCTTCGTTGTTTGTCAAGCGGTACTATATGTGTCATCCAGGGGCCTTCGTATTATTGGATTCGATCTTATCAATGCTGTGGTTTGGGTAGTCTCGATTCCTCCTATGTTTTTCAGATCCTCTAGTCTTTTATCCAAGACATTTGGAAACCATTCCAAGCCCACCAACTTCAATGGCTCTCACCGTCACCATTATGTTCAACACTTTTTTGGTTCTCTGCTGAGATCACAGTAATTATCTATCTTTTCGATGTTCAATCAGTGAAAGAGGAACACAAAATCCACAAACTTATTTAAGTTGTGTTGATTTAAACTTTGTAAATAAACAGTTGTCAATAGTGAGAACTGAAGATAAAGTTTCCCCGTTTAACTGACGGGAAAACAAATTAAAAATAAAGAATACATGTTGTTTTTTTTTTATTGTACGAGCCATCATCATAAGAAAATTAACATAGTTACAATCGCGGAAATGTTATCTTGAGTATGATAGAACTTTAAACTTAAACGTTTTTCCTAAACTATTTAATTGCAGCTGCTAAACTGAAAGGCACACAATGAATCTCACTGGTGGATTGTGATATCAAGTCTAACAGTAAAATATTTAATGAATCAACAGGTGAATATTGTCAGAGAAACACGTGCCTTATAACTACTGGTGTACGATTCGAATTTTACCTGACGAGTTGGGCTGACTTTGCTTGAGGGTTTGATGTTCGGATAACCAGAAACCCTCAATAAACTTAGTTATTTGCCATCTCTGAAATTGCACCAAACACATCAATATATATATATATATATATATATATTTGAAAAATTGTAGTGAAAGTGAAAGGCAGAACCCGCTGACTGCTTTCTCTGATGAGCCAACCGGGATTCGTCGTTCAAAGAGACAACGAGTGACGTGCTGTATATGGAAGCGAACCAGCCGACGTTTACGTCATTTCAGCAATAGTCCACGGCTGGATAAAAAAAACTGTTGGTGAACCGAGTGAACAAGAGAAATAAAATGTGACAAAGAAGCTGAGTGAATTAAATTCCTTTCATACAAACACCGAAAGAAATAAACAAGAAGTGACGAGCAAAATAGCCAACCGCATAGTTCGAAAATAGCGCGAATGTGACTTGCGTGTAGACTACCGGAAGTATAGAAAAACAGGAGCGTGAACGTCGTTAGGAAAACAATTTGTAGGTCACGTGTCTCGTCTCTGGTAAGACGGGGTTTGGAGCATATGAAAATTTCGGTCAGCCCGAACCGGTATAAAAGAAGCATTTTGGAGAGGACATAAGTTGCTTCACAGCAGAATTGTGTAAACCAGTGTATTAACGCGGCAGGTTAGAGTAAGAGTGAGAGAAAGAAACAGAGAGACAGGACTGATGGTGAGCAGTTAAAACTTTTCAAGATGGCAAGTTCTTTTTCTTGTTTATAAACATTAGGTCTGGTCTTCTGCTCGGGATTGAATAATCCGTTTGTATTTTAAAAAACCCGGAGAATTTCATGCATCTCATTATCTATAATAGATTCTGGTTTGGGCATATACCATTTGTGATTAGAGCGAATTCTAATATCCAGCAAAATTCCAAATGGACCATATTTCGCACCTTGTCATACCTCGTCTTGTACTACTCTTGAGCTGGTTCTATTCTTATTGTTATTTTCCTCTTTTGAGAGTTTTTCACAGCAGTGTTTGCTCATGATTATTCTCTGGTGTCTGAGTGTTAGCAAATCTCCTCGAGTCTCCAGGACTTTTCTCAGTATTTTGGCCAATCTCAACAATGATGTAGTTTGGATGGTCTAAACTCATATTCTTATTTCTAAGTCCTGTAGTTCTTGTAGCAAACCTTTGGTGACTATACCGAGCACACCAATTACAATTGGTATCACCGTCACTTTCATGTTCCATAGTTGTTTTTAGTTCTTTACCAATGCCCAGGAACTTATCCTTCTTTTCGCTTTCTTCTAATTTCATTCTGGGGTCCGCTAGGAAAGCAAAGTCTACAGTTCTACAAGTTCTCCTTTTTGTTGAGTATTATAAGGTCTGGTTATCTTGCAAAGATTAGGTGATCCGTTTGTATCTAAAAATCCCAGAGGGATTAGAGCGTTTCATTTTCTTGGACGGATTCTGGGTTGTGTGTATACCATTTGTTCTTATGGTTTATTGTCATTTTACTCCTTGAGAGTTTTTCACGTCAGCGTTTGCTGATGATCCTTGACTAGAATTTTAGTAACAGCAAGTCTCTTGGACTATTCTCTGTATTCTGGCCGATTTCAATAACGCAGTAATCTGGGTCATCTTCGATCGTCCCGTTATTTCCAAGTCCTCCAGCACCTTTATTAATCCTTTGCTGACTGTACCAAGAACACCAATGATAATTGGTATAAACGTCAATTCTATGTTCTACTGTTTTTTTTTAATTCCTTTGCAAAGTCGAGTTACTAATTTTTCTTTTTTTGCTTTTTTTTTCAATTTTATCCTGTCCACAATCCTGCAAGTTTTCTTTTTCTTTTTTTATTGTTGATTATGATAAGGTCTTGTCGTCTGGACGACATTGGTGATCCGTTTGTATCTCAAAATCCCATAGGAATTTGTGTGTCTCATTCTCTTGGACAGATTCTGGGTTGTGTATTTACCATATGTTTCTATGATCAATTTTAATTTTCTCGCACGATTTCCACAGGAGCAAATTATTATTATTATTATTATTATTATTATTATTATTATTATTATTATTATTATTATTATTATTCTAGTTTGCTCAATTTTATTATTATCATTATTATTTTTATTGGTTTTTTTTTTATGCGTCTTGAGTCATCTTCACAGATTACTATTTTCTTACATCAATCTTTAAAAAAATCTTTACATATAAACTAATAATACAATATCTGCATAGAAATTAAATTAACATCAGCAATTCAACCCATAGTTTCTAACGATTGTAGGCCTTATAGCTAATTATTATTTCTTTATCTAATGTCATATCAACCTTCGTTGGTTATTCAATTTCAAAAAACATCGGTGATACGATTTAACCCATAGTTTCAAGGATAAAGGACTTCATACGTTTCCCAAGGGCATCAATTTGAACGTAAACGTAATAGGCCGACTGGAGTTCGAACTCGGTATCTTCGAGGCGACAATCATAAGTCATCAACCTGCTGCTTTTTATTCATGTAATACAATAAGATAAATAAAATTATTACCAAAAAAAAAACAACAACGAACTATCAACGCATATCACATTTATTTGAAAATACCCACAGTATTTTCTATTTTATATTTCTTCCATATGTTCGACGATAATCAATATGAAAAATATATAATAAAATTCAATCTCTATCACAATATGATAGCAATCAATACTTGACCGAGAGCTATAATTATTAATTGAAATTATAATTACTACAAATTTGTTGCATAAATCTATGTTGTATATTTTATGTAATGCACACACCAAAAGAAAGAAAGAATAGCGTCTATATTTAACATTACGTGCTCAGTGCTCTCGTTTAATCAGGAAAGTACAAGGAAGAAGAAAAATAATCAAATTGCCAGCTAAGAATTAGGAGAATTTTTTTTAAATATGGGAAGCCAAAAGGCCCCAGGGAACAAACGCAAGTTTAACTTGAATATTTCGATTTTCAAATTAGAATTAATTATCCAAATAAATATTCATTTAAAATATATACAGTGTTTCACAAAAGATCCCACTCTTATTGTAAAAGGATCGAATTTCTCCGCATACAGATCACCTTGTCGGGTAGGCTAAGAATGCGCCGACTCAATCTTCTGTAGAGGAGGAAAATACTCCAGAAGTAGAGTTTTCTTGATATGACAGGAGACGGCATCTGATGGTTAAGCTCCAGTTTTGAAGATCTGAGGAGTGGAGTGTTCCAGTACTCCCAGGTCCAATTTCACCCGGAATGGTTGGATCTCCGATGATCTCATTTATGGAAAAAAAAAACAGATCTGTTTAAAGAAACAATTTATATCAGATCAGAATACTTGATGCCACATAAATGTAAATTATTTCTATTCAGAATAGTTGCTTGAAGCGATAATTGTTTATTAAGGATTATTATAAGTAACTTGCTGCGTGCAATCCTGAAGAAGTCCTGGCAGCAACACCCCACAAGACACCAACTGTACGGCCACCTGCCCCCTATCACGAAAACTATTCAAGTTAGACGAACCAGACATGCAGGACACTGCTGGAGAAGCAGAGATGAACTCATAAGAGATGTACTCTTATGGATCCCCACACATGGCCGCGCAAAAGCAGGACGACCAGCTCGAACGTACATTCAGCAGCTATGTGAGGATACAGGTTGTTGTCCTGAAGACCTACCTAGGGCGATGAACAATAGGGAGGAGTGGCGAGAGAGGGTCAGGGATATCCGTGCTACCAGCGCGATATGATGATGATGAACTTGAAACTATATATGTATGTATGCAAACAAAGAATATTATTAAATAGAAATAGTTTCTTAAAATCATATAATTATTAGTGCATAGCGTGTGTATATATATATATATATATATATATATTGTCTTTCTTTTTCTTCCTCCTTTTGATTCGAAATCTTTCTCGATAAACGAACGGAACGTAAATTCTACACAAAATTTCTAATAAGTCAAATGACATAATTTAAAACAACAAACGCTGATTCAATAATTAAACGGTCAACTTTTTCTTGTTATACAAAGTTTCCATAGGTTTTTGTATTTTGCATTTTTAAACACCCATCGTTGATTTGGCACCACTAATATCATCCCTCATAGCCCTGATGATGATTCACTAGAACCGAAACGCTATAGTGTCGACTTTGCTTCTCGATAAGTCTTCCCTTCTACTTGGATCACCTTGGTATCAATTTTTCTTTATATATATATATATATATATATATATATTGTGAAGGCCAAGAAGATATCGTGATACGCACTCGTAAATCCTCTAGCTTAAGAAAGTAATTCTTTTACTTCATCCTGAATTATACGATATTTAACAGTTTATTTACAAGGAAAATAAATAAGACAATTGACGAAAATAGCTTCATTTTACTAATTGACTTTTCATAGTTATTTCATCCCAAGAAGATATTAAACACACAACTAAGGGTAAATTATTTACGTAAGATAAGTTGGTTGGTTGGTTGGGTTGGGTTTTATGGCATATCAACCTTTGTAGGTTATTTAACGCCAAATTCATTTTTATGTAAATAATCTGTTCTTTTTAAAACAATTCAGTTTAGCATAAGTACACAGTTTAATGGTCAAAAACATTTCTATTTCAAACTATACAATCAGTTATATGGAACAATTCAGTTAAGTTTAAATACAGTTTTAATGTCGAAAAACAGTTCTATTTCAAATAATTCCGTTAAGCATAAGAACGCAGTTTAAATATAAGTACGGTTTAATTGTCAAAAACATTTCTCTTTCAAGCTATTCAGTCTATTCAAAGAATTCAGTTTAGCATTAGTATGCTGTTCGTTCTATTTAACCCATAGATAGGACCCTATGAGGTGATACCACTCCGGGTCATAGTGGACCTGGGAGCAATGGCAATAAAGGGGTACTCCGCATTCCCCAAAGCTCCAGCATTATTCGAACCTCACCATCAGATTGTTTAGTGTCATATCCAGGACACTCGTTGAGGGGTCTTACCCCTCTGCAGAGAAGCAGTCGGTGTATTCTACTGCGCAAGCCGACTGAGAAACGTAAGATAGAAATTATTGATATAAACTATCTGTGGGCAAAAAATCTCTAGAATAAACAACTACACAGAAATTATATACATAAATGTAAAATGAAGAAGATTTCCAATCTTCAAGTTTGAAATAACCCTAAATGGGTTGATATGCCATTAAAATCAATCAACCAACCTACATGCAGGTTTTATGCAACATTGTGAGTCATGTATTTAACTGACCTCTCCGCTAGAGGAAAGAAACGAAAAAAAAGTATTTTTCTAATTAATATTGGTTTTCTATTAATAATGTTTACCGGCTCATTGGCCTAGAGGGTAGAATGTGCACCAATGATCTGGGAGACCTGAGTTCAATCCTAGGTCTAGTCATACCAAAGACTTTAAAAATGGTTCATGATACCTCCTTGATTAACACTCAGGAATATAAGGTACGCATCAAGGGTAAAGTGGAGCAGTACAGGGAATGGAGTAGCACCCTACTCGACACCTCGGTGTAGTAGCTATTGAAAAGGAGCCTTCTGGTCACCATCGACAACGGTCGCCAACTTTACTTACTTATTTATAATGTGCTTTGGAGAGTTGAAGTTAGATATCGACGGGAGGTAAATTTCTGGGGAAGGAAAGAGAAAAGAAAAGAAGAAAAGCAAATATTTATCAGAAAAAGCAGACGGAGTAGTCGATGGTAAGCTGAACTCTGAGTTATTCAAGTCAAAGCACTAGTTTTGGGTCAGCTAGTCATGGGTGAATGAGTATGGTAATTAAAAATGACTAGGAAAAAAACAGAGGTCTCATAACTTTTGCTCAGTTGTGGAATCACTGGAAACGGACATGTCCACTCTCCGACATCAGGCGGAAGTAAGCGAAAAACTCAGGTTAGAAGAGAATTGGCTCGGACACATGAAGAGGTAAAGACGCGAGTGAACATTAGCCAGGAGATTGTGAAGAGAGTCAAAAATTACGACCCCCATTTTTGGTTGAGTTCCGAAAAGGGGTCTTACACCACATGCGAACCTGTGAAGACGAAACCAGCGAGCAAGCACGTTAGGACTACCACAGAAAACCAGAAGGAAAACTCAAGGTCTGTCTCTGCGCTTTTTCTCCTCATAATATGCTGTTTTTCATTATTGAGCTTGCGAGGGGGACTCAACTTTCATACTCTTTTCTTTTTCCCGACCTCTACTTTAAAAGTGTAGTAGCGAAGAAACTTTCGTTTCACTGAACTAAGATAAAGTTTTGTGTATTTGTCTACTTTTTTCACGGAGAGATTACAACAAGGCCTAACTTCTACTTAAGACGTAGCGATACAACTACTAGCACGTTCACACATGGCGGTACACATGGCTATGTGTTGACGTGGTGGTACAAACGCCTATTCGGTATTGTTATGGAACACGTTTACCGCCCACAATTTTATCACAATTCGGCCTATTAAAATACAAAATTGACAAAAATACCTGAAAACATTTAGAATTTCTTTTTCCAAAAAGTTCTTGCTACAACCAAGAATAGATTGTCTTTCTTTTTTTAAAATGTTACATGATTATTTGTATATTCAAAACTATCGATTACACTTATTACACTTAACTGCAGGTGAGAAACATTGACATGTATAATCCAAGGGTATAGCTCATCTTCTCCTTGGTCTGATCGAGATCTTCTCAGCCACCTCTTGCAAAAAATCAATTAACAATATCTTGAAAGCAGTGGATAGACTTTTCCTTCAGTCCATTTCAATTTTCATTTGAAGATTTCTTGCCTCTATAACATAGAGGTTAGAAATGGACACGGCGACACGAGTTCAAATTCATAACCAGTTTTCATTTCACATAGCGCTAATACCATTGGGAAAGGTATGAATCCAATTATTCTCCCTCAAGATATGGGTAAATAGTAAGGTAGACTTGGTTCTTTAGCATCAGTTAGGCAACCAGTCTAGGAGAAGGAAAACTCTGAATTCAAACCTGTTTAACTCCACTTAAAAATTGATCTTGTGTCACATCCAACTCGTGTGGAGAAAGCGAGTGGGGTTGGGTAGGCGTGGAAACTGATTGGTACCTGGCATATGCGTGGTGTTTTGCATAGGCAAGTTACCAAGCTCTATGTAAAGAGCTGGAATGAGAGAAGGAGACAGGCATTCTGAGAGGTGTAGATTGTGCACGTCGCTACAGCAGTTGGGGGGACACGGGATTTGTTTGTTTCGAGACACATTTCAACACAGTTGGGTAAATACATACTGTGTAATTTTATTTTAAATATCTACATTAAACACTTTCTCAATCCAGTAAGTATCAAATGTAAGTATTTATTCATAGTTATTCAATTCTGTTTTAAAACTCCTAAAATATTTATTAACCCAACTCTTTCGTCTTTAGGATTTGACATAAGGTTAACTTCTTTTTTATTTAAAACAGGTTTGAATTCAGAGTTTTAGAGCAACTAAACTGGTTACCCAAAAAAAGATAGAGAACCCAGTCTGTCCAACTATTTATGTCTTTTTTCAAGTGAAAAGCAAACAGGTTAATTTAGAACTTGAATTCAGATCTCCGATTCCATTTATTACCATGATAACCGTTACGCTAAGCGCACATATGCACCAAGTCACAAGTTACTCAATAGATGAGACAATGGAGTCAGTTATTGATAGAACTAGAATCAATGAGGCTTGTTCATATCCTGGATGGGGTTGTTTGCATTTCCCATTGCGCATGCATCCATTTATTCTGGGAATTTGTTTCGCATAAAGAGTAGTACAGTTTAGCCAGCAAGGGAAACCGGTTTAGGAGAATGTTTCGAAAAAAGGACAAGAACCTATGAAATATAATAAAGATTTTTTTAAAATCTTGAATTTACAGCAGATGCAGAGAACATTGTAATACCGTTAGATAGGCACCACGATTATATACTCAGCTTTCATGAGTCACAAGAGACATGGTGAAATACTTAGTCTTGAACACAATAGAATTATATAGTCACTGGTGACACAATGACTAGGATCATGATAAATTGACTGGTGGAACCGAATTCAAATGCTGGATGAGGCTATTTGCATTTCGCCTCATGCTGAAACTCTTTGAAAATGGTGGTGAAATGGTTATCGTCGTGGGTAATGGATACGGCGACACGAGTTCACATCCTGGACGAGACTGATTGCATTTCACATAGCACTAATACCCTTGGGAAAGGTATGAATCCAATTATTCTCCCTGAAGCTATGGGTAAATAGTAGGGCCGACTGAGTTCTTTAGCCTTGGTGAGGCGACTAGCATAGGAGAAGGGAGACTATGAATTCAAACCTGTTAAACTCCGCTTAAAAATTGACCTTGTGTCATATCCTGCTCGAGCGGAGGGGTTGGTAAATAGGATCAGCGAATTGTAAGGTTTGGTTAGGACACCAATTTATGAGAAGGAAAGCTTTGAATGCAGACCATAAGTGCTTCGCTAAAAGTGACCTTGTGTCATATCCTGCCCGAGCGGAGTGGTTGTTAAATATGGATACTCTTTAAAAAAACATGAAATCGTCTTTTCCTTGCCCAGTTGACTGGGGCTGTAGAATACACCGACTGAATCTCATCAACGAGTGTCCTGTTGTGACACTAAACAATTTGATGGTAAAGCTCCAATAGTGATAGAGCTTTGGGTAATGTGGGGTACCCCTTCATTATCATCGTTCCCAGGTCCATTCCGTCCCGGTCTGCTAGCATCTAATCTGGTCATATCCATATCCATATTTACCAACCCCTCCACTCGGGTAGGATATGACACAAGGTCAATTTTTAAGCAGAGTTTAACAGGTTTGAATTCAGAGTTTTCCTTCTCCTAGACTAGTTCCCTCACCAAGGCTGAAGAACCCAGTCTACCCTACTATTTACCCATAGCTTGAGGGAAAATAATTGGATTCATACCTTTCCCAAGGGTATTAGTGCTATGTGAAATGCAAACGGATTCGTCCAGGATATGAACTCGTGTCGCCGTGTCCATTTCCTACGACGATAACCATTACACCACGGGCACCTCCTTATCAGGTCATATCTATAGGTCAAATAGAACTGTTTGATCATTTTTATGTGTATATAAACAAATCCTTTATGTTTAATTGAATTTTTGTTGATACATAACAATACTTGAAACTATCGAACTGTGTGCAAACGAATGAGTAATGTTGAATAGAATAATTAATGTTAATACGCATTACTTGTAACCACTTCTCTCAGTGCAAGCAAATCATTATTATTGAACAGAATTGTAAGTGTTAGATAGCAAAAATTGAAATCCTTTAAATATGTTGAAACAATAACAATACTTGTGTGGAAACAAATTACTTGTAATTCGTTTTAAAATAAAATAACCGACAGACTAATCTCGTACATATCTTGTATATCTATTTAAATGCATGTAAACAAATTACTGTTAAATTGTTTTATACAACACATGGAACAATTTAAATGTGTGCAAAAAATTAGCTCTGGCTTGTTTAAAGATATCATCAAAAATGTTTTTACAAATGATATACATATAATATGTATGTATAAACATGACTTGGCATTAAATAACCAACAATGGTTGATATACCATAAAACTACTAAGATCATTAAATAAGTTTCCAGACTTTTTTCGTATGGGCACTTTTATTGATAGTACATACATGAAACTCTAGTGCCCTTCGAAGTAATCTCCTACGGCTACAATGCACTTGTACCGTTCCAACAACTTCTGGAAGGCCCCAGGGAAGTCTTCTTGTGTGAGCATGACAATGGCCTTCGTCACAGCCTCTTTCATCTCCTCAATTGTCTCATAACGACAGGGGATAACCAAAAGTCACAGGGAGCAAGGTCTGGACTATAGGGACGGTGAGGAACTGTCTTGATGCCCATCTTGGTCAAATAGTCTGTGACAAGGATGGAGTTGTCGACTGGTGCATTGCCCTGGTGGAAATACCACTGACCTGATTTGAAGAGTGCTGGCCTCTTCCGACGGAATCTCTTCCTGAACTCCCTTAAAACCTCAACATAGTAACCCTAACCCTAACGCTTTGGCCAATCAACTCTGGTGTTCTGACTTTTTTACTCCTCCCAAACCTCTCATCATCCCTGACAGGCTCCTTGACTTCCTTGAATTTCTTTTGCCACTCAAAAACTGATTCTTGATTCTTGCAAGATGATCCAAAAGCAGTATGAAATATTCCATACGTTTCTGTGGCATTTTTTCCAAGTTTAAAACAGAATTTTATTGCATATCGTTCTTCTAAAGTGTTCTCATGTCCAGATTGCATTTTTGAAATTCACCAGCTGTGACAATCAGGCTTTAGTAGGGTGTACTCCAATTGCTGTTGTAGCTGTTGATTTGAACCTGAAATCATAAAAATTGTTCAGTTATCTTATAAGATATATTGCAATAACGGTCTGAATTTTCAACAGCCTACGACAATTTTAAATGCCTGTACATAAAAAGTCAGGAAACTGATTGAAGTCACCACGTAAACAAAACAAAACAAACCTAATCATCTTTTCTTCTCCTAGCTATGAGTAAATAGGAAACCTAACTGGAATCTTTAGCTTTGGAACCGTAAAAGATCTTAAAGAATATGAAACGTTAATTCGAAGCAAACTCTACTCCACATACACAGCGATATTCTCGATGCCTTTTCAATAGTGAATAACAAGAACCTGTTTGCTGAGTTTGTAATAATTTGCACCGGGGGAGGTGACCAACATTTTTACTGCAACGAGAGTGGTGTTGTTGTCCAGAAAATGTTGTCGACGTACTTCTTTTTTTTCATCGGCACGAATTAAGCAGATGTTCCATATTCACAATTAACGCTAGATACAGCGATGTGCGAAATGGACATATAATGTTCATTAGGATAGAACACATAAAGAACATAGGAATCTCGAAATTCGAAAACACGTAACGACTTCTTGTTCAAGTACGAAACCATTTCATTAACTTTGAGTTAAAGGTTTCGACGTAAGGAGGAGAGACACAATCTTCCATGCTGTCTTATTCATTTGGCCCCCAGCTCGAGCGGCCCCCCAGAGGGCGCAAGTTCGCCTCGGGTCTGCGAGCTCCAAAAGTCGATCCTCCTCGTTTGGCGTCTAGTATTCAACTCTCTAACTTTCTTTCAATTCTCCACAAACCTCTGCGCGCTTCCGGTGCGTGACGTCACTCGCACTCCGTCAACCGTTTCGTCTCGGACTATTGTGATATCTGAGTGACACCTCCATCTGCCCGCGCGCGCCCGCGTTAACACCTGCCTCAATATTGCACCTAACTAACCCATGTGCTGAGCCGAAAGGTTCTCAGCTTAACTAAACTCAAAGGCATGAACCGAAATCCCTTGGCCATTACGTTACACAGGAAAATTGATTATTCATCAATGTGCGTCGACGTCATTTTGCGCTTGAAGAGCGTGGTTTATTACTAGCATCTAGTGTTGAACGTATTAATTCCTACGCTCATATCCACCATTTGATCCCTATACGTGTTACCAAATTTTGTAAATATCAATGACTGAGTTTTTTCTGCTTTCCTGCAAGACGTCATTTTACAGGACTGCCTAAGAACTGTTCTCTGTAAGAATGTAAGTCTTATTTGTTGGAATACCCAATTTCTGCTGCCCAGCCTCAAAACACCGATTCAAATATAATCGAAGAATATAAAAAACAGAATCTTTTACACGAATGTTATGCAGTTTCTTGATAATCATCTGTAAAAAAAGAAGCATAGAGTAGCTGAAAAGATTCCTTTATCTGACAGTGTTTTTGTGCATCTAGTATCTCTTGTAGATTTCGTGAAAATAAATTGGGGAATATACCTTCGAAGCATCACATGTATTAAGTTAATTCTGAGCCTGCATGTGGTTGTTGAACTCAGTGGATCAAAGTATTGATATTCTCTTCAATAAACCTTATTTCTTGCATGCTGAGCGTCCAGAGGTAGAGCCAGTGAAATGACGAAACCATCTGGATGGAAGGAAGTTGATTGAAGCGGACAAAGGAAGGATTACCAGTGTTGTACTGGGAGAAAATAACCCGTTCTACACGCCGAAATCTTTCCTTCTTTTTGTGCCTTCTTCACCGAAATCCTTTCTTTATAAACGAAAGGTTTAAACAGAGAAGTCCTCTCTTAAAACTGGCCAGAAAATATTGATCATAATACTTTGTGCGATGAAATATCTCCAAATCTTCCTCTGTCAAGTAATTATAGTACGCAAATACATATATTATATATATATATATATATATATATATATATATATATTATATATATATATATAATATATACATATATATGTGGGGGGTGTTTAAATGTGCATGTTTATGAATGTGTGCGTGCATGTATGTGTGCATATGTGTGTATAGGGTGTCAAAAATTAACTTCCCATCAAATAGTGAAAAGGTATTTAAGATATTTTCATATAAATTCATTTTTTCAGAGAAACAATAAAATTTTATTATTAGTTCACTCCAAGCTGATAGCTATCCACAGGAGTTTGAGTGAAAGCAAGTCTCCCCAAGCCTCCAGGACTCTTCTCAGTATTCTAAACGATCTTAGATATGGTGAAGTTTGGATGGTCTCCACTTCTCTTATCACCAAGTTTTGAGTCTGTTTAGAAATCCTCTGGAGATTGTTGCAGGTGCACGAATTACAATTGGTATCACCGTTACGTTCATGTTCCATAGATTTTTTTTTTAGTTTTTTCTAGGTCAAGATATTTATCTCTCTTTTCCCTTTCTTTTAATTCTTTTTTTTTTTTGTCTGTTCCTAGGTAAAATCCACTATTTTACAAGTTCTCTTTTTTCTATTTCATCTTCATGTAACGCCGCCAGCACGGACATCCCTGACCATCTCCCGCTACCCATCTCTATCGTCCATCGCTCCCGGTAGGTCTCCAAGGCTAAATCCTGTATCGGCACAGAACTGTTGTATATAGGTTCTAACTGATCTTCCTGCCTTTGCTCGTCCACGTGAAGGGGTCCACAGGAGTATGTTGCTTTTGAGTTCGTCCCTACTTCTCCAGCAGTGTTCTGCATGTCTGGTTCGTCTAACTTGGATAGTGTTCATGATGGGTGCTGGTGGTCGTTCGGCTGCTGCTTTGTGGGGTGCTATCTCCAGGACTTGTCCAATACTGATCACAGCATTCTTGTGTAATTGCCGTCAAGCTTTTTCTCCATACGTTTAGTTGGCGTCCATGTAGTGTATCCATATAGCATTAGCGACACGATCGCTGCTTGGAAAAACTGCGTTTTATTTTATCGGTCAGGTCTGACTTCCATATGGCAAGTAGCCGACCGATATTTGTCTATGTCTTCACTAGTCGAGTGCTGATGTCTGTCTCGGTTGATGAGACACTGATTCCTTGGTAGGTGAACTTGTCCACAAGTTTTTGAGAACTCCCATCTAGTGTGGAGATGTCGCCTCTTTGATTAAAGCACATGTATTCTGTCTTGTCTGCGATAACATGGAGGCCTATGCCAGTAGCAGCTCGTTCCAGAATAGGTAGCACCGCTTCGTCTTGGGCGGGGGTATTTGCCAGAAGCGCTGTCTTCGGTGTAGTCCTTTTCCGTAAGTGTTTGTGCGGGGTATCTTCTGCTTCTTCCTTGGCCAGCTTAACCTTTATTATATCAAAAGACGTTCTAAGCATGATGACTTGGCAGATGATAAACAGGTATTGGGCTAATGTGTTTCCTTGCAGGACACCTGCTACAATGTCTGTGTCTCCATCCGGAGACCTTTATGTGTTTTATATAGCATCATTATGGCTGCGATGGTTTCTTTGGGTAGGCTGTAGGCGAGTTGTATTTGCTCCATCTTCCTTCTGTGTATGGAATCAAAGGTCTAGGAGAAGTCGAAAAAATAATATTGTTGCCTCTAGGTTTTTTGCACGAACATCTAGAATTCGACGGATTGTTAAAATTTGTGACGTCGTGGATCGCTTTCTCCCAAAGCCATTTTGGTTGCTTCTAAATATTTTCTCAATTTTGGGTCCCCTGAGGTTGCGTAGTAGAGCATTGTAGATCTTGGCCACTATGGATATAAGGGTTATACCTAGGCAGTTCTTGGCTAATCTGGGGTCATCCTTCTTAGGGAAGGGAAGGATGCATCCCTTTGTCCATCCCACAATTGTGTTTTGATTATATGCAGCATTACAGTGTCGAAGCAGTACGTAGCTGAATTGCTTGATCTTCCATACTTCTGGGGGTATTTCATCAAGACCTGCTGCTTTTCTATTTTTAATTTTTCTTACTACTGGGTCGAGGTCTTCTTGTGTAAGCTGTCCTAATTTTGATGTCTAATTTTTTACTAATAATTCTCGTGATTGGTTTATGTGTAACTTTCGGAGAGTTTCCAAGTAAATTCTCAAAATGGTGTTTCCATAGTTGTATTGGTTCTTCTTGGCTGGTGGCTTTTAGACTAGCTTTCGTGGTGCTCTTCCTTCTGTTCTCTTCGTTTACCGTTTACCATGCTATCCTAGATAATCTATCTTCAACCGAGTCTCTAATCTTATCGATCTGATTTCGTATGCATTCTGTTTGTTCTTTTAGGTATATGTTAGCTAATTCATTTTGTGACTTCTTAAGTTTTAGGGCATTAATATTGGTTGGGTTCCTCTTATTGCATTTGGAAGTGGTTTTCACGTCTGCATACTTTTTTTTATAACCGCTAATGTCTCCCATGGAACTCTAACTTTAGCACCTTGTTTAGGTGGTATAAATTCTGCTGCTGCTTCTAAGAGGGAATTGACAAAACTCTCATATTCGTTATTCAGAGTAGGTATATCCAATATTTCCTGTAGTGCATCGAATTAGTTTCTTAGTGTTAACGTATATCCATCTCTGATATATCCTAATTGTTAATCAGGGATCAGTCATTGTGAATGGTGGATGTTGTTCGGGTCGTATTCCTTCGTTGGCTCTGTCGTGTCTTTGCCGTGACAATTCGATGCTTGGAGGACACACCCTCGAAAGAGGAATTTGCCTCACAATTCGATGCGCTATTATTTGAATTCTTATTTAAAGATGATCTGTTTGCATCTAAAAGTCCCAGAGAACCTTATGTGTCTCATTCTCCAAGTAGGGTTCTGGGTTGTGCATATATCACTTGTTCCTATGGTTAAATTTAAACTTCTTTCACAATATACAGTGAATCCCCTTTCCCACCTAATCATACTTATTTCCACCTTGTTTTGCGCTAATTTGCCACATTTGCTAAATGATCGTTTCGTCTCTATCACCACATAACTAACATCTGCTATTTTCTTGCATCTTATTTATTTTTGTTTTAACATAAAGTAAGGAAATATGACGACTATAGCGACTACGCCAAGGTGTAGGGGAGGGCGCTACTCCTTTCCCTAGATTGCTCCACTTTACCCTTGATCCTTACCTTATTATGCTGAGTGCTAAGCAAGGTAGCATCAGGTACCACTTTTTTAGTCTTTGGTATTACTCGAACCATTGGCAGGCCATTTGGCGAACTATCTAACCATTATACTTATGTCCAGTAACTGCTTTAACATAGTTGGTCCTTATTGGCCTAGTGGGTAGAGTTTTCACCAATGGTCAAGGTGACCTGGTTCAACCCCAGGTCTAATCATACCAAAGACTTTAAAAATGGTACTTGATACCTCTTTGCTTAACACTCAGCAATATAAGGTATGTATCAAGAATAAAGCGGAGCAATCCTGGGAAAGGAGAAGCGCCCTCCCCTGCACCTGTACCCTTCACCTATGATGAAATAATCGAATAGATAGGTCTCTTAAAATTTGATAAGGCAACCGTTGTAGAAAAAAGAAAACGCCACATTCAAACAAGCTGTGTCACAATTTGTTCTTAGTGGAGATGCTGAGTATATTCTTATCCTACGATTTCTACCTGATTCTTTATAGTACCAAGGTTTCTTGAAACAAGCAAGATGTCCCGTTTTTTCATATTCAAGAATTAAAAGTAAGGAATCTACCGATTTGTTTTAATTGCAGTTTGTGTACGTCTCTGTCACATTGATTCTGTTAGCTAAACGCATTATTCTTTGATGATCGGTCCACACCGAATCACTAATGTCAAAAACTATTAATTCCATAATTGTCTCTTCAGTATACTTAAAGCTACAAAGACGTGATCAAAATTAAGTTATCATTCTCTGCAGTACCAGGCGTTGCATTAATAATGATGGCGCCAAAACTTTATGGCAGTTGCGAAAGCTTCAAATGAATTGTGTTACTCTAGTAGTTTTAGAAGATATTTTTGAGACACCCCAACCTGACAATCTATTCACGCTTGACATAATATGATTGTGTTCAGTTAAAAATTGTTAGAATCCGTACAATAATTGGAGAGTGGTCGTGGTAATTAAATAAACAACAGACGTTCATAATGAAGGCAAGTCAAAATTACAAATTCCAGAACAGTCCAAACTAATAACTTTCTGGAAACATTGGAAAAATAAGCAATATATATATATATATATATATATATGATTCATGTGATTTTAATCGATTGATTTGGCTTGAAGATACTAATATTTGAAGATATAAGATATTCCAATTTGGTTTTTATCAATAGCTTTTAAAAACATACATCCTTGTAACATAGAATATGACCCGTCAACTAATAAGCTGGGTTTTTTTTCGCAGTTTCAGTCACCCGCGTCTAGAAAACCGGGTGCTTGACACAAACTTTCGTCAGATAGATAGATATTTATGAAAATGTACATAAATAAAAAAAAGACAACAAAGTCTTCAGAGGATGATTTTATTTTTTTTAATTATTTGCCAACGTTAAATGTTTTGATTTTTAAACCTTAAACAGGGCGAAAGTTACTAAATAAAACGAAAAACGCGAGAAAAAATAAATGGATTTCCTTTAGTCAAGTTGTTTCAAATTTGCGTGATTTAATTATTATTCGAAAATGTATTTTTAAAATGCCCAATCCCATTAGTCTCTCTCTCTCTCTCTCTATATATATATATATATATAACAACAGTATATGGTTGTCACTATCTCACTTGGTGGGTTTGTGGCAGACCAAATGCGGGATAATTTAGAAAGCACTCAATATCTATGATAAAGCTATTATATAATAATAAATAAATATATGTTGTTTTTTAAGTATCTAATAGCATGGCTGCGTATCTGCGACCATTGGTTTCAGGCCGTCTTATTACGACAATCATCAGTCAGAGAAAGAAAAATATTAGAGAAATCGAAAAATCGAAAAATCCAATCAAAAGCATGTTGGCGTTACGTCCGAAGTTGGTCTTACTACTGACCGACGTCCTACAGAGCTATCTCTCCGCTTCTCTTTCTGCTTCTGCTTCTGTCTCTCGAGCTTGAGAGACAAAGCGTCTTTTATACTTCCGTGATACCGGAAGTCACGTAGTACTAGCCACTATACAACAGTTTGCTTATTAGATTTAGGAAATCGCAAAGGATGTTTGATGTTATGCTTTTGTTGTATGGTGGGTTAAACCAAGTTATATTTTTATTTTTTTGTTTTTTGTAGATTTTTATTCTAGTGTTTGTTTATAACCACTTTTTTAATGTGTTGTCATTGTTGAAAATGTCGATGTTGGAAGAATTATCGGATAGTCTGCAGCAAATTGATTTGGGGATTTACTTGATGATTGAGGGTTGGTGGCTTGAAGAAGTGTGTTAGTAAATGGGTGTGTCGTTTCCTTTTTTTATAGGGTTCACATGTGCCTTTCTTAAAGTTTAGTGTTACATCTAAGAAGTTTACTATTTTTAGGTTTGTATTAATGGTGATTTTAAATACCAGCAAGTTTAGTGAGTTGGATATCTTTTTACTCTACCTATCTAATTTTGGTCTATTTGTGTTCCCTTTGATGATTAGGCCGTCGTTTCTGTATTGTACCATATAGGTATTTTTTATTATATTGAATAGTTGAGAAAGTATCAGGGCACTGACCAGGTCACACATAGCAATGGTTACGTCAAATAGCTGGTTGTTAAGTTTTTTATTCATTGTTTGCTTATACATGTTATATATATATATATATATATATATATATATATATATATATATACTAATTCATATATACCTATAGTAAGCATTCCATTACTTATTTATCTGTTTTTATCAAGGTTAGACATCTTTCTATCACTCTGCTTGCTTAATCTATCTATCTATCTAAATATATATAAACGATGAAGTCAAATTATCTTAAATAAGGGATTTTGTACGTGGTGCATTTAATAAGTTTCCAGACATTTAGAATTGTTGTGTACTCTTGAAAATTCAGTTTGTTATTTCTATACATATTATGAGATGACTGACCAATGCTTTTGATTTCAGGTTCAAATAAACGGCTACAGTAGCAATCGGAATATACCCTACTAAAGCCTGATTCTCACAGCTGGGGAATTTCAAAAATGCAATCTGGGCGTGAAGACACTTTAGAAGAACGATATGCAATAAAATTCTGTTTTAAACTTGGAAAAAATGCCACAGAAACGTATGGAATGCTTCACACTGCTTTTCGACCATGTTGCATGAATCGAGAATCAGTTTCTGAGTGGCATAAGAGATTCAAGGAAGCCAGGAAGTCTGTGAGGGATGATGAGAGGTGTGTGAGAAGTAAGGAAGTCAATAGACCAGAGTTGATTGGCTAAAGGGTTAAGCTTAGGGTTACTATGTTGAGGTTTTAAGGGAGTTCAAGAAGAGATTCCGTCGGAAGAGACCAGCACTCTTCAACTCGGGTCAGTGGCATTTCCACCAGGACAATGCACCAGTCCACAACTGCATCCTTGTCACAGAATAGTTGACCAAGATGAGCATCAAGACAGATTCTCACCCTCCCTATAGTCCAGACTGTGTTTCCTGTGACTTTTGGTTATTCCCTAAGCTCAGAGACTGTCGTTATGAGACGATTGAAGAGATGAAAGAGGCTGTGACGAAGGTCATTGATACGCTCACACAAGGGGACTCCCATGGGGTCTTGCAGAAGTTGTTTGAACGGTACAAGTGCATTGCAGCCGGAGGAGATTACTTCGAAAAGGACTAGAGTTTCATGTGTATACTATCAATAAAAGTACCCACACGAAAAAGTCTGGAAACTTATTTAATGATCCTCGTAACTTTTCAATACCAAGCTGACCAAAAATGGAGACAAACTGAAAAAGCCGTGTTTCTCTTAGATAATGTATTGATTTGAAAATATACTAGATTCAACAATTTTCCAAAATGTTTATTATGTATATAAATCAACATTTTCTAATCTTTTAGATTAAAATTTTGATTAGATTCTAAATTATGTTCAACGAAACCTTTATTAAAATGTCCTTGTTTTAAGTCTCTAATGTGTTCGTAAATTCGTTTTTTGATTCACCTAGGCATTTTTGGGTTCACCTAGAACTTTTTTTCACAATCCAAACACATAAGTTTATGTATAGGTATATAGCAATAGATAAAAGAAAATAACAAAATAAGATCATGAAAATGCCAAGTTCAGGCAAAACCTGTTATTTTTCAAATCTAGCGAGATCTTTTAAAAGAAGCCATTGATTAGAGATCCTTAAATGTACAATCAATGACTAGAATTTATCCAAAAAAAAATTCAAAACTTTCGTTAATTCTTGTGAGTGACGACAAAGTTTACATAACAAATAAGAATATCATATAGAAGGTTACATGTGGAAAAATCTTCATCATAATCTTCAAGGGGGTGTCTTCGTGGTGTAATGGTTAAAGCGTTGGACTGCGGAATCGTAGTACGCTAGTTCGTGCTCAAGTCACGCTATTACGTTCACTTTCGGGCAAATACTCTTGGGAAAGGTATGAACCCCCTTATCCTCCCAGCTATCGGTTAAATAGTACCATTACTGTTCTTCTAGGAGAATATCTTTGGCATTAAATAACCTAAAAAGAGTTGATATGCCAATAAACAAAGAAACCATCATAATCTTCATTAACAAGGTTTGCCGACAGCACGAATTCCGTTAACTCTCTCTCTCTCTCCCCCTATCTCTATCTGTCTGTCTCTCTATCTATCTCTCCCTCTATTTGCTTCTTTTGGCTATTGTTTTTGTCATCTAAAAAGTAACCAGTGTCCACACAGAACGACTATATGCAAGTTTTTTGCTGGCAGGCCAACACTGGTTATCCATGAGTTTTAGTTCAATTAGTGAACGTCACTCATAAGTTCCAGAGCAGTACCCAGTATATATTTTTGGATGATTTGCAGGATCGAATATAAGTAGCCGAGCATCAGCTATTTTTTAATTTACTGCGTCCAGGATTTTATCAAAACAATTTGCAGAATTCTTGAGAAGTTGCCATTTAATCTCTTCTCCAAGCATTTCGTTTCAGTTCAGGTGGTGCAACCATATAATAGTAATATGAATACTACTGATTAACACAATTTTCATTTAATCTTATTAGAGAGATCAGATTTCCGTATGACCACTAAAATATCCTTAGCAGTTCAGGCCTCACATATGTAGACATCGTTTTCAGTAGATGAGATAAAGCTGCCGATGTATATGAACTTGTCTACAGATTTCAGAGGCTTAACATTTTAAGGTGGAGATGGCACCATCTTGATTTAAACAGAACTGATCTGTTTTATTTAAGTTAACTTCGAATCTAATGCCTCCTACTGCCTGCTTGTGACTATACAGAAGCGATTTGGCTTGAGCAGGTGGATTTGAAAAAGCGCAAGATCATCTGTGTAGTCTGCGCGCGTAATATCTTCTGTATAGTATCATCAAATTGTTACCCTTTTTTTTCTTTTTTCGAGTGAAACCATTTTAATACCTTTAATACATTTAATTTCAAACAAAATTAGAGTTTATATTAGCATTTAAATGATAACTATTTTCTTATAATCTAAAAGGTTCCAGGGAGTGTTCTCGTGGTGTAATTGTTAAAGCGACGCACCGCGAAATCGTAAGTGAGTTCGTACTCCAGTCGTGATATTACGTTCACTTTCGGGCAAATACCCTTGGGAAAGGTATGAACCCCCTTATCCTCCCAGCTATGGGTTAAATAGTACCACAACTGTTCTTCTAGGAGAATATCTTTGGCATTAAATAACCAACAAAGGTTTATATGCCATTAAACAAAGAAACCAAACCAAATCGAAAAGGTTCCACATATTAATATTTATCGTTTCGAATATTAGGAATATTTTTTCATCTTCGTTGTTATACTCACAGGTTTTCGGTTGATGCATCTTTCGGCTTTCTTCAGATCTTTCATGACAGATGCATACATGGAACTTCGAACCGAACCCTTTATTTAATCTACGGAGTAGATTGTTTTAATTCCGTTAACCATAACCGGATACAAGTATTAAGGTATAATAAGTATTCCTTTTAATGTAGCAGTCGTCAGCATTGAAATTTAGAAAAAAAATATTTGGACGAATAATATCCAATCGGAACGGACCCTATAAAAAGCACCAATGGAAGCAATCAGAAAGATTAAATGTTTAAAATAATAGCACGAATGAGTAACCATCTTTCATTCCTATGTCGATATAGAGATCTCATTCTACTTCAATCGGGGTTAACATTCAAACTACCGGTTAATTTCAGGAGAGCATAACGAGTCGTAAAAAGAGTACAGTATGATTGGGTCCGAGATCGAATACACAATGACCACAAGAGAAAAGATCAATTACAGTTGAAATTCTCAAGCATCTTTGCTTCATTCCTCGAAAGAATATTACGGATTGAGGACGGAACCCCATTCCAAAAATATCTGGACAATCTTACAAAAAGGAATTTCATAAAGTCAAGTTGCGCCAAATTATTAATTTTAAAAAGATGAAAACCTGAGGTATGAACGTCTAAGCTCATTACACGCTAGTGAAAGCCATTATTAACATCAGTAAGCGCCTGCAATCTACCTCTATGGAGCCAGTGCCAAACAAATGTCCCAACTTCGCCACGACCACAAAGCAGTTCTACAACTTATATTTGATAGCTCTAATCGAGGAGATAGCCTTGAAAATTCTTAAGGCCTTGACAGATGAGCTTAGACGAAAAGTGAGAAAAGCACTAGAGAAATCAAAGCCTCCAAAACCAAACATCTCAAAGGAAGAAAGAAGAGACACCAAATCATAATTTTACCCGCGAACAAAGGCATCGCTACAGTATAAATGGATTAGGGGAAAAGCATCTGCGAATTGGCTGACTTGAGTCACAATGCTGGCAATTGCAGAGTAAAAAAGGACCCGACCTTGAAGACGGAAAAGAAGCTGTCAAAGATACTTAGTAACAAAGATCTCATACAACAAGTGAAATACAAACAGCTAACATAGCACTACAGAAAGCTACCACATATATATGGCCTTCCGAAGACTCATAAAGATAATATTCCATTTAGACACATTGTCAGCAACAGAGGTTCAGCATGTCTCCCATTGAGTCTCTTCCTTCCTCACTAACGGGTAAATATTTATCATATGTTAAGAAATCTGTCCACTTCATGAAAAAAATCAATAATGCTCCCATTCATTCCAACCAGATAATGAGTCTAGATGTTGTAAGCATGTTCACAAAGTTACCCACCGATGAGTCACTTAGAGTGGCACTGTAAAAGTTGGCTGTATTTCCCTCACTGGAAGAACGCGCATGTATCCAAATAGATAACCTGATGTAGATGTTGATCTTCTGCATGGAAAGAACCAACTTGGTATTGTTTCTGACATATACAGACAAGAAAAAAGACTGGCACCGGGATAACCGTTACCGTCAGTATTAGCTAACGTATACATGGAATATTTCAAAGAAATGGTATTTGGATCAACATCATTAAAGCCATCTGAGATACTTTTGCGATACACTCCTTCTCTGTCTTCATCAGTAAGACCTTCGATCATATTTGGATCATGTAAACTCAGTCAGACTATCAATACATTTCGCTTTGGGGAAAGAACAAGATAACATTATCCTTCGTACAGGGTGGAACGATAAAATTGCCGCCCTAGAAAAGACGACATGATTCAATTTCCATTAAATGACAACCGGTTTTCTTTTTTCGTTGCAGACCATCTACTAATTGGCCAGTTGTGTACGAATCCCAAGAGCAATAGGAGCCTTCTATCATGTCTGAAAGTGACACAATGTTCAACGAGCAAGATCGGACCTGCGCCGCTGTATAACTCATGCTCTCTACTGATCCAACTTATGACAACAGGACCATTGCCAGCACCCTCAAAATTCAAATCCAGACGGTTCAACGTGCCCAGGGTGATGAAAACAAAGTTTCCGGCTACGATTATTGTCTTTGGTGTGGTTTCAAGTGAGGGTCACATCATGCCACCTCACATCTTCGAAGTCGGCTTGAAAGTCAACACCAAAGTGTACCTGGATGTGCTGAAGAGTGTGGTGATCCCCTGGTGCAATTAGGTGGCCAGTGGCAGACCCTGGGTGTGGCAGCAGGACTCGGCACCGGTCCACAACTCCAAAGAGACCCAGGCTTGGCTTCAGAAGGAGTGCTACGACTTTGTACCCTTCTCTCACTGCCCCCTCCTCCCCCGACCTTAACCCGCTGGACTACTTCGTTTGGTCATACGTCGAGAACATCACCAACATGACCTCCCACAACACCAAAGCCAGCGTGATCGCCGCCATCCGCCGAGTATTCATCGAGCTCCCGCCGGCGCTTGTGGAAAAGGCATGCTCTCAGTTCCGGTTCCGTATCGACGCGGTGATTGAGGCTGAAGGCGGCTACATTGAATAGATGCCAGCTTTACAACATAA
>OY757909.1:111324336-111649336 GCA_963585895.1 Sepioteuthis lessoniana
AATTCTTAAGCGGACCACAGCTAGTTTGAATTCAGAAATGTTCTTCTTCTTGACAAATTCCCTAACCATGGCTAAAGAAGCAGGTCTATACTACTATTTACACTTAGCTGATGGGAGAAGACATACATCCCAGGAACTCCCAAGGACATTAGCGAAAAGTGAAATACAATCCCAAATCACCGATCTGATTTTTTACGACGGTAACCATGACTTTAATCAGAGGATCTATACTATACTATCTATGCCCGGTAAGAGATCGAGACTTGGATTTCGGCAAGTCTTGGTGTCCTAACAGGAGCTGTGACCAATAGAAACCCGTGCTCTCAGCACGTTTTGTTGCTGCTGAAAAACTATAAAAATTTATTAATGATAATTGGGGTGATGTTTTTGTCAGTCATCTGGAACTGCAGGATATACATAGTAAAAAATCCTTGTCTGTAGATACCCTGGTGGTAATCTCTCTCTTCAGCTTTGTTTAGGACAAACATATTTTGTAAATGACTTCTAAAGAAAATTATTTTTTCCAAGATTATATGAACTCTTACCAAGTGAAGTGCAGAGCAGCTTAATGGGTCGGGGCTGTAAAATACGCCGACTGCAGCTCTGCATAGAGGTGAAACCCCTTCAACGACTGGCTCGTATATGGCACTAAAGCATACGATTGTGAGACCCTCTCCTGGATTTTTAGGAATCTTGATTACTCTTTCATTGCCATTACTCTTAGGTCCACTCCGATTTGGAGTGGTAGTATTAATAAAGTGAATTATTTGGAATTATTAGCGTTAAATAGTATCACTTAGAACCATTTAACTCTTTACAAAGAGTTAATTAATATTGAAAATAATTATTAGTATTTAACAACAATTCTATAAACTATTTACCTGCCTGAAAAGAAACGATTAGTCTATATGCAAACAAAGAAATACTCAATAAAAATATATGTGTTTTATAATACTTGAAACTATTTAATTGTCTGTAAATAAATTAGCTCTGAATCTTAAATATGTTACCTATAAACGATTGACTCACAATATATATATATATATATATACATAGAGAGAGAGGAGGGGAGAGAGAGAGGATCTGGCATTAACAAACCCCACAAGATTTGATATGTCATAAAACACAACCAAACCAGATGCAGACGGCTACCTCAGTTTATGTGTAATATAATAGATTCCCAAGTCTGAAACCATTGCAAAGTTTGTCTGTGTATGGGCGTGTGAATGTCTGTGTGAAAATCAGCAAGAAAGAACAGGTGTGATTGAGTACCACTTGGGGAGAAATATATTTTTCGCAACAAAAACTAACGCTGTAAGCTACTTTTAGCCGAAAACCAAACTGGAAAATGTCTATTGATATTGCTTATGGCTTTCTTGATTTTTTCTCCCATTCAGACTGATTATCTTCCCTTCCCTTTGAACTGTTCAGAAAATACTTGCAAACACTTTTAAAACTCTGCGAAGATATTCATTCAAAAGAAAAAAAATTGTTATTTCCTAAACGTGTAAATAATTTTATTTACACTATTTCCGTTACTTTTTTGTATCATGTGACTGAGCAAACAGTTCTCGAGACGTTAAAACGATTGTATCAATTACTCTCCAATAATAATTTGATTTGATTCTGTTTCTTTTTTTAAAAATGGCATATCAACTTTAGTGGGTTATTTAGTACCAACGCTAAAGACAAGAACTTTCTTATAATCCAAGTTTTTCTTCTTGACGGATCTAAAGAAAAGAAGTGATTATAAGAAAGTTCAAGCCTTCTCCAAGGGTATTTGTTTATCAATGAGCGTAATCGTGCGAGTGACTTCAAATTCCTTTATTTCGATGACACGATCCAGCCCATAAACCATAACGCCCCTTCTCGATGATATGAATATATTCTGAAAAAAAAATTATTTAATTACATCAAGTCAAGCTGTCAACGCGGAGTTCCGTCACTCTCACGACATTCGTCTTTATCATCCATCACTCCTGGTAGGTCCTCCAAACAGCATCCAGTGTCCGCACAAAGCAGATGTGAGTCAGTCTTTAATGGTGGGCTAATACTGGAGTGTTCATAAGTAAGAGTCCATTGGAGAAGATCTTCTATGAGTTCATCCTTAATTCTCCAGCTGAGCTGGGTTTGTCTTGTTCGTCTTAATTATATGATTTGTGAGATATACGGCTGCTGTTTCGTAGGGTTTTGTGTGAAGGATTTTTTTTTCCAAAACAGTACATGGCATTCTTGAGTACTTCCCACATAGTATTTCCTTCATGCGTTTCTTTTGCGTCCGTCTAGTGCATTCTTACATTAGTATTGACACAGTTACAGCTTGAAGGAAATCTCGTTTTTTTTATCGTAGAGAACAGACTCTCAAATGATCAATAAATTGTCAGTAGTATTCTTTGTATCCCCTAAGTGTATGCTAACATCAATTTTCGTAGATGTGATATTGCTGCCAAGGTATACGAATTTGTCTACTAATTTTAGGGGGAAGATTCTTAAAGTAGAAGTGGCTCCTTCTTCTTTAAAACTCATGTACTCGTAGACGCCAATAACTCCTACTGATTGCTTCAAATTATACATGTGTATTCATTTTGTTACACTTGTGCTTATATATTGCTTTTGTTCGTATTTGGGGGGGTTCTTCTTTTGAGTAACATAGGTCTAAGTTCCTTATCTTCGTCAGCATCTTCTAGCGGTTCATTTTCACCTTCATCCATACCCCGCTCCATTTCACGATCGAAATAACGGTACTTCTGTTTTTAATTCTCCAATTCTTCCTCCGTTTCTACGACTTCAGGTTTGATTATAGATCCAAACTGATCCAATGGACCAGAATGAGCTGCCCATATTTTCTGATATTTCTGCCCTTTTTGTAATCAGAATTTTACTTTTTCTAGATTTGATTCTTTAACTTTTCTATACCAACCATTTTTTTGTAGAAAATGATATGGTTATGGTTGATATGATTTGTCTCCTTATTAACACATATTTCTGCTTGTTGAATCGTTTGGTATCTTTGGTACTATCAGGATAGGTAGGCTTCTATGCTTTCATTAAATGGGGAAAATGATTTTAACATCATTTTAACTGTTTTCACCATTTTTTCTGCAAATCCATTAGATTGTGTCTTTTATGGAATGTATTCAAAGCATTTTAACCATGAATACAAATTCTGGTCGCAAAATTCTGGCGCATTGTCCATGATTATCATCTTGGGTTATTTGTTTCTTGAGAATGCTGGTCTCATTACATTTATTACTGTTCTGACTTTCCTTTCGGTTACTTTGATTACTCCATGTCATCCCGAAAATTAGTCCACTAGTATAAAGAAAAAGCCTATAATTTTGACATAGGGGTGTGTATGATTAACTCAACTTTGATTAGTTGTCTAAATTTCTGAGATGAAGCTTGGCGATTTTTATCATTAAGTATTTTCAGACTCTTGTCTTCGTCTTTATTGTTATTTCCACAGCGATTCGGCCGATATGTCCTCCAGCCTTCTTCAGGTGTTTGTCGAACTCGGAAACCTTCACGGAACTACGAATAAAAACCGCCATCATGGGACGTAGTTCGAAGTTCCGTGAAGGTTCACGAGTTCGACAAACACCTGAAGAAGGCCGTAGGACATATCGGTCGAAACATTGTGGAAATAACAATAAAGATGAAGACAAGAGTCCGAAAACCCTAAATGATAAAAATCAATTTTGATTCTCCCTTTCTTTTGATTGAGTCTTTTTCACTTAAACTTTTTGACTCCCCACCTCATTTCTTTAATTTTCATTTCCCTTCAAACACCATATTCCTGTCTTTCTCTCAAACTCATATTGAATTATAAGTCTGGCACTGTGGATCGGAGTTTGGATATAATCTATTTAGCCATATAGTTGCAAGAAGCAGATGATATCTTGTAGAAACTATGACAGATGAAAACTATATTTATAATCTCGCACTTCTCAGAAATATACATGCCCAAACCAAATCTCTGCTTGGCCCAGTCGGCTGGGGCTACAGGATACACCGACTGCATCTCTGCAGATGGGTACAGACTCTCCCAACAACTGTCCAGGGTATGACACTAAACACACTGATAGTGAGAGTCCAGTAAGGGTGGCGTTTTAGGGAATGCAGAGTACTGCTTTATTGTCATTGCGCCCAGGTCCCCTCTGGCTCGGAATAGTAGCACCTAGTAGGGCCATTTGTATGGCTCAAATAGAACTAAAATGTGTACTTATTTAAACAGAATTGTTTGAAATAGAACTGTTTTTAACATTTTAACTGTTTACTTATACAAACTGAATTCTTTGAATAAAAAACTTTTTTTGACATTTGACTGTTTTTAAACAAAAAAAAATGTACTGTGCTAAAATGTGTTTGAAATAAAATGGTTTATATGTATAAAAATGGATTTGGCATTGAATAACCTCCAATGGTTGATATGTCATAAAACCCACCCCTACCAAACCAAATATCTGCTGTATAGTATAGTGAGTAAGAGTGAGTTCTCATCAGTGTTTTTACGGGTATTACATTCACTTTAGTTCAAATACAAATACAACACAAATTTTTACAAGCACGTAAAACAAATGGAATATGATAACAACGAACATTAAGAAACACACAATTTAATATTCATGGCAAAACAGGAATGAAAATAAATGAGAAACATAATGTGCGAGGGGCCTTTTGTAGAAATACAGTTAGGGCCAGTTAAATGTAAATATGGATGTTCACACGTGTGTGTTTACATGTTTATAAAGTCTACCAAATTAATGTGCCCATAGTTGGCCAAAGTAAGTAGGATAAAAATAATTGTCTTTGCTTACATATATGGGTATGTGTGTGTGTATATGAATGATGGACCGTAAGTATGGGTCTTTGTTTTCATTAAGTCCGCACGTGTGTTTTCTTAGGATTTTGGTGACAACGTGCCGCATTGATAAAAGAAAGTCGTCAGCCTTTTCCTTTGAGTCCTAATACATGGCTCTCTGCTGCCCGTAGTGAAAAGTCTTTTTGGTAGTAGACGGAATGACTTTTTGGCTGTGGAAGAAATGAACTGAATGACCGAAAAATGACCTGGTTGATTAAGTTTTTTGTTATTTAGTAGTGGATCAAAAATAGTTTTTATTGCGGGTCCTAAAATTCAAGCGCGTATACATTTCTTGACCATTCAGATTCGTATTTTTACTTATTTGTTTTAGAGCCTAAAATCTTCTGTTAATTAGTTTCTCATCCAATTTTTCTCGAATGTTCATATTCTATGTTTTTAGCTGATTTGTTGAAAAATATAAAAATGTAACTTCAATGCTAATACGATTTTGATCCAAAATTTCTAGAATGTACTTATGTATGTTTTTTGTTGATTATTTTAAGGCTAAAATAATGTGTATTCTATAATAGTCAGGAGCAAATAGCAGGAGTCATGTAGGCATTAATCTGATATTCTTTTTGGTCGGGCGAACTTTGATTTGTTTAATAAGTTTTTTCTTTGAGTAAACCTTGGTTTGTTTAATTTCTTTTATTTCAGTACATTTTGGGTAATTTTGTGGAATTTTTAATATATTATTCTACTTGTTTCGCATATCCTGTTAATCAGTCTTGTAACATTGACCTTTTTCCGTTGTCGTTAATGCAAAAAGTAGATTACTATGTACATTCCATATTACGTCTTTTCTTACGGTTCCTGAGAAAACAATTATGTCTCCATTGCATATTAGGCTCTTTTCTGTTTAGTTTGTCTTTCGTTGATTTAAATGGTCTCTCTACTATTGAGCAATTGCTCTATATATTCTTATTTATTTTCTTTTGTATTTTGTTTAATACTGGTTCTTATTTTGTTTCTATTCTGAGTTGATTTAGAGACAGAACGTCCGTTTCTATCCAATATAATATTTTGTGTTCTGCATTTTCGTCCGGATGAGGCAACTACGTGCAAAATTCTGTTCCCTTTTATGTACATTATATCAAAATCGAAAACCAATTTTCCATCTCAAAATTCACAATAATGTAAATCTTAATATTTCCTTTTTGTGATAAAATATGAATTTTAATGATTTGTAGTCTAACTCAAATATAAATTTACGCCCATATACGAAATTTCGCCCCTTTTCTATACTCCACACTATTTCAAGTGCATTTTTCAATATTCGAGGAATTCATTTAAAGATATTTTCTCGGTAAGCGTACTTAGAATCACAAATTTTCATCCGCCATTTTTGGTGACGTTTTCAATATTTCAAAGGCCATTGATTTTCTTTTTGTCTAGTTAAACTTGATGTTCTTTTTGCGTAGCTTTACAAACATTCTTATCAAGTCACTGTATCTGGATACCTAATTACTTTTAAAATGCGTTAATTTCAAAAGATTCCAATTCCTTTTTGGTTCTTGGAGTGGAACTTTCTGTTACTCTGATGGTTAGTAACTTATCGAGTGATATGTTATCCTTAGATATTTAAAATTGAAAATATGATATCTTATCGCAGTTTACTTCACATTTGTCCTTTTTCATGATTATGCTCGTTTCGTTTAACGTAAGAACTTGCTCCATTTTGTGATTGAATTCATCTTTGGGAGGCGCTCCTACATATTATGGTTCTTATATAATAGTGTTTCTTTCCCCAAGAAATTTTTGCTTTTTGAAACATCTAGCTCACAATCCACATTAGTAAGCCTATCAGCTTAATAAGGTGGATAATGTGCCATATTTATAGTGGCTATTTTTTTTAATCTTTCGTGAATTTCAGTATCGGTTTATGTATATTCATTATTGTAAATTCATGGTTACCTGTTTCAGTGTTTGGCATCGGAAATAAGTTTGAGATAATTTGCTAATTCACATCTATCTTGTCATCATCTCATCATCGTGTCATGCCACTAGCACGGATATCCCTGACCCTCACTTGCCACATTTCCCTATCGTTCATCGATTCTGGGTGGTCTTCAGGGCTACATCCCGTATCCTCACATAGCTGCTGAATGTATGTTCGTGCTCGTCGTCCTGCTTTTGCCCAGCTGTATGTGGGGGTCCATAGGAGTACATCACTTATGAGTTCGTCCCTGCTTTCCCAGCAGTGTCCTGTGTGTCTGGTTCGTCTAGCTTGATGGGGGACAGGTGGCCGTATAGTCGGTGTCTTGTGGGGTGTTGCCGCCAGGAATTGTTCAATATTGCCCGCAGCATTCTTGTGCAATTGCCGTCTAACTTTACTTGTCGTTTAGTTAGCGTCCAAGTAGTTCATCCATATAGCAGTATCGATATGAACGCTGCCTGGAAGAAACTGCGTTTCATTTTATCGGTTAGGTCTGATTCCCATATGATCGATAGCCTATTGATAGCTGTCCATGCCTTTTTTAGCCGCGTGTCGATGTTTTTTTCGGTTGATGAGACACTGCTTCCTAGGTAAGTGAATTTGTCAACTACTTTAAGAGGGGTTCCCTCTAGTGTGGAGATGTCACATGTTCGGTTATAGCACATATATTCCGTTTTGTGTGCATTGACATGGAGGCCTATGCCTGAGGCTGCTTGTTCCAAACTATGCAGTAGTGTTTCAGCTTGGTTGGGTTTATTTGCCAGTATCGCTATGTCATCGGCGTAGTCGGCGTCGTTAATTGTTTTTGCGGGGTATCTTCAGCTTCTTTTCTTTGTCAGCTCAAAGCCGTTTTTTCTGATTTTATCAATCGATGTTCTAAGTACGTAATCTAGACAGATGATAAAGAGGTCTTAGATACCTGTCAAGCTTTCTTGGTGCTACAATTGGTGAATCCCAATCGCTACTACTGTGGGAGCTTTTTCTAGTATTCTCTCCGGCTGTTGTACAGCTATGACCAACTATAGAAACACATATGCATGTAGAATCATAACAACGACACAATAAAGACGAGCGACACGGTTCTTTAGAAAAATATATCTCTCATTTTATTGAAAGGGTTGTGTGTGAGAGTGAGTTGGAGACCGATCAGAACTGCAACATATTGACCCCCACTCTTATGGCCATAACAGCGTTTCTCTCCCGTTCTCCTGGGCTGCTTAACCGGGGGCCTGGGGGCCCAGCCTCTCTGTGACTTGTTCCTCATTCCAGCATCTTCTCTCCAACTGCTCTGATCTCCAACTACTCAATCGGGGGCCTGAGGGGCCTCCCTGTTGGGTGCTGGTTTACTCTACCGCATCTTATCTCCAACTAATTGAACTTCCTGTGCACCGAATTATATAATAGTTCGACATCCACCTTCTTCTTGTGGGCGTCACAAATTGCACTCATTCAACCTGTCCACGGTCAAGATTATATTCTGATATTCCTCGACCGGATTCACCTTTTATTTACATTGGTGCATTTCCTATTTTGGCAGGTTGGCCGGGTCGAAGGTCAATATACAACACGGCATCTTGTAATTTGGTTTCTCTAATAGATAGGATTTGGCAATTTTCTAGATTTCACATAGCCTAACGGATGATTTTCCTTTAACTGAGTTTTAACCGTGTAATCTTTTAACTATTCTGTGTTTTTTTTTCTGCTTTTATAAAATTAAAATGTTTTCGCTATACACTTTCTACACGTTAATTCTTAATTATCTGTGACCATCATTGCATGCTAAAACCATGATAAGAATCAATTTGATTTTTTGTTTCGAATGTCCATTCAAAAATGTCTATTACTTTAATTACTGTTCCGTTGAAATGCTCCAACTGGTGGTTGTTCTTTCTCTATTTTTATTTGCTTTACGGCCACCTACCTCCCACCAAGAAAACTATCAAAGTTAGACAAACCAGACACTCAGGGCACTGCTGGAGAAGCAAGGACGAGCTCATAAGTGATGTACTCCAATGGACCCGCTCATATGGCCGAACAAAAGCAGGACGATCAGCTCGAACCAACATACAGCAGCTCTGTGAGAATATGGGATGTAGCCCTGAGGAACAGCCAGAAGCGATGAACGATAGGGAGTGGTGGCAAGAGATGGTCAGGGATATCCGTGCTGGCGGCATGACATGATGATGATGATGATGAAAATGATATTACTCCCTGTATCGAATTACATTTGTAAAAATATGCCATTCAACTTTATTTTTTCTCTGGTTTTGGTGTGCATATTTATTGCATAAATTTCAGAATTTTCTCTTGGCTTGTCTGTGCATTATACTTTCTCTATTCTTCTTTCGAGATTGCATACCACCTAAAAATGACCTTCTTCTTACGGTTTAAACATATCTTTCGCATGGCTGGACATTTAATTTAATTTCTCTCATGTTTCTTGTCACACCTCTCTGCATTTGATCACAAACTTTATTGGGTTTTAGGTCTCTTGATAATAGTTTTGTTTATTGAAGTCTTTAATCAATTCTAGTAAAAAAAAATTGCCCGGTTCTAAATTAATGTTACTTATCTGAAACATTTCAAATAGTTTGTGTGTGCGATGAGCGTTCATGCCTTCTATTAATCTGAAAAAATTAATTCATACTCTTTAATCGTGTGTTTTATTCCCAATTTGTCGAATTCTCAATAATCAGATGCCTTTTTTTAAATCTATAAACGTCTTGTATAATAGATTCGTTTGGATCCTGTCCAGTCGCCAGCAACTAGTCATTTTTAGGTTGTATATTTTCCTTTATTATTCTAACAGTCTTCATAATTTAATTCTATTTCTTTAAGGTAAGGCATTCACAATATTTTCTTCACCGCTCCACAGACTACCATAGTCATAAATTGGTCAGTGATTTCATTCACTTTTTTGTTAGCTTTCTCGTCATTTAATTTCCTAATCCTTGACAAAGCTGAGAAATATTTGATCTATGTTTTTATATACTCCGGGGTCATTCATGGTGGTAAATGGTTTTATCGACGACGCCATTGATATGATATGTATATCTCGCTGAGTAGAACTTGACTAAAATAATTAGTTAGTATATTTATTATAAATGGTTGCACCCATGTGTAACAAACAAAATTGTATGCCGCAAGAGTGAATTTATTTACATAAATGAGAATTTCTATCCATAATAGAGCATATAACCGTAAAGTTTTTTTTGGGGGGGGGCATCGGGAGTGGTCATCTGTGCAACAGATAAATTTTCAATCTTTTTCTAGTTAGATACATTCACTGACTCCTTAACCTTATGACAGTACATGCAAACATCATATTCATTCACTAACACCAAAATACCACAATTACTTGATGAAAAATCCTAAAGACATTTTAATCCCCATTGATCAGAAATGACAATCGTTAGACATTGAGATGGATAGGATGTATGTTCAATGTTTAAAAAAAGTATGTATATAAATGAGAAAAAGCAAATACAAATGGATTCTTAATTTCCTGTGGCTGGGGCATTTAGAAAACCCATAAAAATAAATATATACATACAGAAAAAAACCGTAATGCTAAAAGATTTGGAAGAGAGAATTTGAAAAGGAAAAGAAAACAGATCTAACGCAAGATAACAGGAGCAAGACACAAATATGATGGTTAGATTCAGGAAAAAAACATACAATTTACCGAGGGTTGGGGTCAGCTAAAGAGACCTTACTGCAATGATAATGAGCTGGAATTGGGAATACAGTCTCCAACAAAGTCCTCTTCCGCACAGCTAGGTTTGCTGCTTTCACCCATCATTCCTCAAATGTTATGCAATGTAAGCGTTACTAATAAAATCTCATTTTTACCCTCAGCTGTTTCTTGAAGAAATGAATCAGATCGTAATCAGAAAAGTATAGATTGTCATACAACCCTTCAGCCGTGTCGTCCACATCATTATTCGAGCCACAGCTTGGATCGCCGAAATCACCAGACGATAATATATGCGAAATCAAATTACACAATTTTAGTGGGACTGATGCGAGCCGTCACCTCAGCGATGTAGTCGTAAGTTGCACAGATCTGTGTGCAGAAGAAAATGTTTCCTGTAAACCTCTGCCACTGTTGGTGCATTCGGACATTTTTACTGCGCACTCTTTGAAGATTACACCAGCGAGGGACCATGCGTCCCGAGCAAGTTACTAGGCGAGTGAAAACTCCGAGTAAATGATATAGGTCTACTCTGGCACCCATCTCTACTGGGAACAGTTCTCCTTCAGGTCATTTCTCAAGCGGATCCGAAATGATCCCCACCACATACACCAGATGTAGTACCTATCGCGGCCGTGAAAAGTTACTTAACAGAAGAAGCTTGCAAAGTGTTTAGAGAAGGCGGCTCTAAACGTTTTTTTCCACGCTGAATCACCTGAAAATGACATTCAGGAAGAGCAGTCTTTCGGTAAGCCCGTGGCGTGTCAATTCAGGCATCCCTAAGCTTTCTTATTTAGGCCCTTGGAGGCAGACCTGCCGGCGAACCGTTAGCCGACTTTCCTTCCAAAGAAAGAATAAGGAACGTTCTGGCGCCAATAACCAAGTCGCACACTGGGAAAGTACCAACGTCTGGTAAAGGATAGGAGGAATATGTTCACGGTACATACCCCCACTCTCCCTTTTAAAGACAATCACCTTCGAGTCTAGGTCCGTCTCTAAGCCACTTTCTTTGCCTCTATCTCAGACCAATCTCAATTCAATTGGAGATCAGGACCGAACCATATCGAAAGGATGTGAATCGGATAGTCACTCTAGCGAAAAGTACCAGGTAGAGGAACGCCACTTCTTCAGGCTCCAAATCGAGGCCTTTAGCTATTTTCCATGTTTACCCTGGCCTCTATGACATTTTGTACACAGCAAGAACATATTTCTTCACGGGACTACACGAATACGGTGACGTTATCAATGTACACCGAAAGCTTCGCAGAGAGCCAACCATGGAACACGATTCCGCGCAGGACTGGATATAACCGCCCAACCTTAAACTTTCGAAGCAGGTGTTCCAAAGCGAGAACATAGACAAAAGAAGGTAGAACAAAATTCTGCCGAACCGACCGTACGATCGCAAAAGACCGCGAACGCTTCCTATTTCTCCGTCGAAGAGAATTTGTAAAAAAGCATTTCGATCTGAAATCCGTCAGTTTGCAGAACAACTGCCAAAAATGGATAGGTCACACTATTAAATGGTTTGAAAGGATCCAAATTGATCAACCCAGCTTCAGTGTCGTCTCTAGGATCTCACAAACCAAGAGCAGGTTGTATTGGATCGATTTTCCTTTCACAGATTAGTACTGCTCAGTATCTATCCGATTGCCGGTAACAATCCACTTGCAGTTGACGAAAATCCGGGCAAAAATCATTAATACACCTAAGTCCTCCACACGGCTATCTTTCTTCAGCAATGAGATCACATCCTTAATGATATGTCCAAAGATGGCTCCCTGAGCAAACCAATGGTTGAACACATCCGTCAAAATATGCTCAAACTTGTGTGACAGCTTCAAGTACTTTTCAGATGGCCAACTGTCGAGACCCCGCGATTTGTTAAACCCAGCCTGTTTCAATGCATCATGTTCTTCACAGTACCTAACTATTCGTTCGTAGCTTGCCGCACCTGGAGATTGGGGAAGTCGGACAAATACTGAGAGGTTCGGAACACAGGTGAATTCTTCTAAGAAAATCGAGCGGAGGACCCCAAGAATCTCCTGATCTGAACTAATCTGTACCCTTCCACAGAAATGATACAATCAATATATCAATCGAACGGGGAACCTTTGCAGTTCTTCTTTGCACACACATTTTTACAACCATTTAGGATACTCTATTTAGACTAGTTCTAATTACATAAGTGTGATTGCGCTAACTAGCTTCACACTCAAGGTCTAGATGGATCTATACCAAGGGGATCTCCCCATTCACTGTCTGGGTGAAACTATTTTTACAAACTACTTTAAATTCTACCTATCTAAGGTGAGATTGCTGCAGCATTTAGTTGTGAAACCCCTAATCCTATGTTTAAGCGAAACTCAGAACCTATTCCAGTTAACCACCCCCTCTAACTCCCGCAGAACTAACAGGTTCCAGAAGTCAAGCATCGCCAAAAAAGTGGTATTGAACTTTCAGCAGTCGGCTAGTCTAAGCCAATCTCTAAAGTGTAAGATTACCAAAATGGATCAACAAGACCTGTCAAACGGGACATAGGACAAGTAAGGAAAAATATGTCTGTGTTTTTGACTAACACTCTTGTCTGGTGGCATCTATCCGGATCAGAGTGCCATATATCCCACCCAAGGTGATCTAGCGGATATCTGGTGTCAAGATTAAGTTCGGCTATAAAGTAGATCAAATGGTTTTCATATCCGGCCGACTTGCTAGCGACCCACCGACCCTATCATATTTGGGGTGAAGGATAGCATTCCAATCCCCTACGCCAAATCGGAGGTCCCGCTCTCCACTTCCTGGGATTAATCCTCAATGCCATCTTGGATGCCTGAATTTGGGAGAGGAAACAGTTCTTTGTGTAAAATATACAGATGCAAGGAAATACGAAACACTGACGACTCTCCGTTCAGGTACGAAACGTTTATTAACTTCTTGACTTTAGTTGTTCGATATGAGGAGAGAGAGATACAATTTTTACTATGCTGACTGTACTATCTGACCCAACAAATGCACTGCGCATCCCGTAGTCCACTGCTGGACTGGACCGGCCCAGAGTCGGATCTCAACTAACGTCATTTTCAAAATCACCAAATTCTCAGCCCATCGCTTCCGGGCATGACGTCATTCACACCCCAGTCCCATATCCTATCTGGGGTTTTTAATATGACATCTGTGATTGCCATATCCTCTGCGCGCGAGCATGAACTGCACTCAATGTGTGTTCACCTTCACTAAGAGCCGAATAGTTCAAAGCCCAAACAAACCGAATGTTGAAATATGATTAACGAAAAATGATTAATATAAAAAAAATCATTCCGTAATTATATAACATCTGTTCCATACGGGTCTATTTTCGTCCCTAAAAGAACTATTTTTTGGCCTAACAGAGGCCTACAAAATAAGAAAGGTCCCATAAGGACAAAAATAGAAACCTAAATGTAATCGCAAATGAATCTCAAATTGGAACAACCATTAGAAGCTTTAAAGTTGACGAAAGAGGAAGAAAGAAACCTGAGAGAACCCTCGAAACACTCACACCTCCGAAATTTGCAATGTCATATAAGTAAAGTAAAGTGGGCGACCATAGTCGAGGGTAACCCGAAGGCTCCCTTTTCGATAGCTACTACGCTTTAATCTTATCCAAAAGGCTAAGAAGCGCTCCAATTCATTGCATAAGCTCAGTAAATATTAAGTTACTGCTTTTATGAATGCATTTTATTCACATGCGATTCGACACTATCTCCTTACAAGTCTTTAGCAGCAATCTTTTAGGAGCTCGTAAAATATCACATGGCAGTTCAGGAAACCATTTTCGTTTGTTTTGCAATTGTTCTTTGAAAAATACAGAAGTTCTCTCAGATCGAGTTAAAGAACGGTATAGATACATAATTATCCTACCTTTACTCTTAATCAAGCCTTTTATTTCCATTTTTGTACCCTTTAATATACTGCTTGTTCATATATCATGAGTATACGAATTATAATAGTGGACCTTGCTGGTGTCAAGTAACCTGCCTACCACCAAGTATTCCACTATTGTATGACACATTGCGAGTTTTTCACACCAGCGTTAGTTAATTGTCTTTCAATAGAATCTGAGTGACAGCAAGTCTCTTCAAGTCTCCAGGATACTTCTCATTATTCTAGGTTATTTTAGCAATGCTGTAGTTTGGATGGTCGTGGCTTGCCCTCCCATTTACAACTCTTCAAAAATTTTGAGGACCGTTCCAGGTGCACCAATAATAATTGGTATCACTGTCACCTTCATTTTTCATATCTTTTTTAGATCTCTGGCCAGGTCCAAGTACTTGTCTCTTCTTCGTTTTCTTATTTTCACTCTATCGTCCTCCTGCATGATAAATTCCAATATCTGGCAGGTTCTCTTTTTCTTGTTAATTATCACAAGGTCTTCTGGTAGATATTTGGTGATCTGTCTGTATCTCAAAAATACCTGAAAGTTTTCTATCCCATCCTCTAGGTCGGATTCTGGTTGTGCATATACCACTTAGTAATATGGTCAAATTTCAATTTCTTGCACTATTCCCAGTGGATCACCTTTCCCATCTAGTCGTGTCTAGTCATGTACTGTTTTTGAGCTAGTTTCCTACATTCACTTATTATGTGATTTATCCCTATTATTTTACTTTTTTAAGCATTTTTCTCACCAGCGTTAGCGGGTGGGTTCTCACTGACGTTTGAGTGACAGCAAGTCTCTTCAAGTCTCCAGGACTCCAGATACGAAACACTACAAGAAAAGACGGAAAAAGTACACCAAACGACGAATATGAAAATTTCGTCAATGCGCACCTCGAGGCAGCAGCGAAATGCATTCCAACAAAACTCAAAACTAAACACAGAGTCCCATGGGAAACTTTAGCGGTGAGAGAAATAGGTACACTAGTGAAAACAGCCTCCAAAAACTATGGAAAAAAACCAACAAACACAAATGCCTTAAAACTAAAAACGGCACAATATCAATTAGCAGGCATATATATAAAGGAACCGACAGAATACATTCAAAATCAGACAGTGGAAGATAGACAATCTAGGATAGCCTGGCGAACAATAAACGAAGTGAGTAGAAGAAAGAACACAGCCAAAGAAAAACTGAAAGCAGCAAACCAACAAGAAAGAATAAAACTGTGGAAACAGCACTTCGAAAACTTACGAGGAAACACACCGAAAATAACACATGAAATAATCACCAGAATAATTAGTAAACAATTAGACATTAAACTAGGACCGTTCATACAAGAAGAACTCGACTCGGTTCTCAGAAAAATTAAAAATAAGATAGCTTCAGGGCTGGACGAGATTCCCCCAGAAGTATGGAAGACCAGACAATTCGACGACATACTGCTCCGACACTGCAACGCAGTATACAATCAAAACCCAATAGATAGATGGATGAAGGAATGCATACTCCCCTTCCCTAAAAAGGGGGAATTTGGATTAGCCAAAAACTACCGAGGCATAACACTTACATCCATAGCAGCCAAAATCTATAATGCCCTACTATGAAACCGCATAGAACCCAAAATCGAAAACATACTTAGGAAAAATCAAAATGGCTTCCGAAGAAATAGATCCACGACCTCACAAATATTAACCATCCGTAGAATCCTTGAAGGTGTACGGGTAAAAAACCTACAAGCGACATTAATATTTGTCGACTTCACCAAGGCCTTCGATTCCATTCACGGAGGAAAGATGAAACAAATCCTACTAGCGTACGGAATACCTAAAGAAACCGTAGGAACAATAACGATTCTCTGTTGAAACACCAAAGTAAAAGTACGATCAACAGATGGAGACACAGAATACTTCGACATTGTAGCAGGAGTACTACAAGGGGACACACTGGCTCCGTACCTCTTTATCATTTGTCTAGACTACGTACTTAGAACATCGATTGGCAAAATCAGAGAGAATGGCTTCGAGCTGACGAAGAAAAGAAGCAGAAGGTACCCCGCAAAAACAATTACCGACGCCGACTACGCCGATGACATAGCGATACTGGCAAATACACCTGACCAAGCCGAAACACTACTGCATAGTTTGGAACGAGCAGCCACAGGCATAGGCCTCTATGTTGATGCACACAAAACGGAATATATGTGCTATAATCAAACGGGGGACATCTCAACTCTAGACGGAACACCGCTTAAACTAGTAGACAAATTTACTTACCTAGGAAGCAGCGTCGAATCAACCAAAAAGAACATCGACACGAGGTTAACGAAAACACGGACAGCTATCAATAGGCTATCGATTATATGGAAATCAGACCTAACCGATAAAATGAAACGCAGTTTCTTCCAGGTAGCGGACACATCGATACTGCTATACGGGTGCACCACAGGGACCCTAACAAAACAGCTGTAGAAGAAGCTAGACGGCAATTACACAAGAATGCTGCGTGCAATCTTGAACAAGTCCTTGCGACAACACCCCACAATACACCAACTGTACGGCCACCTACCTCCTATCACGAAAACTATTCAAGTTAGACGAACCAGACATCCAGGACACTGCTGGAGAAGCAGGGACGAACTCATAAGAGATGTACTCTTATGGACCCCCACACATGGCCGTGCAAAAGCAGGACGACCAGGACGAACATACATTCAGCAGCTGTGTGAGGATACGGGATGCTGTCCTGAGGACCTGCCTATGGCGATGAACGATAGGGAGGAGTGGCGAGAGAGGATAAGGGATATCCGTGCTGCCAGTGCGACATAATGATGATGATGATGATTATTATTATGTTACCATTTCAATAACATTGTACTCGCCAGGATAAGCTATTTTTGTTTAGGTTCGGTTTCGGTTTCTTTGTTAAATGGCATTCAACCTTTGTTGGTTATCTAATGCCAAAGCCATTCTCCTAAAAGAACAGTATTGGGACTATTTAACCCATAGCTGGGAGGATAAGGGGGTTCATTACCTTTCCCAAGGGTATTTGCCCGAAAGTGAACGTAATAGCGCGACTGGAGTACGAACTCGCTTACTACGATTCCGTAGTCCATCGCTTTACACCACGAGAACACCCCCCCTATTTTTGTTGTGTTAAGATTACATACATAGAAAAATTATACCTTTATAATAGATACCTACTTTGAAAACCAGAAAGTCTTAATGATCATCGCTAGATATACTTATTATGATTGCGTTTCGCCGAAAAAGTTAATTATTTCTGTAAAAGCAATAAATCAGATTAACACTGAAAAGAAATAGACTAGAGATTATGCAATAATAGGTACGCTTATATTTTTTAAGGCATATTTGTTGAATATAGAAAAGAAGGCAACCATTTGAAGTTATAGGATGAACACATATAGAATTTCTAAGATTGTATGGTCTGTATCGTAACTGGGAAAACCGGTTTCCATGGCGACAAAGAAAACGAGAGGAAGATGCTTAGTGAATTTGCACATCATTAATTAATTTAAAGGTATTAATTAAAGCAAGGTCTTCGCAAGTATTTCAATGAACATTGCAGGACTTGGACGGTGTTTATCGGATTGTGCGAAGGAAGTGACACATTGCCTGTAGATGGTGTTAAACAAGATTTAATTACAGGAGTGGAAGCCTTCTCTTTTGTTTAATCAACATGGGAAGTGGGTCGAAAAATGGACGACATATTACACATCTGCAATTAGCATCGCGTGTGAAAGAAATTCAACATGACAATTATTATAGAACTCTTCTGGCTAAGAAGAGTAAGAAGAGAAATCTGCGAATATAATTAAGATTATTCTTCTATCATTTGTGAGGATGATGGCAGAATAAAGAAATAAAAAACATAGAAATATAAAAAAAAACATAATTGAATGGATCAGATAAGAAAACTATGTAGTCCCTTGGCTTATGTGAACATAACCTAATCAGTAAAACGATGTGGTTCTACGAAGGTTTGCTTAAGATAAGTGATGCGAGTTCGAATCTAAGCGAAGGCTTATTAGTTATTTCTGCTTCAGGTTATATATTTAACGATCACATAGTAAATGAAATCGATAAAATGTACGAAAAATTGTGTAAAAACGAGAATAAATGTATTAAAGTAATTCTACACATGCATAGTGGCAGCAGCAGCAACAACAAGCTGAAGTAATATAAAACATAGTAATCACCCCAATTGTCTGCCAAAGAATTCTGCCGAATTAATTCCGGCGGAGAAGGGGGTTACCCACCTATATATAAGAAATGTATTCGAAAGTCAAAGCCTCTTCTAATTTCCAGCATTGCTTTGAACAGTCCTGAATACGTCATCCGAAATGGGGGACCTTTTTTCTACGACTAACAGTGTTTCCCATTAAACACAACACCATAGAACCATACACTCTTTAAATATGTTAGTCCATTCCCCAAACCTTCTATTAATCTTAAATTTAAGTACATAAATTATAGTAAGGATGCTTCTATGTTAAAGATATTTCTTCACATCGACTCTTAATAAACACTCTGTATATCTAAACTCATACTCGTATATATTCTATTAAGTTTGCCCAGGAAATAAAAAAATGTTATTATTCCTTTGGGAATTTTGTCTTATATTTATTCTGTACGAGGAAACATCCACAATAAACTCTTCCAAATTCAGCCCACCTTAGGAGAGTGGAGACCAGCATCGAGAAAATCAAGAAGAGAACAAGTTGTTATATCCCGATTGCGAATTGGTCATACAAGGCTTACTCACTCTTTCATTTTGAAACAGGAATCACAACCACAGTGTTTAACCTGTCAGACAACTTACACGGTTAAACATATTCTTATATAATGCAGAACTTTCGCTGTTATGAGAAAGCGATTTTTCAAAGTAAATAACTTAACCGATCTGTTCGAGAACGTTAAAATAGATGACATTCTGTCCTTCTTGAGAGAGACAGAGTTGTACCAAAAAATATGACAACTTAAAACTGGTTAATCTTGTGCAAACAAATGAATTCCTGCTAATAGAAAATTCAACCTACCTTAATATTCGTTTTGAAATCTTTGGTTGAATATGTATGTAAGTATATATGGACAGAATTTGGCGTTGAATGATCTACAAAGGTTGATATGCCATAAAACCCAAACAACCAACAAATAACCAACAACCAACAAGGAAAAAAAATTCAATCAACCCTATTCCAATTATATTACCAAGAAATCATTTCATATGCTTGATTTAGTTTCGTCATTTAACGGCATATCAATCTTCATAAATCATTTAATACCAAAGCCATACTTCTAAAAGAACAGTAGTGGTACTATTTAACTCTAGCAAGGAGGATAGGGTGCCGGATTCATACATTTCCAAAGGGTATTTGTGCGAAAGTGAACGTAATAGCGCTACTGAAGTTCAAACTCGCTGACAACGATTCCGTAGTCTAGCAACTTAACCACTAAAACACGAGGACACCCCCGTGTATTCTTGAATAACATAGACACAGAGTTAACATTATTGCATTTACCGTGGCACTAATACCCTTGTTAAAGGTATGAATCCAATTCTTCTACCTACAGCTACGGTTAAATAGTAGGACAGACTAGGTTCTTCAGCCTCGGTGAGGCAACTAGTCTAGGAGAAGGAAAACTCTGAATTCAAACCTCCGCATTAAAAAAATTGACCTTGAGTCATATCCTGCCCGAGTGGAGGGGTTGGTAAATATGGTTAACACTATTTTAAGATTGTCACTTTCTCGTCTATATAAAAATCAGACTGGAAATGGGAATTCAAATTCTAGTCTTATTCTTTATTGTACCTTTGAAATGTATACTTAACCAATATACAATAAATGTCGATAAAATCAATAATATTAAACGATTTATTTGGTTTGGTTTTATGGCATATCAACCATTGTTAGTTATTCAATGCCAAATCCTCTTTTTACTTTCATATTAAATTTAGGACTTGTAAACACATTTTAGATACACACAGCTAAGGGATAAAATAATTCTATCTCTTAGAATTCAATTTATCATAAGTCAACAAATTTAAATGTTTCCAATTATTTCTGTGTATCACTAACACTTCAATTAAACATTAGACACGTGATCAAACAGTTCTATTTTAAGCAATTCAATTCAAGTCATTTATTTCCACTCAGTTTAAATGTGAAACAGGTCTATTTGACCGATATATAGGACACTATCAGGTGCTACCACTCCTGCCTAGAGTGAACCTGGGAGCAATGGCAATGAAGGGGTCCTCTGCACTCCCCAAAATCCTTGATTAGCAGAGCCTCACCGTCAAATTGTATCGTGTCATATCAAGGATACTCTGGGTGGGGGGCTTACGTCTCTGCAGAGAAGCAGTCGGGATATTCTACTGCCCAACTGAGTGGGCCAAAAATATGACTATGGTAAGATGAAAACTTACTTTAAAATTATTAATAAAATAATCCTCATTGGTGTGAGAGAGTGTCTGTATCCTCCACACACACACACACATATCTATATATATATATATATACAATGAGACCACAATAGGTTTCCGGACTTTTTTCGTATGGGCACTATTATCGATAGTACACACATGAAACTCTAGTCCCCTTCAAAGTAATCTCCTCCGGCTGCAATGCAATTGTTGTACCGTTCCAACAACTTCTGGAAGGCCACATGGAAGTCCTCTTGTGTGAGCGTGTCAATGACCTTCGTCACAGCGTCTTTCATCTCCTCAAATGTCTCATAACGACAGCCTCTTAGTTTTTAGCCTCTGAGCTTAGGAAATAACCAAGTCATGGAGCAAGGTCTGGATTATTGGGAGGGTGTTGAACTTTCTTGATGCCAATCTTGGTCAAATAGTCTGTGACAAGAATGGAGTTGTGGACTGGTACATTGTCCTGGTGGAAATGCCACTGAACCAATTGGAAGAGCGCTGGCCTCTTTCGACGGAATCTCTTCCTGCACTCCCTTAAAACCTCAACATAGTATTCATTGTTGACTGTCCAGTGGGAACCCAGTGCATGTAGATCATGCCAGTACTGTCAAAAAAGGGATCATCGAAAGTCTGTGGTTGGATATGCTCTGTCTGGCCTTCTAGGGTCTGGGAGAGCCAGCATGCTTCCACTGGGAACTCTGTCTCTTGGGTTTGGGGTCATAGCAGTAGATCCAGATTTTATCGTGGGTCACCAGAGCATCAAAAACTACGGGATCTGAATTGATCAACTCGACCATCTATCTGCTGTCATGACAACATCTTTCTTTCCGATGTTCTCTGAGTACCCTTGGGACAAACTTCGTGCGAATCTTCAGCAACTTCAGTTCCTCGTGAATAATTGTGTGTACAGTTCCCACAGTGACACCAAAGTGTGCATTTATTGTCTCTATAGACACACGACGTTCTTTATCCATGAAATTCTTTATTTGGCCAATCAACTGTGTTGTTTTTACTTCCTTACTCCTCCCACACGTCTCATCATCCCTCACATACTCCCTGCCTTCCTTGAATCTCTTATGCCTCTCAACAACTGATGCTCGATTTATGCAAGATGGTCCAAAAGCATTCTGAAGCATTCCATACGTTTTTGTGGCATTTTTCCAAGTTTAAAACAGAATTTTATTGCATATCATTTTTCTAAAATGTCCCCACGTCCAGATTGCATTTTTGAAATTCACCAGCTGTAACAATCAGGCTTTAGTAGGATGTATACCAATTCCAGCTGTAGCTGTTCATGTGAACCTGAAATCATAAAAATTGGTCAGTCATCTCATTACATGTATAGCAATACCATAATGAATTTTCAAGAGTCTACGACAATGTTAAAGGACTGTACAAAAAGTCTGGAAACTTATTGAAGGCATAATATATATATATATATATATATATATATATATATATATATATATATGTGTGTGTGTGTGTGTGTGTGTGTGTGTGTGTGTGTGTGTGTGGAAAATTAATTGATTTCCACACGAAAAAGGTTTACAAAAATAAACTCGAACAGCTGAAATTTTTCAGCTATATTTCAGTATTTATCAACTGTTCAAGGCCTTTATTTGAGATGTCAGCATTTTATTTTATTTATTTCTTTGAGATGGCAGCCAATAATATTTCGATTACCTCACATGATATTAACGATCAAAACAAAAAAATGTAAGAATGCTTTCCTTCCCAGATTGTTGAAAATGAATTTAATCATAGATAAGTCTGTCCTCTTTTTATCCAATTTTGATCAAATCGAAATCCTCTAAATGAAGCTAAAAGATTAGGCTAATCTCCCGTCCGCATTAAAGAATTTTCAAGTGTTACTTCAGTTTAGTCTTCATTTGTTTCGTGGATAAATCCAGCATTCTGTTCTTTCAAAGAATGAATTTGATTCCGACATTACTTCATTACTTTCTCCAAGCGAAAATCCTAATCTTGTTCATTTCTTAGATGTGCTCCTACTAATATCATTATGCCTGCTGCTGATTATTCAGTTGCATTTTATATTACAAATTAGCGTATAAATATACTTAGCCTCTACAAATTGGCACACTCACACATTGATTTTCTACATATACAAAATATGTTCGCTTGATTTAAAACAATAAAAAATGCTATTAACTTTCTTCTTTCTCATACCCTATTGGAAAATATCAACGCTTTAATATCACTGTTTCTAACAGTAAACAGGACAGTAAATCTTTTGGTACACCAACAAAATTTTCACTCAAATTAAAGAAAAAAAAATTATTGGATTTATATAACTGTTTTATTTAATTATATATATATATATATATATATATATATATCATCATTATTATGTTTCGCTGTCAGCCGGGATATCTCTGACCCTCTCTTGCCACCCCTCCTATCGTCCATTGCTTCCGGCAGGTCCGCAGGGCTAGATCCCGTATCGGCACAGAGCTGCTGTATGTAGGTTCGAGCTGGTCGTCCTGCCTTTGTACGTTCATGTGAAGGAGTACATTACTTATGAGCTCGTCTCTACTTCATCGGCAGTGTCCCGCATGTCTGGTTCGTCTAACTTATTTAATGATCCTTGTTTAAGTTAAATCTTGACAAATTTAAGGGGAACCCACTTTTTTCTCAAAGCTTATATCACCGTAAGCCATAGGAAGCAGCATAGTAGATGTGAAGTAAGGTGGATAACAGTAAAGTTGGGCCAATTGCGTGTTTTACTAGATGCTGGGGGAAAGAACCTCACAGGTCCACGGCCAGGATCAAATAGCTCAGTCATTTAACAACTGTTAAATATAGCCCAACTAATATTTTCTAAAGATAATTTTGGTCGTAAACATTGATATGCCATTAAACAGTGTAACTGTTACGCTAAGCTTGGCTCAATATTCTTTAAGTAAGCATCTACCCAACCACTCCACTATCAGCAGAATATGACATGAAGGCTTGACCTCGAAGCGCAAGGTAAACAACGTCGTCCAGGATTTGAATCCAGGTCACCGATTCTATTTACCTCAATGATAGCTGTCATGCTAACAGTGCCTTCTGTTTAAATATATAATTATTTATGAATAATTTTTCTAAGGTCTGTTTAGATTGGCATAAGGCCACAAATGTTGAGCATCTAATGAAGAAACTAGTATAATAATGAGTGTTCCATGGTGAAGCATGGCTTTGTTTAGAATAGCAAGACGACTTATATAGGCGCAACACTCAGTGAGTTTCATCAGTAATAAGTGTCGGCATTCTCTAAACCATGAAGCCACCAGATCTTGATAGAAATTGATTTTCCTTTGGTCGGGAGCAGGGTCTTATACAGTGGAAAAGCAGTCAGGATAAAACATAAAGTTGTCGTTTGCCTGCATTTCTGAGATGATGCTTGGATAACTTTTATCACGTAGAGCATTCTGATCATTTTCTTCTTCATTGTTATATTCACAATGTTTCGACCGATACATTCTTCAGCTTTTTTTTCAGGTGTTTAATGTCGAATTCGGGAACCTACACATCACTTCGAACCAAATTCTTTATTTAATTCAGGGTTGTAGATTGTTCTACTTCCGTTAATAATGAGCAGGTGAAATTGTTAAGCTATTTTTTTTAATTATTTACCTATTGGTAAGATTGAATCTGTAACCTACAGATGATTTCCCAAAGAAGGACTTCACAACCAAAATTCTATATCCGTTGGGTCACATGTCTTACTGGACGCAAGTTTAATCTCAACGACAGATAAATAACGAGGAATACTTTCTCTATGTACTCTATGCGTTTCGAATAGAAGGTTGTATTATTACCACACCAAATAGGACGTTGTACAGTTACACACCAAATACACTGTTGTAAACCCACCGTGAGAAAAGAGTCGAACACACAAAGACTCCGTTTTGGTTCATTAATACAAAAATGTATTCGCTACTACATGTTTTTAAGGAGCGACGGGGAGAAAGAAACAGAGTATGAAAGCTGAGTCGACTGCGTTAGTTGGCCAAGGAGAAACAAGTCATGAGGAGAAAGAAGACTGAGACATACCTTGAATTTTCTTTCTGGTTTTCTGTAGTAGTTCTAACGTACTTGTTCTCTGGTTTCGTCTCCACAGCTGCGTGATTGGTGTGAGACCACTTTTCAGAGCTCACCCCAAAAAGGGGGCTGTAATTTTCGTCTCTCTTTACATCATCTCGAGCCGATGTTCAACTCTCATCTTTCCCTCGTCACATCTCCCAGACAATTAACTTTCAAACCCGAGTGATCTCCTAACTTCCGCCTGGTGTCGGCGGTAAAAACTAATCAGTTTCCGGTAGTTCACACTTGAGCAGAAGATTTGGGATCACCGGGGTTTTTTTTCTAGTCATTTAAAATCACCGTTGTAATTCACGTGTGACTGACTGACGTACAACGTGTGCTTTGGCCTGACTCACTCAATTCAGCTGACCGTTCCGTAGACTCTTTGTCTATTTGTCTTATTATCATTTTCCTTCTCTTTCTCCTTCCTCAGGAATTAGCCTCCCGTTCTTTTTTCAAGTTAGATTCCCTATCAGCTGCTCAATCATGTAATATTAACACGATCATGATTAAGAAAAATTGAACAATCTACCTTAGTGGATAAAATAAAGGGTTCAATTTGAATTGTCGTGTGGGCTCCCAAGTTCGATATTAAACACCTGAGAAAAGCAGGAGGATGCATCGGCCGAAACGTTGCGAATTTAACAATGAAGTTAAAGATAAGTATCAAAATACTGTAAGAGATAAAATAGTTGTTATTAATTAAGCCCCACTTACACATAGTGCACTGGTATCAGGTAACGAAAATATTAACCTTGGCTTATATGGTCACACATCTACGTATTGAACTGGTTCGTCGTTTCTTAACTTCCGTGATTTAGCGGGGATCAGTGGGTTCAAGGTGACTTGCCCGAACGAGGATCCTTAAATAAGCTTTCAGACTTTTTTTGTATGGACCCTTTTATTAATAGTACACGCATGAAACTCTACTCCCCCTTGAAGTAATCTGAGCTTAGGGGATAGCCAAAAGTCACAGGGAGCAAGGTCTGGATTATAGGGAGGGTGACTAACTGTCTGGATACCCATCTTAGACGTATAGTCTGTGACAAGGATAGAGTTATAGACTGGTGCATTGTCCTTGTGGAAATGCCAATGACCCGATTTGAAGAGTGCTGGCCTCTTCCCAAGGAATATCTTCCTGAACTCCTTTAAAAACTCAACATAGTAACCCTAACCCTAAGCCTTTTGCCAATCAACTCTCGTGTATTGACTTCCTTAGTCCTCCCACACCTCTCATCATCTCTCACAGACTCCCTGGCTTCCTTGAATCTCTTATGCCACTTAAAAACTGATGCTCGATTCATGCAAGATGTTCCAAAAACAGTCTGAAACATTCCATACGTTTCTGTGGCATTTTATCCAAGTTTAATACAGAAATTTATTGCATATCGTTCTTCTAAAGTGTCCTCAAGTTCAGATTGTATTTTTGAAATTCACCAGCGGTGACAATCAGGCTTTAGTTGGGTGTATTCCAATTGCTGCTGTAGCTGTTCATTTGAACCTGAAATTATAGAAATTGGTCAGTCATCTCATAAGATGAATAGCAATAACATACTGAATTTTCAAGAGTCTACGACAATTTTAAATGCCTGTACAAAAAAATCTGGAAACTTATTGAATTTACCACGTAAGTAATTCGCTACAGCTGTATTGGTCTTCCATTTATTTCATAAGTTTTTTTTAATGTTTTCCTGCTTATTTTTGTGTCGTTGTAAATTTTTTTTTTTTTTTTCGTATTTCATAGTGAGAAAGTTAACATTGATAAACGAAAATGAAAGTAAAAGAAGTCATTTTTTTTATTTTCATCCACTTTAGTATAATCACATTAACGAAACTCAGTTCAAGATAGACCGAATGACTTTTCTAATGAGGCCAATGTGAATCCAAAGAGAAAATTATGGTTTTTACATATTGTTTAGGCCTAAACGAAAAATAACGTTTTTTTTTTGTCTTTTTATTTATTTATTTATTTATTTTGTTATATATATTTTTTTTATTAAATTTCATTTTTTCAAAAACATAATTTAGTATCTTCCTTGCAGAATGGTAATTTTAGGCTTTTTTTTTTCTTTCTTCCATTATTTCATTCTTTTTTATTTGATATTAGTTTCTATTTATATTAGTTTAACTTCCTTTTCTTTTCTTTCCTTTTCTTTCTTTTCTTTTTTTTTCTTTTCTTTAATTCTATTCTACTCCATTCAATGGAATTTTATTGATATTACTTTTTGTTTATTGGTCTTTCTTTCTTTTTATATCTTTCCCTCCCAATCATTTCTTTCTTTCTTTCTTTCTTTCTTTCTTTCTTTACTGCATTTCATTGATACCAGTTTCTACCAATATCACTTTCTTTATTTCTTCTTTTCTATTCTTTTTAATTCATTTTTTCTATTTTTTTCTTTTTTTATCCTTTCTTTTTTGTTGTTTTACCCGTTTTTTAACTTTCTTTTTTCATTGATATCTAATCTTTTCTTTCTTTATTTCTTTATTTATTTATTTACCTATCTATTTTCATTGATATCACTATCTATTCTTCTTTCTTTCTTTCTTTCTTTCAATTAATCTTAATTACTTTCCGTTCATTAATTTTTAATTTTCTTTTAATTTATATCACTTTCTATTCATTCATCTTTCTTTCTTTCTTTCCTTCCTTCCTTCCTTCTTTCTTTCTGTCTTTCTTTCTTTCTTATACTCTCCTTCAGTTAATATTCCTATTTTTTTTTTTTTTTTTGCTTTTTATCAATCTTTCTCTTTCCTAAAACTTCCTTTACTTCCTTCACTCTTTCTTTCCGTATTTCATTTTTTTTTTATTTATATCAAGTTTTCTTTTTTTCTTTCATTTTTTTTCCAGTGACATTACATTCTTCTATCTTTCTTCCTCTATCTTTTTTCGTTCTTCCGTTGTTTCTTTCTTTCTAACTCCAGAACAAAACAAAAAATAATGATTCAATGACTATTTTTTTAAAAATTAAGGATTATTTTTGTCTATTCCAAAAATGCCTGATTGTATGGCAGAGATGGAAAAAAAACCGAAACAGACGCATTTCCACGTACTGTTTATTGCTATGTACATTCACTTACGCACAAACAATTTGAAAAAAAATATTAAAATACGTTCATACATTTTTGCACACCGTCAAGGTCGAATATGGAGGTAATAGTATTATTCGTTTCAGATCTGAGCAGAGAAATTAATCATTGATTCTTAGTTTTCCAAAAAAGCCATCAAATATGACAGCCAAATGACAAGATAACGAGTGATGCAAAAGAACGCAGAAGAATATGAAGCCACATTTCTCTAAGACGTACATCTGTAGACGTTTCAGTATTTCTAATAAAGATATCGAGAACTGAAATTGCTAGACGATTGTTATCTCTAATGAATGTTATATTTTGACCTTTGACCCGGCCAAAAATGCCATTCCAAGGTGATGCACCGGAAGGAAGTGACACATTCTAATGGCAGTTATGAGAGGAAATCGCGTGGGCGGAAATTGGCTGATGAAATGGGACGAGGGAAAAAATTCCCATGGTACACTCATAGACTGACGCACCGGAAGAGAGTGATCTGGGAACTGCATGACAGTTATTTCCGCTTGATGATGATCAAACATGCGATTTCAAAGATCGAGTGGGCGATCGACTGGACGTTGAACTATTATATAACACAGTCAAGACGGAAGTCAAGACAGTTGAATTCGAGTTCCAGAGAGTTGGAGGCGGAGTTATAGACGAGTTGTGGTAGGAAAAGCCACACCCGGCCGAGGGGGCCCTCGGAAACCCCGATGGAGTTTGGGGAGCGGAGAAGTTGCTGATAAGATGCAGTAAAGAAAGCCAGTACCCAGCAGAGTGGACCCCAGGGCCTCCGGTCGAGCATCAGGAGAACGAGAAAGACACAACGTTGACGGTCATAAGAGTGGGTTTCAAAATATTGCAGTTTCTGTTCGATCTCCAGCTCCCTTTCACACGAAAAACTTGAATAACCCTTTCGAACCCTTGCAATAAAGTGAGAGGTAAATATTTTGTTAAAAAAGTTTTCTTTTCTGCGTCTTTATCATTGCGTCTGTTTATTCATTGCGTCAGTATGTATCCTGCATGAATATGTAGATGACAATATAACACGAAGATAATAAATAATGTTGTTATTTAGTTGTACCACATATCTGTATGTACTCGATGCCTAACGGAAACTGAAATAACTAGTAATAGTTTGCTAATATATTTTGCTTAGCATCACACCACTCGAGATGCACAACACAAGGTGAGCGCCACTTCTTAATAGAACAAAAATCATTACCTCAACGCCGTAAAAAGAATCGATGGGAGCACAGTCCAGTTTGTAAGGTTGTAGAATACTTCAATTGAATCTCGGTAGGGGATTAGGACCCTACCCAACCAGTGTCTTAGATATCATACTAAACAATCTAACGGGGAGACTCCAGTCCTAGATTTTGGGGAAATGTTGACTACTACGTAATTACCAATATTTCCAAGTCCACTCTGACCTGGAATGATATTACCTATTAGGGTCCCATCTATGTGTCAAATAGAACTAGTCTTCTGGGTATGACACAAAATTGCATTTGATTGAGAGGTTTAAGTCTTGGAGCTTTGGTTTGGTTTTATGGCATATCAACCATTGTAGGTTCTATAATGCCAAATCCATTTGTATTCATATATAGAGTTCTATTTCAAACAATCCTGTTATATACACAGTTTAAATGTCAAAAACAGTTATATTTAAAGTTATTCATGTTAGTTAATAAAGTTAAATGGCTGCATGTTTGTTAACAATTCAAATAAACATTAGACATTTATTTACTCAGTTAAATGCAAAAACAGTTCAATTTCCAAAAATTCAGTTTATTAGTACACTATTTATTTCTATTTGACCGATAGATAGAACCCTATCAGGCACTACCTCTCCGGATTAGAGTGAACCCGAGGGCGATGGCAGTTAAGGGGTAATCTACATCCCTTAAAATTCCAGGATTACTGAAGCCTCACCATCAGATTGTTTAGTGTCATATCCTGTACACTCTTTGGGGGAGTCTTACCCCTCTGCAGAGATGCAGTCAGTGTATTCTACACCCCAGCTGATTGGGAATTGCAGTTGGTACTTCCTGGTAGGTTTGTATTTATGGGTCAAATAGAACGCTGTAAACATTTTTGTGCAAACAAATGACCGATGTTAAATTAAATTGTGTTATATCGCAAAACCATTTAACTGTGTGCAAATAAAACTATTAGTGTTAGATAACAACATTTATATCTATTTAAGTGTGTGCAAACAAACGATTAATACTAGATAAAATCGTTTGTGTTGGAAAAGAATACTTGAAGCCATTTAACTGTGTGCAAACTATAGCAATACCTGCGTGCAAAAAGGTTTGCTCTAATTCATTCAAACTTGAGATTACCTACAAACTATTCGCTTATAAATCATTTATGGATAATTGTTTAACCGTATGGAAACAAATGATTGATATTAGATTAAATTGTATACATTAAATAGCAATATTTGTCGCCATTTAACTGTGCTTGCAAACAAATGGGGTCTGGCTTACTTAAAATTATTACCAATTAACTATTAGTTCCCAAATTATATATATTCAATATATGCATAGAAATAGTCTGGCATTAAATAACCAACAAGTGTTGATATGCCATAAAACCAAACAATTTCAAGTCAATTTGATGGGAGCACATGTGACTTTTCAGGCCAATTTCATCCTTGCAAGTCCAGTCGCATATATTATCAATACAAGAACTTTGGTGTTCACACAGACTTGTGTACTCTCAAATGACTTCACAGACCTTCTACCGGAGCATATATTTTATCACAGAAATGACATGAATAACCAATATTTGCTGGAAAAGGACCCGTGTAAATTCAACCGACGATTTTTGCGTCAATGAGATCTCATACGACTTAGCAAGCCCGTGTTTGGACCCTACAGCAGATTTTACAATCATGTTCCAACTGAAAAGTGTACGTGACCAAAGTCAAGCCCTGCTTTCGAAATCTTCGTTTTAAGATGAAGTGTTCTATTCTTCGTGCTTCAAATGTATTGAAGATCACTTTTTTCTAAATTAATTGATTTTCCAACTTCTCGCCGTCTTTAAAATCAACATTCCGAACTGCAAGATTGTTTTTGACGACATACATATGCACATATATACAGAAAAATGCATGCATTTACCCAACTTGTCTGTTAAGTGTTGGGTGTGACACAAGGTCAATTTTTAATTAGACCACTAAGCGTTTGGAATTCAGATTCATCCTTTTCGTAGAATGTTTGCTTTACTAGAACCAAAAGAAAATCAGTTTGCCCTACTATTGACTTATAGCTGGTATAAGAAAAAATAACTAACAGTTATAGATTTGGTATATGCGGAAAATCTTAACGCTTTTTCCTGGATAACATAATCAGTTTTCGGAATTTAAGTTCATGCAATCTTAGAATTAAGCTCAAAACAACCATCATGGCAAAAAAATACTCTTTATATATTCATGAAAACGTATAAGTGAATCACAATATGCGTTAAACTTTGAAGAAAAAGCAAAAACATTACTTTTATGTCATAAAATCACAAGTTTCAAAGGGCCTGAAAACCAGAGCATGCTGAGGAAACTGATTTAAGGTTTGAAATAAGTGCTGAAAAATAAATGGTATCATTTGAAAAAGACCACGTGGTAGAAAATAAGACATTTTGTTACCCGGTGAAATTAGCATAAAAAGGAAATATCTCCACAAATATCGTCAAATTTTTACGACAGATTCATTTAGAAACCGAACTATCACCATCATCATTATCATCATCATCTCTTCCCCCCTCTCTCTCTATCACTCTTTCCATATTTATCGGTCATCACTTTTGGTAAATCCACTAAACGACACTCAATAACCGTACACATAATAAAAGTAAGTTTTTTACTGGTCGGCCAACACTGGTGTGTCCATGAATTGGAGTTCATAGAAAAACATCGGTTATAAATTAGTCCTGGTTTCTTCGGCAAACGTAATAGGGCTCCAAATTCACTTATTACAATGTCACAACAGAGAACCTTCAATTTAGTAGATAAGTTATTACTACCGAGGTATATCGACTGGTCTACTACTTTTAATGTTTTGCCATTTAAATCTGATGAAATTAATATAATGAATACTATTAATGATTACATTTTAATCTGCATTATAACCTTTTAAAAAACGTCAATAAGTACATTAAAGTTACTCTAAAGTTCAACCTAATAAGTGTTGCCAGGTTGCAAATTTCGACTGATGATCGCAAATCCTAAACCTACATATAGCATATAAGACGCAGGGAAATTTTAAAAGATATTTTTAGTAAAAAAAATGCCCCTTCTACGTCATCAAATACGGCAGTTTCAATCGATTATCGTCTGTTTTAAGCCAAATTTAGTGTAAGACAATTTTCTTTCATTAGGTATATTGATGTAAGTAGTTGATTATCTAGGCAGATTACACGCTTTTATCTCCTTATGTATCATCAATTTCATAGTTGAAAATTGTATAATATTTATGTTTCACAAGTAGAAATCGGTTATACAAATGTTTTGCAATCTATGCCATCTCAGCTTTATCAGATATTTAGCGAGTTAGGACAATATATTTGCAATCAATCTAAAAGTGACATATATAAAAAAACATGTCATGTTTATCTTCTATTAAAAGGCGTCAGAAATTTGTTCCGAGGAAATTGTTATTTGCCGATAATACCCGACCATTCTTATTTTCTCTGAGATACCAACTAAACGAAAGACTAGAAAGATAAGCATCTTGTAAGAGGACGGTATAACACGATTTCTATCTTGGCTTAAAAATCGGATTATTAACAGAAATGGTTCAGAGAGATACCTTACAAATTTTCAGAATATAATGTACTTAATTTGTCTTTTCTGTTTTCCAAATATGTCGTAACATTTTGGTTTTCTTTTCACCATAGAAGGGCCAACTCTGTGAGTTTTAATCCTATGTTGAAATATTCTGTCTCGCGTTCATTTCTCTAAAGTTCTTTTATTCTATTTTTAGGTTGTTAACTTGAATCCATCTTTCAAGAGAGAATAATATTTTGTAATTATATCGATCATACGAGGATCATTAAATAAGTCTCCACACTTTTTATGTATAGGCACTTTTATTGATAGTACACACATCAATCTCGAGTACCCTTCGAAGTAATCTCCACTGGCTGCAATGCGCTTGTTGTATCGTTCCAACAACTTCCGGAAGGTCCCATGGAAGTCCTCTTGTGTGAACGTGTCAATGACCTTCGTCAAAGCCTCTTTCATCTCCTCAATTATCTCATAACGACAGCCTCTGAGCTTAGGGAATAACCAAAATTCACAGGGAGCAAGGTCTGGATTATAGGGAGGGTGTTGAACTGTCTTGATGCCCGTCTTAGTCAAATAGTCTGTGACAAGGATGGAGTTGTGGACTGGTGCATTGTCCTAGTGTAAATGCCACTGACCCGATTTGAAGAGTGCTGGCCTCTTCCCAAGGAATCTCTTCCTGAACTCCCTTAAAACCTCAACATAGTAACACTAACCCTAACCCTTTGGCCAATCAACTCTGGTGTTCTGACTTCCTTACTCGTCCCACACGTCACATCATCCCTCACAGACTCCCTTTCTTTCCTTGAATCTCTTATGCCACTCAAAAACTGGTGCCCGATTCATGTAAGATAGTCAAAAAGCAGTCTGAAGCATTCCATACGTTTCCGTGGCCTTTTTTCCAAGTTTAAAACAGAATTTTATTGCATATCATTCTTCAAAATGTCAGATTGCCTTTTTGAAATTCACCAAGTGTGACAATCAGGCTTCAGTAGGGTGTATTCTAATTGCTGCTGTAGCTGTTGATTTGAACCTAAAATCATAATAATTGATCTGTCATCCCATATGATGTATAGCAATAACATACTGAACTTTCAAGAGTCTACAACAATTTTAAACGTGCCTGTACAAAAAAAGTCTGAAAACTTATGGAAGGAACCACGTATATCGTACCAGACCATTGGCCTAATGAGTACAGTGTTTGCCAATGGTCCTGGAGACTGGGTTTCAATCCTAGGTCGAGGCATACCAAAGACTCATAAATATTACTTGATGCCACTTTGCTTAGCACTAAACACTATACGGTAATAGTAAAGTGGAGCAATCGAAGGAATGGAGTAGCGCCCTTCCCTACACCTCGGTGTAGTTGCTATTGAAAAGGGAGCTTTTGGGTCACCCGCGACTAAGTCTTCATGAGTAAATCAAACAAAAAGCGGAGCGGGGGGGGGTATGATTTGATGGATAAAGTGCAGGACTGCGGCTTCCAAATAAGTGAGTTCGGACTCCAGTCGGGCTATTACACTTACTTTTTGAAAGGTATTAATCCCCATCCATTCCATTTCCATTACACTTCCTACGTTCCCTGCGATTGGTTAAATAGTACCATTGCTATTCTTCAACAAGGATGGCTTCTGCATTAAATTGCCCACGAAGGATGATATTCCATTAAGCCAAGTAACCGAACTAAATCTTCAACAAAAAAAGAAAGAATGGGAATCGTGAAACACTTTTCACTTCGAGTTTTTGTATGAAAGTAAACGTTTTTTAAATGGTCACGACAAGCGCGCACACACACACACACACAGTTGCTGTCATTTGACAAAAGACGAAAGAAAAAAACAAATATATAGAATATGCAGTTATGTTTTTACCAAGTGTAGAAATACGAAAATTCTATGTACAAATGAAGATTCACTTGTGACTTAGAATATACGTTAATAAGCAATTTATTTTGTCTATCTCATTAGTTTACCCCTCACTTCTATCAGCTGAGTTTAGAATACGCCAACTGCAACACTTTTGGATGAATAAGACCATCTCTATAAAAAAAAAAAGGTTTTCTGGATATGAAACAAAACTGTATCTGGTGGTGAGTTTATAGTTCTGGATCTTTTGTTAGCGTGGAGTTACAACTTTGTTGCCATAATTCCGTGGTTTATCCTCACACGGAATCGTAGTTGGTATTAAGACTGCATTGATCAGTTAAATAGAACTCTTTTAAACAATGAAGTGTTCATCTGTTTAAACAGAAATTTAGTATGCTTAATTCTTAGACCAGAGAATATTTTTAAGGAGGTTAGTTTTTTGTGAGAAAACGGGAAAAAGATTAACGAATTAGTAGTTTTGATTGTTTGTTTGTTTGTTTGTTTTTTTATGGCATATCAAACATTAGAGCTTATTTAATGCCAAATCCACTTTATTCATGTATATTAAATATATGATTTTTAAACATAAGTCAACAAAGTTAAATGATTCCAAGTATTGCTATATATCACTTATAATTCAATTAAACATCAGTCATCCGTTTACTCTCAGTTAAATGATCAAACAGTTCTATTTCAAACATTCAATTTAGCATAAGCCATTTGTTTGCATTCAGTTTAATATCAAATAGTTCTGTTTGACCCATAGATAGGACTCTCTCTGATGCTCCCTGTCCAGGCCATAGTGGACAGGGAAGCATTTGCAATAAAGGGGTACCCCGCATTCCCCAAAGCTCCAGGATTAGTGAAGCCTCACCATCAAATTGCTTAGTGTCATATCCACTACACTCCTTGTGGAGACTTACCTGTCTTCAGAGATGCAGTCGGTGTAGCTGATTTGAATGGAATAAGTTGTATTACTAAAACAGTTTTTTCAAGTTTATTTTAGCGTTGCTAATTAGTTTCAAATATTTTTCGTCTGTTTTCAAATGATTAACTCGATGTATTTGGTACTATCCACTTAAATAAAAAGCTCAGCTTGCAGATTAATTTCAACTTAATAAGATAATATTAAAATATAATTGTTGATATTCTTTTCATTTCATGAGTTCAATAAAAACGTCTGGATTTATAAAACAATTCACTGGCTCATTATAAAGATCAAAGAATCAATTAAGAAATATATAGTTTCATCAGTTCCTATATAATATTAATAATGTGCAAATCAATTGCAAATTCAAATCATCAGCTTTATTTGACACAAGAAAATTACCAAGGTATATTGCATAAGTCGATCTCAAGATTTTTAGCACAAAATTCTGGGTTAGACCTATGTTTATAGGGTGACACTCATACATAAAGTAATCTATTGGTTGGGCAAAACTTATGCAGAAGGACTAGATGAGGGTAGCCAATGATAAACTGTATTTCAAATGATGTAGAATATTCATTAGGTAATAATGCCAATGTGTGTAACCTTAGAATGACAAACGGTCTAGGAAACCTCTTGATTCAAACTTACGAAACTCCACTGAAAAATTGACATCTTATCGAATCCTACTCATGCAGAGGGATTGGATAAATTTTTATACTCGTAGGAATTTCCAATCAATTGGACTGCCATGAAATTGTGCAGATAAACAACCTACTGCCATTGTCTGACTGGCAATCTGGGTGCTGTGACGTTCCGGTTAGTGTTTATAGATAGTGCATTAACTGTTGGAAACGGCGTATGATATAGCGTCAATATAATACTTCATCTGTTTTGCAATTTGATTATTTTATAATAATTGCTGAGTTCAATTCTCAAATATGTTCACCAAATATGAGTTAGGAATGTTTGTGTTAGTCTGCTGGAATTTTGGTATATAGTATATATCAATTGTCAGGAGTATTGTTTTACTGGTTGACCACTCTGCTGTAAAGGTTCGGATTTAATTCCTGCCGTATAAGTCGATCCCTAGTTTAAAGAGCTTTTTCCAGTCTTGAAATTCGACTTATACATCGTAACTTATTCTATATAATATCTTATCACAGGATCGTATTATACAAATTTATAAATGTATTTTTTTGGTCTGATTTTGGAACTTTATAAAATATTTTTCCCGAAAACATCAATAGAAATGTAAAAATGGTTAATCTCTTCAAGGTTGAAATGAGAAATGTCCGTATTTTTCCTATTGCATCAATTCCCAGAAGCGATATGATATTCTATTTGAATAAATGTTTTTTGAAAAATATTACAAAAGATTTTTCTTTGTGAAAAATACCCACCTCTCCTGTCTGGTTATATTCTTCTGTTTTATGGTATAAAGTTAACTTGCAAACTTTCATTAACTCATCAATATCACTAAATCTAAAAATAGATAATGAGTCGAGTGTATCATGGTTTCCAGCAGTAACTTTTCCCTATTTTTCTGCCAATATCTGGTAGGTCTAAACACTGGCTTTTTCCCTACTACTCAGAAGCAGCCAGGCAGTCGAAAACAGACCCATCTGATTCTGCAAACAGAAGTAAAAATATTAGGGACAAAATTTCACAACATAAACTAAGTCTTGTCCTCAAAAAATGTCATGGCAAACACGCAAGTAAGCATTAAAATCGAACACTCAAATATTCACAGGACGAATCATTTGTAAATGACAGTTAATTACCAAATGAATAATATATATAAAAAGAAAATGTCTCCACTTCCACTCAATTTTCTGTTATTTCTTTTGCTGTCCGTTTGTTTAATTTATAATTAATTTCGGCATTAAGCTTTTTATCACAGTACCTGGAAGACAAGTTTGCTACAATAATAAACTAAGTTTCGTGACTAAATTGCTAGATATAATCATATCTATAGTCAAAAGTAATTAATGTCTAACAAACACTTTTGCTTTACATCGCTACAGAGAAATAATCCAGCCCAGTCAGCTGATGCTGTAGAATACACCCACTGCATCTCTGCAGAGTAATAAGACTCTTCCTACGAGTGTACTGGGTATGACACTAAACAATCAGATGGTGAGGCTCCAGTAATGCTGAAACTTTCGGGAATATGGAGTACCCTTCATTGCCATTGCTTCCAGGTTCACTTTGGTCTGGAGTGGTAGCACTTGACAGGGCCCAATGGATCAAATAGAACTTTTTTGCATTTAAACTGAGTACAAATAAAGGATTTATGATAAATAGTTAGAAATAGAACTGTTTGATCATTAAACTGTAAACAACTGACTGATATTTAATTGGATTGTTCGTGATACATAAGAATATTTGGAACCATTTATTTCTGAGCAAATGAATAAGTAATGTTGAATAGAATAATTAATGTTAAATATAAATATTGTAACCACTTCATAGTGTGCAATCTGGTGGTGTAATGGTTAGCAAGCTCGACTAGCAAACCTACACGAGTGAGTTCGAGTCTCATTGGGTGCCACATTCATATGGCCTTGTGCCACATCTAAGCAAAAAGATTAGTAAATTTCCACTTCACAGTGTGCAAACACATGATTAATATTGAATAGAATTATAAGTGTCACGTAGCAATAATTGAAATCATTTAACTCTGTAGAAATAATATCAATACTAGTCTGCAAAAAATAGTTCTAACACATTTTAAAATATTATCAACAAACGAATCTCGTATATACATCTATTTAAATGTCTGCAAACAAATAACTGATGTAAAACTGTCATTGTTATATAGTAATGTTTGAAACTATCAAACCGTGTGCAGAAAATAATATCAACAAAATTTGTTTACAAATCAAATATTTTTAATATAAATGTATAAAAATGGATTTGGCATTAAATAACCTACAATGGTTGATATGCCATTAAACTAAACTGAACCAAAGAAATAATAACGAGAATGTTTATTTGTTTATAATTTGTCTCTTTTATCCTGGACTTATTTTTGTATGAACAGTAACTTTCTTCTGTTCGAAATACTGTGAAAATATTCTGTTTAAAAACATTATACAAACAATATAGATTCTTATTTTCAATCGATACAAAGCGGAAAGTTGGACAAATGTTAAAGTCTGCAGTAAATTCCAAATGGTCAATGTATATCATACGCGATTGATGTTTTTTTCAAGAATTTCAAAGCCGTAAATTAGGGATGCTTATTATACACAAATACTTCTAAATGAGTAATTACTATTGGGCCCTGCCAGATGGTGCAGTAGAATACACTGACTGCATCTCTTCCGAGTGGTAAGACTCCCTTAACGAGTGTCCTAGATAGAACACTAAAGAATGTGATGGTGACGTTGATGTCCTGGATCTCTGGGAAAATTCGAGTACCCCTTTATTGCCATTGTTCCCAGATCCACTCTTATCTGAACTGGTCACAACTCAAAAGGTCCTATGTGGTCGTATAAGTACATGTCGCGCCGCGAGTCACTTATAGGTCGAAGTTTCTGGCGGATCTGCTTGTCCCGATTTCCGTGTCCATGTTGCGTTGTTCGACCCACAGGAAAGTTGGGGAAGAGCTGATTTGGAATTCTCTTGGTTCTGGCTGGGTCGGAAGAAAACCACCTTTACCGATGCTGTTAGCTGGTCAACTACTTCAGTAAGTCTGGAACGCTCGTTAACAATTGTAAATAACATTTATTCATTATACAATTATTTTTTTAAAAAGTCATGCACAGCAACAACAAGGGGTTTTAATTCGGACATAAGTTGACTGGCGATAATAGTTAGCCTCCAGTCCGTTTTGAGCAAATTAATGTTGCTAGGGACGGTCAAGTTGGGGACTCTGGGTAAAGCGGCAGTGGTGGTGAAGAGGGTGGCAAGGGCTTCAAGTCTTCGGTCTGCGGAACCAGCTTTCAATGTGTCTATTCCCTTTTCGGGATCTTCTTTTATGGGGGTCCAGACCGCTGAATACATAGCTCCGATTGGCCAGCCAATAGAAACGCTGGACCAATGGCCCCAGAGCACAATCATCCGTGGTGGAGTGGGTAGAGAAACCTCACTCCGAGGCCCGTGTTTAACCGGACAGCCAATCAAAAACTGTGGCTCTGCATTACACGTCTTGGGCAGGGGAAAAACTCCACCCCGCTTTTCTTTGAGTGGTGAGCCACCCGATAATATTCTAATATTGAGTTTATGGCCTTGTGTCAGGCTTTTAGCCGTAATTTTCCGTAGATTCGCACTCGCCTGACATTAAAATATGAAATAACATTTTGTTGTTTTTTTTTTTTCTATCGCGTCAATCAAAATCAAAATCGGCCGATTCGACCCTTCAGTAAACAGTCTTCGTGTCCTTGTCCCTTTGACTCATTCTCGCGCATGGTGTCTCCAGGTGCGAATACATTTTTTTCTACACTAAGTGGGTAGAGTGTTCGCCAATGGTATGGGAGATCGGGGTTCAATCCCAGGTCGCCTCTTACCAAAGACTTTAAAAATGGTACTTGATACCTCCTTGCTTAACACTCAGCAATGTAAGGTTCGTGTCAAGGGTAAAGTGGAGCAATCCAGGGAAAGGAGTAGCGCCCTCCACTACACCTCGGTGTAGTAGCTATTGGAAAGGGAGTCTTCTGGTTGCCCTCGACCACGGTCGCCAACTTATATATTTAATTTAATATCGCCAGTCAACTTGTAACACTATCATAGTGTTACACCTATCTATGAGTCAAATTGAACTGTTTGACGTTTAAACTGTGTGCAAACGAATGGTACATGTTAAATTGATTTACTTGAAATAGATCTATATAACCATATAACTGTGTATAAACAAATGACTGTCTAATTGAATCATTAGCGATACATAATAATCTTTTAACTGTGCGGATATGAATGGATAGTATTGAATAGAATAATTAGTGTTAAACATTGATAGGTAATACCACTTTACTGAGTGCCAAAAAATTATTATCATTATTAAATAGAAATATTAGTGTTATATCGCATTAATTGAAACCATTTTACAGTGTAGAAACAATAGCAATGCTCGCGTGCAAATATTATACACTGCAGCAGTGTCTTGACGAACAGCGAGGAACACGTGTTAACAAAATAAGTAAAAAAGTAAAGTTGGTCACCTTAGACGAGGGTTACCTGAAGGCTTCTTTTTAACAGCTACAAAACACAGGTGTAGGGGAAAGCGCTACTCCGTTCCCAGGATTGTTCCATTTTACTCTGGATCATCACCTTATAATGCTGAGTGTTAAACTAGGCGGCATCAAGTACCATCTTTTGAGACTTTGGTATGACACGACCTGAGATTGAACACCGGTCTCCAGGACTATTGGTCAGCACTGTACGCATGAGACCAATGGCCCGGTATTTTATACAAAAATAGAATCTTATATTTTTATTCTGTGACGTCGACACTTGTGTGGAGCAGAAGTGCAATCTGGGAGAGAGTTCACACATAGGGAGGAGCTGACGGGAGTTTGAACAGCTGCTGGAACTGCTCCAGCAAAAAATTATAGAACACATAGTCTTCAAACTCCTACATGCAATGCTTTTTTTCATTGGCTATGATTATACACACGCCTCACTTTCTTGTCTTCCATTGACCAGAGTTCATGCCTATGCATTGTCGGTTTTTCATTGGCTATTGTTTTACAATCACTAACTGCGTGTTTTCCGATAACCACTCTCTAGATTTTCTTCATGGCCATATGTATCTGTCAAAACATCCTCGTTGTTCAACCACATCTGCAGATCAAGGTCATGTTCCGGTACTTACTTTGTTGATTTTATCAATGGCCGGATGTATATATCAAAACATATGTCGGCCAACAACATCTGCAGGTCTCTATGATATTCCAGTACTCACTTGGTTAATTTTATCAACGGTTGGATGTATTTATCGCACCATCTGTCGGGCGACAACATCTACATGTCACGATTATATTCCGGTACACACTTTGTTGACGTTATCAACGGCCGGATGAATTTATCACAACATCCCTCGGCCCACAACATCTACAGGTCACGATGATATTCCGGTACTCACTTTGTTGACGTTATCAACGGCCGGATGAATTTATCACCACATCCATCGGCCCACAACATCTACTGGTCACGATGATATTCCGGTACTCACTTTGTTGACGTTATCAACGACCAGATGTATTTACCCCAACATCTGTCGACCCACAACATCTACATGTCACGATGATATTCTGTTACTCACTTTGCTGATTTTATCAACGACCAGATGTATTTATCGCAACATCTGTCAACCTACAACATGTACATGTCACGATGATATTCCGGTACTCACTTTGTTGATTTTATCAACGATCGGATGAATTTATCACAACATTCCTCGGCCCACAGCATCTACAGGTCACGATGATATTCTGGTACTTACTTTGTTGACGTTATCAACGGCCGGATGAATTTATCACCACATCCATCGGCCCACAACATCTACTGGTCATGATGATATTCCGGTACTCACTTTGTTGACGTTATCAACGGCCGGATGTATTTATCGCAACACCTGTCGACCCACAACATCTACATGTGACGATGATATCCCGGTACTCACTTAGTTGACTTTATTAACGGCCAGATGTATTTATCGCAATATCTGTCGACCCACAACATTTACAGGTCACGATGATATTCCTGTACTCACTTTGTTGACTTTGTCAACGACCAGATGTATTTATCGAAACATCTGTCGACCCACAACATCTACAGGTCATGATGATATTCCGGTACTCACTTTGTTGACGTTATCAACGGCCGGATGTATTTATCGCAACATCTGTCGACCCACAACATCTACATGTCACGATGATATTCCGGTACTCTCTTTGTTCATTTTATCAACGGCCGGATGAATTTATTACAACATACATCGGCCCACAACACCTGCAGGTGATGGTGATATTCCGGTACTCACTTTGTTGATTTTATCAACGGCCGGATATATCTGTCAATAACATCCACCAGTTCAACACGTCTGCAGTTCACGTTGATATATTACACAACTTAATTCTAACTCATTTAGAAATAAAATTACTATCAATTAATCCACGTACAAATGATACATTTATAACTATAATCATTGAACTATAAGTACTCAAATGACTGTGCTTACAGTTTGCATACCGTTAAATTGTAGATATTACAGAGCAATACTTGAAACCATTTAATTTTGTGGAAGCAAATAATTCATAGTAAATAGAATTATTTGTATTAGATAGAAATACTTAAAACCACTTGAGTGTATACAAATAAAGCTCAGCCTCATTTAAAATGTTATCATCAAAATGCGTTTACAAATCAAAAATATTCAATACATATATATAAACAGGATTTGGTGTTAGATTACCAACAAGGGTTGATATGCCATAAAATCCAACCAAACTAAACTAATTACTACTGGTTAAAGGAGCATAATGATGCCGGTGGCTGAATACTGTACTTACAAGTATACAGCGTCCCTGTTGAATTTGGGTGGGCGCGGTTAAGCTTTGTTTATTTTCATTGATTTAGTCAAAAAGAAAGAAAGCTTAGTCATTATATGTTGATGTAGTCAATCTTAAAACTGTTTTTGAAGGCCGGAAGCCAAGAGATAAATCGTAATTATAGAGTTATAAAGTACGTGGGCGTGGGAAGCCTAATCGAATTTTATTTGCGTAAACCGGCCTTATCTTTCGACTCAAAATGAATAGAAAATATTTATGACCCAGTGTACAATACTAGTGAGATGCGAAAGTCTCCATTTTACGCTTAGATAATAATCACAAGGCATCGATTAATTGAAATGAGTGTTTCAATTTCAGCAGAATAATGGCGGAAAAGTTAAAGACTTGCTGAAAAGAGAGCAAAGTGGGAACGCGAAGAAATGCAGGAAGTGCTATGAACACTGTTGATTCGCGGAATAAATAACTTAGAACTTATGCTAGTCTTCGTAATTTGGTCAGCAAACTAGGTTTACGCCACGCACGTAATGTTTGTTGGATAACTTGGTGGATTCCCTTCCTCATCAGATATACTGCTGCTTTGAATTCAAATTTTTCTTTCCTCTACATTAGTCGTCATACCGAGATTAAAAAGCACAGTCTGCCCTACAATTTGCCCATAACTTGAAGAAGAATCATTGGATTCATGCCTTTCGCAAGAGAATATGCACAATATGAAATGAAAACTGTATCGTCCAAGATTTGAAGATGGGTCCCAGGATTTCTCAAAAAGAAAAGATCTAACAATCTAGTGGTTTTTTTTTCCTTTTCAGCAGCCCACAGAATGAAAATGAAAGAAAGCTAAAAACTCGAAAAATACCTGTACTTGGCTTGAGAGCTAAAAAGGTGGTGAAATAAAAAAGTGACTGTGATATTAATCGAGTTGTAGCTCTTCGAACAGTCCCTAAGCAGCTGTGTAAGAGACTGTAAAAAGTATAATCTCCAGACGACATTACTATTAAAATCAGCTGACATACGTAGAAAAGCATAGAGATTTCAGAAGTTGTCACTTGGACTTCTTAGGAAAACATCAGTTAGATCTGATAGGAAAAGTCTAAAGAATAATTAATTCAAAAGTTTTGGAGATTTTTTAATGAAAAGCGACTAATAATTATGAAAACAATTTTTACATTCAATATATTATGCGGTGTTTTAAAGATAATTTTTATTGAATCATTAAAAATGCACAGTGTATTTTTAAGGCTGCCACAATCAACGTCTTTCCTCTTTAAATTGCTTATTTCAAATGTATTTTGCTAGAACCCATTGAGAGAAGAATGGCTGCAGCCTTATGATTCCCAAAAAGCAACATCTTTTCACTTTTGGACTAATTCCTTTGGGAAAAAATATGAATTCTCTTATATTTCCAGATATGGGTTAAGAATTACGACTAATTTTCTTCAACAAGAAAGGCTTTCGCATTAAATAACCCATAAGGATTGATATACCGGTAAAGAAAAACCTAAAACTAAACTAAATCAAATCAAACATCAACGTCTCCCCACTTTGAATGTTTTTTTTTTTCCAAATATATTTCGTTACTATCATTTCTTATTATAGTAGCATCCTTAAGAGTTTCAGAAAGCAACATCTTTTCACTTTAAACCGTTTATTTGAAATATATTTTGCTGGGGTCTATTAAAAGAATATTTGTTTTCTAAAGAGTCCTAAAAACCAACACCTTTCTACTTTAACGCGATTATTTCAAATTGTTAGTGTTACCTACAGGCTCCCTGGGCTAGTGGGTAGAGTGCTCACCAATGGTCCGGAAAACCTGGGTTCAATCCCAGGTCACGTGATACCAAAGACTTTTAAAATGGTACTTGATACCTCCTTGATTAACACTCAGCAATAAAAGGTACGTATCAAGGGTAAAGTAGAGAAATCAAGGGAAAGAAGTAGCGCCCACCCTTACAACTCGTTGTAGTAGCTATTGAAAAGGGAGCCTTCTGGTCGCCCCCGGCTACGGTTGCCAACTTTACTTTTACTTACCATGTATACCTGCGCATTTGTCAAATTTTGAAAATCCAAGTTTGGGGCAAAAAATGGTACCGACCATCGGAAGAACAATAATTTTGTAAGGCTGATTTCGTTTGGTTTGGTTTGGTTTTATAGCATATCAACCATTGCAGGTTATTTAATACCAAATCCATTTTTATACATATAAACAGATCTATTTCAAACAATTCAGTTTAGCTTAAGTACACAGTTCAAATGTCAAAACAAGTTCTATTTCAAGATATTCAGTTTAGTCAACAAAGTTAAACAGTTCCAAGTATTGCTATGTATCACTAACAATTCAATTAAACATCAGTCATATATTTTCACACAGTTCACGGACGCTGACTACGCTGATGATTTGGCGTTACTAGCGAATACGCCTAATCATGCAGAGACACTACTGCATAGTCTGGAACGAGCCGCAGCTGGCATTGGCCTCCATGTCAATGCACACAAAACTGAATATATGTGTTACAACCAAACGGGCAACATTGCCACACTAGACGGAGCCTCTCTGAAACTAGTTGACAAATTCACCTACCTAGGAAGTAGCGTCTCATCAACCGAAAAAGACATCGACACACGACTGACGAAGGCATGGACAGCTATCGATAGGCTCTCGATCCTATGGAAGTCGGACTTAACTGATAAAATGAAACGCAGTTTCTTCCAGGCAGCGGTTGTGTCGATACTGCTATATGGATGCACCACATGGACGCTAACGAAGCGGCTGGAGAGGAAACTAGACGAAAATTACACAAGAATGTTGAGAGCAGTATTAAACAAGTCCTGGCGACAACACCCCACGAGACACCAACTATACGGACACTTGCCCCCCATCACGAAAACTATACAAGTCAGACGAACCAGACACGCGGGACACTGCTGGAGAAGCAAGGACGAGCTCATAAGCGATATACTCCCGTGGAACCCCCACATATGGATGTGCAAAAGTAGGACGACCAGCACGAACTTACATACAGCAACTATGTGAGGACACAGGATGTAACCCTGAAGACCTGCCGGAGGCGATGAATGATAGGGAGAAATGGCGAGAGAGGGTCAGGGATATCCGCGCTGGCGGTGCGTCATGATGATGATGATGAAATGTCAAAACATTTCAATTTCAAACAACTCAGTTTAACATAAGTACGCTGTGAAATATGTGAAAACAGTTTTATTTCAAATTATTCAGTTTAGAATGAATACATCTTATTTCTATTTGATTCATAGAATGGGCCCTATCAGTTACTACCATTCCGAGGCAGAGTGGAATTGGGAACAAGCGCAATGAAAGGGTACTCCGCAGTCCCCAAAGTTTCAGCATCACTGGAGCCTCATCATCAGTTGCACTCATAGAGGTAGTCTTAACTCTCTGCAGAGATGCAATCGGTGTATTCTCCATCCCCATCCGACTGGGCTATTGTAAGGTTGCGGTGAATACAATTATAAATGAGATCGACTTATGCATGAGTATTTACACCTGGAAACTTCAAGAAGCGAACTTAGAGGAAAGAGTATGGGTTCGAGTCAAAGTTAGAATCAGCAAATTAATAAAGATTCCTCCTCGGTTAGACCAATGATCTGACAACACACAACGCGTACTTCAGAGTCAATTTCTGAAATTAATAATATTCAATCTCTTGGCTTCTTTGTAATTAATTAATTAATTTATTTATTAAATAGCAAGAGACAAACATACAGTTCACTTATATGCAGCAATGCACAACGCAAGATTTCATGAATTAAAATCTTTAATTTGTTCATTCAAATTTGTTTTTTTTTATTTCTATCATAAGATTAAATTTGATTTAATTTAGTTGGTATGTATATCGTTATTAATTTGCAAAGTTTTCAAGTAGATATCCGAAATGACTGATCTGAGAATTTACAATTTGTGCACTTTTAATGATTAAATGAAAATCATCATTAAAACACTGCATAATATAATGAAACTAAAAATTGCTTTCATATCTATTGGTCGTTTTTCATTTTAAAATATCTTCAAAACTTTTGAATTAATTATTCTTTAGACTTTTCTTATCAGTTCTAACTGATGCTTTCCTAAGAAGTCCCAGTAACAGCTAAATTCCTCAAATCTCCATGCTTTTCTAAGTATGTCAGCTGATTTTAATAGTCATGTGGTCTAGGGGGTTTACTTATTACAGTCTCTTACACAGCTACTTAGGGACTGTTTGAAGGGCTTCAACTCGATTAATATCACTATCACTTTTTTTTTTCACAACCTTTTTAGCTCTCAAGCCAAGTACAGGTGTTTGTCGAGTTTTTAGCTTTTCTTCATTTTCAATCTGTGGGCTGCTGAAAAGGAAAAAAATCACTAGATTGTCAGATCTTTTCTTTTTGTTGATTAATTCTAGGAGAGGTCTTCTTACCGGGATTAAGTGATTCGTTTGAATCACAAAAGCATAGATAATTTGAGGTGTCCTGTTATTTAGGAAAAAAATATAGATTAAAAATAAAAAATAAAAAAATGAAAAGATTGATTAAGACTAAGATCTTGCCGAGAAAGCTAAAATTCTGAGGTACCAAAAAGTTTCAGAGATAATAATTGTAGTAAACGTCCATAGAACGTTAATAAAAGGCCTGGAAAAGAGACTAGGGGTACTGGAGATCAGAAGAAGAATGGAATTGAAGCTATCCAGACGGCCACCCTGGTAAATCTTGCTAGAATACTTGGAATATTGCTAGAAACCTTAGGAGACCTGCTCTCACTGAAATTTCAGTGAAAACCCCAATTATTACTTCTGTGAAAAAAACGCGAGGAATAAATGAAGGGGAGAGTCCCAGTAGAGATGTGGCTAACATATTGAACAGCAACATTATTTTAAGTAAGATCGAACTCTAGTCGAGCTATCATTTCCTATTTTTGACAAATACCCTTAAGAAAGGTATGAACTCCTAATCCACCTTCCAGCAATGAATTGAAACAAATACTGTTGTTCTTCTGAAAGAGTGGATTTAACATTAAATAATCCATTTAAAAGAAACGAAAACAAACCAAATAATAAAATGATAATTCTGATTGGTATTTCGATAGGTTGGTAAGTACATACAATGGATACTAAGAATCTTTGCATCAATAACTCCATCACAAAATGCTCGCCCTTTTGATGATAAATCTCTATCAGTCGTCTGAAATAGTTTGATGGAGTATGAAACGATAATCCCTGAAGTATCGACGGCAACTTGAGCTACGATGAACCTCTCTGAAAAAGACGCATATATGAGCAATTTGCGATTCTCTTGTCTCAAAAGGCAGATCCCGGGTTTGGGGCTGACGTGACACGATTTATACAATGAAACATGTCACTGCAAGTGTCATCATATATTAGGGACTTGCTACTTCGAATCGTAAAAGTGCCTATTTATTTTAATATATACGAAGGGTGTTCAAAACGGTTTGAGACTGAAGCCATACTGACTTAAAACAGAAATAAGGAATGAATGGAACGTTTCATTTTCTTCAAAATAGATCTCCTCCAGGATAATCAACACAATTATTCCAGCTATTTTTGTATTTATCGAGGCACATGGTGAAAAGACTTAGCGATGTATTACCTTTAATCCATCCCCTTCTAAAATCTAATGTTGACTCGTCTGTTCAAGAAACAAACACATTACACATAGAGCTAGGTGTGGTGAGTATAAGAACGCCACTGAACTTGACTAATTTTCAGTTTTACCAAAACTTCTCCGTTCAAACTTACTTCCCTTTTATTTAAAACTGGTACCACCTGTTTGAAATGTGATTTCTTTCTTTTGCTAATTCATGAACACGTCTTCATTCAAAGTTCATATTTTAAGTTTTGAAATTAGAAAAATCTAATATTTCAATTACAATTCTTTTTTATCTCACTTCGTGCAAAAATCTAATTCTTATCAAATTTTGTACATATATCCCTTGCAGGGGGATAAGACCCCCCCCACAAAAAGTGGTGCCCAGATTATTAAACTAAACTGCATCTAGAGATTTGCGTAGTTGGATTACTCATTCATTGCCATTACTCCCAGGTCCCCTCTGATCAGGAGTGGTAGTACCTATTAAACGTCTAATCTTTGAGTCAAATAAATCTGATTAAAATTTATTCGTGTTCGAAAGGAATGATCAATATTACGAGGATCATTAAATAAATTAACTGACTTTTTTCGTATGGGCACTTTTATTGATAATACACACATGAAACTCTAGTCCCCTTCGAAGTAATCTCCTCCGGCTGCAATGCACTCGTTGTACCGTTTCAACAACTTCGATAAGGCCTCATGGAAGTCCTCTTGTGTGAGCGTGTGAATGACCTTCATCACAACCTCTTTCATCTCCTCAATTGTCTCATAACGACAGCTTCTGAGCTTAGGGAATAACCAAAAGTCACTGGGATCAAGGTCTCTACTATACGGAGGGTGTGGAACTGTCTTGATACCCATCTTGGTAAAAATGTCTGTGACAAGGTTGGAGTTGTGGACTGGTGCATTGTCCTGGTGGAATTGCCACCGAGCCGATTTGAAGAGTGCTGGCCTCTTCCGGCGGAATCTCTTCCTTAACTCCCTTAAAACCTCAACATAGTATTCCTTGTTGACTGTCTTTCCAGTGGGGACCCAGTTCATGTAGATCATGCCAGTGCTATCAAAAAAGGGATCATCAACAGTTTGTGGGTGGATTTGCTCTGTGTAGTCTTCTTGGGTCTGAGAGAGCGATCATGCTTCCGCTGGGAACTCTGTCTCTTGGTCTTTGGGTCATAGAAGTAGATCCAGCTTTCATTACATGTCATTTTTCCATGTTTACAACACAATTTTATTGCATATCGTTCTTCTAAAGTCCAGATTGCATTTTTGAAATTCACCAGCTGTGACAATCAGGGTTTAGTAGGGTGTATTCCAATTCCTGCTGTAGTAGTTCATTTGAACCTGAAATCATAAAAATTGATCTGTCATCTTATAAAATGTATAGCAATTCCATACCGGATTTTCATGAGTCCACAACAGTTTTAAATGTCTGTACAAAACAGTATGGAAACTTATTGAAGGTACCACGTATATAAATGGGAATTATTTTTATTAATAATTACTAGAATATATAATTGTCTACAAATGATTATTATTAATAGTAAGTCGAAACCATATAACTATATTAGAATAAATGATAATTATCTAAAGTAATTTATTGAAACACTTTGATTTGAAAAATTGGTTAGGAATACCTGAAACCATACACTTGTGTGCAAAGTATTTGTTTTATATACGAATACTTGCCATGAGACAACGAAATATCTATGAATACAATAATCCTAGACGTGTTGACATGCCGTTAAAACTAATCAATCGATTCCCCAGTCGACTTGGGCTGCAGAATACACCGACTGCATCTCTGAAGAGAGGTAAGGCTACTCCCAAGAGTATTCTGGATATGGCACGAAACAATCCGATGATGAAGCTCCAGGAATGCTGGAACTTTGGGGGATGCAGATTAGCCCTTCACTACCATCGCTCCCAGGTTCACTCTGGATCTTCGTGGTAGCACTTGATAGGGTCATATCAATGGGTTAAATAGAATCAAATTGTGTGCTTATGCTAAACACAATCGTTTGAAATAGAACTTCGTTGACATTTGTATTGAACCATCATCATCATCATCATGTCGTGCAGTCAGCACGGATATCCCTGACCCTCTCTCGCCACTTCTCCCTATTATTCATCGCCTCCGGCAGGTCTGCAGGGTTACATCCTGTGTCCTCACATAATTGCTGTATGTAAGTTCGTGCTGGTCGTCCTACTTTTGCACATCCATATGTGGGGGTCCACGGGAGTATATCGCTTATGAGCTCGTCCTTGCTTCTCCAGCAGTGTCCCGCGTGTCTGGTTCGTCTAACTTGTATAGTTTTCGTGATGGGGGGCAAGTGTCCGTATAGTTGGAGTCTCGTGGGGTGTTGTCGCCAGGACTTGTTCAATACTGCTCTCAACATTCTTGTGTAATTTCCGTCTAGTTTCCTCTCCAGCCGCTTCGTTAGCGCCCATGTGGTGCATCCATATAGCAGTATCGACACAACCACTGCTTGGAAGAAACTGCGTTTCATTTTATCGGTTAGGTCTGATTTCCATATGATCGAGAGCGTATTGATAGCCGTCCATGCCTTCGTCAGTCGTGTGTCGATGTCTTTTTCGGTTGATGAGACGCTATTTCCTAGGTAGGTGAATTTGTCTACTAGTTTCAGAGAGGCTCCGTCTAGTGTGGCAATGTTGCCCGTTTGGTTGTAACACATATATTCAGTTTTGTGTGCATTGACATGGAGGCCAATGCCAGCTGTGGCTCGTTCCAGACTATGCAGTAGTGTCTCTGCTTAATTAGGCGTATTCGCCAGTAACGCCAAGTCATCAGCGTAGTCGGCGTCCGTGATTGTTTTTTCGGGGTATCTTTTGCTTCTTCTCTTAGTCAGCTCGAAGCCATTTTCTCTGATTTTGTCGATCGAAGTTCTAAGCACGTAGTCTAGACAGATGATAAAGATGTACGGGGCTAGCGTATCTCCTTGTAGTACTCCTGCAACAATGTCGAAGTATTCCGTGTCTCCATCTGGTGAACGTACTTTCACTTTGGTGTTTCTGTAGAGAATCAATATCGCTGCTACGGTTTCTTTTGGTAGGCCGTATGCTAGTAGGATTTGCTCCATCTTCCCTCTGTGTATGGAATCGAAGTCCTTGGTAAAGTGGACAAATAGTAATGTCGCCTGAAGGTTTTTTGCCCGAACGCCTTCAAGGATTCTACGGATGGTCAGTATTTGTGCGGTTGTGGATCTATTTCTCCGGAAGCCATTTTGGTTTTTCCTAAAGATGTTGTCAATTTTGGGTTCTATGCGGTTCCGTAGTAGGGCATTGTAGATTTTGGCTGCTATGGATGTAAGTGTTATCCCTCGGTAGTTCTTGGCTAGTCCGAGGTTGCCTTTTTTAGGGAAAGGAAGGATGCATCCCTTCATCTTTCTATCCTATTTTGACTATAGACTGTGTTGCATTGCGGGAGCAGTATATCGTCGAATTGTCTAGTCTTCTACACTTCTGGGGGGATAAGTATTTGAAATAGAATTGTTTAAATGTTAAAAATGGATTTGGCATTAAATAACCCACAATGGTTGATATGCCATAAAGCCAAACAACACAAAACAAAGCAAAACCAATTAAACGATTAACAATTAATAGTACATATATTTGTTGCATAGTCACAACCATGATACATATACAACTATACACATATACATGCGGAAACATAGTTAACACAATAATGACGAACGAACACACTTCTTTAGCAAAATATACCTCTCACACTTTATTCGAAATTCTTGCGAAAAGATTACGAAAGGGTTATGCGTGAGAGGTGAGTTGAAAACTTAACAAACTGCAACACTTTGACCCCCAGTTCCTTTGTCTTTTGCAGCACTTCTTTCTCGTTCTGCTGGACTGCTCAATCGAGGGTCCTGAGAGCCCATGGCCCTCGACTGGGTGCTGGTTCTCTCTACAGTATCGTATCTCCAACTAACTGACTCTAAACTAACTTAACCTGTCTGTCGCGCCGGGTTATGTTATTGTTTGTCGTCCACCTGCTTCCTGTGAGCGTCACATCTGCACCCAATTCAACCCGTCCACAGTCAAGGTTATACCCTGATATCTTTGATAGGATGCACCTGTTCCTTGATCGACGGCTGGGTCGGAGGTCAATATGTTACATATTTAGATTAAATTGCTTATTTATCTATGGAGCCAGTTGTTGTCTTATAACACATTTCACACAAGATTTCTTGTAAATCATTTATTTATACATTGACTCACTGAATGCTTTAAATTCCTAGCCTTTTACCGTACTAGTTTAGGTTTCAGCAACTGAAAATATATGTATGAACAGATACATTTTTCAAACTCTTCCATTTATGGTGAGATGTGCCTGATTCCGAAATGGGGCATGGATGCAGCACAGAGTAACAAGGCGTGGATCCTTTTCAAAAGTGACTCACCTCAGGAGCAAGGGCAAAAAATTACTCATCCCACAGCCTTCCTTCTTTAGTAACAAGGTCTAGTAAGATGTAATAGGTTTGATTCTACATCCTTCTCGACAAAGAGGCCGATATCTCCAAATCGACCTCCGTTTGAAAATGAATAGCTCATGTTATATATAATTAAAATAAAAGAGAAATATCCTCATTTTTGTGATGATGGATTTTATATATTCATGAAGATATTTTTGTGCTAGTTTCAAATTAAAATCTATCAGCCATTAGCGAATTATTTCTTGCCCGACTTTGGTGTTTAATTTAGCTGGGCGAAAAAAATTTGATCAAATAATATTCCCTCAATAGCATAGAAATGTTGAATATGACCAAAATGTGGATTGGTTTTTGTTATAAAGATTAATTCAAGAACGGGTTTTTAAAAATAGCAAATTCTTCGACCACATCGGCGCCGTTCCGTTTATTCTATCATATACATGACACTGAATGGTCAATAATCAAACATATGTTAATGTCACATATTGAGATGAAGAGATCACCGATTTAATAGATAGATAGATAGATAGATATGAACATGTGATCAGATTTTTGGAAATACTTTGATTTGGTTTTATTTTATGTTATATTTATCCGTGTGGATAATTTATTGTCAAATCCTGTAAATATATATACATATATATATATATATATATATATATATATATATATTTCATCATATAACGTTGAAAGCACGTGCGATACCCTGTCCTCATCAGCCGCCAACCAGGAGTGATAACACAGTTTCGGTAGCTCAAGGCGGTACTGCCACTTTGAGCTACCAAAATTGTGTAATCTATATAATTTGTAAATATATTTTCTAGATAACATTTTTAAACGAGCCTGAGCTGAATTTTCTTTTTTGCACAAAGTTATATGGTTTCAAATATTTCTGTCTAATATCAATAATTCTATTTACTATCAACCATCTATTTGCTCATATTCAAATGGATAGACATATACGATTCGTAAGTAAATAGTTTGTAGGTATGTTAATTTTAAAATGAGAACTAATTTGTTTGCACACTCGTATTGCTATTGTTAAATAGTTTCAATTATTGCTATTTAACACGAATAATTCAATTCCATATTAATCATTTGTTTGTAGACAGTGAAGTGCTTACAAATTTACAATTTAACGCTAATCATTCTATCCAAGACCACTGATGTGCACTCAGCCAAATAGTTCCAAGTACTGCCAGGTAATGCCAATAATTTAATTTAGGAATGCAGTTTCAAGTATTGCTATTTAACACTAATATTTCTATTCAACATTACTCTATACATTTACGTAGTACGTAAGTTTCTACTCCAGACGCTCTATTACGTTCACTTTCAGGCAAATACCCGTGGGAAAGGTATGAACCCCCTTATCCTCCCAGATATGGATTCAATAGTACCACTACTGTTCTTCTATGAGAATGGCTTTGGCATTAAAAAAACCTTCAAAGGTTGATATGCCATTAAACAAAGAAACCAACCAAACCAATCAATAGATAGATAGATAGATAGATTATCATCATCATGTCGTGTCGCTAGCACGGATATCCCTTACCCTCTCTCGCCACTTCTGCCTATCGTTCATCTTCTCTGGCAGGTCTTCAGGGCTACATACCGTATCCTCACATAGCTGCTGTATGTATGTTCGAGCTGGTCGTCCTGCTTTTGCTTGGCCATATGTGTTATGTTTTGACCTTTTGACCCGGCCAAAAATGCCATTCAAGGTGACGCACCGGTGACACATTCTAATGGCAGTTATGAGAGGGAATCGCGTGGGCGGAAATTGGCTGATGAAATGGGACGAGGTAAAAAAAAATTCCCATTATACTCTCATAGACTGACGCACCGGAAGAGAGTGACCTCTGAACTGCATGACAGTTTATTTCCGCTCGATGACGATCACACAGGCCATTCCAAAGATAGCGGAAGTGACACATCCCCGTCGTCAGATATCGGAAGAAATTGCGGAGGCGTGGAGGCGTGTCCATATCACCGCGTGGGAGTTTGAAGGTAATATAAGGCCGTCGAATTGAATAGTTCAGGACAGTTGAGTTCGACGAGCCAGTGGACAGGCGAGTAGAGTTGGAGTGGGAGTAGGACTAAATGTAGCAAGGAAAGCCAGCACCCAGCAGAGCGGACTCCAGGGCTTCGGTTGAGCAGCCATGGAGAACGAGAAAGACACAACGCTGACGGCCATAACTTCGGGGTCAAATTATTTCAGTTATGTTCGGTCACACCCAAACTTTGAACAACCCTTTCGAACCTTACAAATAAAGCGAGAAGTAAAAATATTTTATAAAGAAGTCTTCCACTTGTCTTTATCATCGCGTGCGTCTGTTTATCATTGCGTCCTTATCATTGCGTGCGTTTTTATTATTGTGTTGTTATGATGCTGTAGATGAGCATGTAACATGTGGGGGGCCATAGGAGTACATCACTTATGAGCTCGTCCCTGCTTCTCCTGCGTGTCTGGTTCGTCTAACTTGGATAGTTTTCGTGAAGGGAGGCAGGTGGCCGTATAGTAGGTGCTTTGTGGGTTGTTGCCGCCAGCACTTGTTCAATATTGCTCCCAAGATTCTTGTGTAGTTGCCGTCTAGCTTCTTCTCCACCCATACAGCAGTATCGACACGACCGCTGCCTAAAAGAAACTGTGTTTCATTTTATCGGTATGAAATCAGACCTGACCGATAGATAGATAGATAGATAGAAACAAACAGCCAATATGAGTATACGAGAAGATTTAGTCTGACATGAGTAAATGAAAAGATCGATCGATAGATATATATGAACATATGAGTAGATTTACAGAGATACTTTAGTTTGCTTGTGTTTTATGCCATTACAACTCTTAAGGACAGTGTAATGCTAAATCCCGATTATATTGATATGTTTTCTTAGGGAACAGTTTGTAGGTAACATTATTTTTAAATGAGCTCCACATATTGCTATTTGATATTAGTAATTCTATTTATGAAGAATTCTTGTCTGATACGAACAAATAGGACAAAGCTGTATAGTTTCAAATAACTAATAATGTAAAATATACAGATACAGGGAAATACAAAACACTGACGACTCTCCGTTGTTCAGGTACGAAACGTTTATTAACTTCATGACTTTAGTTTTTCGACACGTGGAGAGAGAGACACAATTTTTACTATGCTGCCTGTACTATCTGACCCAACAAACGTGCTGAGCATCCCGTATCCCCCAGCTGGACTGGCCCGGCCCAGAGTCAAATCCCCACAAACGTCTTTTGCAAAATCACCAAATTCTCCCCCATCGCATCCGGGCATGACGTCATTCACACCCCATTTCCTATCTGGGGTTTTTATTACAACATTTGTGATTGTCATATCCTCTGCACACGAGCGTGAACTGTACTCAATGTGTGTGCAACTGCGCTAAGGGCCGAATAGTTCAAAGCCCAACCAAACCGAATGATAAAATATAATTAACGAAAAATGACTAATATAAAAATATCATTCCATGATTATATAACATCTGTTCCATATTCTATTTTTGCCTCTAAAAGAACTATTTTTTGCCTAACAGATTCCTTAAACTCCAAGACTGGAGACTCCCCATCAGATTCAGTTTAATATCGAACCCAGGACATTAAATGGTTTCAAGTATTCCGATCTAATGAAAATAATTCTATTCAACATTATTCATTTGTTTGCACACCGTTAAATGGTTTCAAATATAGTAAATGATTGAATAGTTTCATTTGAAACATTGAAGGGAAAGATACTAACTCTCCGAGTCAGAGTAGATCTGGGAGTAATGTCAATGAAAGTATACTCCACATTCCCCAAAGCTCCAAGACTGGAGTGTTCCCATTAGATGGGGTGGGTAGTGTCATACCCATGATACTCGTTTAGAATGAAGCATCTTACCATTCTGCAAATACGTATTCTGCATATTCAACTGTCCTAAGAAACAGAGAAACAGAATACTTTCAAAAGTTAGGTGTGTCAGTACTACTGTATAGTTGCACCGATTAAACTAAAAAAAAAAGCTTGGAAAAAAGCTAGACGAAAACTATGCAAAAATGCTCCGTGCTGTTTTGAAGAAATCCTGGAATAGACATTTGATTCCCATCTTACAACACATCCAAGTACGACAAACAAAATATGCAGGGCACTGTTAGAGAAGCAAGGAAGAACTCATAAGTGACGTTCTTTTATGAACTAATAAACAAGGGCACACCAGTATTAGTCGACGAGTAAAAACTTACATTCAAGAGTTCTACGCGGAAACTGAGTTTCATCAAGGCAACTTACAATAAGTGTTAACCGAGAGAAATGGATGGCAAGTGTTAGTCAATATAATTTGGGCTGTAGGCTTTCCTTGACGATGATGTTGCTGCTGATTATGATTCCATCCAACGTTTTATAGTGTAAAATGGCTCTAAGTTCATTTTGCTATTATGCTGACTGGTGTCATTATAGACTTTGCCAGGGGTTCTCAAACTTTTATTTGATGCACCTCTCGCAACCAAATCTAATTTCTATTTACCCCGAAATAAATTGATTGGTTATTAAATTACAAAACATAACTAATTTACCAGTGCTTAATACAATTTAAGCACACCCTTATTTCTTGAATTGTTTTTATTGGGAAGGATGGGTTTAGTACGCACTGAGTAAACTTGAATGATTGCAAGTTTTCCAGTTTGAGCCGCAAATCAACACATTCTATGTTCAAACAATTCCTGTTATGTAACAGACAACCCATTAATCCAGAATGTGGCACAAGGCCAATTCTATAATACGGACCAGGCACGAATTGAGATTTATGCAAAGCTAGAGCATCTTGGGCGCAGTACAATAAATTCGAGTTTGCAAAGTAGGTAAAGCCTAGGAGGGACAAGCCTTTGAGACCAAGCGTTCTATAAACTTCTAACCATATGGTATGAAAGTTCGTTGACCTGCCAAAGTAGTTCTTTGTTTTTTGATAAAATCTTACATATGGCTACACCCAGATTTATATCGTATATGAATGTGTGTAGTTTGGGTTTATGGCAAATCAACCCTTATCCATATTTACCAACCCCTCCGCTCGGGCAAGATATGACACAAGGTCAATTTTTTAGCGGAGTTTAACAGGTTTGAATTCAGAGTTTTCCTTCAAGAGTTCAACTCCTGGAAGAGGCTAATTACATTTCTCATAGCACTAATACCTTTGGGAAAGGTATGAATCCAACAATTCTCCCTCCAGCTATGGGTAATAGTAGGACAGACTGAATTTCTTCAGCCTTGGTGAGGCAACTAGTCTAGGAGAAGGAAAACTCTGAAATCAAACCTGTTAAACCCCGCTTAAAACTTGACCTTGTGTCCTATCCTACCCAAACGGAGGGGTTGGTAAATATGGGAACTGGTTTGAATTCACAGTTTTATTTTGTATAGACTGTTTATCGTACCAAGGCGAAATAATTCAGTCTACATCTACACGTGGAGATATTTGGAAAGTAATGTTAATGTAACGGCTGCTTTTATTACCTGTGATCATGATAGCTGGCTGTGTGACTGACAACAAAAGCTCAATCACGAGAATTTTCGCTGTTTTAGTTCAGTTTTCCTTCTTCTCTACTGGTTGTGAAACCAAAGTCAAAATGCCTAATCTGCGTTCACCATAGCTGGGAGGGGAACAGTGGCTCGATTAAAACCTTTCCCAAGGATTTAGCTGTATGGGAAGAGCAAACAGCACCGTCTAGAATTAGAACTCCTTTCAACGGCTACATTTTCTACGATGATCACATTTACGTCAGTGTATAATCGTGAAATAAAGTTTTGTTAAAAGCGGCAAAGCTAATTATTTTCTTTTAAATAATTCATAGAATTATGACGAAGATCGCGTAATTATTTTAATAAAAAATCCAAGAAGCCAAGCCAATATGCCACCTGGCCGGCTTATTAAGGAAAGCAATTTAGACGGACAATGACTCTCAGTCTCTTGAGTATAATTAAAAATAAAACCCCTTCACATACGCTACGTCTGAGTTGACTTGAAAAAAACGAAAAGCAATATTATGCAATTAGTTTTGGGATATAAATTCAACGGTGCATCTGCAAAATAAGAGCGAATGCAGCGCGAATCTAACCAACTTGTCAGGTTTTAACATGAGTCCGCTTTCTCGTCAACGACATCTGCCAACATAATATCTCTCTTTTTTAATTCTCTGATCAAATTAGTCTCTGGAAAGATGGTGGCCAATGCCTGTAGCTTAAAACAGCGCCATATAGGAATAAGGCTTTCCAAATCAAATTTTATTGCATTCTTTGGGAAATGCAGTCCAAAAAAAATTAAAAAATAAAACGAATTCACCATGAATACAAGAAAAAGGTTAATTTGCTTTCACCCTCTTCATTGTCGGAGAAAATTAAATGATTTGCTTGTTTAGCGAACAAAAGGTGGCGAAAGAAAAATCAACAGAGAACAAAAAGTAAGTGAATTAAGAAAAAGGACTAAAATCAGATTACAGCGTTTGCATGAAAGAAAGGCTGGAGGTGGAATCTAAACAAATTATTGGAAGAATCTTTATGGAAGCCGCAGAAGAAGTGTACAAGAAAGCGGGCATGTTAGACCGGAAACACTGCAGTTGAATTGTAAAAGAAATCGTATACATTCTGCTTAATAATAAGGTAGGAATAACATTATAGGCAGAGACTGAAAGAACGAATAAATAAATGTTAGTATGCATCGTATAGTCGTTGTTTTAATCAATTGAGGCTTGTTTGGGGAACTTCCCGAAATCTCCTGCAGGCCCCTGAAATTTATATTATCACCCATAAATAAGAAGTCCTCTAAAATATTGTTTTTACTAAAAGCTAACTTTCTCCAAAAACAAAGACTAGGATTTAATTATGATAATTTATACTTGAACTCGGCACAATCAAAATTTTTATCATTTGGTATTATTTATAGTGTATACATACATATATAGCTGTGAGTGCTTTTGTTTGTATATATATATATATATATATATATATATATATATATATATATATATATATATTATTTTGCAAAACAACACTAATGTAATTCTTTTTTTAGAATAAATGCGGTCATAATTTTAAAAAAGAAATTAACTAAAAAATCTTAAAATAAGACCAGAGGCCCTTTTCAAAAGTATACGTCGGTAATATGATAAATGAAAGGGAATGGTTCTATTCTCTGTGCTTCACATATATATATATATATATAGTAGTTATTGAAAAGGAAGCCTTCAGGTTGCTCTCAACTACACTTGCATACTTTATTTTACTTCAACGTTATCTTTGCCTTCAGTTCATCTTTGGTGATACAAGGAGTTTTGTTGGTTCCGTGCTTCACACGTCCCTCAAGAGGATTGTAATCTTGGGAAGTAGACAGCCATATGTTTGAAGTGATGTTGTTGCATAAAGTTTATCACTTCTAACTCTAAATCCTTGTGTAGCATGGCGCAGTGTCCTGTTACCATATGTAGGAACATCCAGCAGCCACTCTCTCGATCCAGAGCAGCACTACATTCCAGACATTTGACTGAGGATTTCGTGTTGAGTGTAAGGTCATGTTGGAAGATGAATTGAGGTATAACATTACCACGGTTACTGACCACCCCAAACGCCATGATGTTGCTTGAGTGTTTGCTTTTCAGCTATATAAATATGAATCTGTCCTTATATTGCCACACAAAATTTTTGACATCTTCGTATCGAGTCTATGAGTTTAAATGTCAAGCAATACAGGATGTTATTTTCAAATTTCTTGAGAAGTGATTTGCTTTCCTCAAAGAGAGTGCCCTAAATGATTCTAGTTAGCAGCACCATAGAAAAACCTGAAACCAATACACGGCATGTGTAAAATTAATCATTTAAAATGGCGAAAATTTACCCATTGCATTCAGTATATAAATTATATATATATATATATATATATATATATATATATATATAATTTTCTACCCCATTCAAACGGACAGGATGTGATACAGGTCTATTTCTAACTGAAGTTTAATAGGTCTGAATCCAATGTTTTCCTACACCAGATGCCATGCCAAATTCAAAGTGACAGTCTGCCCGACTATTTACCCATATTTGGAGGGAGAATATTTGGATTCATAACTTTTCCAAATGTATTAGTGTTATGTGAAATGTAAAAAATCTTCATGTGAGATTCGAACTCGGTCACATTGTCTATTTCGTACGATCATATACATTGCAACATGAACGCCCCATATATATATATATGGTGTTCGTGTTGCAATGTATATCATCATCTTTTTCTCGGTTTAATGATATTTTACCAGTCTGTTTGCAGGTATAGAATTCCATTTCTGGAATTTAGATACCAACGATTTAAAGTTAAAACACCCATAAGAACAAGATTTTTTCGTAGCCCCTGTACACAGATAATATAGCTTCCGTTTATTTATCACTTATGGAGGCACTTAAACTTGTCAATTATTTCTTATGATCGAATAAAGCAGTCGGTCTAACAACCAGTATTAAAAATAGAAATCATCTATCGGCCCAGATCTACTTATAAGCAAGTAAGACATGTTAATGATTAAGACCGTTTCACCAGTTTCCAAAAACTCCTATTATAATCGATGGGAAAAGAAACCTCGAATATGTGAATATGTTCTCATATTTCGACAGTCTATTTCTTGATGACGAGTCCACAGAATAGCTAAAGCCACTATTGCTTTTTGCAACTTCCATCTTCGTTTTTTGAATGAAAGAAGCATTGATTTTGAGAAAACGATCACAGTTTATAAGACATTCGTACCAGGATTTTTTGTATTGTTTCCTTGAACACATGTGAATCAAAAATTAACCAGCCGAATGCACTTCCCAAGATTTTTTGAGAGTTCCTGTGGTGTAGTTGATAACGTGTTGGACTGTGATATCTCAGACTGTGAGTTCAAACCCTAGTCACGTTATTACGCTCACTTTCAGAGTTCGGGATGTTTGACCCCTATTATCAGCCCCTCCCAGCTATGGGTTGAATTGTGTCATCACTGTTCTTTTACAAGCGTGTTCTTGGCATTAAATGACCCAAGAATGTTGATATGCCATTAAACAATGAAGCCGAAACATGAAACTTAAAGGCATGAGACTGACTTGGAGAGGCTAAAAAATACACCCCACAAATGTATATAGACACACACACACACACACATATATATATATATATATATATATGTGTGTGTGTGTGTGTGTGTGTGTGTGTGTGTGTGTATAATGATATTGCAAATTATTCCGTATTCACACTCTAAATATTATTTTAATTTAAAATATAAATTATTTAAATTATTGCCTCTTTGATATGGTTCATTAAAAATATCCTAATCAATAAAATGGAATTTTTAAATTTTTGTTCGTCTTTCAGTTGATAACAATTGTCAACACTTAATTGAATTTTCTACTCTCATCTGTACGTTACTTATTCCAATTTCGTTGATATAATTAAAGAAAATGTAGCTACTAGCGGAACATGTTACGTTAGGAGCAAAAATCGTGCACAGGTTCTAAGAAAGAATTAATTGTAATTACGTCTTTGAATTTGGCTGATCGATTTGCTTTTTCTCATGTAAATTAATTATCATTAATTAACAATGATTAAATTTATCAACAAAACATCTATTAGGATTTTGTCTAACAAAATAGATTATTACATATAATGAAAAGGCGATTTCTTTTGTGTTGGATCAATAAAAATACAGTAAAATGGTAATTTCTTAACACAATAGATTTTTTGGTATGAAAACTAAAACGTAATTTCCGTGTTGAAAAAAAATCGATACATATTTTCCTTAAATGGTATTTTGATAAGAATTAAAATATTCGTTTTATTGGGTGAATATTTCTGAGAAGATTATTCAATAAATAAGATGATTTGCCAAAAGAATGGCCAATAGGAAGTAATATTTATAGTTGAAACTTTTTCAAGAAAATCAATAGCGGTAGGTTTTTCATGTCGGAGATCACTTTCAGCATCACCTTGTTTACTGACCACTGAGCCCGGAACTTTTATTTTCCGGAAGTCCAGTGTGTCTCCACTCTATTAACTCTCTTTTCGTAGTGGCAAACCTATGCCTTGTCCATTTGTAAACACCTTTTAAAAATAAAACATGTTTCTCCGTACACATCACACATTTTAAATTTCAAGTGGTTTGTATTTGTCAGCTAACAAAAATTTCATGACAGACCCGTGTTCAATCCTGGATCGCTCTGTTTGATTTTCCAACTTTTCAAATACCCTCAAAAAATCATTTTTGAGAGATTTAAATGACTTTTGCAAGAAACCTATTCCAATATGTTATATAATTGCGGAAAGATTTTTTTTATATTATTAATTTTCCTTTTGTATATCTTATCTTTCGGTTGAGTTAGGCTGAGAACCTTTTGGCTTAGTGCATGGGTTAGTTAGGTGCACAAATTGAGTGCAGGTGTTCACGCGCGCGAGGAGGATGTGACAATCACAGATGTCAAAATAAAAACCCCAGATAGTAAAAATAACTGGGGATGTGAATGACGTCATACCCGGAAGCTATGGGATGAGGATTTTCGGATTTGAAAAAAAGCAGTTAGTTGAGTTTTGGACTTAGACAGGGCGAGTTGATTTTCGGAGCTCGCCGAGGCGAGACCAGTTAGGGTCTACGAGATGCCCGCGCGTTGGTTGAGTCAGTAAGTTGAAAGCTGACGATGGACGAACAGTCAGCATAGAAAATTTGTGTCTCTCTCTCTCCTCATATCGTAAAACCTTAAACTCAAAAAGGTAAATAAAAGTTTCATACCTGAACAAAGAAAGTCGTCAGTGTTTCGTGTTTTTCGGATTCCTATGCGAATGAACATTCTATGAACACATGTACATTTCACGTATCTTGGTCGTATTTTTGGACCTATGTTAAAGATTTATATTCACGGAAAAAATTATTTTAAATTAGTTAGGTGTTAAAAATCTCCTTAGTTATTTAACAATACACACAAACACACACACTCAGACACACACACATATATATATATATATATGGGGGGGGGTCTGATACATTAATCATGTACCCATTAACAGGTATATATATATATATATATATATATAAAGACACCGTGGTGTAATAGTTTCCGTCCTATGAACTTGACATAGCGACCAGAGTTGCAATCTTGGGCGAGACTATTTACCTTTCATATACTACTAATACCTTCAGGAAAGGTATGAATCCAAATATTTTCGCTCCAGTTATGGGTAGGGAAAATGGGCTCTTTAAACTTGGCATGGCAACCGGTCTAGGAGAAAGAAAATTCCGAATTCAAATATGTTCAACTCTGATTACAAACAGAAAGTCTGTCTAATCCTGCTGAGCACAAGGTTTGTTAAATACTCACACATACGCGCGCATTCACACACACACACACACACAATGCTGCGTGCAATCTTGAACAAGTCCTGGCGGCAACACCCCACAAGACACCAACTGTACGGCCACCTGCCTCCTATCACGAAAACTATTCAAGTTAGACGAACCAGACATGCAGGACACTGCTGGAGAAGCAGGGACGAACTCATAAGAGATGTACTCCTATGGACCCCCACACATGGCCGTGCAAAAGCAGGACGACCAGCACGAACATACATTCAGCAGCTTGGAGAGGATACGGGATGTTGTCCTGAAGACCGGCCTAGGGCGATGAACGATAGGGAGGAGTTGAGAGAGAGGGTCAGGGATATCCGTGCTACCAGCGAAACATGATGATGATGATGATATATATATATATATATATATATATATATATAAAGCTATTCGAACGAATTGAGCACTCTGGTATCCGGTAAGGTATAAAATGTAAACAAACGAACGCTATTACTTAATAACTGATAATTCCCTTGAGCGGTCTGATACTAAGTCTAACGTAAAGTTGGCCGGGTTTCGATCCCAGCTCCGAACGTCCCACGTGTCTAGCTACAATGAAGAGCTGTGATACAACGAAACAGTTTGTCTGTGGATGACAATATATATATATATATGTGTGTGTGTGTGTGTGTTAAGACACTCCCAGCGTATGTCCTAGATATGATACTAAAGTAAATGCTGTGTCTTCCGTCCTGGATCTTTGGGGAACACTGAGCCGTTAAATGTGTGTAAACAAATGAGTGTCTAAATTTATAGTAAGAGATAACTAGCAGTACTTAGAAGCATTTAACTGTGAGCAAGAGAAATTTTAATGATGAAAAGAATTATTAGTGTTGAATAGAAATACATGAAACTCTTTAACTGTGTGCCTAAATTAAATTATTGATATTAAATAACGATAGTTGAAAATATTTGAATGTGCTAAAGAATGAATAGTGTTAAATAGAATTATTAGCGTTTAATAGGAATACATGTAAATACTTCTCTGTTTGCGGACAATTAATACAAAAACGATTAATATTCAATAGAATTATAAACAATGTTTGATAGCAGTAATTTAAACCATTTAACTGTGTAGAAACATTTGCAATTCTAGTGTGCGAAGAAATTAGTTCTAACTCATTTAAAACTAGAATAATCTACAAAGTATTCACTTATGCTCCCCTACCCCTGTAGCGTTGAGCTCTCTAACGAATGAAGTAATTGTGTTGCTATTAGCGTATATGCAAGGCTCTTCATATGAAACGAGCTCTCGGTAGCCTTTAAGCGGATATAAGTAAACAATAACAATTGCGATTCATAACCGTTTAAATTTCCTTCGCTTTTGCTGGTGTCCTCGTATACATATGTAAAAAGAGGATTTACCCTTGAATAACCAACAATGGTTGATATGCCATAAAATCAAACTAAACCAAATCATACATAGTTAATACATATGTATAAAGAACATTTGTCATTATATCATCAACAAGGGTTGATACGCCTTAAAACCAAACCAAACCAAATCAATCTATACGCTGAGTATTTTCTTTTAGATGATCAAACAAAATACACATTGAAAGAAACTTAGTTTCATTTTTTGAGAGAGATCAGATTTCTGTACGAAGGAGGGGCGAAAAGTTAATTGGCTGAAAATTTCATGGGAATTATGCCAGATCTGCTGTTTCTGATTTTTTTTACCAACGGGATCCAAGCACTGCAACACCGGTGGAAGAAGCGCGTTGACCACCAGGAGGACTCTGTCGAAAATTAAACCTCATTTGGTTGCATTCCATGAGACTATCTTGGTTAGCCTTTGAACTTTTCAGATGACACTTGTATGGTCATTAACCTATTAATAACAGTCTATGCTTTATCTATGACAATGTTGACATGACTTTCAGTTACAACATTTATCATATATATATATATAGAATTTGAACTTCGATGTCGCCATCGATTTGTAACTGGATTTATTGATTGGTAGATTAATTAATACATTTTAATGGCATTTCAACCCGTCTTGGATTGTTTCATGCTAAAGTTTTAAAAATCACATTTTTTGTACATATACAACAAATTTAAAGCTATGTAGTTGACATACAGATTTGACCAAAAAAGTACTACCGCTTCGGGTCTGAGTGGACCTGGAAGTAATGAGAATGAAGGCGTTCTTCAGACTCCTACAGAGCTCTAGCATTTGAAACTTACTAGTAGATGCAGTTTAATGCAAAAATCAGGACACCATTTTGAGGACAGGCCGCTTATTCTTCTGCAGGGGAAACATTTCGACTGTTTTAAAATCGACAGGGCAGTATTTATACTTTTAGATGAATTAACTGAAATTTATGAATACATGCAAAATCGAGGGGAATATATTTTTTCAAGGTATCACAAAATTGTTTAAATTCGGTTGATTGCTTTCTAAATAGCATCGGAAAATAACCTGAACAAGAAATGATTTAACGAGGGTTATTTAAGGTTTCAGTGTAGTGATTGATTTTGCGATACGAAATGTACCGCCTCTTAGGATATCTATCATTATGTTTTCTTCACGCCTTCCAAGAAAAAAATTCATTTGGTTTGGTTTCCTGATTTAATTGCATATCAACCTTCTTTGTAAGAAAAATCTTGAGAATAATCATTCCAGAATGATCTCGAGATTAACTGATTGATTGATTTTTACGTCATGTCAACCTCTCAGGAATTTTTTTATGCCCAGAGGTTTGCGAATCACGTCCATTATATCCATTTATGGGATATCGATTGATTTTCTTGCAAAATAGTATTAATTTTTGGGTGGAACCAAGGCTCTAGAAGCTGTACTTTTGGTAACTTTATTTTGGGATTTATCGACTAATCGGCGCTTAGTTTTAATTTTTCCTCGCGACATGCAAACGACAATATTTTGTGTTACGAAAAATTTCAAGGATCAAATCCCAAAATAAGGTAAGAATTTTTTTCTCTCCAAAATTGTTAAAAATACATTTTCAACACATTAGAATCATTGTTAAATCATTAACTTTTTAAATCTAATTTTGAACCAATCTTTTATCAGTGAAAAATTTGAAGGATTAGAACCCAAAATAATCAAAAATTCTTTTCTCTCCAAAATTGTTAAAAATACATTTTCAGTAAACTGAATCACTGATAACTTTTTAAATCTAATATTGAACCTAAATCAATTTTATAAATAAACTAAGAAATTGATATTTATCGAGTAATTGCAGATTAGTACTATACATACTAAATACGTTTTTGTTTATATCGTTTAAAGGAAAAAAATATTTTCCTTTAATAATACATTTAATTTCAACATCGCCTGATTATTTTAAATTGAACAAATATGTTTATTTACATTTTATTGTTTAAAAATATTCGTACGACTATTAAATCTGTCACCTGCTGATGAACATTTTCAGCTGTAAAAAACACAAATTAATTTTCGTCGTAAAATGGGACAAACTCTCACAATTCTTTTTTACACCTACAAAAATATCGCCCTTTAGATTAAGACTAACAAAATACATTTCATGCGTAAATCTCCGCTTTCTCTCTTAAAATATTTATGCCCTAACAAATTATCTTTTCTTACAAGGAAAGACTTCTATTTTTCAATCGAATTTTCACTCAATTTAAAAAGAATAAGATTGTAATAATTCGTCGTTTTATTCAGTTATTTACTCCTTTGACTGCGGCATATATTCCGATCTTTTGTAGTTATTTTAAAGAGTTTTACGTTTGTTGGTTGGTTTTTGTACACGGTCTTATCGAATATGAATAAAATTCAAAATTCGACTCTTTCCAGAAATAAATTTGACAATGTTATATTTTTATAAAGAAATATGTTATGATCCTTCTTCCTCGTTGTGATGGCATATAACAAGTCATTATAAATGAGAAGCCTTCTATTATCAAATATACAAAGTATTTTTAAAAAGAATCAAAAGCGAACAAGACAGATATAAAAACTGAATGAAACGTTAGTTTTCTTCAGAATATTCAAGCATATTTGAAGTTTTTCATTTGTCAAAGCATCCCAGAAACTCTTATCATCATATCGTTTGAAGCTTAGTTAAGGTATTTTTTTCAATATCCACCGCCTCCTGAAATTTTCCCGCTCAGGAAAAAAGAATAGAGCCACAACGTTAGGTCTATGAAAAATTGAAGCAAAAATTCTTGTGCAGCCTTGTATTTCTCCTAAACTATTATGTTTAAAGAATATTGGAATAGGTTCACAATTTATTTTTGAATTAACACGACTTGTCAAGAAGAATTTGCAATGCCTACCCTACTGTCTAGACGTCTTGTCATTATAACATTATCACATTATTATATAAAAGGTTACTCAGTTGTCTTCTTGTGCATTGAATTGTTTTTTGGATCAAAGCTTCAGCTCGATTCTTTTAAGTAAATCTTGTACTGTGTCCTTATTTATGTTTTGACTTGATTTGCTATTTCAACTAAAAGATACTCGGGTTAGTCAAAAGTGTTGAAATATTTTCCTAATTGCTTCTCTGTGTTTGGTAGTATCGTTGTTTTTGTTAAGCTGACTCGTTGCGCAGTGCTTCACTCCGTAGGGGATTTGAATACCGAACACATAAACATGCTACGTAGTCTAATACAATAGCTTATGTTTTTCGAGTTCAAACTCGGGCTTTAACACCGAGGAAACCAAAAATATTTGTTGTGAGAAAAGACGTGTAGCTGATCCCTGTACCGGAATCAGATGGTTTCAGAAAGTTCAGTCGACTTACAAGCCTTAGAGGTGACTACATCTCAGGGATTATCATCTCGGCATCTCACTGGTCATTATGGTTTGTCCCATTCATGTTCTAATGGAAAGAATTCTGAGCTGCTAAACTGCAAACAATGTAATCAAAATATTGCAAAACTTTTGACTCACTATATCATAAACAATCATTTCTACATCATATATTTTGCCTAGTCGGCTGGGGCTGTAGAATACACCAACTGCTTCTCTGCCGAGGGGTAAGACCCCCCCAACGAATGTCCTTGATATGACACTAAACAATCAGATGGTCAGGTTCCAGCAGTGCTGGAGCTTTGGGGAATGCGGAGTACACCTTCGTTGCCTTCGCTCCCAGGTCCACTCTGGCCCGGAGTGGTAGCACCTGATAGGGCCCTATCTATGGGTTAAATAGAACTAACTGCATACTTATGCTAAAATGAATTGTTTGAGTAAACTGAATAGCATGAAAGAGAAATGTTTTTGACAATTAAACCGTACTTACATTTAAACTGCGTTCTTATGCTTAACTGAATTATTTGAAACAGAAGTGTTTTTCGGCATTAAAACTGTATTTACACCTAACTGAATGTTTTCATATAACTGCTTGAATAGTTTGAAATGGAAATGTTTTTGACAATTAAACAGTGTACTCATGCTAAACTGAATTGTTTTAAGTAGAACAGATTATTTACATAAAAATGGATTAGGCGTTAAATAACCTACGAAGGTTGATATGCCATAAAACCCACCAAACCAAGCCAAACTACACCATATATTTTTAGTTACTTGTATATCGCTGGCAAGGTAATTAACGAAGTTTTGGGTTTGTTTTTTTAAAAACAATAACTACGATCTATCCATTAGAGAGAATTTTAATAAAAATACGTTATTGCAATCTATTTATATAGTTTGGCTTGGTTTGGTTTGATTTGGTTTGGTTTAATGGCATATAAACCATTATAAGTTATTCAATGCTAAATAGTCTTTATATATATATATATATATTTCTCTCTCTCTCTCTCTCTCTCTCTCTCTCTCTCTATATATATATATATATATATATATATATATATATATATATATATATATAGGGTGACAAAAAAAAAACAGAACCCGTACATTTTTGACTAAGATTCATAAATTTAATTCTAGCCTTTTCTTTTTTTCAGGAAATGAAGAATACACTGTGCATGTAAAATTCGGACCATAGTATTCACTAACATGTCCTGGTCTACCAAGGAAAAGAATTAGGATCATTTTGTTTTATTTTTGTAGAAGTAATAAAAAAGTTTATGGGTTCTGTGTTTTTGTGGGGGGGGGTCATCCTGTATGATTTTAAACTCATTTGTTTGATAACATTCTTAACCGAGAAAGAGCTATTTTCGCACTCAAATGTTTTCAAGTATTGCTATATAACAGTTACAATTTAACATCAATCATTTGTTTTTACACAGTTTTTTTTATAGGACCCTATTAGGTGCTACCACTCTGGGTTAGAGAAGACCTGGAAACAATGGCAATGAAGGGGTATTCCACACACACCCAAATCTCCAAGGCTGGACCCTCACCATCAGATCTGCTGTGTGTTCTACAGCTCAAGCCAGTTGGGCTGTTCTTTTATATAATGAACAGCCTAATTTTTTCTGTTTCTTTGTCTGTCTGTGAATTGTACGAGGATAAGAGTGTTCTCCCAATCTAGGAGCAGTGTGGTATCTCTTGGCAATTTTACCAAAGATCAAGATGTGTGTTTATGTATTCTTCTTTTTCTCTTATGTTGTATTTTTGAGGAAGAAAATAAATTTTATACTCTTCGAAATAATAATTATTTGCATCTATATATCTTATATATTATACTTCATTTTCAGTTGCCATGACTCTTCGAGGAAGTGTACAAACCCTAATAAAAGAGGTTTTCAGGCGAGATCATCAAGTCACTCTGACAGCAAAGACTTCCCTGACTCTCTCTCTCTCTCTCTTGCCATCCATCCCTATCGTGCATCACTCTTCACAAGTCTTCCAGATTTCATCCTGTGTATCTACAAAGCTGATTTAAGTCTTTGTTGGTCAGCTAACACTGGTATGTCCCTAAGGGAATGTTGCTTCTCCAGCAGAGCTCCAATTCTTGTTCATCTAACTTGAATGGTTTGCGAGATGAATGTAAGCGGCCGTACAACTACTGTTTTGTGGGTAGTTGGTTACAGGATTTATTCAAGATAGTTTGCAGCATTCTTATATAGATCTCATCTAGTTTTTTCTCAGTGCATTTTGTTAGTGTCCATGTAGTAGTATCATTGGGTTTCCATTCCAAGAGATCTGTGCAGCGTGGAATCACTTCTTTATTGACATTTCCCTAGTTTCATTCTGATCCGTAGAAGTATGAGGTGCATACGATAAGTTTCCAGACTTTTTTCGTATGGATATTTAAAATTGTCGTAGACTCTGGAAAATTCACTATGTTATTGCTATACATCTTATGAGATGATTGACCAATTTTTATTATTTCAGGTTTAAATCAATAGCTACAACAGCAATTGGAATACACCCTACTAAAGCCTAATTGCCACAGCTGGTGAATTTCAAAAATGCAATCTGACGTTTTAGAAGAACGATATGCAATAGCATTCTGTTTTAAACTTGGAAAAATGTCACAGAAACGTATGGAATGCTTCAGACTGCTTTTCGACCATCTTGCAAGAATCGAGCATCAGTTTTTGAGTGGCATAAGAGATTCAAGGAAGGCAGGGAGTCTGTGAGGGATGATGAGAGGTGTGGGAGGAGTAAGAAAGTCAATACACCAGAGTTGATTGGCCAAAGGGTTAGGGTTAGGGTTACTATATTGAGGTTTTAAGGGATGTCAGGAAGAGATTCCTTGGAAAGAGGCCAGAACTCTTCAAATCGGGTCAGTGGCATTTTCACCACGACAATGCTCCAGTCCACAACTCCATCCTTTTCATAGACTATTTGACCAAGATAGGCATCAAGACAGTTCCTCAGCCTCCCTCTAGTCCAGACCTTGCTCCCTGTGACTGTTGGTTATTCCCTAAGCTCAGAGGCTGTCGTTATGAGACAATTGAGGAGATGAAAGAGGCTGTGACGAAGGTCATTGATACGCTCATACAAGAGGACTTCCATGAGGCCTTCCAGAATTTGCTGGAACGGTACAACAAGTACATTGCAGCCGGAGGAGATTACTTCGAAGGGGACTCGAGTTTCATGTGTGTACCATCAATAAAAGTGCCCATACAAAAAAGTCTGGAAACGTATGCTCCTCGTTTATGAGTCAAATAAATCTGTTTAAAAATTAATTTATTTGATTGGAATACTTGATGCTATATAATAACACGTTATGTGTATTAAGTATATTTTCTTCAAGCAACAATTTTTTTTATTACGGATTATTTTTTTAGTTATTGAAACAATAAAATTTAGTGTAAATAAATGATTATTATAAAACAGAAAACAAATACGTGAAACCATATAATTTCTAATTTTAAATAATAGACTGCATCTTTTATTTTGAGAATTGGAATAACAGTTTAACCAAAGACTATTTCGCTATAAATATCTCTTTTGCAGTAAAGCAAATCGAAATATCTATTAATCAGGTAACAAGGTACGGAAATTAAGTGGTTTCCCTGTGGTACAGTGGTTAACGTGCTGTAGTAAACAGAAACTAAATATCCGGAGAGATTCAGCTAACTGCTCAAACGGTCAACGAGACTTACCTTGCTAAAAACCAGTTTGATTGCAAAATGCCCAGTTTAGATACTAAAGGAAATACAGGTGGTGTACAGTTATCATTTTAGAAAGCTGATATGGCGACCTAAGGTTGCATATTGAACGAGTTTAGTTCAGTTTCACGAGACGCTAATTCCCTTGAGAAATGCATAAACCCTTCTATTCTTTCCCTCTTACACGGCTGGAGCTATTTACCAGGGCAGTCTGGAATTTTTAGCCTTCGTAAAGCAACCAGTCTGCGAGAAGAAAAACTCTGGATTCAAACCAGCTGTACTCTGCTTAAAAATTAACATTGTGTCATATTCTGCCTAGAGCAGACGGGTAACGTAAATACATTCCGGGGAACGCGAGAAGATATGGCTTTCTGAATGGCATTAAAACAAAGTGAAATTCTTCCAGAATTCGAAAATGGCTCACCCAGTCGATTTACTGTGATCTTAACGACGACGTTGTTGCTCTTAGAAAAACAGGAATCATTTCTTCTTACCTCCTTCAAGAACGAGTTAGTTGGTAAACGAGGCTCGTTAACCCTAGTAAACCAACCAGTCAAGAAGTAAATCACTAATTCAAACCAACAGTGTTCCGCTTAAAAACTGGCTTTGTGTCGCATTCTATTCATGATGGATGGGTAGGCCAAATATATTATTATTCAGCTGAGGATCGAACTCGTTGCCACCGAGACTTACCTGTTAACAACCGTTTTATTGTCAGACACTAAATTTAGATATTTACCATGGATTCAGCTTACTGAGTTCTCTACTTTCAATATTATTCGCTTCGTTACATTCATCAACTGTGTTGAAGGCTGTTTTTCTTTGGCGTGGAAAATTTACTCTTAATTTTAAAAAAAATCAGCATTCTTAAATAATGAACACGTTAACGAGCATTGAATTGAGTAATTTTCTAAACGGCAGTCATTTTCTGATAAGTGATTAATTTTTAATGCGTCATTATCGAATAGCAAATACACAAGCAATGTTGTAGTCGTCAAACAAACGTTTCGCATAAATCAGTTTCTTCATAGAACTGTGAAATCGAAACTTGCTTCATTAACAAAAAACATCTCTTGTGAATTTGAATCACATCGCCTAAAAAAGAAAAAAAATTCATTTTAACAAACAATAATCATGCATTATGCATACATTTGAATTGGAATTTTATTTGATTTTATTATTATTTAATCCTTGTTGCATCTGTTAGCGACGAGAGAGATATCATTCATGAGCTTAACCACCTCATTGTCATTACTCCCATGTCCACTCCGACCTAGAATGGTAGTACCTGTTTGGGTCCTATCTATGAATCAAATAAATCTGTTTTAAAATTATAGAAATTATGATAGGAATTGGTAGGAATATATGATACCATATAACTGTGAGTGAATTATTAATATTATCTAGTTAATGAAATACACATTTCTTAAATAATAGTTAGATTTCTTTTATATCATATCAATATTTGTACATTATTTAATGCTAAATCCTCTTTATACATATATATTAAATATATAGGATTTGGTTTGGTTTGGTGTTATGGCATATCAACCATTTTAGGTTATTTAATACCAAATACGCATTATACATATATATTAAATGTATATTATTTGGTCTGGTTTGGTTTGGTTTATGGCATATCAACCATTGTAGGTAATTTAATGCCAAATCCTCCTTATACATATATACTAAATGTATATGATTTGATTTGGTTTGGTTTTATGGCCTACCAACTATTGTAGGCTATTTCATGCCAAATCCTCTTAATACATATATATTAAATATATGATTCGGTTTGGTTTGGTTTTATAGCATACCAACCATTGGCAGTAATTTCCGGCCAAATCCTGTTTACACACAGAAACAATTATATATATATATATATATATATATATATATATATATATATAAAGTAAATTTGGCAACATTGCTCCGAAATCCACTCTGTCCCGGATAGGGTCTTCTCTATAGGTCAAATAGAAGTGATTTGAAATTTAAACTGTACTTATGCTAAATTGAATTGCTTGAGATAGAACGTTTTTTACATTTAACTGTGTGTTAGCAAAAAAGCGACTGTACATAATTGTTTATAATAGGATTTGGGGGGCATTTAAACTGTATACTTATGGTAAACGGACTTGTTTGAAATAGAACTATATATATATATATATATATATATATATATATATATATATATATATATATATATATATATGAATTTGGCATTAAATAGCCTATAATAATTGCTACACCATAAAACCAAACCAAACAAAATGAAATAAAAAGTTGTACAAAATAAGGTAGGAATTGGTGAGGAATGTAAATCATAAGGAATTTTACAAGAGATTACAGTTTAAACTTAAAACCAAATGGTATATGCTTAAATCAGAATCAGTCCTTGAGAATGAAACATATAAGAATTATGAAACACAAATGGATCATTTAATTCCTACCGGATGACTAGATATACTGTTATTTACCAAGAAAAACAGAAGTTGCTATCTTGTGAAATCGGCTGTCCTGGCAGTCCACTGCGTGAAAATAAAAGAGAAAAGATTTTTAAAAATACTTGGATCTTGCTAGAGTGCAACAAAAAACCTCTGGAACATGAAAGTGACGATGTAGTTATAGTTGATGAACTCGGTTCACAAAGCTTTAGAAAGGAGATTGGAGAAACTGAATATCGATTGCAGCATTAGTAAGATAGGCCAAAATACTGAGAAGAATACTGGAAAACCGAGGACACTCACTGTTCCTAATGCTGGTGTGTGAAAAACTCGCGAGGAATGAAAGAATACAATGCCAAGAAGAACAAGAATATTGGTACTAGAGACTGCCTTTAAATATTGCAGGAAATAACCATTGGAATAAAGTTCTGTAAAAACGAAAACACTTTTGATACACGGCAATTAAATATCAACTCAATAGAATCAATACCTTTTAGAAGGGGTGCCAGAGAATGTATTAGCCTCTTCAGGAGAATAAATTGCAACACATTGTCATTTTTAATATGGACACATTCTCACCTTTACATAATTATTATTGCCAGGGCTTGCTCACTTCTTGCAGCTTTTGGAGCAGATGCCTAGGCTTGCTTATTATTTTACACCTGGCTCATTTTAGTGCCATATATTTGCATGGATAACCACGCTTGTTAAGGTGTTTAGTAGAAAGCTTAAAATTCTGCTCTCATATAGTATTGTAACAGCATAGGAATTGTGCAACCATTCTAAAACTACCAAACTGTCAAAAGTACGAGATGCCTTCCGTAAGTTTCGAGACTTTTTTTTGTACAGGCATTTAAAATTGTGGTAGACTCTTGAACATGCAGTACCTTCTTGCTATACATCTTATGAGATGACTGACCCATTTTTATGATTTCAGGTTCAAATGAACAGCTACAGCAGCAATTGGAATACACCCAACTAAAGCCTGATTGTCACAGCTGGTGAATTTCAAAAATGCAATCTGGACATGAGGACACATTAGAAGAACGATATGCAATAAAATTCTGTTTTAAACTTGGAAAAAATGCCACAGAAACGTATGGGATGCTTCAGACAGCTTTTGGAGCATCTTGCATGAATCGACCATCAGTTTTTGAGTGGCATAAGAGATTCAAGGAAGGCAGAGAGTCTGTGAGGGATGATGAGAGGTGTGGGAGGAGTAAGGAAGACAGAACACCAGAGTTAATTGGCCAAATAAAGAATTTCATGGATAAGGACCGCCGTGTGTCAGTAGAGACAATAAGTGGACAGTTTGATGTCAGCGTGGGAACTGCAGACACAATTATTTGCGAGGAACTGAAGATGCGGAAGATTTGCGCAAGTTTGTCCCAAGGGTACTCAGAGAAAATCAGAACGAAAGACTTTGTCATGACTGCAGGGAGATGGTCGAGCTGATCAATTCAGATCCAGCAGTTCTTGATGCTCTGGTGACCTGCGATGAAAGCTGTATCTACTATTATGACCCAGAGACCAAGAAACAGAGTTCCCAGTGGAAGCATGCAGGCTCTCCCAAACCCAAGAAGGCTAGACAGAGCAAATTCAACCACTAACTTATAATGATCTCTTTTTTCACGGCACTGGCATGATCTACATGCACTAGACAGACAGTCAACAAGGAATACTATGTTGAGGTTTTAAGGATGCTCGGGAAGATATTCAGTTGGAAGAGGCCAGCACTCTTCAAATCGGGTTAGTGGCATTTCCACTCGGACAATGCACCAGTCCACAACTCCATCCTTGTCACAGGCTATTTGACTAAGTGTTGTGGGAACCTTACCCATCTAACTATAATGGAACCTTCTCACCGATATCAGTACTGAGATTTCGCTGCTAGAAGGGCAGATCACTATCGGTGTTGTACGTACAGTACGATACTTCTTACCTTTCCTATGTAACTATCTTTTTTGTGTAATATAATCTGTTATCTAATATCCGTGTTTGTGTTTTCACTAGTGACCCTTTCCGGGGCCACAACATACTGGCGACGAGGAACTCGAACGAAAAAAGGAACTCTCCAACACGCAAAAGGGGTTAATCGCACAACATACTGGCGAAGATACATAGCAACAGCAAAGAGATACCCAACTACAAGTTGTTAAAGAATCTGCAACAAAGATCCAACATACAACGAACCGAACAAGATTTTCGTTAAAACAACTACAAGGTATCAAATTGAGCAAACGTCGGAGAGTGTCGGATAGCGGATATTTTTTTAATTGTTAGTAAGATTGTCACGTAATCAAAAAGTGATTTCCATATTTTTCTTTCTTCCCACTTCAGAGAGAAAAATTTAATTCGGCGCTTACAGTTTGTGTTGTACAAAAAGCATACACACACACAGTAATTATTCTTGGGGATTTCTTGATTTCTGGGGATATTTACTGAAAAAAAAACTTCCCTCCTCAAAAAGAAAAAAAAAACAAAAAAAAACTGCCCCCTAAAAAAACGGAAGACCTTAAAGAAATGCCTGCACAAATGAGGAAATTCCATATGGAGTCTTAACAAAAAAAACAAGAAAGGATCTTAAAAAACGAGGAAAAATTACAATAACTTCAAAAAGAAAACAAGAAAGAATCTTAAAAAACGACGAGAAACAACGTTAGGAACCGTGGAACACAACAAGTTCGTAGATTATATCTTACCAAAAAAAAACTTGCGAACTTGGCTTTTTAGAAACAGTTAAATTACTGTCAGAATTATCCAGCTCCAAAACATCTCTATTCCACAAAAGATGGAAATGCCTCAACTTAAGAAAAAGGGACAGTGATTATTATTTAGGGTTTGCCTCGGTCGTCAATAAAAACTGCAACGATTTTAAACTAGGCGAATTTTCAGCGGATAACTTCAAATGTCTGATATTCGCACAAGGCCTAGTGTCGACAAAAGATGCGGAAATCAAACGCAGAGTTTTGTCGAAATTAGAGAACGAACCCGATCACACACTTCAAAAACTGGCTGAAGACTGTCAGAGGATAGTGAGTGTCAGGAAAGACTAAAAAAATATTGAGGAGTCTGGTGTTGCTTACGTAAGGAAAGTCAAGCATAGATCCCAATCATACTCTCCGGTAAAAGAGAGACAAAATATGATCACCCAAAATTTCAATACAGGCAGACTAGTTTCACAAAAAAAAAAAACCTAGCACTTGCTACCGTAGTGGAAAATTACATTGGGCCAAGGTCTGTCCCTATCGTACAAAAAAATGTCAAAACTGCGATAAATTCGGACATAAGGGCTCACGGTGTAGAAACAGAAAAGTAATCAAAAACAGAGTCAGACATACAAAAAGCGAGGACAAGTCAGACAAAGTCGTTGGTAAGTACATAACAGTCAATGTACTATTATTTAGTCGGTAAGATTTCAATTAGACTCTGGCTCTGATTTATCAATAACAAGCTTACAAACATGGAGAAAATTAAATAGACCAATAATAAAGATGACAAGCAAGACGGCGCGAACGGTAACAGGAGACAAAATAAAATTTGAATGCAATATAATTATCCCAGTATCACTAAATAGTATAACCAAAAAATTAAAAGTCTTCGTACTAAAGAACACAGAAAATGTTTTTGGGTCGGACTGATTTCAAATACTTAATCACTGGGATCAACCAATTAATACGTTTTGCCAAAAAGTAGAATGCATGACGGCCGAAGCTGAAAAAATTAAGATGGTACTAAAAGGTAGTTTCCCGAAGTATTTTCAGCTGGTCTTGGCAAATGTACTAAAATTAAGGCAAAATTTGAACTGAAGGAAAATACACGACCCATTTTTAGAAAGAAGCAAAACGTACCGTTCGCCGCGACCAAAGAAATAAATAAAGAGCTAGACCGATTAGTGAATATCGGCATATTATCGAAAGTGGAATTCAGCGAATGGGCTGCTCCAACAGTATATATAAGAAAAAAAATCTAAGGATATCCAGCTATGCGCAGATTTTTCTACAGAATTGAATGTTGCACTCAAGGATTACAGATATCCACTACCCAGCACAGAAGAGGCTTTTAATAAATTAAATGGAGGAAAAGTCTTTTAAAAAATTAACTTAAGCGAGGCCTACCTCCAGATTACAGTAGAAGAAAATAGCTCTAAACTACTTTGTATTAAAACACACACAGAGGGCTGTACAAATTTGACAGACTAGTTTTTGGAATTAAAGTCGCACCGGTTATCTTCTAACAGGTGATGGACGCCATGCTGGGCGGCTTTGACTTCACTTTCGCTTATCTTGATGATATTGTAATTAGTAGTAAAACGAAGGAGCTACACAGAGAACATCTAAACAAGGTTTTCGCACAAATACGGGAATTTGGGTTCAAGGTAAAGGAAGCAAAATGCGATTTCTGTATGAACAAAATCAAATATCTGGGACATATCATTGACAAAGACGGGAGACGTTCCGCCCCCGAAAGGGCTACAGATATCAAAGATATGCCCGCCCCTGATAGTGTTACGGCATAACAGAGCTTCCTTGGACTTGCAAACTACTACCAATGATTCATAAAAAAATTGCACGATCTCCGCGCCCCGCTAAACGAACTACTAAAAAAAGATAAAAAGTGGAAATAGACGCCCGAATGTCAAACAGCATTTGACCAAATTAAAAAGGCATTAACATGTGATCTTTTTCTCACGCACTATGACCCAAAACTGGACATTACTGTCGCAAGTCACGCCACCTCATATGGGGTCGGTGCGTGTATCCAACAGAAAAATGCCCGATGGGACAAAAAAGCCAATAGCCCACGCACCTAAAATCCTTCTTCCGGCCGAAAAGCATTATTCCCAGATTGAAAAGGAGGCCTTGGGAATACTATTTGCAGTGACAAAATCTCACCGATACTTGCATGGCAAATTCTTTACTCTTCAAACAGACCACAAGCCCTTAATAACCCTTTTCGGATCAAAAAAGGGTCTACCAATTTATACTGCCAATAGGCTACTAAGATGGGGAACGATTTTACTGAACTACAATTTTAAAATCGAATACCCCCCATCAAAACAGATTAGCCACGCAGATGGACTATCAAGAATGGTACCGAAGTACAGTGAACCCTTCGAGGACACAATAATAGCAGCATTACGAACAGACTGTGAAATTAAAAACATGATAACCAACACCATCGAAGAACTGCATGTGACGCTACCCGAGATAAAATGCGAAGCAATAAACGACGACTTTATCAACAATATTAAACAGAAAATCACAGCAAAAAACGAAAAAGTACCAGAAGTATTTTCACTATGTGACAACGTCATACTATATAGTGAAAGGATCGTGATACCAAAGAAACTGCAAAACAGTATTTTAAAAGATTTTCATACGGGACACCCGTGAATAAATAGAATGAAGAGTATCAGGAGAAGCTATGTTTATTGGTCGAAGATGGATAACGACTTTAGGGATATGATCGAAAAATGTAAAAGCTGTGCCTTAGCGACAAAAGCACCCCCACTACTTTCAAACCTTGGCCAAAAACAGGACAACCTTGGTCGAGGATACATGTTGATTTTCCGGATACCCTGGAAGATTTCTACTACCTAATTGTAGTGGATAGTTACTCTAAATGGCCTGAGGTTCTCAGATGCAGAAGACCTACTACGGGGACAACTATTGGGTTCCTACATGGATTGTTTGCGCGGTTCAGTGTAGAAGATTGTGTGGTCAGTGACAACGGAAGCCAATTCACATCAGTCGGATTCAAGGAGTTCTGCGAAATCTTCGAAATAAAGCACATAACCACACCGCAATATCACCCAAGATCAAACGGCCAGGCTGAACGTTTTGATGACTCGTTAAAACGAGCACTAAAAAAAGCATCAGGTACCTCGACAGACAAGGCACTACAGTAATTTCTGCAGGTATACAGAATCACACCCAATCCCAAAACACCGCTGGCAGTCTCACCAGCCGAGACGATGTTTGCCAGAAAGATAAGGTCCGTCTTCGATAAGCTACTCCCGAAACAAAATAAGCTACGAAAGACCACATTAGCGCCTAAAAAAGGTTCAACCGTGGAAAAAATTTATTTTAAAAAATATCAAAATGACACGTCCTGTTGGGAACGTGGAATAATTAAAAAAGAATTGGTAATATGGTGTACATTGTAGAAGGACCCAAATACATACATAAGATATACCAGAACCAGTTACAGAAACGCAGTTTGAACGAATCCAACGACGTACCACAAAAAGAAGGGTCAATTGACACCATTTTCGACATGTTCGATTTAGATCCTCTCCAACCAACACCTGAAATATGTCGATCAGTGAGAAAAAGGAAATTCACCGACTCGTTGATGATCGACCTATAGGACTTTACACTCGTAGAAATTATTTTGGGCGGTATGCCACTTGTTCCCACAAAGATGGCAGACGCTCAATATTCAGTCTCGGGAAACCATTGGCCAGGAGGACCACGTGACATGTTTAATACTAGGTCCGCGTAAATTCAAGTCCTGCGTCTTTGAGCCACCTACAAGACACGTATTTTCTATAAATACGTCGTCTTCAAGCACCCTCTTTCTCTTTGACCACATTTCTTCGCAGCAGCAACACACTCCTTTCAGCGTGAATCAACAGGAGAGAAAAGCAACACCATGAATGGGCCTCGCATACATTCATATACAAGGACTATGAGACGCTTTCCAGTCTCTGAGAAACTGCCCGTTTCTAACCATAAAAAAAGGACATTTTAAACTTGCAATTCTTTTGGTTGCTTAGTTGTGTTACACACATACACACACACACAAGCTCACACCTATATGCACACCATTATTTTGTTAGCAGGGTTAGTAATATTTTTATGTATCAATGTAAGATTTAATTGTTGTAGAATATAAATTTGTTTTGTTCGTTCGCCTTGTTTTAAATGTTCATTTCGTCCGCGCCGTTTTACAACATTTATTTGTTTCATATCTTTTACTCATTTGTTGCATATGCTTTATTCATTCATTCATTCATTTTTTTTATCCATGTGCTTATTCTACTTTAATTCTAAATATATAAATAGCATAAATTCTTTCACAGATACTACTACAGACCCAAAAAGAAAAAAATATCAACAGTACTTTTACGAAGTAAAAGGCTTGGGGGAGGGGTGTTGTGGGAACCTTACCCATTTTACTACAATGGACTATTCTCACCGTTATTAGTACAGAGATCTCGCTGCCAGAAGGGCAGATCACTATCGGTGTTATACGAACAGTACGAGACTTCTTAGCTTTTCTCTGTAACTATCTTTCTTGTGTAATATAATCTGTTATCTAATATCCGTGTTTGTGTTTTCACAACACCAAGATGGGCATCAAGTCAGTTCGTCACCCTCCCTATAATCCAGACATTGCTCCCTGTGACTTTTGATTATTCCCTAAGCTCAAGGAAAACCTTAGAGGCTTTCATTATGAGACAATTGAGATGAAAGAGGCTGTGACGAAAGTCATTGACATACTCACACAATATGACTTCCATGGGACCTTCCAGAAGATTTTGGAACGGTACAACAAGTGCATTACAGCCGTAGGAGATTACTTCATGTGTTTACTATCAATAAAATGCGCATACGAAAAAAGTCTGAAAACTTATTGGATGTTCCACGTACATCATGTCTAAAAATAAATGTCACCAATTAATATAAATCATATTGCATCAAGTCATCATTCATCTGAGTGTTAAAAAGCAATCATATCACTTTAGAAAGGTCGATCCCGATGACAAGGGCAGAAATTGATTGACTTTATTCGCCAGTGCACGTAAAAGACCAAGTTCTTGGAAACGTCTTCAGAGGGACTTTTTCAAACTCTTTCCCATAAAATCTCTCAGCGCATCAACACTTCCAGGACATCTAGCAGTCAACTTCCTGCCAGATCTGGAATTTTCAGCCATTTTGTTGTGGTAGTTCACTGACTCTGTGGCTTGAAATTTGTGGACCCAACAATGAATTGGGCTTTTCTTGGGATAATTGTTAAGTTAAACTTCCTGTAAAATTTTTCTCGCACAGTTTTGAATGATTTTGTCTCCAAATAAGTAGAGAGGCTAAATATTTTTCCTGTCTTGTTGAAGGCATTGTGATCAACGATTAATAGTTGTTATAGTAAACTCTTTTGAAATTTAAAACAAAAATGAACATAGCATTATTATTAAAAGAGTTTTAGCAGGAACATGGATCCCATGAATATTGAGATACCCTGTATGAACAAAAATAAACTCCGGCGATATATCTTCTTACAAATGTAAATATATCTATCATCAAACTATTCAAAAAAGATATCGTAAAATAAAGACCCCTTCATCCTCCCAACTATTGGTTCAATAGTACCACTACTGTTCTTCTAGGAGAATAGCTTTGGCATTAAATGACCTACAAAGGTTTATATGCCATTAAACAAACAAACCAAATCAAACCAAACCTAAAATAATGAAAGAAGAAATTGATAGACTTAATTAATCCCAACAATTGTTTTCTAAAATGTCTTTTCATAAATAAATAAACATTTTCGTTCAATTTGCTGATACAATTTCTCGTCACAATACAGTTTGTGCACTTATGTAATTAATGCCATTCAGAATTTGGCCTTTATCTTTTACACTTTCTCAATATCCTGTCAGTCTTTTATTGTAATATCATATAAAAATATCTGCTAGAATATTCAATTACGAAGAATAGAAAATGCAACTTCTTTATGTATTTACCCAACCCCTCCACTACGGTTAGGATATGATGCATGTTCAATTTTAAGTGTAGTAAAGATTTCAGAGTTTTCTTTCTCGTAGATTTGTTACCTAACTAAGGCTTAAGGACCCCGTCTGCCTTCCTATTTATGAAGGGAGAACAGATGGATTTACGTCCTTTCCAAAGTAAATAATAAAATAGCCTCTACGAGGATTTGAACACGGGTCATCAATTCAGTTCTCTCAGAAGTTAAACAACACCTAAAGTTTGCCTCCCAAAACGAACTAAGCATATCTTACATTTGACCCTAGGTTACAAATATGGGGCATGTAATGAGAAATGCTATTTGAGAAATTCTTATAATGCTTCGGAAACTATTTTTGTCACTCTCGAATGATTACGAAATCTGCTAAGTAAAATGTCATCAAACAGTTGTAGGCATGATAGAGTAATATTTTACAACAACAGACAAAGTATTTAATAAAAGGTTTCAAAAATAAGTTTCCTATCATGAGCCATAAATATATGATCCGTAAATATATTGAAGGGCAACATTCATATTTCAGAATAAATTTCCATTTTACGTATGTTCCCAACCGTGGACGTGTAGTACTATTGTATGGTAGCACAATATCGACCCTAAGGATATACTTTGAGAAAAAGCTAGATGAGAACCACACAAAGATACTTCGGGTGGTTCTTAATAAATCCTAGAATTACCTACAAAACAACTGCTGTACGGCCACTTACATCCCATCGCAAAAACCCTACAAGTAAGACAAGCAAGTCATGCTGGGTACTGGTGGTTATATAAGAACGAACTAATAAACGGCATTCTCCAATGGACTCCAACACATGGACATACCTGTTTTTGCCGTCGAGCAAACAGCTTTTAAGGAGGCACACTAGAGTTTCATATTGATTCTTGACCAAGCAGTCAATCAGAGGTTCTCTGCACAGGATGCGCCCGTGAAAATAAGGAGAAGTAGTCACGCAGTTGAGGAGAAATGTATGGGCGTTATAAAATGATATATGTTGATTCCCACGTGTGATAAGGGCAGTGCCAGTCTCAGTCTTGAATTAGTCACGCGATCGCCAGTGAGTGGCTGGATGCAGCACGGGGGTAATGAACCACAGCGGGCCTCCGATTGAGTATCCCCAGCCAAGAAGCAGAAGTGCTAAGTGGAGCCCAATCAATGTGGTATGGTCAAGAGAAGAGGAAGTTATGGGTCAATATGGCAATCTGTATTCCTCTCCCTCCGTCCGTCTATCTCTCTCTCACATACACCAGCTTTGACCCCTTTCCAGAATAACCTAGTGTTATGCTTCTTCCCTTTCCATGAGTTTATAACATTTAAGTAAATGGTTATTGGCGTAGAAAATGGATACAGTGACTCGAATTCAAAACCTCGACGGGGCAGTTTGGATTTGTAATGTTATTGAACGGCTCTCAGAAAATTGAATAAATAAATAAATGAATGAATAAATACATGAATAAATCAGACAGCAGTCACCGAATAACCAGGCCGAGGTAGTCGTGGTAATTAAAAATGACTAGGGAGGATTAGAGGTCCTATGATCGTTTGAGCATGTGAGAGTGGAAACGGATATGTTTCTTTTCCCGACGCGACAGGAGGAAGTGAGGAGACGACTTTGTGAATCGATGGAGAGACGTGAGAGGGTGAAAGTGGCAGTAGAAAACGACCCACGAAAGAAAGTTTTACTCCAAATTCTGAGGCACCCCAAAGGGGGCGTTAGACCCAAAGGACAAGCATTTTAGAAAAAGAAAAAAATCCAAAGTGTATATCTGCTCATATTTTTCTCACTAGATGTGTTGCTTAGTTTTGCCTATACACACTTTCTTTCTCCCGGTTGCTACTTGCTACGTAGTAGTAAATAAACCTTTGATGTATATCTAAGTTTTCCATTCGTCAACTTGTTACCACGGTGGGGTCACATTGGGGGTGTAAAGCCTTTCTAGAACCGCAATGGTACACATTTCACATAGGAATAATTCCCATTAAAGAGGTATAAATCCAAGTATTCACCCTCCGATTATTAGTAAATAATAGGGCAGAATGTGTTCTTTAAACATGCAATGACAACCAGTCTTGGAGAAGCAAAACTCTGAAACTGTTAAACTACGCTTAAAATTGACCTTGTGCCACATACTTCTCGGGGCGAAAGGGGTGAAATAAATACATCTGCCTATCAGATTCTTGTGGACATTGAGTGCTGTCTAAATGACGTACCGAGCACGATTGTCGATTGCGAGTAATGGTGAGAAAAAGTCAAAGTAATCCGTGGTGTCGTCATTCCTTTATTATGATCGTAATGATAATTAGCACTCACTTACAACCCTCAGAATATAGGTACCTGTTAAATACATAGATAAAAACAAGGATATTAATATAAAGACTTTAACTCGGTAGTTGCAGGGCTATTCATCTAATTCCTCCATAATAATCTTAACGAGACTTCAAGTCTATACGACACGGATTTACAAAGACATTAAGACTTGATAAACAAAATCCGCTAAGAAATTATAATTAATGAATAAAGGCAGTCTAGATATTATAAATGATAAGCAATATCAACCTAGAGTATATGAATGATAAACAAAATTCGCGAAGAAATTGTAATTGATTAATAAAATCTGTACAGACATTTTAACTGATAAACAAATTCCGTCCAGAAATTATAATTGATAAATAAAATATGTCTTGACATCATAAGTGATAAACGATATACGTCTAGCAATTAAAAAATCCTATTAGAAATTAAAATCGATAAGTTTGATCTATCCAGACATTATATGTGATAAACAAAATCTATCTAGAAATTATTAGAAAATGGGAAAATATCTGATATTTTCGTGAAATAGGTGTTTTGGCACTGACGATTAAGATTTACAGGCAAGTGAATTGCAAATATGCTTCTAAAATGTTTCCACCCTGTTAGTGGGATTTAAAATACACCGACTGTTTTAACTGCAGAGAGATACCACCAATCTAAAAAAAAGATATCTTGAATTACAACTGAGGGCAAGACTTCAGTTCTGGAGCTTTGCAGAGAGTAGCACCCTTTCATTGTGATTAATCTCAGCTCCATTCAAAGCTGAGTGTTGGTAACTGTTAGGGAAGAATGTTTGGGTCAAATATATCTATTTAAAATTACTCGTATTTGATTGAAATATTTGATGCCATATACGTGTAACTTTCAATTAATTGTATTATAAATAGTAATTTGAAACCATCATTTTTTTACACAGGATTATCAGTTCCTTGAAAGCATATAACTAGACAAACAAATGCATATTAGAAATAATTTATTGAACCCATATAATAAATACAATTAGATAATATACTTGAAACCATATAACTGTGAGCTAAATATAAGTTTTTGATGTGTTTGGTTTGGTTTGGTTTTATGGTATATCAACCATTGGAGGTGATTTCATGCCAAATCCTGTTTATATGTTGTTGTATAGTGGTTCGTTCCACGTGACTTCCGGTATCACGGAGGTATAAGCACGGGGAAGCAGAAGCAGAAATAGAAACAGAGAGATAGCTCTGAAAAGATTTCGTTCAGTAGTAAGACCAACTTCATATGTAACACCAACAGCGCAAGACTTATAATACTAGTTGGACTGTACGACTGGAGTTAATAAACAATTAACTTTATTTTCACTGTGTACCTTTTCCTTACCACGATACAACATATACATGTGTATGTGTGTGTGTGTGTGTGTGTGTGTGCATACAAATATATATATATATATATATATATATATATATATACTTATGTACACATTCTTAAACAAGCCGGAGCTCTTTTTGCCCACCGTTAAATGGTTTCAAGAATTGCTATATTTCAGTCACAATTTGATATCAGCCATTTGTTTTCACACAGAGTTTGTACTATTTGACCCATAGATAGGACCCTGTAATCACTCTGGATATGAATTGACCTGGGAGCTGTGGCAACTAAAGGGTACTCCATGTTATCCTAATCTCCCAGGCTAGAGCCTCACCATCAGATTATTTTATGTTATATCCAGGTCACTTGATGGGTGGGTTTTTTACCCTATTGAAGATATGCATTCGGTGTATTCTACTGCCCCAGCTATCAGAATATTACATGTCAAAAGACTTTGTGTAAAAACTCTAAAGAAAATAACTATACAATAAATGTAAACATATATATACAATGAACGGGGTTTCTAACTTCATGGCATAAAGTAATCTTTCACCGTTTGACATGTCGTTAAAATCAACCAATTACGCTAAAATGCCTGATAGCCAAATAAATCTTTATCAGTCAGGGTTTTCGGACTATTGTCTTCATCTTTATTGTTATTTCCACAACATTTCAGCCGATATGTCCTCCGGCCTACTTCAGATGTTTGTTATGGCTCACGGAATCAGAATAGGCGATCCCCGTGAATTCAATAAAGGACGTAGTTTCTAGTTCCGTGAAGGTTTCCGAGTTCGACTGAGAGATTTCGCGCATATTTTTCTTCTGTGGAAGAGACCCTTTTTGTGAAGTAGTGCGACGGCCGTAGAACACACACGGGGGAGATAGACAGGTCTGCTTGAGTGAACAGCGGGTCTCTCCTTTCACTTAAGAGACCAGGGGACCTCTTTCCTTCGCTTGAGCGACCAGCGGATCTCTGCCTTCGATCCAAAATTACAGCCTCAAGTCTCATGCGGATATATGAATATCCTCTTCGCCCACGTATTTTTCTGTTTATGGCTGGTTATTGGAACTTACATACTTCCGGGTTTTTTTTTCCGGTAATTTGTTGATCTTATTTGCGAACGGAAATATCTGTCACTCTATCCATAGGCTATAAATTATATTCTCCCCATTATCTTTTATATTTCTCTTTCCTGTGAAAACCACTTTGTTGATGTTATCTAGCAACCGAATTGAATCTGCTAAGTTCATCGTCGCCAGCTAAGCTAGTCTATTACAATAAAAGCATATTTTGCTTGTTTGTAAAAAAATGAGATGCTAAGTATTATAAAAATATAAGATGTTTATTGGTAAGGAAAAGCACAAAATACTCGTGAGTAAAAGAGACCATAAGATTCATACTAGTAAAAGCATAAATGCTCGTTAATGAAAAAAATTAATGCCCAATGGTAAAAAAAACAATACTAAATAGTTGCAAACAATACATTTAGTCGTAAAAAAAATGTTGTAATGGGAGAACCTATGACCCCTAACAGTGGATCCACCCAGTCATATTAAATATGGTTACACACACTACACAAGGCGCTGAACGTCAGAGAATGACGTTATGCTACTATACTGGGACATATTTTGGTCGGCCGTACTGGTGAGTCACGGTCCTACCGGGTGTGTCCTTGCTCGGGTGGTAGTCGGTAATACCCGTCATTCTCGAGCCTCAGGGAGCCGTCCCCCTAGGTTTTAACCCTTTTCAGAGGGGTTAGGTTTACCGCCTGGCACCTGAGATGCCCTTCATTAGGGGAATGCTGACGGTGCCCGAGGCATTTTTGTGACTGCCGGGCGCGGGTGGGTTATGGTCTTGTGCCTGGGCCCACCTAAAAAACGGCCTTGTGTCACACTTGTACTCTTGGTGGGGCGTATGACAAATACCAGAACGTAAGAGAATGACATTATGCTACTATACTGGGACATATTTTGGTCGGCCGTACTGGTGAGCCACGGTCCGACAGGGTGTGTCCTTGCTCGGGTTGTAGTCGGTAATAACCGGCATTCTCAAACCTCAGGAAGCCGTCCCCCCAGGTTTTAACCCTCTTCAGAGGGGTTATGTTTATTGCCTGGCACCTGAGACGCCCTTCTTTAGGGGAATGCTGACGGGGCCCCAGGAATTTTTGGGACTGCTGGGTGCGTGTGGGCTACGGTCCTGCGCCTGGACCCGCATAAAAACGACCTTGTGCCATATTTGTACGCTTAGTATGGCGTATAACAAATACCAGAACGTATGAGAATAAGGAAGATGTAAGGAAAGTACTTACACTCCCATTTTCTTTATCGGCTACCGCATGCAGACTCTAATCTACTCGTACCTTTAGTACTATAAAACTGTTATTGTTATTCCATGAAGGTTCGTATAAGTTTTCCCACTCGGACTTATCTCATCATTGATATCGTATTTTGTGCGATATAACAAAAATACATCAGGTGCTCAATACAGCAAAAATATATTGCTCAGTATTAAAAAGAAAACATAAGATGTTTAGACGTGAAAAAAATATGATACTCAGAGGTTAAAAAAAAAAAAAAAAAAAAAAAAAAATTAAGATACACAGCACAAAAAATATATGATGTTCAAGAGGAAAAAATATCATGCTTACTTGTATTCAAAATAATACTCAGTAGTAAAGAAAAATTAAGAGATTTAGTTGGAAGAAAACTTAACATGTTTAGCTATAACAAATCATCATCTGCTCTGCAAAAAAATACGAGGTGCATACCATAAGTTTCCAGTATGGGCATTTAAAATTGTCGTAGACTCTTGAAAGTTTAATATGTTATTGCTATACATCTTATGAGGTGACTGACCAATTATGATTTCAGCTTCAAATGAACAGCTACAGCAGCAATTGGAATACACCCTACTAAAGCCTGATTATGTCAGCTGGTGAATTTAAAAAATGCAATCTGAACGTGAGGTCACTTTAGAAGAACGATATGCAATAGAATTCTGTTTTAAACTTGGAAAAATGCCGGCAGATACGTATGGAATGTTTCAGACTGCTATTTAACCCTCTTCCGTGAATCGAGCATCAGTTTTTGAGTGGCATGATGAGAGGTGTGGAAGGAGTATGGAAGTCAATGCACCAGAGTTGATTGGCCATAGGCTTAGAGTTAGGGTTAGGGTTTCTATGTTGAGGTTTTAAGGTAGTCCAGGAAGAGATTCCGTCGGAAGAGGCCTGCACTCTTCAAATCGGATCAGTGGCATTTCCACCAGGACAATGCACCAGTCCACAACTCCATCCTTGTCACAGACTATTTGACCAAGATGGGCATCAAGACAATTCCTCACCCTCCCTTTAGTTTAGACCTTGCTTCCTGTGACTTTTGGTTATTCCCTAAGCTCAGAGGCTGCCGTTATGAGACAAGTGAGGAGGAGAAAGAGACCGTGACGAAGGTCATTGACACGTGCACACAAGAGGACTTACATGGGGCCTTCCAGAAATTGTTGGAACGGTACAACAAGTGCATTGCAGCCGAAGGAGATTACTTCAAAGGGGACTAGAGTTTCATATGTGTACTACCAATAAAAGTGCCCATACGAAAAAGTCTGGAAGCTTATTTAATGATCCTCGTTCAGGCAAGTCACACTGAACCCCGCTAAATCACCGAAGTTAAGAAGCGACGAACCAGTTCAATACGTAGATGAGTGACCATCTAAACCGCAGTTAATATTTTCATTACCTGAGACTGGTGCACTATGTGTAAGTGGGGCTTAATTAATAACAACTTTTTTTTTATATCTTACAGTATTTTGATACTTATCTTTAACTTCATTGTTAAATTCACAACGTGCATTTCAGCCGGAGGAGATTATTTCGAAGGGTACTATAGTTTTATGTGTGTACAATCAATAAAAGTGTCCATACCAAAAAAGTCTGGAAACTTATCGTATGCACCTCGAATATGCACTCAATAGAAAACTGTAAGTTGCACTGTAAAGCAAAAATAAAACCACATGTCCTTAGGAGTTAAATAAAAAGATGATGAGTCGCAAAAAGTATAAGTAGCAGGGTGTAAAAAAATAAGATTTTTAGTAATAAAAAAACTTGGGATGTGCACTAGTAAAAAAAAAAAATGAGACGCTAAAAGTAAAAAAACAAAAAAGAGGTACAGAGTTAAAACATGATATTCTCAGGTGTAAAAAAACAAACATAAGACGCTCAGCAGTAAAGAAAAACATATTTTCAGATGTTAAAAATATGTATGATACTCGTTTGTAAAAAAAAAAGATTCTCAGTAGCAATAAAAGCCTAATTTACTCAATACAAAGTGATTAAAAATATCAGATGCTCAATAATATCATTTTAAACTTAATATGTTCCGTAGTAAAGATGTTCAGCAGTTTAAAATCCTCACATGCTTTTTTAAAAAGGTGGTGACAAACTCAAGACGCTCAGTAGAAAAAGAAAATATTCGTTGTTTAGTAATAAGACATAAATTCTTACTAGTAAGATCAAACATAATATTCACAGTAGTTCACTAAAATATTATATGCTCAGAACATTGGATGCTCAGTAAAAAACATAAGATACCCAGTAAGAAAAAAGTAGAATATTCAGTAGTAAAAATAAAAAACACACGATATTCTTAGCAGTAAAAAAATAAGATTATTGTAATCAAAAATGATATAAGATCATCAGTAGTAAAAAAAAAAGTCCTAATATTCACAGCAGTAAACAAAGACATAAAATACTCAGTATTAAGAAAACCTATGTTGAATTGTAAAAAAAGACATGATTCTCAGCATTGAAAAATAAAAAAAGGTGCTTAATAGTAAAAAATATGATATATATAAAAAATTGATAACATGGTAATCCAAGTAGAAGGAGAGATTTATTGAGAAGCAAAGTCGACACTATGGCGTTTCGCTTAAACATGATTTCGGTTAAAAACCGATGGTTTCGGTTAAAAACCGATGGTTTCGGTTAAAAATTGGTAACATGTTAATCCAAGTAGGAGAGATTTATTGAGAAACTAAGTCGACACTATAGCGTTTCGGTTAAACATGATTTCGGTTAAAAACCGATGGTTTCGGTTAAAAACCGATGGTTTCGGTTAAAAATTGATAACATGGTAATCCGAGTAGAAGGAGAGATTTATTGAGAAGCAAAGTCGACACTATAGCGTTTCGGTTCTACTGAACCATCATCGGGACGATGAGGGATGATATTAGTGATGTTAAGTCAAAGATGGATGTTTAAAAATGCAAAATACGAAAACCTAGGGAAATTTTGTATAACAAGAAAAAGTTGGCTTTTTTCGTAACTAAAAATGAAATTATTAGTAATCAAAAAACATAAAAGTAAGCAAAAAAAAAAAACAAAGAGACAATCAGTAAGTGGTTAGAGTGTTCGCTAACGGCCCGGAAGACCGGGGTTCAATCCCTGGTTGAGTCACACCAAAATCTCAAAAAAAAATGATTCTTGATGCCTCCTAAGCATTATAAGGTATGGATCAACAGTAAAATCGAGCAATCCAGCGAAAAGAGTTGCGCCCTCCCCTACATCTCGGTGTAGTAGCAATTGAAAAGGGATCCTTCGAGTCACCCTCGACTATGGTCGCCATCTTTACTTGTAATAAGTAAGTAAAGTTGGCAACCATACTTCCTACTTTTCCTGCAATAGGACAGATGTTATCGCCAGAGACGATTCTCCGAATAAAACAAGATACATTTGTAAGGCACCCAGTGAGGACCAAATTCAAGATTCATCCGTAACTAGTATATGAGACTAGCTTGCTAGCAATTAGAACACGACGGCGTCTCTGAGAACCAAATAAAAGATAGAATTAAATTTTAGATTATTATGTTAACCTCCCAGACACGTATAAATACAACAATAAGTATTGAGGCAAGCTGTTTTCTGAAATGATTCATCTGTTCATGTTTTGTTCTCTTTTTTCTTCTTTTTTGTCATAGGAAACTTCACAAAATGAACACTTCACATTACGTTAAATTAATTTCTATTGCCTCAGAAGATGAGACGGCTCTAACGCTGGTAAGCCTAATTGAAGAAAGCCATGAGACAGATATATCAAATATTCTACAGTCCAAAGAGACCTAATTTATACAACTTTAGAGGTTTTATTTATTACGAAGTGTCTCGCTAAATATACACATATATATATATATAGCAAGACATTTCGTAATAAAACGCACACACACACACACACACACACACACATATATACATATATATATATATATATATATATATGCGTTCGTGCGTGTGTGTGATATTAATAGGTTAGTTTTCTTTGTTTAATGGCATATCAGCATTCATGGCTTATTTAATGCTTAATCAAACCTTGTAGACAGACTGTAGTGATATATTTTAACCGATATTTGTAGAAATAACGTGTTCATATTTTTCCCAAGCATATTAGTCCGAAATTAAATGTAGACACTGCTGGAGATGCAGGGACGAGCTCATAAATGATTTACTTCTATGGAGCCCCACATAAGGCCGAGCAAAAGCAGGACGACCATCTCGGACCTATATGCAGCAGCTCTGTGAGGATATGGGATGTAGCCCTGAGAACCTGCCAGAAGTGATGAACGATAGGGAGGGGTGGCGAGAGAGTGTCAGGGATATCAATGCAGGCGGCACGACATGATGATGATGTTGAAATGTAATACTGCGACTAAACTTCGAACATAGCTAACTTCGAAGCCACCTTACGCCAACAGGACTCCATATATATATATATATATATATATATGAAGGTAGCAGAAAAAAACATAATCCAAATTGGTGAATATATTATGATGTAAAGTCGAAGTAAACGTTCCGGTTTCAGTAATCATCATCAGGATTTGGATATCAAAATAGTTCACTTAGCGATGGATGCTTGCTGAGATGACTGGAGCAAATAAGAAATATACAACGAAAAGATACATAAACGTGCACATAGCGTTTATAATTCAAAAGTCATAAGAACGTGTCTGGCACGTGGAAATATATTTGAAAATGTTAGATTTCCCAAAGAAATGAGACAAAACTTCCCATTTATTGAGAAATACGTAACGAGAGTAATATATATATATATATATATATATATATATATATATATATATATCTGATAAGTAAGTTATTGAATAAAGCACTCATCTAAAAATTTAATCATATTTTATTTCTTTAACTTGAGTGAAAAGTTTATTACAAAAAGAAGCTACAAAGTTATTGAAAGAAAAGTTTTAACATTCGAGCATAAATATTCTCATATTTCCATTACAAGAAAGGTAAGTTCATGCACTCAATATGTCAGTTTGTGTTGTCTAAATCTAAGTTATATACTTTGCGTGTGTAAACGATAATTGATTATGTTGGAGAGAAAGAATATTTATGAGCTAATATGGGAAAAAAATGTAGCTGAAAATTCATCAGGCAGCAAAAAATTGTATAACTAATACGAGTATTTATGTAAACAAAATACTTTCTGTGAAATTTTAAAAAATGAATTTCAAATTAAATCCACTCTTAGAGAAAGAATGTTAGATTTGCCCTTAAAAATTAAAGTCGAAATTTTTGAGTAGATTTTCATGATGAACCAATTCATCAACTGAAGAAAAAATTGACGTAGGTTCTTAATCAGATTTTAACAAGTTGACAATTTATCTATAATCATAATTAGTTATTAAATAAATTTTGAACAGTCTTGGAGGGAAAACATTTCTTATATTATTTTGAGTTTTTGGGATTTCAAATTTTTCGCGACAAGTCAAATACTTTCGTCGGCGAATAACAAAAATATTTTTCAAAATGCATATACAAAATTGACAGGTTCGCGAGCTTGTTTTTGCACAAAAACTAAGACTCATTTTAAATCAGTTTATTATTATTTTATATATATATATATATATATATATATATATATATATATATGGGATTATGATTGGCGTGACCGCTAAAGGCGTCAAAAATGGACCTAACAAGCTGAGATTTGATCCAGGAGATTGTTTGAGTTTCTTTTCAGGTTAACTCCTTCGGGAAAAATATGAACTTATCTCTTCTCGTCCCAGCTAGTAGGGCAGCCTTGTTTGGAGAATCTGTTTCGTCGAAGAAAAAGTTCTAAATTCAAAACCTTGGGAGTGATTCTGTGAGAATTTTTGCTAAATTGGTGCACCGTCCTTCTGTTATCAGCATATCCAAAAAAGTCGGTCCCGTTCTACACAGGCCTTCAGAACCTTAAAGTCAACTGCATATGGAGACCATCAGTTAACATTTTTAACTTAACTTCTATCAACAGGAGTATTAATCATCATCTATATATATATTGTCATCCACAGACAGAACTCCTATCAGAACTCTTCAGTGTGGCTTGACAGGCTAGATTCCCGAAGCTGGGATCGAAACCCGGTTGACTCAAACGCTAATCCAAGTTCTAGCACTAAGCCACGAGGAAACTAGCGTAAGCAAAGGAAATTTCAACGCTTATGTATCACAATTGTTGTTGTTTTTTTACATATATCCGCTTTACGGTTATATATATTCTAGCTTATTCATTGAATTTGATGAAAGCAACTATATGATATCAGTTTTAAAAATGCCATACCTAGCTTTACTGATTTACAAGGTGACTTTTTTAGGACATTTTTCTTTTGTGTTTTATGTGTGCTCTGAATTATCATACTTCCTTTGTTTCAATGTAGTGTCAGCAAATCTAGAATCAATCTTAACTCATTTGATGTCATTTAAGTTGCAGTATTTTACCTTACAGTGTCCTTCTCTTAGACAGAAGATACGTGAAGGCTTATTTGACACAGTTTTATATCACTGTTGGAGAGGTCTTCATCTTGTTATGAACGTGATAAATGGCCTTGGACCCAATAAGATGATTCATCAACCTTTTAACAGGTCGTATTGTTGATTCTGCTTGGCATCTTGCCACTGGCCAAATTCTGAGAGTCAGATAAAAAAATGTTCTATATATATATATATATATATATATATATATAATATTCCGATGAATGCTGAATGAATAAAATCCAGTATTACAGACTATACCACGTAATATGATATATATTTATATATAATATGCACACACACACAAACACACACACACACCCTCACGCACACACACACACACACGCACACACTCACACACACACACACACATATATATATATATATATATATATAGAGAGAGAGAGAGAGATAGAGGAGTTATCATACAATAACTGATGTTTACACAAAAGCATTGTTTCTGACAAAGCCTTCATCAGATGATGACTCTGGGTTCAGGCATGGTTTCGGGCCCGAAGCATCATTACCACTAGCCCAGAGCGCCCCAGCAGTATCTCACGACACCACGAGACTTTGTCACTCTATGGGATTGCCATATATATGTAAATGCTCTATCATTGATATTGAGCACTATGTAACAATACTGCAACATTCGGTCCTCCATTAGCTCACCAAATGACTTATAATAATCATAAATTTCTTATATATATATATATATATATATATTGCAGCGTACAAGTCGACATTTTATTTCTGAAAATAATTCTGCAAAACTCAGGGGTGACGTATACAGTGCAGCTAAAATCCAAACATTTACCACAAAGTGTTCAGCTAGTGAAACTCTACTTGTAACAATCTATATACACCGATACCTGAAACTCAAGCTGACTGACACAAATATTTCTAACTTAAACACAGGTTTGGTGAAGATATTTAACAAATTATCACAGAGATCAATAAAAATTAATAAAGCTCTAATACAATTTAAGAATTATATTATTACTATATTACATGGCGTTTCCAACAGCTGATACACCGACGGTAAAGACTAAGTGAAATGTTACAGAACTCAGGTGTAGTCGACCCATTCTAAAATCTAGAAGTCTACTCATATGGCAAGTCACCATGTACGCCAGAGTTTACAATATATATATATATATATATATATATATATATACGTAACTTAGTTGGACCACTCGGCTTGGGGTTACAAAATACACCAATTGCATGTCTGCAAAGGGGTAAGACTCCCCCAGCAAGTGTTCAGGATATAACTCAAAACAACGTGATGGTGAGGTTCCAGTAATGCTGGAGCATTGAGGAATGTAGAGTGCCCATTTATTGCCATCGCTGACATATCCACTCTCGCCTGGAGTGGTAGCCACTGATAAGTTCCTTTCAATGGGTCAAATAGAACTAAATTGTAATTATATTAAACTGAATTCTTTGAAATTAACTGGTTTTCCATTTAACTGTGTGTAAACAAAAAATGTGTACTAATGGTAAACTGAATTGTTTAGAAGGTAATTTTTTTTTATATTTAAACTGTTTACTAATACTCAACTGAATTGTTTGACATAGAACTGTTTTGAAACTATTATGGTGTGTAAACAAAAAACTATACATGTGATAAACTGAATTGTTTGAAACAATCAAAATACTTAACACGACTTTAAATGACCTGAAAAGGGTTGATACGCCCAAAAATAAAACAATCAACCAATCAAACAAGTAACTATCTGAAATTGTTAATTTTATACTAGCGTTTTATTTGGATTTGGTTTTTGTCAGCTGAGCAGCAAACTAGAATCCTTTGGACACTGCTAATGACAAACCGGATAGAGTGGAACGGCCTGCTGTACGGCTAAGAATTCAGACTGGAAGGCTCAATATAAAGATTTCTGAGCGTTTTGTCGGCAGTCTGGAGACCAATTTATATTCAAGTTGATGAAAGCCAAACACCCAGCTCACATCATAGTGTTTTGTGGTGACCACTAGTGAGGGTGATGTCATGCCTCTATTCATCTTCCCAAAGAGTCGCAGACGTAAAACCGATGTCCACAAACTCTTTGAGGATGCAGTGCAATCCTGGATCGAGAGAAAACTCTACGTCTTGCAAACAGGCCAAACGAGTACAATAACCTGGTGTTGAATGTCAGAAAATTTCTGTGGCCACATTTCAGGTTGCCGCCTAATTCCCCAGTTTGCAATACACTTGATTATTACGTAGGGGGATGCTGTTGAGCGAAACACAAACCAAATTCAATGCAGTACTAAAGATGAACAGAGGCAAAGATTACGGCAGCATATACCAACGTAAACAAGGTGACCGTCGGAAAGGATGGTACTATTTACCAACCCCTCCGCTCGGGCAGGATATGACACAAGGTCAATTTTTAAGCGGAGTTTAACAGGTTTGAATTCAGAGTTTTCCTTCTCCTAGACTAGTTGCCTAACCAAGGTTGAAAAACCTAGTCTCTCCTACTATTTACCCATAGCTGGAGGGAGAATAATTGGATTCATACCTTCCCCAAGGGTATTAGTGCTATGTGAAATGCAATCAGTCTCGTCCAGGATTTGAACTCGAGTCGCCGTGTTCATTTCCTACGACGATAACGACTACACCACGGGCACCTCCGGAAAGGATGGTAGGAGATTTCTCAGTCATCTGGAGGCTGTGGTTGAAGCCAATGAGGATTTTTATTTTTATAAATTTAATGAATAGAATTTCAAGAGATTTTCGTGCAATTTTCGAAAATATATCTGATAATCTTTTATTTTCTATTTTGCTTAATTTAGACAAGTTACACATTGCACCAAATGTAATCAAACACTCCTGAAATTTCTTTTGAGTGTAAATGTTTCTTTTTACGGTGTCAGCTATCAACCAGACGATGTTGGGATCCTTTCTGTCATAAACGCCTGTTTTAAGAAACACGGCTAATAACATATTATAACACTTGTCAACGAAATTTAGTTGGAAATAAAGCTATGTCTGTCGATATCGTAAGTTTCTTGAGAATAGTAAGCTGAAATACTTCTGATGTAAGAGCAAAACTTTAGAATGATATTTCTTACATTCCTATTGCTAAATACAAAACAATCTTTTGTTTGGGCTTCAGGGCAATTCTTTATTCAATTACAACTCTGAAATAGCGCGTCATTTACCAAAACAAAACTTCAGTGTGTGTGAAAAGAAAGCCTTGGCTAAACTAAAGTCGGCCAACGTAAATATGGAGACTTCAAATCATGCCACAGGCATACGTCTCAACTCTCGACGTCAAATCTTCCGAATTCACTTGCGCATTTCGAAAGAAAAAGTAAAAATATATATAATGTTCAGACTTTAACAAAAATACACGTCGCGTTTGACTCATTGAGGTAAGTAAATGAAAAGTTCTTTCGGAATATTTTTTGTTCATGGAAAACTAAAAGACTATTTTGTTTGAGTGAAAAAAATTTTAAATAATTTTCTTTTACTATAAAGCTAGCGAATTTCCATTTTATGATGCATTAGATAAGTTGATTATTTTATGGTATATTTTTTAAATATTATACCTGGCTTTAAAATTATCTGACATAGTCGGATTTAATGTTGGTTCCAAATGAATTTAAACTCTACTTTTTTAGCGAGCAATGATGATGATAGGAGTAATAATAATCAGCTGAAGTAAATGTCCAGAGAGGCGTATCCCAGGGAGATGCGCTTTCACTATTATTTGTAATAGCAACGATGCCACTCAATAAAAATAAGCCCAGATACTGAATCCCATTTGCTGATTATTATTCAGAGAGAAGAGTCTGAAGAGATAAGCTTTTCTATATTCTCATAAGATCTAATATCATCAGAGTACGCAGCGGGTAGCTGTTTAGATGTGAATCGAATTCTGATCAGGCCCGACAGTATCAAATGGACAAAGAATCCTGAAGTTTGGAAAGGGCCCTAGAGGTATAACATTGAAAAAGACGAATGTCAGAGTTTCTACGATAGATATTTTTCTACCAAAATGTTTATATATATAAAAATGTATATAGTTTTCTATAGTGATGAATAAAGAGAGGACGGTATTGGTGATAGAGCATATATATATCAAAGTATCATAGCATAGACATAGAAAATGGCGCCTGGTAACTGTGAGTTAGTCCCCAAGTCTAGAGCAAATCAAGTGATTGAATTGGTGAGAAATTGTCAATCAACAAACGTTACTGACTCTGTATTCATGCAGTTCTAATATATATATATATATATATATATATATATATATATATATATATATATATATATATATACTTTTTCTTAATTTGCTGATATTTGCAAAGGAGAAGATAATATATATATATACATATATATATATATATATATATATATATATATATATATATAACAAGACCATTGGCAAAATGGTTAGAGCGTTCACCAAATGGTTTGGGATACCGGAGTTCAATCCCAGGTCGCGTCATACCAAAGACTCCCAAATTGTACTTGACACATCCTTGCTTTATAGCATTATAAGGTACGGATCAATAGTAAATGTAGCACTCCAGGGAAAGCAATAGTGCCTTCCACTACACTTCGGTGTAGTTGCTATTGGGCCACCCTCGACTACAGTCGGTCAAAATATGACACTCACAAAGTACAGATGATTCTGTCACAACTTTTGACTAGGTTTGTATATATATATATATATATATATATATACATATAATAAATTTCTTTTTGTATACATATTTATACAAAAAGAAATTTAGGATATATATGTATACAAGTATATGTATACTCCATTTCTTTATAATTTTTGTAATATTTTCACATTAAGCCACTTAAACACAGGAACAGGCGTGTATATATATATATATATATATATATACTCAACAGATTTACTGCAATGAAAGACAGTAAATAGGTTGAATGGAAATCGTGATTGTTTCTTCGTCTGAAGCAATTGCAACAAAAGGTGACGCCGAGAAAGAAAACAACTTTCAATGGCCAAGTAAAGAAAAGCAGCCATTGCAAATCGAGCTTACGAAAAGCAGCAACAAGCAAAGAAAGAAAGAAAGAAAGAAAGAAAGAAAGAAAGAAAGAAAGAAAGAAAGAAGCGAACAACGTGATGAGAGTGAATTTGGCCCGAGTCCAAACGAACAAAGGCTCGTGTCAGGACCGAGTTGGGGGTCGAGTCAACATGAAATAGCTCATCAAAGTGCCAGAAATTCGATTAACGCTCTGAAACCCGAACTTTTTTCATCACTGTTAAATAGAGAACTAACGAAATTAGTGGTTAGAATGAAAGTAATCGTCAATACAGGCTGAAAAGAGAGAAACAGAGCGCTTGATGGTTTGACTTTAAAAAAGGGAGGGGCTAGTGTCAGAAGAAAATGATTCTATACGAATACTGAAATAGAGTGTGGATGCGTATAGAGAAAGAGACGAAAACAGGAAAGGAAGTAGACAGAAGTAGCAAGAAGTCACTGCTGGGCAGTTTAAAAAAGAAAAAAGTGAATGAATAAATTGTAAAAGTACAAAAAAGACTTAAAAAAAGCGATGATATCTTTTAGGATAAACAGAGAATTAGAAAGTGACAGAATAGTGGTAGCAGATAATAAATCAGAAGACAAAAGAAACGAGAATAAGAAGATAGAAAAAAGAGGGGAGAAATAAAATAAAGAAAAGTGAAAGTGAAAGTAGATTAAACAGTGTAAATGGTTTTGTAAACAAGAGACAGACAGTCAGACAGAGAGACAGACATACAGAGATGGTGATGAATAAACGAAAGAAGAAAGGAAGAGAGGATGAAAATTGTTAAAAAAACAATACAAATAAAGCAGAAAATGAGAAAGAGAAACGAAGAAATAAGACAATAGAAAAAATGAGATAAAATGAACAAGAAAATAGAAAATGCAAGAGAGTTATTGTAGCAAAAATTGAAAGAGAAGAGGGAAAAAGACCTAAAACAAGGCAAGAACACCGTGGAAGTTGATAGCAGTGAAGAGGATAATGTCATCAAAAGAGAGATCGACATAGATTAAATAAAAAAAATTGATTTCTTTGACAAACGGCATATCAACCATTATGTGTTATTTGATGCCAAAGCCATATTTATAGAAAGACAGCCGTAATACTGTTGAACCAAGACCTGATTGGGATAAGAGATTTCATAATTTTCCCAAATGTAATTAATCGAAATTATACATAATAGTGCGATTTAAGTTAGAACTTGCTTACTTGGAGGAAGCGCTTCAGCTCATTAACTATTACACCACGGAGACTCTCTCTCTCTAAGAAAAAGAGATAGGCAGAACATTTTAAGATACAAAACAAGCTGGCCGTTCTTTTATTTATATTTCGATGTAATCTTTTCTTCGAATAACGTTTTAAGAGACGAGTCACCCAAAAGCGTCTCTACGTCGACATAGTCGCGTTTTTAGATGCTTACATACACTTATTTTTACTTGCATTTGTGGCTGAATTTGATAGAGTTTCTTTAAGTATAAGTACATCAGTATCGACAAAGAATCTAGTGCTCTAATGGTAGTGTGTGTGAATGTGATTGTATACGTTTCAAACACGCGTATACATTTCAGTGTAATATTAAAGGTATGTATGTAAGTAAATCGTCAAGTTCCTACATCAATGATTTAAAAGATTTTTATTTCATGCCAGAAATATTTATTTTTCATAATCATTCCTTTCTTTGTCGATGCCTTTAATTCAGATATGTGCGTTAAACTCATCGATCAAATATTTTACTGAGAAGTTTTGTTATCAAAATTCAGCTTATTTCTCTGCCAGGATTTATTTATCAGGAACAACGGAACCTCGACTTACAAAAACCCCATTATACGAAAACTTCAGAATACGAAACGGGCTTGGAAGAAATTTATGTCCAATTTAACGAAAAAATATTCAATATACTGAACAAAAATTGAAAGTGCCCGACTCGAAAGGTAAAATTACATTATTCGCAACATTTATTATTATTTTTCTTTGATTTTATTATTTTCACATTGTCTTTTTAACATTTATGTGAATGGCTATGTAGCCATTTACGGACATATTCGTTCGGGTGTGTATATGTACACTTTATACGTCTGCTTTTGGAGGCTGGAGCGAACTACGCCATTTATAGGGGAGATCTTGTCCCATAATACGAACATTCAAAATATAAACTAATATATATATATATATATATATATATATATATATATATATATATTAACAGTGTTGGTTGCCACTATTTCCCTTTATGGCTTTGTGGCGGACCAAATGAAATATAATTTGGAGACTGCTCAATATCCGTGATATAGCTATTATACAATGATAATAAGTATATATATATATATATATATATAAGATTTTATATATATTTAATAGCATGGAAACTTATCTGCGACCTCAGGTTTCCTGACGTTTTATAAACGAAAAATATCAGGCAGATAACGAAAAATAATTAAAAAATTGAAAAATACAATCAAAAGAATGTTATAATTGTGTACAACTCTTTATTTGTGTAGGTTATATTTGGGTAATATTGTTTATGGATTTATAACCAACGTTTAGTGTATGTGTGTATGAAGAGACATACACCGCGCGATAAATTTGAGGTTGTCTCCTGGATGTATGAGACGCGATGTGTAGCCGAATTTGCAACAGAATGATCGTGAAAAAAGTTTCTATTTGTTTCTTTATATATTTGTATGTTTGTTTGTGATGGTGATTTTGACTAAGGAACAAAATATCATCATTGCATTTTGAAGAAAAAAAAACTTTATTTGTAAGCAAAAGAGGCGAGCTTAGTATGGTGGACCAGAATCGCAGTAAATACTGTGGTGGAGTGATATGTTATATTGTAATATTATCATCTATCCGTGCTGCCAGCACGATATGATGATGATGATGATGATGATGAATATTATCATCATCATCATCATCATCATGTCGTGCCGCCAGCACGAATATCCCTGACCCTCTCTCGCCACTTCTCCCTATCATTCATCGCCTCCGGCAGTTCTTCAGGATTGTATCCTGTGTCCTCACATAGTTGCTGTATGTAAGTTCGTGCTGATCGTCCTGCTTTGCACATCCATATGTGGGGGTCAATAGGAGTACATCGCTTATGAGCTCGTCCTTGCTTCTCCAGCAGTGTCCGGCGTGTCTGGTTCGTCTAACTTGTATAGTTTTCGTGATGGGGGGCAAGTGTCTGTATAGTTGGTGCCTCGTAGGGTGTTGTCGCCAGGACTAGTTCAATACTGCTCTGAACATTCTCGTGTAATTTCCGTCGAGTTTTTTTCTCCAGCCGTTTAGTTAGCGTCCATGTAGTGCATCCATAGAGCAGTATCGACACAACCGCTGCCTGGAAGAAACTGCGTTTCATTTTATCGGTTGGGTCTGATTTCCATATGATCGAGAGCCTATCGATAGCTGTCCATGCCTTCGTCAGTCGTGTGTCGATGTCTTTTTCGGTTGATGAGAAGCTGCTTCCCAGGTAGGTGAATTTGTCTACTAGTTTCAGAGAGGCTCTGTCTAGTGTGGCAATGTTGCCCGTTTGGTTGTAACACATATATTCAGTTTTGTGTGCATTGACATGGTGGCCAATGCCAGCTGCGGCTCGTTCCAGACTATGCAGTAGTGTATCTGCTTGATTAGGCGTATTTGCAAGTAACGCCAAGTCATCAGCGTAGTCGGCGTCCGTGGTTGTTTTTGCGGGGTACCTTTTGCTTCTTCTCTTAGTCAGCTCGAAGCCATTTTCTCTGATTTTGTCGATCGAAGTCCTAAGCACGTAGTCTAGACAGAAGATAAAGAGGTACGGGGCTAGTATGTCTCCTTGTAGTACTCCTGCAACAATGTCGAAGTATTCCGTGTCTCCATCTGGTGAACGTACTTTCACTTTGGTATTTCTGTAGAGAATCATTATCGCTGCTACGGTTTCTTTTGGTAGATTTGCTCCATCTTCCCTCTGTGTATGGAATCGAAGGCCTTGGTAAAGTCGACAAATAGTAATGTCGCCTGAAGGTTTTTTGCCCGAACGCCTTCAAAGATTCTACGGATGGTCACTATTTGTGAGGTTGTGGATCTATTTCTCCGGAAGCCATTTTGGTTTTTCCAAAGGATGTTGTCTATTTTGGGTTCTCTGCGGTTTCGTAGTAGGGCATTGTAGATTTTGGCTGCTATGGATGTAAGTGTTATCCCTCGGTAGTTCTTGGCTAGTCCGAGGTCGTCTTTTTTAGGGAAAGGAAGGATGCATCCCGTCGTCCATCTTTCTATGCAATTTTGACTATAGACTGCGTTGCATTGCCGGAGCAATATATCGTCGAATTGTCTGGTCTTCCACACTTCTGGGGGGATCTCGTCTAGCCCTGCAGCTTTCCTATTTTTTATTCTTCTAAGAACTGAGTCGAGTTCTTCTTTGGTGAAAGAACCTAGTTTAACGTCTAATTGCTTACTGATAATTATGGTGATCGGTTCATCCATTATTTTCGGTCGGTTTCCTAGTAGATTTTTGAAATGCTTTTTCCCACACTTTTACTCTTTCTTGTTGGCTTGCAGCTTTCAATTTTGCTTTGGCTGTGCTCTTCCTTCTGCTTACTTCGTTTATTGTTTGCCAGGCTATCCTGGATTGCCTATCTTCCACCGAGTCTCTAATATTATCTATCTGAATTTGTATGTATTCTGCCTGTTCTTTTAGATATATTCCTGCTAATTGATATTGTGCCTTTTCTAGTTTTCGGGCATTTGTGTTTGTTGGGTTCTTTCGATAGCTTTTGGAGTCAGTTTTCACGAGTGCACGTTTTTCTCTAACCGCTAGCGTTTCCCAAGGGACTCTATATTTAGTTCTAGGTTTTGTTGGAATACACTTTGATGCCGCCTCAAGGTGTGCTTCTACAAAATTTTCATATTCGTCATTTGGGTTACCTTTTTCGGTCTTCTCTTGTAGTGCTTCGAATCTGTTTCTTAATTCTAATGCATATTTGTCTCTAATATCTCTGTTGTTAAGTAGGGCCGAGTCATAGTGCTTGGTTGTCGCTTTTCGTGTGGCGTTTTTTCGTAGGCTTAGTCGTACTTTGGCCGTAACTATTCGATGATCGGAGGACACACCCTCGAAAGAGGAGTATGCCTCGCAATTCATCGCACTGTTTCTCCATTTCCTGTTTATAAAGACGGAGTCTATCTGTGCTTTACTCTTATTCGCGTATGTGTAGGTCCATAATTTCCCCACCCTTTTTTGAAAGTTTGTATTGAGGTATGTTAATCTATTTTCTATCATGAAATCAATTAGATGTTGTCCATTCCTGTTTGACGTGTTTTGTAGGCTGTATTTGTTGTTTCTGTTTTTCCCGATTTGGGCATCATATCTCCGCCAATGACTAGCAGGTTGTTTTTCGGAATGCTCTCCGTAGAAGGTGGCTATTTCGTTTTCTACGCTAACATTGGTAGGGCTGTAGCAGGAGATAATTTTTGCTTTGGGGTTGCCATTAAACGTTGCGGCCATCATCCAAGGTTGTATTCTCTCAATGCTATTTTGTGTTTTTAACGCTCTTGGTCCTATAAGCATTCCCACTCCTCCTACCGATGCATTGACAGAGTTTTTCCATGCCGATACAGTCACGAGCATCCATCCATTGCCAGTTTCGTGATATTTGATATCTTCGGTGTGCGTGTATCGGTGCTCTTGTATGCAAATTACGTCTATCTTATGTTCTACGGCTGATGCAGTTAGCTCTGATAGTTGACCTATTCTATTTAGGGTTCTAACGTTAAGTGTCGCTATCTGTATTGTTTGTTTGCATTTTAGTAGTTTTTGTTTGAGCTCTGTAGCAGATTTTTCGAACACTGAGCCAGGGCTCCAACCTCAGCAGGACGCGCCCCTTTTTTACCCGCGCGAAGAGCGATGCGGTTTATGTATGTGGTTTGAGTACGAGCCATGGTTATCTTTCGATAGCTGTTTTTATTCTCATCTATAGAAGCCACTCTTATAGATGAGCAGCAGTAGTTCCCCGATCGAACTGACAATCCTGAGCGTTCAGCCGCAAGACTCACACGTACATCATGCTGCTTCCACACAATGAACTAGTCCATCTGCCATACATAGCAGTAGCTACTAATACCAGGGCAGACTAGAAGGTGAAGAGCAGCGTCTTATAGGAATAGTATTAGAGCATTAAAGACTGGAGATCGCACTAAATCACCTTATTGCTACCGTAATAACGGAAGCCAATACTATCGCTGGGCTATATCTTTATTCTGTATTCACTAATCCTATGTTCTTGTCTACTAATAGTCTCTCTATTGTATATACTTTTTCCTGAGAATATATCACTATTTCCTCTCATATCGTGGTTTGTCCTTTATTTAATATTACAAGTGTTCACTAATCCTATGTTGTTGTCTACTAATCGTTTCTCTATTGTGTATATTTTTTTCTGAGAATATATCTCTATTTCCTCTCATATCATGGTTTGTCCTTTATTTTATATTACAAGCGTTCACTAACCAGATTGCATATCGTTCTTCTAAAGTGTCCTCACGTCCAGATTGCATTTTTGAAATTCACCAGCTGTGACAATCAGGCTTTAGTACGGTGTATTCTAATTCTTACTGTAGCTGTTCATTTAAACCTGAAATCATAAAAATAGGTCAGTCATCTCATAAGATGTATAGAAATAACATACTGAATTTTCAAGAGTCTACAACAATTTTAAATGCCTGTACAAAAAGGGCTGGAAACTTATTGAGGGCACCACGTATATGTATCAACAGAATTTAGAATTAAATGACCGATAATGGCTGATATGCCATAAAACCCAACGAAACTAAATCATAGATATAAATATATATTCATAAATGGGATTAAGCATTAAATAACCAAAAAAGGTTGTCATGCCATGTATGTGAATAAAGTCTTTATAAATATGACTGTTAGATCACTTTTGTGTTCATGCATATATAAGTACTTCGGTACACGCAAGTGTATGCACATATAGTCGATTTTTTTATCTTCATTCGTAGATGCAGAATGGGAGGAATGGAGTTGATCGTATCAATTTAAGCATTAAAACTAAAATAAATTGTTTTCGTTATCATCTCACTCCAAATTTTAAATAATTTATCAAGATTATTGTAGAGTCTTCCGTATTCACAAAAAGATTGTTATCTCTCAGATGTGGCGATTACTTTATTTCTTTATAAAAGGAATATATATCAATACATGTATATTTATATGCCAAGTAAGGCATCTGTAATTGCTGTTCCCGTTGTTTGTTCATTATCATCTGTGTATCTGAATATACAACTGTTTTCTCCAAATCTTCCTTCCTCTTCGAACTCCATAACTAATTGCAGTGTTCGTTCTCACAAATATAGATTAACCCTCAAATTAAAATTGAAACTTTATTACACTGACTCAGACAATTCCTGACAGGCGGCCCAAAAGAAAGTCTTCTTTCATTTAATGACATATCAACATTCGTGGGTTAATTAATGCCAAGGTCACCCTTGTAGAGGAACAATAGTAGTACTATTTTAACGATGACTTCAGGGATAATGAAGATGATTAACACCTTCCCCATCAGAAAGTGAACATAATAGCACGACATACGACAATCTCGCAGACCAGTCCTTTATCCATTGGTGACATGGGGACTACTCGAATTATCTGTGATTCCTCTTTTAAATAAGTATATATATATATATATATATATATATATATATATATAGTGTTGTAACGGTTAATGGTTATGACTTGCTTCCTTGGTGAATCAGTGATGGACCACCCTTCAGTCTGATGAATGTGTCAAGCAGGAAATCCAGTGCACAGACACCACCATGTAATATATATATATATGCTGTTGCCACATAAATACCTTAACAATTCCCTTAGCCAAACGTGGTACGCTTGTAAGCCGGGCGGTCTGAGACTTAGTCTAACGTAAAGTTGGATGGGTCTCGATCCCGGCTTCGAGCGTCCTACGTGTCTAGCCACCCTGAAGAGTTCTGATAGAACGAAACAGTCTGTCTGTGGATGACAATATATATATATATATATATAAATAAATAAAGATTTTGGGACGTTTTAAAGTTTAATTTCACTGACACATCTTCGAAATATCTACTTTCTATTGGAGTATTGGGACTCTCTCATCTAATTCTACCAGAAACAATGGTAAAATCAACAGTTTACATCTTATTAAAAAGATATACGACGTCATAGATGTTTTAATCACTAAGTCAGGAATGTTTAAAGCATTATTTCTCACTCAATCTCTCCAAATATTCACTTTTTATGACGCATAGTAATGTACGCATCTAATTCTAACAAAAACGGCAATAAAATCAACAATTTACAATTTGTCGAGAAAATGCCCGAAGTCATAGATGCTTTAAGCACTAAGTCAGTGATGTTTTAATGCTTGATTTCCCTGTAAATTCGTCGAAATGTCTACTTTCTTTGGAAGCATAGTAATCTAGACATAGAGATCTACCAGAAAATAGAATTAAATCAACATTTTTACAAGTAAATTATATTTCTGCTCCATGTTACACGAGTATGGGATTGTGCTAAGCCTTATTCTAAAGTAATCTTTAACATTAAGCCATGCTACTAGGACGGATATCATTGACTCTCTGTATCTGTTTCTGTGTATCAGTCTCTGTCTCTGTCTCTCTCTTGACTTTATGGCCCTACCTGACAAAATCATGGAATTAATTGAAAAAAAAAACGATAACATTAGAATTAAATCTTTTTGCCCCTCTTCGTGCTTTTAAAACAGTCTTGATCCTTTTCCGGGATAGATTTCATTAATATAAAACAATATACTTTCCGAACTGGCAATTAATTCTATGAAGCCAGAATGTTTTTCTCTTAAAAGAATGTTTTGCGTTTTATATGTTTTTAATTTATTTACTGCTAAATTTAAAAAATCGGTAAACATTCATAAAATTAGATAACTGTATAATGTTAGCCAGTGGTAGTATGTATAATAATAATTTTATGATTGTATCACTATATACATTTCTCTATAAATAGGGTGTGTCAATATGCATGGAACCCACGTGACTTCTGATGACTCAACAACTCAAATGTTTTTTGTTTCATATATGAAAATAGTATATCATAACAACTATTAATCCTTGATCACAATGCCTTGATCAAAAGAGGAAAAATATTTTGTGTCACAACTCATTTGAAGACAAAATCATTCAAACCTGTCTCCAAATAGATACAACGTATTAATATGATATTGATTTATTACTAAGACAAGAAATTCAAAAAATATTTCATGTCCTGGAAGCTAATATAATAACAATTAAAAAAAATTGATTTGATGTCTCTAGGTTAAAGGATGCATTTTTTTATAGGACGTGTTCCAAATAACCAACATTGCGTTTGTCTTAGTAATAGATCCTTATCATATTAATGGGTGGGATCTATCTTGAGACACCCTGTATCATAATCAAGTCATGTTGAGAACACGGATCCATTCGACTGTCCTTCTTTCTCCTTCTCTCTCTCTCTCTCTCTCTCTCTCTCTCTCTTTCTTTCTTTTTATCTATCTCACTCTTTCCTCACCTGCTATCTCTCGTTATTAGATCTCATCGTCAATCGCTCTTGCCATGTCCGTCAGATGCAATCAACAATTCATGCAGAGTTGATGCATATATGTCCTTGTTGTTTGGTTAACATTGGTGTGCCTATGTGTAGGAGTCCACATGAGAACATCACAAACGATTTCGTCTTTCTTTTTCCCGCTGTGTCCTGCACGTCTAGGTCACCTTACTGGGATGGTTTGCAAGATGAAAAGTCAGTAGCTGTACAGTTGCAGTTTGTGTGGGGTGCTGCTTCCAGGATTTGTTCAAAATAAAACACAGCATCTTTGTGTAGTTCCCAGTTAGGTTTTTTTTCTTTGCCTTTGTTAAAGTCCATCTTGGTGCAGCCATATAATAGTACCAACACGGCTACATCTTGGAAGAATTCTCGTTTTATTTGATGAGATTTTCATAAAGTCATCTTTATTTTGCCAATTATTCATACTCTCTTTCAATTTATTCCGGCAATCAAAGTGAGTGAGTTTTAACTCCAATCGAAATATTACGTTCCTTTTTGGACAAATGCTCTTAGGAAAGGCATTGAAGCTCTTAATAACCCCCAGTTATGGGATAAATATTACCATTCTGTTTTTACTAGGATAGCTTTGGCATTGAACAACCCCCGAAAGTTGATATGCAATTAAAGTAAGAAAGCAAATTTTCCCCGTTCGAATTGATTTCCTTTTTGTATTTTTTCATCTATTTAACATGTTTTAAGTTAGCAATCAATTCTTAATAAAAAAAATTGTTAGCGTTATTTTCATAAACCACTTCTCCGTGAAGAAGTGGAATTAGTTATCCATCATAATGTATGCACGTGTTAAATATGATTGAAAAGAGGCGCCAATAACAGCCTAATGTATTCAAACCCTATTTTTATGGCAAAAGATCAAGTATTTTATCATTTGTTCATTCTGCAACTGGCAGAAGTGTGACGGCTTTCATTTTAAACTTTGTAGCCGCAGTTCATGATTATACTGATTGGAAGAATGAAAGATTTTAATTAGAGTGTCATGCTTCTTTCCGTTATATCGAGAGAGACAGAGACCGACAAACGAGAAAAACGAAAACGCAGTAGCTAATGACTATGATAACTGCTCTCAAAACATAGATATATATGCATACCACACTCACACACACACACAATATATATATATATATATATATATATATATATTAAATAATAGCCCTTATGGTAAGAAAAAAACCGGCAAATGATTTGAAGATAAAAATGTACAACGAATCACTGTCAAGGGGAAAACATTATTGGAAAAAAAAGTAAAGGCCAACATGGTCATACCAATTGAAAAAAAATCAAAAGACACGCAATTGGTCGGTCAAAAGAAAAAAACACCGTTATGGCTGCTAAGCTACAATGCAAAAAGTGCTCAATACTAAGTAGAGCAAAATAGTAACGATAATTACTTAGTTAATCAGGAACTAACCTACTATAGTTTCGCCTAAGCAGCTCATCAGGGTACCTTATCTCGAATACCCTGATGAGCCGATTAGGCGAAATTATTGTAAGTTAGTTCCTGACTCACTAAGTAATTATCGTTACTATATATATATAACATCTTCGCGTTGAGAGTACTGATTCCCCTCCTCTCTCTCTCCATCTGTTGTGCCCCGTATGTCTTCCAAATTGCATTCTGCGTCCACACACATCTGATGTAAATAAGTCCTTGATGTTCAGCCAACAATGGGATGTCCACGTGTATGGGTCCATAGAATAGAACTGTAATAAATTCATCCTTTCATCTAGAGAAGTGTTCCACAGGTCTTTTTCGTCTTACTTGGATGGTTTTAGCGATGGGATGTAACTGTCAGTACATCTGTTATTTTGTGAGTTGTTGCTTCCATGCTTTGCTAAATATTTACGTACACACACGCATATATATATATATATATATATGTGTGTGTGTGTGTGTGTGTATGTGTGTGTGTGTGTGTGTATATATATATATACAATCAAATAATCTGTCTCTGGATGACAATATATACACACCCTTCCTGAGAGCTGCGGACTCTGGTGAAGGAATTAACGGCTGCCATCCGCCGAATGCAAAGCTATTCGAACGAATTAAGCACTACGGAAGCTAATACATATGCGTTATAATTCCTAAGCAGTTGTACGTCACCGAAATGGCTAAGCAGTTAGATACCAAGTCTAGCGTAAAGTTAGGTTGGTTTCAATCCCAGCTCAAAGCGTCCTGCGTGTCTCGCCACACTGAATAGTTGCGATACAACGAAACAGTCAGTCAGTTGATGACGATATATATATATATAAATATATATATATATATATGTATATATATGTGTGTGTGTGTGTGTGTGTGCAAATTAGATTATAAGTGTAAAAATCATAAACATTTACCTGTATATATATAACACGTGGCCAGAAAGGTGACCGTGTCCTCTGTAAAGAGTACCGATGTAACTTACAAGACACGTTCAGGTTAATTGGGCGCGTAATTACAATGACTTGTTAATTTGGTATCACTTGTGTGTGATATGAACTGTTGGATCGGTTGTAGAGTTTCGGCTCTGTAATCTCTGGTCGCTGGCTCGATCTCTAGTATTGGAGATTACCTTATTCACTGCTGATGAGACCTAATAAGGTCGAAACAGCTGTTCAGTGTTTCCGTGTGTATGTGTTCGCCAGATTTTCTGGTCATGGTAATTCAATTCACAACTTATATATGTAAGTTGGATTTTACGTATAAAATAATAAAGAACGTTCATGTTTTAGCATAAATCAAAGTGCGTCAGCAATTCTGGGTTAACCCACTTATTTTGTTATTAATTAACCCAGCGTAGCTTCGTTATTACAAGATTAGAAGTACGGTGTATCCATAAGAATCTTACTCACAAGCAATAGTCTGATAATATCATATTTACCAACCCCTTTGCTCGGGCAGAATATGACGCAAGGTCAATTTTTAAGCGGAGTTTAATAGGTTTTGATTCAGAGTTTTCCTTCTCCTAGACTAGTTGCCTCACTAAGGCTGAAGAACACAGTCTATTATTTACATATAGCAGGAGGGAGAGTAATTGGATTCATACATTTCCCAAGGGTATTAGTATTATGTGAAATGCCATCAATCTCGGGCAGGGTTTGAACTCGTGTCGCCGTGTCCATTTCCTACAACGATAACCATTACACCACGGGCACTTCCGATAGTCTGATAATATTGTTTGCTAATCATTACACCAAAACCATATATATATATATATATATATATAGAGAGAGAGAGAGGGGGGAGGAATATATTAATTTGTTTGATTTATTTTCGTGAAATTTGAAAACCTTTATTTAGTAATATACTTGAAGTTAACCCTTACAAAGGTCTCCTTCAATTTGTTGAATGCAAATAAAATGAATACATTATTCAGCTTGAAGAACCCATTCTTGTATTTTCTAAGTCATTGTTTGGTAAAATTTTCTCTTTTAAACCAGAAATCTTGGAGCTTGATAGAGTTATACTCACGTATTTTTCCATAATGCATGCTAAGATGTAATAAAAAAAGCTCCAAATATCATTGACCAGTCTTCTTATTATAAATTTGTTCGTGTTTACCATGCGATATTATATGGGTGTTTGTGGAGATATTTGATACTTATCTATTGGCAAGACGGCGTTCTGTTTGGAACGTTCCGTTTTCGACTTGAAGCATCCATTTTTATATTGTCAATGTCATTATTTGGTAAAAGTTTCTCTTTTAAAGCAGAAATATTGGAGCTTGGGAGTAATATACTCACTTATTGTTTCATACTGGATTCTAATGTGTAATAAAAATCTCGAAATATCATTGACAAGTCCTCTTATTGTAAATTTGTACGTGTTTACCATACGATATTATTTGGGTGTGTATGGAGATATTTGATACTTATCTATTGGCAAGTAGGCGTTTTGTTATGTGATCTTACTTCGGAAAGTTTGAAAGATTTCAACCTTTGCCAAAAATGATTTAAAAGTCGAAACTTCTAAGATCATGCATTTCTATTCTTTACCGTATTATTCCGAGAAGTTTTGTTATTTTTAATGTTTTAATCACGAATTTCCTGCACATTGGTTTGCCTGTTATTCTAGTTGGTATTTACAAGACTTTGTTTACTCCTGCAATACAGAACCAAATTTTCTATTTACGAAGCCGTTTTTAGTCTGGCACGTAGGCTTTGGCTTGCTAATAGTATTTGTTAATGGTAAGAGTTAAGTGGTTAATTATACAGATGATAGACTGGCTAATCGTTACTTAACTTAAATCATCAGCTAAATTGCTTTTTTCCTATTTGTACATTTACACACACACACACACACACACACACACACACACACACACACACACACACACACACACACACACATACATATAAATTTAAAACTATTGAATATTACTACTCTGATTTATCACTTCTCCTCTCTCCCTATCTCTCTCTGTCTCTCTTTCTCTGTCAGCCTGTCTGTCTTTATATATACATATATATATATATATATATATGTGTGTGTGTGTGTATGTATGTATGTGTGTGTGTGTGTGTGTGTGTGTGTGTGTGTGTGTGTATTCCACGTTACCTGTTTATTTTTAATCTATTTTTGTAATATATCTGATCTTCTCAAACATATTTTAAGAACTTTTTTTTTTTAATTTATAAAATAACTTTACTTCACGGAAAAACTTTCTCCTGACGATGGCTTTTAGTTAAAACTATAAATTTTACTAATTGACTAAACACTTCATCTCTCTGTCTCTGTCTGTCTATGTCTCTCTCTCTCTCTCTCTATGTATATATATATATATATATATATATATATATATATATATATATATAATGCAAGCCTAAAGTATTGAGCTACAAACATTTTTATTTCTCCTCCTAAAAGTGTTATTTTTAATAAAACATGTTAATCCCAACATTGCCTTTGATTATTATACTAATTACAAGTCTTACTTGTTTATATTTCTGAAACAAAGCTTGATGATTTTTATCATTAAGTGTTTTCGGACTATTGTCTTCATTGTTATTTCCACAACGTTTTGTCCGATATATCCTCCGACCTTCTTCAGATATTTGTTGAATTCGGTAACTTACATGGAATTTCGAACTACATCCTTTATTGAATAATCGGGGGCACCTGTTTTGATTCCGTTTACCATAACCGGGTACAAGAGTTAAGTATTCCCGTATTGATTGCCAGATTTGATTTTATCTAACCTTTTTAATTATTGGTTCCGATATTGTATTCATCTCTATGCGCGGTCTACTCAGCAGGTCATTGTACCCCATCATATGTGCTGATTCCTAAAGGCGTCTAATCCTCCAATGTTCAGCTCTATCAATTATTTCAACTTCATCCCATAAGGGCAGAAAAAAAAGCTGAATAAGAGCACAGGTGAAAAATCATACATAATAGTAGTAATCCTAGCCAAGTAATAAGTCTCCAAAATTCGCTCTAAACTGTCCAGCAGGAAACATAGCGTAACGGTTATAGTTGTTGGGCCCTAAGCTTCGAAGGAGACAATAATCTGGAAGTTGCAGGTTCAATCCTGACTGCAGGCGAGTAGCAATACAGGGATACTTAACACTCGTACCCGATTACGGCAAACGGAATAAGAACAGGCGATCCTCCGTGGATTCAATAAAGAACGTAGTTCGATGTTCCGTGTAGGTTCCCGAGTTCGACAAACACCTGAAGAAGGCTGGAGGACATATCGGCCGAAACGTTGTGGAAATAACAATAAAGATGAAGCTAATAGTCTGAAAACCCTTAATAATATAAATGCAAGTCTTCATGAACCAGATTAAATTAAATTGAACAAAAAAATATACAAAAAAAACTTCTTAAACTTTTAATTCATCAAAATGACCCCCTTTGACCGCAATCTCTACTTCACAGATTTTTGGAATTTCTTCCACCAAAGACCATAGGTAGACTAATGATAATACATGTTGTTGTTTTAAGTGTTAAGTTGTTACGTATACAGATGATAGGCTAATCGGTAATTAACTTCAGTGAAGAGGTGGGAAATCAGTGGGATTTGATCCTAAATCTCCCTGATGTACCCCTTACCTGAAATTCTCTCTTTATAAATATTTCAAAAGCAATAAGACAAATATGACCTGGTTTGTTGTTTTCGTGCGTAGAAGTTAAAGTCGTGGAAATTCCATTGTTGGTTTGTTTGTTTATTTGGGTTTTATGGCATATCAGCCTTTGTGGGTTATTTAATGCCAAATCCGTTCTTATACAGATAATGAGTTCTATTTCAATCACTTCAGTTTAGCTTACAAAAGTAGTGCGATTTCAATCAATTCAGTTTAGCATAGGTACGCAGTAGAGATCAATTTAACCCACAGATAGGACCCTATCAAGTACTTCCACTCCAGGCCAGAGTGAACACGAGACCGATGGCAATAAAGGAGTACTCTGCATTCCTCAAAGCTCCAGCATTACTGAAACCCCACTATCAGATTGCTTAGTGTCATATCTAGGACATTCACTTGGTGGGGGATTACACAATTCTGCAGAGAAGCGGTCGGTGTATTCTTCAGCCTCAGAAGCCTGGTCAAAGAAATTCCATCGTTTGAGCAATATATACAAATAGTATGATACAATATCCACCTTCCTAAAGATGTATAATTTTTAGGTAACCAAAGATATATATTTGAATAGAATATAAAAGTATTAACATAGCGAAGGCGCAGGTGATGCAACGGCTATTGTCGTAGGAAATGAACGCAGCAACCCTGTTTGCATTTTTTATAATACAATTATTCTTCAGAAAGGTATATATCCAACCACTCTCCCTCCAGCTATGGGCAAATATTAAGGTAGATTGGGATCTCTAACCTAGGGGTGTGGCAACTGCTGTAGGAGAAGGAAAACTCAAACCTGCTAAAATCCACTTAAATATTTACTTTGTCTCACATCCTGATCGAGGTTAAGAGATTGGCTAAATACGCTTATATAGAGTATACCCATCAATAATTAGTGGGTAATTCTGTCAAAACAGTTTTAATTTTCTCAGTTTCTTTAACTTGTTTACCAAATTTATTCTCTTGTAATTGTGTTATAAGTCCATCAGAATCACAGAACTTGTATTGGAGAATCGTGTATCTTTATATCAACGAGAAATTCACTTGGGTATGGAAATATTTTACTTATATATATATATATATATATCGTCAGCTACATTACGGAAAGAGAAATTCTGGACGACAATATCTTAGGTTCACAGAAAAGCAATCAAAATAATCACAACTTTAAATGTTGTCAGAGCTGGGTGTGTACCATAGCCAGATACGGATATGTGAAACGTACATAGAATGTTCATAACATATATACTTAGAACATAGGAATCCCGCGAGCAAGCGAAAGCCAACCGTCTCCTCTCGAGGCAAAACTCAACTAACTGGCTTTTTCAAAATCCCCCAAATCCTTCCGGTGCGTGACGTCACCCGCGCTCTCTAGCCCTGTTTCCCATCAGGGCTATTGTGACATCTCTGAGTGACAGGTCTGCTCCGCCCAAGCGCATTAACACCTGCGTTAATGTTGCACCTAAGTAACCCATGCACTGAGCCGAAAGGTTCTCAGCCTAACTAAACCCAAAGGCATAAAACGAAATCCCTCGACCATTATATTACAAGTGTTCTAGCTGTGTAAACAAAGTGATTGCAGGACACATCTGAGTAAATAGGAAGGAAGCACTGCATTGGCGTGAGTAGCTCACGTGGGTTGAACCGAAAATCTGTTGGTGTTATGAAAATATATATACACAGGTACAGTCTCAGCCTTGCAGCCAGAAGAGATTCAAACATTCAGGGAGAGTAGCCGCCAGGCGCCACCCAGAGGGATATAGCAGCCCACTGCAATAAGTTAGTTGTCAGGCTTCAGTCGAGTCTTCAGTCTGCAGTCTTGAGACGTGGAGTACCAGAGTGGCCACAGGCGGGACAAGTGGCGCCTTGCCGAAGATCGATTGAAAACGTCTCGTCAAAGAAGCAGAAATGCTAAATGGATCCCTGAATATAAATATAGTACAACGCGGCTGAGAAGAAGCTTTGGGTCACTATAGTAGTGTCCAAGTCCTCCTCTGTCTGTCTCCATATGTCTTCATCTCCCTGTCTCTGTCTCGATCCCCCCTCTCTCTCTCTACAGAAGTTTCAACCCTTTCGAGAATTAAATTTGAGAGAGTTATATTTTTGAATCGATCTTATTTCTAGTTAAAATACAGTTAAAGAAGGATGTTGTTTTTTCAACTCATTTTCTTATTTCCTTGAATTAGGGCTAAAAAGTTAAAGATTCTTTATTTAAATTAGTTAGTTTCCATCAATTATTTTATTCTTACTGAATATTAAAGTTTTTAATTAAAGAACTACTCATAATTCTTCGAAAATTACAAACAGCTACTTACTAAAGAAAAAGAAGCAGAAAAGAATTAAGAAAAAGAACAGAAAGAAGTAAAAGCCGAGAATATATATATATATATATATATATATATATGTGTGTGTGTGTGTGTGTGTGTGTGTGTGTGTGTGTGTGTGTGTGTGTGTGTGTGTGTGTGTGTACTAGGCCTTCAGATTGCTTTGAAACAGAATGAATGCTGAAAGTGATTTCATTTTTTCGTTTCATTTTAAAATTGAACATAATTCAGAAGTTAAAAAATTACATTTTAAAAGGCCGAGAGGTTTACCCTGGCAAATAAATCAGTTATAAATAGAAATAAAAAAATCACCCTCTGAATAGCTATTTTCGCATTTTTATATTCACACACACACACACACACACAAACGCACGCACAAACACACGCACACACACACATGTATATATATATATATATATATATATATATATATATATATATATATATATATATATTCGACGTTATCTGTTCATTTCTAGTCGCGTTTTTGTTGCATATCAAATCTTTTTAACCATATTTTAAGAACTAAAAAAAAAAAGATTCTAAAATAACTTTTCTTCCCAGGAAAACTTACCCTGGGGATGACCTAAGGTTAAAACTATAAATATTACTAATTGACTTATCACTCCACCTCTCTCGCTCTCTTTCTCTCTCTCTCTCTCTCTCTCTCTATATATATATATATATATATATATATATATATACACTACCTGCCTGAAATATTTGGCCACCAAAATTTTTATTTCTTATCTTAAAATTGTTCTATCATTAAACATGTTAAGCACCACAATGGTTTTATTTTTTATACTAAATACAAGTCTTCCAATTACACATTAGATACAAATTAAACAAAAAACAACGCAAGCTTTTGATTCATCAAAATTACCCCTATTAGCCGCTCTCACTGCTTCACAGATTCTCGACATTTTTCAAAACAAGTACCCGTTGTATACTGGTGATTGTTCTGGCCAGCTTTCCTGCAAGAGTTGCTAGAGGTAAGTTGCACTTGCAGGATGTTTAGCTATGACTTTTACGTCAAGTTTATCCCACACCAGTTCAATGGGATTTAAGTCCGCTGATGCACCGGCCAATACGCGCTGATCCTCTTTCGTTTTAATCTACCTCTCGTACAGTTTATCACTATGCTTTGATTTTGCATAAGTCAAAATTCTTGATCCACAAGTAGCATAATATATAGGATCTTGAGATGCTGCTGATTCGATTTGGCCACAGCCTCCACTATGCTTTATGGTTGATGTGATCCTGTGTGTTGCAGCTCTTTCACCAACCCTTTGCCCCACATATACCCCCCCCCTATTTGAGCCAAAGATTTCGAACTTTTATTTGTCAGTCCAAAGAATTTTATTCTAATTCTCTGTTCATCTTGACCGAGTGGAGTCTTTTGACCTTGTTTTGCCTTCTCAACAGTTGTTTCTTAACAACTATTCTTCCATATATGCCAGCTTCACAGACTCTTCTCTTCAAATTGGATGTCGGCACATTTTTCACGGCACTGGTTTAATTATGCAGTAATGTTTGGAGTAATTAGGCTTCTTACACGGAAGCTGGTAACTTTGATGGAATTGTCCTCTGCTCTTGTTCTTGCTTTTATTCAACCAGCCCTACTTTTGGTCTTATTTCATCTCATTTCTTGATGTGTCCAAACAGTATAATACACTGTAGCTTAAGGAATTTTTATTTTTAGCGCGAAACGATTTCAAATCTAATTTTTAAAAGATTTCTGGTAATACGATGGTCAAATTTGCCAAGGAAAACTAGGGTAAAACGTTTGTTAAAAAACGAAATTTACTAAGTTTTTTCTTCTAAGAAAAGTTAGAGTGTAAATATTCTCCAATATTTACAAAATAAAAAAGAAAATTCAGGCTTAAAATGAATTTATTAGCTTTTGTTTAAATCTAGTTTATATATATATATATATATATATATATATATATATATATACATATAATGTGAGTTCGGGGGTTGTGTAGTGTGTGTGTGTGTGTGTGTGTGTGTGTGTGTGTGTGTGTGTGTGTGTGTGAGTGTGTTTACAAAAGATCTTTAAGTGAATATGTCATTATATAATGGAATATTATATTTATCCTCTATGCAAATGGATGCAGCTTAAAAAATCAGCGAAAATTGTAATGGTAGTATAGGCTCATCTAAGTAAACAAAATGTTTTCTTTCAATTCAAAATAATCGAGCAATTATCTGTGATCAAATAACATTTGAAGAGACAGCATCTTAGATATTCACTCAAAATAAGTCGAAAGTTAAGGAGAAAAAAGAAAATAATCGATAAATCTACGAAAGAATTATCTATTTCATCGCACATTTATAAAATTGAGGTGGGCTCTAAATCAGATTTTTTGAGTTGACGATTTATCTACGATTCTAATTGGTTAAAAATGTATATTTAACAATCTATAAGGGAAAAGATTTCGTAGACAATTTTGCGTTTTGATCCTCCAAATTTTGTGTGACAATTCAAATATTGTGATCGGCGAAATTGCAAAGATTTTTTTAAAAAAGTGCGCATCGAACGAAAAAGCTGATCGGTCATTCAATGCAAAAATACCAAAATTAATGTTAAGATCAGAGTCTAGTATCTGAATCTGATCCGCAGGGTTTTTTTTTTTTTTTGCTTGTTTGTGTATAAAACTGTTGCGCTTCTCTAATTCGAATTAGCGTGAAGCATTTGCCTGTTGTATAGCTCTCTTGAACTGAAAAATATTAAGCTTTTTAAATGAGAAATATTAAGCTAGAAAAAATCGGGAGAAAAACGTATAAAAAGCGAGAAATATTGATAAGCAGAAAAAAAAATGAAAAGAAAAACACGTTTAAGAAATCAACCTACGTGTAGAGGGATGAAATTGGGATGAAAATGATAGATTGATTTACTAGTTGGATATCAGGAATCAATAATCAAACCACTGAAAAGAAAAATTGAAATACAAAGAAGTAAAAATCAGAAAAATAACATGACATTAAAATTATTTATGGGGACATAGAGAAAAAGAACGATAAACACGAGGAGGGAGTAAAATATATTGATGTACTTTATTGCTTTTTTGGTGGGGAAAACAAATCCATGTTTGTACTCGTAGTAAAGTCTCACTGAATATACCATATCCCGCTAAATCCCTGAGTCAGTTCAATACTTAGTTTGGGGACCATTCAAGCAACAGGAGTTATTTCAAGAAACTTGAGGCCTATATGCGATATCTATGCAAAGCATCATTATTAGCATCATCATTATGTCGTGCTACTAGCACTGATCTTTCTAACCCTATCTCGCAACCTGTCTCTATCGTCAATCGCTCCCGGGGGGGTCTTACAGGCTACATCCTGTATCGGCACAGATCTGTTGTATATAGGTTCTATCTGGTCGTCCATCCTTTGCTCGTCTCTGTGCTGAGGTCCACATGAGTACATCGCTTATGAGGTCGCCCTTACTTCTCCGGCAGTGTCCCGCATTTCTGGTTCGTCTAATTTGGATAGTTTTCGTGATGGGTAGTCATTGGCCGAACAGTTGCTATTTCATAGGATGGTGCCCCAAGGATTTGTTCAATGTGGTTTGCAGCATTCTTGTGTAATTGCCGTCAAGATTTTTCTCCACACGTTTAGTTAGCGTCCATCTTGCGTATCCAAGCAAAGCTTAGTAAATAGTAATTCATGAACAAATCTATGTGTGGTATTTAGATAACAACATGAAAGTAAAAGGAATATTGTAAAGGATTAGTTGATGACATTGAACATACAAGCAACGGAAGAGAGAAACACTGAATCAATTGGCAGCGAATAATCTTAGCTGGCAATAATTGAGAAATTTTAACATGCCCTCCGAATTTTGAAAAATGGATGAAAGAATATTGCATATATCTTAAAATCCAACATTTTATCTAAACGAAATTTAATTTATCCGATGTATTCGCTTTCATACGGAGAGGAAAGATGGAGTAAATGCTACTAACATACGTGGTACATTCAAAAAGTTTCCAGAATTTTTTTGTAATGCCATTTAAAATTGTCGCAGACTCTTCTAAATTCTGCATGTTATCGCTAGACATGTTATGAGATGACTGACCAATTTTTATGATTTCAGGTTCAAATGAACAGCTACAGCAGGAATTAGAATACACCCTACTAAAGCCTGATTGTCACAGCTGGTGAATTTCAAAAATGCAATCTGGACATGAGGACACTTTAGAACAACGATATGCAATAAAATTCTGTTTTAAACTTGGAAAAAATGCCACAGAAACGTATGGAATGCTTCAGACTGCTTTTGGACCATCTTGCATGAATCGAGCATCAGTTGTTGAGTGGCATAAGAGATCCAAGGAAGGCAGGTAGTCTGCGAGGGATGATGAGAAGTGGGAGGAGTAATGAAGTCAATAGAGCAGAGTTGATTGACCAAAGGTTTAGGGTTATGCTTAGGGTTACTATATTGAGGTTTTAAGGGAGTTCAGGAAGAGATTCCGTCAGTAGAGGCCAGCACACTTCAAATCGGGTCGATGGCATTTCCACCAGGACAATGCACCAGTCCATAACTCCATCCTTGTCACAGACCTTTAGCCCAAGTGGACATTAAGGCAGTTCCTCAGCCTCCCTACAGTCCAGACCTTGCTCCCTGTGACTTTTACATATTCCTAAGCTGAGAGGCTGTCGTTATGAGACAATTGAGGAGATGAAAGAGTCTGTGACGAAGGTCATTGACACGCTCACACAAGAGGACTTCCATGGATCCTTCCAGAAGTTGTTGGAATGGTACAATAAGTGCATTGCAGCGAGAAGAGGTTACTTCGAAGAGGAGTAGAGTTTTATGTGTGTACTATTAATAAAAGTGCCCATACAAAAAAAGTCTGGAAACTTATTTAATGATCCTCGAATAGTCTCACAACGAAACTGTTACCTCTATAATAATGCTTTAAACAAGCGTATACTACAAAAAAAACAATTACTTTCCATATATTTTCTGAACTTTTAGACTCTCTTACATTGTGGAAGGTGAAAAAGTTACAACTTGCAGCGGTAGAATTTTTGTTATTTACTTAGGTTTTCTTAGTCTTGTTCCCTGACCGAAGTTTTCTTATTTTACCTGCTGTTTCCAAGTGGTCACTCATCTGAGAAATAAACAATCTCATCGTTGTTTAACTCCGCTGGTCTAACGGTAACCGGTTGTCTCAGCGTAACATAGACTTACTAATACTCCTACTACTAAAGAATTAGCAGATGGCTCGGAGAACGGTCAAGAATGAATTCCACTCTTTCCTCCCTATCGATTGAAAAAATAGTGGTACACTGGAATCTTTAGCTTAAGTGGACCAACCGGTCACAAGAAAGACAACACAATGCATTCAACATTTATGGTAACTTGATGCTGTGTTGAACTTTGTTATAGCAACCATTTCTAAGTCAATGATGTCAAACTGTATCGCCCCTATCCTTGGGAAGCATAGCTGTTTTGGAATGGGGAAACCGGTTACATTATTAACTCCTGGTCTTCAATCAAGCCTTGTCCTCACCTACATCACGATAGGGGCCCAGATTCGTGACTGATATGTTTCGAAATCATAAAAAGAATTTATTTTCTAGTGAAATGTTGATTTTTTAGAAATATTTTTTAAAGTATAGTCTCTTAAAAATGTCACGTCCGTATAATACTTTGATATGTACTCATTTGAAAATAAAAATTCATGAGTGTTTATAAATACAAATATTCTGTCTTATATTGACGATGATGGATGAAGTTTATTGATTTTTTTTTTTTTTTGTCCGCACATCGGAGCGAAATCTTTTTTGAAAAATTCAGTAATAGCAGTTAGGAACCAGCTGAACGATAATGTTATATTAATCAAACACGAAGTGTAATTAAACAGTAGATAAAGATTTTTAAAAAATTAAATCTTTAAATGAAGACGCGTGCACATTTTAGTAACTTTTAGAAATAAATAAGACATTTGTTGTGTTATGAATATCGTCGTAGAAAATGGGTTCGGAGACCTGAGTTCAAATCTTAAGTGAGACTGGAAGGATAAGGGGTTCATATTTTTATTTATTTACCCAACCATTTCGACATAGTTAGGATGGGACGCAAAATGAATTAATTACACAATTTACAGATGGTTTAAATTTAGAGTTTTCTTTCTCCCAGATTGGTTGCTGTGTCAGAGCTAATAAGTCCAATCTGCTCCAAATTTGAAAATATGCAGAAATCATCATCTTCATCATCATTATGTTGTCGAGCTGCTAGCATGGATTTCACTTTCTCTTGCTATCCGTCTCTATCATTCATCGATTTCACCAGGTCTTCCAGGCTACACCATACGGGGGTGTTGTGGATAAGTCGTTCTGGTCTTTCTCCACTTGTGCGTCCGTATGAAAAAGGGGTGTCCTCTTGGTGTAATGGTTAAAGCGATGGACTGCGGAATTGTAGTAAGCGAGTTCGAACTCCAGTCCCGTTATTACGTTAATTTTCGGACAAATATCTTTGAGAAAGGCATGAACCCCCTTATCCTCCTAGCAATGGGGTAAGTAGTACCACTACTGTTCTTCTAGAAGAATGGCTTTGGCATTAAGTTACCAAAGAAGGTCAATATGCCATTAAACAAAAGAAACCAAACCATAAGAAAAGGACCATAGGACAACTTCGTCTATGAGTTCGTCCTTTTCCTCCAGCTGTGCCTAATTTGGATGGTCTTCGAGACGGATGGTAGGTGCTTTTTTGTGGGATCTTGCTTCTATGATTTGTTCAAAAGAGCTCATGAAATACATCGGTGAACATTCAGGCCATATCAAAACAAAAGATTTAGAGAAAACTCAAACAGCAATACTTGTTACATGTTAATGAAATTAACGTTACATTCATTTCTATCTTAGTAAATATATCTTCATTCTGAATTCGTCATTTTTACTCGGAACTAAAGCGTTATCATAGTAATTTTACTGTTGATCTATATAAAAGAAATTAATTGTGAAAAATTAACAAACTTGTCAAAATAGGAGTTTAAACATTAAAAGATATATGCATAAACTTTTAGCCATACTAAAGAAAGGATCAGTTTTTTTTTATATAGAAGGAGTCTCTGTGGAATAGTTGTCACATCTGTTGGACTGCGACTTCGAAGTATGCAGGTTCGAACTCAAGTCAAATTGAAACTTGCATTGTTTTTTTTATGGTATATCAACCATTGTATGTTATTGAATGTCAAATCCGCTTCATGCATATATATGAGTTGGTTTGGTTTGGTTTTATGGCGTATCAACTATTGTAGGTTATTTAATGCCAAATCCTCTTCATGAGTGATAAGTAAGTAAAGTTGGCTGTCTTTTCAATAGCTACTACACATAGGTGTAGGGAAGGGCGCTACTCTTTTCCCTGGATTGCTACACTTTACCCTTACCTTATAATGCTGAGTGTTAAGCAAGGAGGGATCAAGTTCATTTTTTGAGTCTTTGGTATGACTCGACCTGGGATTGAATCCCGGGCCATTGGCTAACACTCTAACCGCTCGGCCAATGGACCAGTGTATCCACTTTATACATATATATTAAATATATATGATTTGGTTTGGTTTTGTTAGTTTTTATGGCATATCAACCTTTGTAGGTTATTCAACCCCGAATTATCTTTATACATATTTTTAAATCCATGTATGATTTATAAACACATTTTATAGATAACATTCTTAAACGAGCCTGGGCTCTTTTTTTTTTCACGTAGTTGAGTGGTTTCAAGTATTGTTATATATAACAGCTACAATTTGACATCAGCCATTTGTTTGCACTCATAGTTTGTTTTATTTGGCCCTATTTAATGCTACCACTCCGGAGCAGAGTGGACCTGGGAGAAAAAGCAATGAAGGGGTACTCAACATCCCCAAAATTTCCAAGCCTGGATCCTCATCTTCAGATGGTATGATGTCTTATCAAGGACAGTCAGTGGAAGGACACAGAGATGCAGTCAGTATACTCTACAGCCCCAGCCGACTAGACTTTCACACTTTTGCATTCACTTTCTGACTAATACCCTTGAGAGATCTATGAATCTCCTGATCATTCCCAAGTATATGTTAAATTGTATCACTAATTGTTCCATACCACAACCAAAATGATATCAATAACAACAGTACATATACATATGCAATAACACAGATGGACTCTGTTGTTCAGGTACGAACGTTTTATTATTAACTTCTGACTTCGGTTCTCCGACACGAGGAGAGAGACAATTCTTTAAAGTCTTTGGTAATTATACTATGCTAACAATACCAACAACGTTTGGCACATCTCGTGGTGTTTTGGATCTCAATTCATCTTCGCTGGTCGGGACCCGAAAAACTCAACTCAATGGCAGAGAAATCAATTCTCTGCCCCAATGGCAGAAACCCAATTATCTGCCTGCATGGTCCAATCTCAAATTCTCAGCTGTATGTTCGGACTTCAACTTCTCAACACCATGGTTGGGCCCCAACTTCTCAACATCATGGTTGGACCTCAACTGAATATTTCACAAAATCTTCCAAATTCACAGCCCATCTATTCTGGGCATGATGCCATACACACCCCAGCCCATTTCCTGTCTGGGGGTTTACTATGACAATGGTAATTGTCATATCCTTTGCGCACGAACGTAAACTACACCAATTGACTATACACCTGATTTCTTAACTGGAATAGTCCAAAGTCCAATTAAACTGAATGATAAAATATACTTAATGAAAAATGATTAAAATAAAAAAATCATTCCCCAATTATACAACATAATGTTCTTCTACAAGGATGATTCTGGCATTAGATAACCCGCAAAGGTTCATATGCCACAAATTAAAGAAACCAAACCGAACCAAACGAATTGTTGTTCTATTTGATTGGATGTACAAAATAAGTTAGGAAAAACTGGTGAGTATAATTAGTAGCAGGAGGAACAACACAAGAAGAGATGAATATTCAAAGAGGCATTAACGAAAGAGATTAATTATCGCTGCTACTATTTCTTCTGGCAATGATGCTGCTAAAGTATTCATTAAGAAAAGGTAAAGTAAGCTACAAACTTAAAATAGTGAGAAAAGATAAACCAACTTATAAACATGAACGGTATCAAAGTATTTGCTAATAAAGAAAAAGAACTAACATTCCTACTAAAATCTATTAGAATCTACAGCACAAAATAAAAAGAAATGAATTTGGGTTTGAAAAATGAGCTACACTTTTAAGGAAGACAAACAACATATAGAATATAATTGTGTGAACAGGAGGAGAAAAAGAAAACTGCAGATACCTATGAATTTAGGAGGTGCCCATGATGTAATGGTTATCATCGTAGGAAATCGACACGGCGACACGAGTTCAAATCCTGGACAAGACTGATTGCATTTCACTTAGCACTAATACCCTTGGGAAAGGTATGAATCCAATTATTCCCCTTCCAGCTATGGGTAAATAGTAGGGCAGACTGAGTTCTTCAGCTTTGGTGAGGCAACAAATCTTGGAGAAGGACAACTCTAAATTGAAACTTGTCAAACTCCGCTTAAAAATTGACCTTGTGTCATATCCAGCTCAAGTGGAGGGGTTAGGTAAGTGATACCTATGAATATTTGAAACGGATTCCATAATGAGGAATAAAATGGTTTTGTTATTTATTTGGAGTTGCCGTAGATTGTTGAGATCTATTGTGAACGGTTGGGTTCTATTGGGATGATTACAAGTTTCGAATCTGACTCCTTTTCTTCTCCTTACCCCATACACTTGTCTTCTGTAGAAGGTTGCCAGAAAATTAAGGAATGAAGCAAAAAGACAAGAATAACTTTTAACAAACTTTTAAAGAGTTTTAACGACTATCCAGTCATGTTAAACTTTTTCCTGAACTAGAAGAAGTAGTCGCGTTTCCCCAGACAGCGTGTTGAATTATATTAGAATCCTTTTCGGTGCTAAAAGTTTGAACTCGACGTTTGTCGAGTGGGTGTTTTCAGCAAGGTATTTTTAGCAGAGGCAGATTGCTAACAAGATACACAAGGTAAACACGTGTGTTACCCTGCCAGCAGACAAGAAAAACCATCCTTTCAATCTCAGTGATCATAACTTTAGTGAGGGAGAATTTTTCTTTGGTGCTATGAAGTCTATCTTTCTGGAATGCGCAGATTTCGCTTCCTGTCAGACGATTTCTGAAAACGTTATTTTTTTATCTTTTATTCTACTTTTTTAAAGGATGAAGAAGCAAAATTAGGAATATTTTTGTATAATGATAAACGATTCAATTATAAAACAAGATTTATTTCTAATTTTATAAAATAAACAACAAAATAAGATGGGCCAGTTGGACAGCTGCAGAATAAACCGACTGCAAACGCTACAGAGGGGTACGACTCCCCCAAAGAATGTCCTGTATATGACACAAAACAATTTTATGGTGAGGCTCCATAACTTTAGAGAATACTTTAGAGAATACTGAGTACTCCTTTACTGCCTTCACTCCCTGGTCTACTCTGGTCCGGAGTGATAGCATATGATAGAGTTCTATAAATGGGTTAAATAGAATTAAACAGTGAACTATAACAAGGAACAAACTCATAATTTACTTTCTCTTATAGACCTACACATGAACACACTAGACGACCTTTCAACAGCGATGACCTAAGGAATGGATGGCGATAGATAAATAGTCAAGGAAATCCACAGCTTGAAAATTATGAAAATTTCACCCATAGATGGGAGCCTAAAAGTTACTACCACACCGGGTCAGAGTAAACTTGTGAATAATGGCAATGAAGGGTTTCTTGACACTCTCTAGTCCTCCATATTGCCCAGCCGGCTGGAGCCGTTGAACACACCGACAGCTATTTTGCAGGAGGGCAACACTCCACCCAACAAGTGTCCTGGATATGACACATAAAATCTGATGTTGAGGTTCAAGTAATGCTGGAGCTTTGGGGAATGCAGAGTACTCCTTCATTGTTATCGTTCCCAGGTCCACTCTGACCCGAAGTGGTAATACGTGATAGGGTCCTATCTATGGGTCAAATAGAACTAATCTGTGTACTTACACTAAGCTGAATTACTTGAAATAGAACCGTTTTGACATTTAAACTGCGTACTTATGCTAAACGGAATTCTTTAAATAGAACTGTTTTTGAATGCTAAACTGAATCGTTTGAAATAGAACTGTTTTAACATTAAAACCGTTCTTACGCAAAACTGAATTATTTGAAATAGAAAAGTTTTGATATTTTACAGGGTGTAAACAAAAACAAATCTTATAGTAAACTAAATCGTTTGAAATTGAAATGTTTGAATAAACTAAATAGCTTGAAATAAGAAATATTTTTGACAATTAAACTCTGTATGCAAAACTGAATAGTTTGAAATAGAAGTGTTTTTTTGAATAAAAATGGATTTGACATTAAATAACCTACAAAGGTTGATATGCCATAAAACCCAACAAGCACTAGACTTCCAGAACTACCGCTTTGATCAAGATGCATCAGATTCAATTTATCATCATACACTGGACACTCTTTTGGGGGTTGGTCTTTACCTTCAGCAGGATATAAAGTTTTCTTTATTCTATCGAAAGAGCTATAAAATGCTCCGCTTGAATAGAAGCCCTTCTCTTGAAAAAATACTGTATCACAATCTTCCCACGTAATTTTCTCACACAGCCATTTTAAATTCTATTTTATTCAACACTACAAAGTAAATATTGTGTAATACGAAAGAATGATGTTGAAATCGGTAATCATTTTTATTTATTTATGAAAAGGCCGAAAACGAAACGATAAATATTTTTCAAAACAAAATATTTTCCTTTGCTACTCAGTAAAAATCAAAGCAATCTCTTTCGAGACGACGATCAACAGGAAAATATAATACATTTGAATTCTTACTCAAACACAGAATACAAAAGCAGTTGTTTGAAAAGTAGGGGGGGGGTACAATTTATCTCCTAAAAACGCTTCAAAGATTTTTTTGGTAAATATTCATCGGACGTTGTGAAAATAAGAGACTAAGAACGCTTGGGAATTGGCGGTAAAAAAAAAATGCTTTTTATGATGAGATAAAGAGATCTTTCTAAAATTGATTCCTGGCATTTTTATATCAAGCGCGTTCGGTGAAGATGGATAGAGGAATGTGGAGTTAAAAAAAAAAAAAGAAAGAAAAGATTGTAGGAGTGTTGAAAAAGAAATGGTTACGATAAATTCTTCATCAGAGTAAAAGAGCGTCGTTTTTATCTCTTTATCGCAAGTGTCTGTACCGCGAAATATGATGTCAGCCAAAGTTCTTTATTAAATTTGTTACGAATTTGTTTTTTTTTTTAATGCTCACAACGAAATTGAAAGAAAATGTCCGCTTTTCTAAGAGAAATCAACATTTCCGCAGTGTTCCAGGTTCGAGTCTACTATCAAATATAAGTGGTAATTTACTAAGCTTTTTGCTTAGATGTGGCACAAGGCCATATGAAAGGGGCACCCAATGAGACTCGAACTCACTCGTGTAGGTTTGCTAATGGAGCTTGCTAACCATTACACAACCACAGGCGCCTACTATCAAATATAAGTGTCTTGAATGCTTATCCTTGAAGCATTCTAAACCTTATCGCTTGCGCCAAAATTTGTTCAATATACAATTCATAGATATTTACTGAATATAAATTAGTCTGGCATAAGGCCAAAATCAATGTATCAACGAGATGAACAAACTCGCAAGGTGACAGGCATCGTAACCATCCATTAGTTTCATCATCTAAGTAATCTGGCAACATAGTTTCCTTTTAGACTCTCTCTCTCTCTCTCTCTCTCTCTCTCTCTCTCTCTCTCTCTCTCTCTCTCTCTCTCTCTCTCTCTCTCTCTTGCGCCTTATTCGTCCTTATTAACCATCGTTTTTGTAGTTTCTCTGGACGGCTTCCTTTGTCCGCACAGAGGTGATGAATTCAAAATTTTACAGCTCGCCCGACACTGGTATGTCCACATGAAGAAAAACGTCGCTAATGAGTTTACCTTTCGTTCTCCAGCCATACCTTGCCCAGTCGGCTGGGGCTGTAGAATACACCGACTGCACCTCTGCAGAGGGGTAAACCTCACCGCATGAGTGTCCTGTATATGACACTAAACAATCTGATGGTGAGGTTCCAGCAGTGCTGGAGCTTTGGGGAATGCGGAGTAGCCGTTCATTACCATCGCTCACAGGGCCACTCTGACCCAGAGTGGTAGCACCTAATAGGGCCCTATCTATGAGTTAAATAGAACTAACAGAATTCTAATGCTAAACTGAATTGTTTGAGTAAACCGAACAGCTTCAAATAGAAATGTTTTTGACAATTAAACCGTACTTACATTTAAACTGCGCATTTATGCTTAACTGATTTATTTGAAATAGAACTGTTATTCAACTTTAAAATTGTATTTACACTTAACCGAATTGTTACATATAACTTCTTGAATAGTTTAAAATAAATGTTTTAGACAAACTGTGAACTTATGCTAAACTGAATTGTTTTAAATAGAACAGATTATTTACATAAAAATGGATTTAGCGTTAAATAACCTAAAAGGTTGATATGCCATAAAACCCTACAAACCAAACCAAACCATTCAGTCATACCCAATGTATCTAGGACGACTAAGATGGTTTTCGAGATGCAAAGTAAGTGGCCGTACAGCTGCTATTTTGAAGAGTGCTTTTTTCCAGGATTTATTCAAAACAGCACACAATATCGTTGTGCAGTTCCAATATAGATTGATGTCAGGTGTTTCGTTAAAGTCAACGTCGTGCAACCATTCAACAGTACATACACAGCTACTGCTAGGAAGAATTTCCACTTCAGTTTTATCTAACAAAGAACATTTCCAAATTGTTAATGGAGTACCATGCTTTACCTATGCTTATGTCACCTTCGCTTTCAGTAGATGAGATATTGCTACCGAAGTATATTAACTGGTCCACTAATTTAAGAAGTTTGTCATTTAATGAAAAGATGGCACCATCTTAGTTAAAACTCATGAACTACTAAAGTTCAGGAGGAGACAAATGCATCTTGCAGCCTGGTCCAGGTTATGCAGCTGGGATTCGGATTGATCACATGTATTTGCAGGAAGCCGCAATCACTTAGGCGAATTCCGAGGGCTTGGTATAATCTGCAGCTTCATTCCTCTGTGAAAATAGGCGCCCCAAAACTTTAAAATCTTAGATTTGTATATTAATATTTCTTTCATTTTTTTCTGTTATAAATTTTATTTAGAAATTCTCTATTACTTTTCACCAAAGTGATTCATATTTTTTCAAATCGCATTTTCTTTATTCTTTATCATCAAAAAATGAAATAATAGAATTTTTTCAAAGAAGACATTTTGAATTATTAAATGGGTATCTAAAAGTAATGTTAATTCTTGTGGTTACCGCTACAGAAAATATTATTGAAAACTATTCTTACTGTGGAACAATCAGGCTGAGATAATCAATGATAGTATATTCGTCAAGGCTGAAATTGATACACTAACGGCTAATAAATTAATTGAGAAAGTCACCATCTTAGAAGACCGGAAATAGTTACTCATTGGTCAAATAACATATTGACCAAATATATCAAGGACGAAATCCGAAGGCAATTAACAACAGCTGAAGGTTACATAAGACGTACTGATCGACATCTATGTTGGATGTAGGCTGAGACATGGATATTCTTGGTTTGGTTACAGTAGCGAGGGGTATAATCTTGTAAAGATCCGAAATCCCTAATGACCTACAAAAATCCCTGGTGATGAATCCAACAGCAACCTAGAAATATATTTTGCAATATATATATATATATATATATATATATATATTGATCATATGTTGATTATTGTATAAAATATCATTGACAAATATAAAAGAATATGTTTCTGCATAAATCAATATTCAGAAAATAGAGAATTCTGCAAGACCTCAGAGCTTGTAGACAAGCCACTACAAGTACAAGCAATTACAAATTTAACATGTTTATTGATATAGACGTACAGGAACGAATTTAACTTTTTGTCACGTGGTTGGATGGTAATGCTTTGTTTAACATTTGTTTTTGACAAAGAAATAAATAAAAGAATGGCATGATGAAGCCAAAAATAATGAAGTAAATAGATTGATAATTACAGGAAATCACTGGACGGCCTACACAAACAAACTAAATGACAAATCCCAGACAGAGTAGCAGCCATTCTTTGAAGTTTTTTGCCCTACATTCTAGATAATTTAGGCGAAGGATTATGAGCAGTAAAGGGCTATCTCTCGTACAACCGGTCAGAGAGGATTCTACTGTCACGAAGGGTAAGTGACCTCATAGTCCGTGTTTGAGCAATGAAGGGTGTACCCGACAATCAATACAAACAATCACAATGTTTTTACCTCCCAAATTGAAGAATCTAGTTCGCGTAAAAAATGAGAAATACCTAATTCTCGGTGTCTGTCCCTATTCCTGTTACTTAAATAAATCCATCGTATTTTGACTTATTATCGACGGAAAAATGATAAAAATAAAACTGAAATTCCTTGCGGTGATTTCAGTCTTAACGTGACAAGATAGATATTTTGCATTTAGAAAGAAGTAAGGAACCTGCTCTCTTCTGGAGAAACTGAAGAACAAATGAGAATGCAGACATATTTTGGAGAAAAAAACAGTTATAAAGCTGAGCTGGGCTATGTTTGTCACACTCAGAATGCTCTGAAAAAAACCTCATCTAACTTAGGAGTCTGAAACGGCTATTCATCAGACAGTCCTCTAACCCCAAGACACATATCTTTTTGTATCGAAATTACCGATGTACAGTAATAATATGCTGAAAACGAATTAGAATTCTTATTAGTGCGGCCACGGTACACGAAATATCGGCAAATATGAAAATAAGATTAACGAAACGGAACAGCAAAACATGATAAAAGGTTTCTATTACTCTAAATAAACACATTTGAATTTAAGGAATTCTAATCGGTTTAGAATATTGTAACAGACATCGGAACTATTTCGAAGATAATTTCATTAAGTCTGTTGCTCTTCATACTTCTTGGTTTTCTGTCAAGTAAGTCATATTCTAATTTATATTCTGTGATTTTTATGAACCATTTTCCTGTAATACTCGAGAGACTTTAGGATTGTTTGACGGTCGCAAAAGTGTGAAATAATTAGTTGTGATATTTGGTTGTCCTTACTGTGTTAAAGCGCGCGCTCACACACACACACACACACACACACACACACCATACACTCACTCTATAAACACACACTACACATACACAAATACGTACTACACATACACATGCACACACTGCTCACACACGCACAATCAACATACACACCATACACATACAAACACTACTCTCACACGATTACTTATATACACTTCTCACGCAAAAATACTAAACACACAGACACAACCTATACACACTACACAATATACACACACTACCCACACAATAGCACACACTATACATACACACACTACGCACAAACATTAGACACACACTAACACACACTCCACGTATACACACAACACTTCACACATACACTCTACACATACACATGCACCCACTATACACTAACACACACTCACTACACACACACACACTACACACAAACAGTACACACATTAAACACACACACTAAATACGCTACATATACACACACAAAATTGCACACACAGACACTACACATACACACTCAGCACCAGACACAAACTAAATATCACACACACTACACACGCACACGCAAACACTACATACACACAATACACACACACTGCACAAATACACATGCACGCCTATGTATATGTGAGAAACTGACAGTTATCACAATAATCATAATGATAATGATGTACATCGATTCTGATATGAAACTTTCACGTTCCTCCTTGATTAATTGTCCTAACAAATTACTAAGTACTTACAAAAGCTTGTATATCCGAATAGATGAAGAAGGATAAAATTTGCCTAATCTAGAAAGATCCACAAAAACGAAACATCAGAGGATACCCACCGACTACATAAATGAAGAAATATAGTACTCGCTTGCATGTAGCAGGTTACTACCGGAGATGAGAAAGAAAACTGCAAGGGAGCCTGAGAAACACATGAACCACTGAATAAAGATCAGTGAATCCTCATGGTAGTCAAAAAATCCCCATAGAGGTCAAAAAACTTATCCTCATGGAGGTCGGAAAACTCATCCCCATTGAGGTCAAAAGACACATCCTTATAGAGGTCGAAAAACACATCGTCGTGGAGGTTAAAAGACATATCCTCATGGATCGTCAAAAACCACATCCTAATAGAGGTCAAAAAGACATTCTCATGGAGGTAAAAAAAACATCCTCATGGAGGTTAAAAACAACTCATGGAGGACAAAAACACATCCTGCTGGAGCTTAAGAAACACATACTCATAGAGGTTAAAAACACATCCTCATGGAGGTTTAAAAACACATCCTCATGGGGGTTAAAAGAAACATCTTCATGGAGGTCAAAACAAAACGGAAGAATGAATATTGAGGATAAATTAAAAAAACGCCTTTCATATGGTCCCGTAAACTTGAATGATAGAATGTCTAAAAATGTGTAAAATATTTAACAATGTCAAAGATTCTATCCGTCAAGCTATGAAAAACTGGAAGGTGGAATGAACAGCAGGACGAGAGACACAGGCAGAAGTGAAAATTCAAATAAGTATTTTACAAGGAGCCTCCCTCTCACGATTGGAATATCTTAAAGCAATGCAGCCATTCACTTTTATTGTTAGGAAATGCACAGGGAGAAATTCATTGAATAAAAGAAAAAAGTAAGCTACCTCATGTAGATGAATGATATCAAGCAATGTACAAAAAAAAAAGAAAGAACTATAAACTCTGATATGAAAAATAAGAATATACAGCTAGGATATACGAATAATATTCGGCATTGAAAAATATGCCATGCAAGTTATCAAAAGCTAGAAAAGATAAAGTACTGAAGGTTGGTACTGCCAAATAATACTGCCAAAGAACGCTTTGAGATAAGGAGAATTACAAGTATATGAGAATATTGGAAGCAAAAATCATCAAACAAACTGAGATGAAAGAAAAAATAAAGTACCTTTGAAAACAAGAAGATTTCTCGAAACCAAACTCTACAGTGGAAATCTGATCTAATAAATAAACAGCCGGGTCGTCCCACTTGTATGATAATCCGGGCCAATCATAAAATAGACAAAGGAGAAATCAAGACAAATGCATCAAAAACAAGAAAATTGATGGTTTTTACAAGGTATTACACCCGAGATATGACACAAAGAAAAAATATATATGTCAAGAAAAGAAGGAGAAAGAGGACTCGCCAGTATTGATTATTATATAAATGCACCAATACAAGAACTCGAGGAATTGATTAAAAAGGGTGAAGAAAGATTAAGTCAAAAAGTCAATTGTAGCTATGGTAACAAAGGAACAAAAAGAAAAATAAACGAAGCTAGGAAACAGAAAAGAACAACTATACTTATACTTCAACCGATAAACTAAAGGAGACCTTGACATGACTAAGGAAGGAAAACCTCCAGACCAATTGTATACAAGCGAAAATATATAATACGGTGTAGGAATACGTCCTTGAACCATGGATTTCCGGCTGCTTAATCATCTGACACGACGTCGAGTTTGCAGGTTCTCTGCCAGTTGAAATGTATGACCCTGAAATAGTCGACAATGGAAGAAAAAGGCGAAGACAAAAAGCTGAATAAATGTTGATTAACAGAGAAGGAAGCGTATGTAACACTTCGCAAAATAACAGTCGTGGATTCGTTTGGCTGGCAAAAATTCCTTGGAGTAAAAACTTAAGCAGACTGCTAGATTTTTGGACTTGACGTCGTCTGACCACCCACATTTTGTCTCTCATGTCTTTTCTGTATCTCTTCTATCAATCTGTCAATTCTGTCGTCTCATCTCTGTCTCTTTTCTGTGGTCCCCTTCGCTCTGTAAACATTCTGGGTCTGTTCTCTTATCTGCTCGATATCCAGATTTTCCGACACTCATAGACTTGACATAAAACAGAGCAAGACTTTACGTCTTCAGGAGACCCTAAAGGTGCATTATATTCTTTTAAATCGCGGCTCCACTTTTATCTGATAATCTCCTCTTATACATGTAGATGTGAATTAATGGTTCCTAGGCAAATATTGTTAGTCGACCTTAGTCGCAGATGACCCGAAGGCTCCCCTTTTCAATTGCTAGTCGGGTCAAACCAAAGACTCATATAATGGTACTTGATGCCACCTTACTTAACACTCACCATTATAAGGTAAAGATCAAGGGTAAAGTGGAGCAATACAGAAAATGGAGTAGCACCCTACCCTACGCCTCAGTGTAGTAGCTATTGAAAAGGGAGCCTTCGGGTCACCCTCGAATAAGTTCGCCAACTTTACTTTTACTTTAAGCAAATATATCTCGACCGCTAAATGTACACATACATAAACATACATATACATATACATATCAATGGTCAACTGACTACTATGCACATATGTATGCATCCACACATATATACTCACACATACATATAATCGTACCTACCCAAGTGTATACACAAAGGCACATACAGGGAGCTAAGCTTGTATACTAACATAGAGCATCAAGAAACCCATAACGATACAAAACAGCAAGTGTTGTATACACATATGCAGATGCATGCAGAATAATAACGACGACACAATAAATACGAGCGACACAGTTCATAGAAAAATATACCTCTCACTTCATTTGAAAGGGTTGTGTATGAGAGGGAGTTGGAGACCGAACAGAACTGCAACATATTGACCTGCACTCATATGGCCATAACCGCGTTTCTTTCCCGTTCTCCTGGGCTGCTCAACCGGGGGCTTAGGGGCCCAGCCTCTCTGGGTGCTGATTTTCTCTACCGCATCTGGTCTGATCTTCAACTGCTGGCTTCCTGTCTTCACCCAGGTTATATAATAATTTGACGTCCACTCTTCTTCCTGCGAGCGTCACAATTCCGTATTCATTCAACCCGTCCACGGTCAAGGTTATTGTTGTTGGCGGCCGTATTCGAGGGTGACTAGAAGGCTCCCTTTTCAATAGCTACTACACCGAGATTTAGGGGAGGGCGCTACTCCTTTCATTCCTCGACCGGATGCACTTGTGATTTACACAGGTGCATTTCCTATTTTGACAGCTTGCCCGGGTCGGAGGTCAATATACAACACAAGTTCAGGTTATGTTGAGACAGAGATGAAACGATTAATCTCATAATAAGCAAATGGAGAAAACTAGCACAAAGTTATTATAAAACTAGGGACCACTGGGTGGAAGTTCGACTGGGAATTGTACAAGACTCTAAACATTGGCCATACTTACAAATGATACATGTGCAAACGAGAACCAGCCCAAGAGAATGAAATGCATAAAATCCGTCATGGATTTTCAGATATTAACGCATCTCCAATTCCGGCTCGAGGAGAAGACCTAATTCAAATTAACCAGAAAAAAAGACCTTACTATCTAGAGGCCTTACTGTTCCGACAGTGAGCAGAGTAAAAATAAAAGAAAGCGAAAGGATAGACAAATATGTTGATTTTGCTAGAGATTTTAAGAAGCTGAAGAGCACAAATGTGACGGTGGTACCAGTTGTAATTTGTGCGTTTTGAACTGTCTCCAAAGGTTTCGAAAAAAGAGTGGAGAAATAGGAAATCAAAGAAATAATGAAGACCATCCAAACTACAGCATTGTTCAAATCTGTTAGATTACTCAGTTGAGTCTTGGAGACTTTAGGGGATGTGGTTTCACTCTGGCACCAGCTAATAGTAGTTTGAATTACTCGCAAATAATAATAATAATAATAATAATAATAATAAGAAGAAGAAGAAGAAGAAGAAGAAGAAGAAGAAGAAGAAGAAGAAGAAGAAGAAGAAGAAGAAGAAGAAGAAGAAGAAGAAGATCTGGCCGAATCGTGGACTTTGTTATCCCAGCAGCAACAGCGTAGAATTGAAGGAAAGTGTTAAAAAAGATAGTACCTGGACCTTGCTAAGGAACTGAAAAACTGAGGGACAAAAAAGTGATGGTGATACCAATTATAATTGGTGCCCTTGGTACAATCACCAAAGAATTGGCACAGGGACTGAAGGACTTGGAAATAAGAGTGGACACCATCCAAACTACGACATCGTTGAAATCGCCAAGAATGTTGAGAAGAGTCAAGGAGACTTGAGAAGACTTTCTGTCACTCAAACTCCAGTGAGAATCTATCAGCTGACGCAGGTGTGAAAAACCCTCAAAAGAGTAACTAATAATAATAATGATAATAATATTAATAATAATAATGCAATGAATAAACACCTAGATAAAAATAAATAAATTTACGATAAAAAGACTTTACCACAAAATGAATTTAATGCAAAGAGTAGTCCTATGACCATAATGACCTTGTAAATCACGTCGGAGCAGAAAGCATTGACAAAGCAACTTGTCTTGACCACAACGATAAATTTCCCGACGATGAATTTACCGCAATGAATTCATTTACTGGACATGTTATTTTTCTACTTCGAGCAATCACAAAATTTGTATACTTAAAATTCAGATATTCTGTTTTATCTTCTGTCCCATTCTCTCTCTCCCCTCTATCACTCCCCTTTTCTTCCCCTCCCCACCACGAACTAAACAATCAACTCAAAGACCTTTATTGTTACTTTCCCCAAAGCAAATCGGAAATACTCGGCTTTATATAAAGGGAAGAACCAGTAAAAAATAGCCTGATATTGATTGTTTCCTATGTTCTAACGTTTTTCTATTGAAATTTTGATAGGTGAATATATAGATAGATAGAAATATCAGCTCATCTAAGAAATTTTCAACAGGGAACAATCGATATATTAGTATACTTAAAAATTCAGTGATACTATATTTTTATACTCTCTCTCTCTCTCTCTCTATCTATCTATCTCTCTGTCTATCTTCAACCAAATCTGACTGCGTACAAGCGGCCAAGCAATCAACACTCAAATACCTTTATTGTTATTTTGCCCAAACCAAATCGGAATTAACAGGATTTATATAAGGCCGGCAATTTAATCTTGCCAAACCAAAGTATAATTCGAAATGGCGACATTTTACTTTAAACTGTTTCTGCATGCCCCAAGCTTTGGACTGCGTGATTGGTCTGACTGAGACAAACCATCATTTCTATTTGAAATGAGGGCCAAATAGCTTCTAGCATTTTAGGATTTCCCATTAAGCCTTAAAAGTAATTTTGTTCGAAACTTTTCATCTTATGGCGCACATAATTACCTAAGCATATAATATGAACAGAGTTTTCTATTCAAATATTTCCATTCTGAATTTTGTAAGTGACAGATGCGTCATAACTAGAAAAGGGTTCTCATCACATGCTATATATTTTACCACCGCTGTTCGAAACAATTGTTTTTTTTTTTTTTTTGTTTTTTTTTTTGTTTTTTTTTATTTATTCATTTAACATTTCTATCTATTATTCAGAAATAGTCAATTTTGTTTTATAGAAATAAGTTAGTAGAAAGTGACCAAATTGGGTCTTGCACCTATGTTTTACATAAGTAAATTGAACTTTAATTTGATAGCTCAGGATTAGATTGATGTTTAGATATACAGCTATACTTGGATAGTTGTAGATAGCTGGTTAGGTAACCAGCCAGATAGATAGATAGATAGATAGATATGAACAAACTGGTAAAGACAAAAGAAATAATAAAATGGAAGATTGGCATAAAGATAGAATAACACACATAAATACCTCCCGAATAAAATAATTAGTGACTCCAGTTGACTGTTTTAATAGTAAGCTGTTTCCTAGCTAGATTTGATATTAATCAGACGAGAGTTAATATAGAGCGACATATATAAGAAAGAGATTCGTGCCTGTGTAAAGAGAGGGACGGAGAGAGAGAGAGAGAGAGAGAGAGAGAGAGAGCGAGAGAGAGAGAGAGACTATAATAAATAAAAACCGAATAAGAAAGTGAAATATAGTTAATTCTTTATTAACTCAAGTGGTACAGTTCGATTAGTATTATAAGTCCCGCGCTGTTAGTGTTACATCCGAAGTTTGTCTTACTACTGACCGACGTCCTTCAGAGCTATCTCTGCTTCTCTTTCTGCTTCTGCTTCTGCTTCTGCTTCCCCGTGCTAAAGAGACACTGCGTCTTCTTATATTCCAGCGATACCGGAAGTCACATTGTACGAGCCACTATACATCAGAAAGTGAACGGCAGGTTTCCGAAATGCAGATCATGATAACGCCCAAATTAAAAATAGAATGTATTAGGAGCCATTTGCTGACGGGTTCTGATTGGCTGGAAGAAACTTAAACGGAAGATCCGTTAAGTTAGTTGGAGCCCAGAAGAAGGGCCAAAAATTAAGGCACCCATTTTGGAGTGTAATTCCGCGTAATAGTCCCACATCCACCCCAAAGAATAATACCAAGGTCTCTATTTGCCCCTCTCATCCTGCAACGGTGTATTTCTCTCTGTCAATCTAATGTAGTGGACTCGGTTCAATCTCTGTTTTCTCTGTCTTCCGTGACAACAAAGAGGTGTAGAAACGAATAAACTTTTGTATTGACGAACTAAAACGGTGTTTTGTGTGTTCGTCACTTTTTCTCACGGCAAGGTGACAATGGTGGTCTGAGTAGAACTTAAGGCGTAGTGCTACACTCATAGACTCTTTAGAACAATGGTGTTACACGTGTCTTTGGGGTTTCTTAAATATCTATATGGTGCCGTAGTGCTACACACGTCTATTATGATCCGTGGTGGAACAAATGTCTATGTGGTGCCGTAGCACTACAAACATCTAAGGAGAACAGTGGAGGAACTCAAGCCATTAAACTTTTTCATCAACAATACAGGTGTCTCCCTTCTAAAGTTGACGTATGTGATTTGCATTCTCAATGAGATCACTTTCAAAACTTGTACAGCCATCATTTACATTGATTCTCTTTTCGATCTTAAATATCAGCTTTTACCAATTGCCAAAATCATTTTATTCAAAAGATTGCTTTTAAAACAATGCTCATTCGTCTTCCAAGGCTTATGTTGCGAATGTTTGCCAGCATCTTCTTTTTATTCAAAAGATTGCTTTTCAAACAATGCTCATTCGTCTTTCAAGTCTTCTTTTTCTTTTTTTTTGCAAACGGTTGCTAACAGCTTCTTTTTATTCTCACGATTGATTTTAAAACAATGTTTATTCGTCTACCAAGGCTTAATTTGGGATCGGTTGCCAACAGCTTCTTTTTATTTACACGATTGTTTTAAAAAGAATGTTTATCAGCCTACCAAAGTTTTTTTCGAATGTTTGCCAGCATCCTCTTTTTATTCAAAAGATTGCTTTTCAAGCAATGTTCATTCGTCTACCAAGGCTTTTTTGCGAACGATTGCCAGCAGCTTCTTTTTATTCACACGATTGTTTTTAAAACAATTCTTATTCATCAACCAAGGTTTACGTTGTGAACATTTGCCTGCACGCCGCAGACAGAAAAAGAATTTGGTCGATAGTTTATGATCACGCATGCGCTCAACATAGCCTGCTCACCGCAATTGGGTCCTTATGATGAGTGACTTAATGCTTGTGCATCTCTCTTTGTAAGAACGTCAGTGTTTTGGTCTACTATTTAACATTTAGAATGCATCTTATACACTTTTGATGAAAGTGCTCACGAAGCAATATCCATGTTTCAGATGAGTACAAAAAAGATCAACATGAAGGACGCATAAATATTCATCTTATTATTAGTAGTATCAGCCCATATCCATTTTCAAGAATCCCGTATGATACAGTTGCCTTTTGAATGTGTCCGTGAATTTCAGCATCCAAAGAGCCGTCACTCATCAATGTATTTCTAATATAAACAAAAATTTCAACAACAACCAAACTAGTACTGTGAACGATTGTAATTGGCTTAATATACTGTCCACTTGGTAAGAGGGTAAAAGTTACTTTTGTTTTTGTCAAACTTATCTTTGTTCCAAATGCAGCACATTGTGATGCGAATAGATTCATAATAGAATGTACGTCATCATTCTGTATGCGCTGGAAAGTCAATGCAGTCAGCGTAAAGGAACTCTCTTATAAGTGATGAAAGATCTTGAACCTCAAATTGAAACCCCTTCTCAGATCCAAAAGAACACTTCTTGTTATATAACTAAGGAATGCTTTTTTTATATTAATCATTTTTCGTTAATTATATTTTATCATTCAGTTTGGTTGGGCTTTGAACTATTTGGGTCTCAGTCCAGCAAAACCTGGAAGGCCCCGTGGAAGTCTTCTTGCGTGAGCGTGTCAATGACCTTCGTCACAGACTCTTTCATCTCCTCAATTGTCTCATAACGACAGCCTCTGAACTTAGGTAATAACCAAAAGTCACAGGGAACAAGGTCTGGACAATAGGGAGGGTGAGGATCTGTCTTGATGCCCATCTTGTTCAAATAGTCTGTGACAAGGCTGGAGTTATGGACTGGTGCATTGTCCTGCTGGAAATACCACAGACCAGATTTGAAACGTGCTGGCCTCTTCTGACGGAATCTCTTCCTAAACTCCCTTAAAACCTCAACATAGTAACCCTAAGCCTAACCCTAACCCTTTGGCCAATCGACTCTGGTATATTGACTTCCTTACTTCACCCACACCTCTCATCATCCCTCACAAACGCCCTGCCTTCCTTGAATATCTTATGCCACTCAAAAATTGATGCTTGATTCATGCAAGATGGTCTAAAAGTAGTCTGAAATATTCCATACGTTTCTGTGGCATTTTCTCCAAGTTTAAAACATAGTTTTATTGCATATCGTTCTTTTAAAGTGTCCTCACATCCACATTGAATTTTTGAAATTCACCTGCTGTGACAATCAAACTTTAGTAGGATGTATTCCAATTGCTGCTGCTGCTGTTTATTTAAATCTGAAAGCATAAAAATTGGTCAGTCATCTCATAAGATGTATAGCAATGACATACTGCATTTTCAAGAGTCTACGACAATTTTAAATGTCATTACAAAGAAAGCCTGGAAACTTATTGAAGGTACCACGTATATGTAATGTATACAACATTCTCCCACAATAATGAAATGAGTGAGTCATCTTCACGGAAAAGAATAATGAGAATAGTGTTAGAGCAAAGACTCTCCTTGCTTTAATCTGTTATCTATTGGAATTTAATCCGTCATAGTACCATTCATAACTCTTGATTTCACACCTCTGAATCACAGATTGAGTATAATTCCAAGTATTGATGACCACCTTATTTTTTCAAGTGTTGTTCAAAGTTCATTCCTGTTAACCGATTTAGTCAAATTGACCATACTGATAGAGAAAGATCCATTGCTCAATATTCTTTTTCACTCACATGGCCGAAAATATCATGTCATTTGTTCACCTGCCTGATCTTAAACCACTGCGAGTTTCTGGAATGAGTACTGGACAGATGTTCTAAAGTCATCGATCAAGCAAAATTCTGGAAAGAACATTACAAACAAAGAAGGTGATTCCTAAGTAGTCGTCACAAATCTTTATTTCTCGTTTCCCCTTGTACAAACACACTTGATCACCATCAACCTAATCATTTGCTTAAAGATCCATTCCAGAACTCTACTGTGAGATCGAATACCATTTAACATTTTCTCTTTTAACTTTCAACAGTTCAACTATGCCGTTGTACTTCCAGTGTTCATTTTTATTGCCATTTCAATTTCAGCATTAATTAGTTATTGGCCCAGCTAAAATTTTGTCTCGTCAGCATTATCCCTGATGAATAATCAAATAAATTGGCGAAGTACTGTCGCCATCGCTAGAAGATTTTTTCTGGTTCTTTTATAATGATATTGTTACTATTTACCAACCCCTCCGCTCGGGCAGGATATGAGATAAGGTCAATTTTTAAGCGGAGTTTAACAGGTTTGAATTCACCGTTTTCCTTCTCCTAGACTAGTTGCCTAGGATTTGAACTCGTGTCGCCGTGTCCATTTCCTACGACGATAAACCAATACACCAAGGGCACCTCCTACATAATGATATTGTTGTCCGTTGAATTGAGAGGAACAATGAGAGAAGGTAGTGGACCAAAATTTTCATGCATTATCATCCTTCTCACAGAAATCTCGCTGAATTTCAAAAGAAACGTTTGACTACAATACAATTTTCCTCTTAGCTTCACACGAAAACAGACATTTGGTAGAAGGTTGGAAGGAGAGATTTTGCTGTAGTTTACTTACAAAAATCGCTATTTGTAATTCCAGTGATTAGCTGACTGCACGTTTGTTATGGTCAAATGAACCTTTATCTTTCCTCATTCTAAATTCAAGAATATGTACACGACTAAAATAAACTTAGTTTTAAAGTTTTCCCATGTTCCATCAAAGTCCAAATAACTAAGTCATCATCATGTCGTGCCAGCAGCATGGTTATCCCTGACCCTCTCTCGCCACTTCTCCCTATAGTTCATCTCCTCTGGTAGGTCTTCAGGGCTACATCCCGTATCCTCACATAACTGCCGTATGTATGTTCGAACTGGTCGTCCTGCTTTTGCACGGCCATATGTGGGGGTCCATAGGAGTACATCAGTTATGAGCTTGTCCCTGCTTCTCCAGCAGTGTCCTACATGTCTGCTTCGTCTAACTTGTATAGTTTTCGTGATGGGAGACAGGTGGTCGTATAGTTGATGCCTTGTAGGGTGTTGCCGTCAGGAAATAACCAAGTCATTGAATTAGATTTGCCGAAACATCTTTCTGTTAATATTATTAAATTGGAGACACTTTGAGATTTTAATTCCTAGCAATAATTTATCAAACTCGGAGTTTAAACCTTCCTCGTACCAAATTGTGTCACATTCTGAGCTATAGATATGTACACTACAGACTATTATAACACCTGGGACTTATGACAAAATCAAACATATGACCATGTGTTGTTTCAAGTAATCTTACATTCAAGCTTTTGTCCGTAAAGTGCATTGTAAATAATCAAATTCAGCTTTGAACAAGGCTTAAGTAGCTTCAGACCATTTGTATTTACATTACCAATGCAATAAAAACCAAGCACATTCCATATCTCAAAATCCCTGCCAACGTGAGCGTTAAAATCATCAAGGAAAATCAGATTATTATCAGTTGGCTATGAAAGAATTGCAATGTGAAGTGCTTCGCCAAAAGACATGACAGTAACGAGAAGGTTTGGGGCGTAAACAAAGAATAAAGTCAAATACCGACCGCACAGGTTTTGGATACACAGTATGATTATGCGATGATTAACACTTGAGAGAAACTCCGAAAATGTCGCCGTTTCTTTCTTCTTTTTTTTTTTTTTACCGCAAATCCAATAAGCTTTTCGTGCTGTTCACCCTTTTGCTTTCTAACCCCAAAAGTTTATAACCTGTTGATACTTCAGGCAGCTGATCCTCTTCTGACACTCGGGTAATCTCCGAAGTTATTTTTCCTGGACGGTTTGAAAAACTATGATCTAGAAGAGTTTTAAAATTACAACTGAAGATGTTTAATTTAACCCTGTGATTTAAAAATCGTTTTATATCTCTTTTCTTCCTGTCAAAAATGAACCCTTTGTCATGCAGGAACAAACCAGCGTTAAGGTAACAAGCAATGTTGAGTACCCCTTTTGAAGCACTTTCTCAGAATTTTAGGTGGGCAGTTCTCACCAAAATATGCCTGCTCCAACACAAAAAGCTCCACCGTGGCCACTTCCTCTCATACGAGAACACAACAAAGACATTAGGATAAGAATCCTGTCGCCCACGTGTAGATTTGTAATTACATGTTTCCGACCGGTCAAGTCTGCATACGTCACCACACCTCTATCGCTAGGGAACTTTCTCGAGAGAGATGTTAGTGTATAAAAATATCATAAGGAAACATTTTTACATCATGGTTCTGTGGTGGCAAACGCGTGTACAACACTGATACAACCCAGTTTATTATTTAACAAGCCAAAGCAAGATAACCAGGGACCACGTCAAACACAGGTTTTACATAAGAGTTTTCCTTGTAGTTGGATAACTTAAAGTGTAAGGGGTCTAACACTACCAGGAATTATGTGCTTGATGGGCGTTAAGCAAAGAGCTTCGTCCGTCTTTTGACAGGTCTTGTTTTTCAGCTTTTAGGATTTCTAACTACCCTCATTCTCAGAAAAACTTAGTAGGGGTATTGGTTTAATCGCCCATGAGCCGATTATGAAACACATTGTACTGGGTTACAAAATACCAATAGCACTTTGAGTGACCTGACACATACATACATACATACATAACACTGAATTAGATAGATAGATAGATAGATAGATAGATAGATCAAATATGAGATTTAGTTTATAGATATATATAGATACATAAATTGATATTTGCAAACATACACATGAACAAACCGAGATAGATAGATAGATAGATAGATAGATAGATAGATAGATAGAACGATGCACAAATGTACTGCTATTTTTCACTGACATAACCAATTAATCATGATACATGAAAAAATATTAGGAGACATCGCCTATTTGACGAATAAAACCTCCTCAATCAATTTTAATCAGTAAAACAAACGTGAAACAATTGAAGTAAAAATGCCGACTTAATAAGAAAAAAAAGGCATATATCAATTGAGTTTTAAAATGCAACGTATACTCAGTCTCTTAATTTTCCATGTCCTGTTTAAATTTAAGTCACCAAGTTTTGGAAAAAGTAAACGACTTTTTATATATAGTTGCTCAAGCGATAAGAGGCGGTGTGCTTACACACTGTGTATGGATATTACTGTGTAATACACAGTAATATCCATTTTCTTATTAATAACTGAAAGTGAACTATTAGCCGTTACATAAATCTATACAGTCAGAAGTTTCGTACCAGAATTGCCTCGTGTAGTCTGAATTAACTATTTAAGGACGCGAAATATACCTCTCATTATTTTTCTTGTCATCATGTTTCGAAACCGGTATTAATTTTCGTTATCTCCCAACGATTCGCAACCGATTTCTCAAGGTTGGCGCAATTACATTTTTCCAGTCTGACCTGCTTGACACACTTTTCTTCCCTTGTTTTCACTGAATTCATACCTTTGACACGCTTTTAAATGTTTATTTCCTTATTTGATTGAGTTCCCTTGGCTAACATGTTGGACTGCAGTATCGTAGTTTAGGTATACCTCGGATTACGACGTTTCGAGTTAAATCATTCTCGATTATACGTTATTTGTCAAAAAGTATAATGAAAAATAAAAATCGAGTTTAAGTCACTTTATTCGATTTTACGACCGTGAACCACAAATACTGAAGTAATAATATCACTAGAAAAGAATTAAAAGACAATAAAATCATGTTTCTGTACAATAAATAACAATAAAAATGTATAAACTCACGACGATCCACAGATATCTACGCCTGCGATGTAAATAAACAAATGAATGCAAATATTGGAAAACTTAACATAAATTATTTTATTCTTTACAACCACAAATTAATTTTAATTAATATATTTGTTATTTAAACTTACATAATCATTTTATCTTATAATTTATTGGAGCAAGCCACATTCATAAATAAAGAGTCCGTGATGTACTGAAAAGATCTCCAAATTGTAAACATCAACATTTACAAGTATGTATGTTACACGTATTCGTAAATTTAGAGAACCTTTTCTCTGTATTATAATCAAAAGCTGAAATTTACTTGTTTGTACGCTTAAATAGATTCTTATTGATCATATATTGTTAAAAATGCACGGATAAATGAAATACAGAATTGGGAAGTTTATTTGTGGTTTAGCCTAGTGACAAGTAAATTCGGAGACAAGTAGATTTGACTTAAGTCGTTTTTCGATTGAAGTCACCTCTTCTGGAACGAATTACAGATGTAAGGTGTGGGATAACTGTCAACAAGTTTAAAATCCAGTTACATTATTACATTCACTTTACACTAATACTATACTAAAATACTTCATGAACCATCTTATATCCCAACCACAGGTCAAATAATACTACTACAGTGCCTCTACAAAAGTGGCTTTAAATAACTCATGAAGGTTGATATAATATTCAGCAAAGAAACAGAATGGGACTGAACCATTCCTTGTTTCTCTTTATAATATAATATATATATGATATATATATAATATAAATACATTCCAGTTTGCTTTGTTTGTTTTTTGCTTTTGCTTTTTCTTGCAATTTTTTGTTTGTTTCAATTTGATTAAATTGGCTCTTCTTGAAAATTCTTATAAATTTGTCACTGATTGCTTTAAACAATTTATAAACACAATAAAGCCAGAATCCCAAATTCCATCATGCCCACACTTAACTACATATGTTGTACCTGAACTTTACTTTAAAGTTAAAAAAAAAAAGTTTGGTGCTGAACTTGCTAAAGCCACTTTATTTGCTCGGACTACTGACAGTTGGACATTACGTACTACAGAAAGTTTTATAACCGTAACAGCTGACTTCATCCAAGTTGACTGGACTATAGGGAACTATGTGTTATGAATAAGAATCATATATGAATGTTATACTTGAGAGAATATAGCCATTATAGTAAGCCAAACTGCGTGAGTGTGGATATTGGAATGAGTAGGAGTTTTAATTGAAACTGATTGAGATTGATGATGCAACAAAGATACAACAATACGAAACACAAATTTAGCCACCTGCACTACCACCAGAACCACATTGCTTGCTTAGTATATAATTTAAATCTTGCCAGTCAGTGAGCACTTGATATTAAAGTGTCAAGACTATATAGAAGGGTAAATAGAATTGTAACCGTCTTTCATAAAAGTTCAATTGTGGTAATGATGCTTACAATTAAACAATTTTTTTTATAATTACCACACAGCATAAGCTTCTCCAAAAATGTTACCACTCAATGGAACAATGTTTATGACATGCTGGTAAGATTCTTGGAAGAACAGCCAGCTGTTTCAGTTGTATACACGAGTAAAGATATAAAGAAAAATTTAAGAGATATAAATATTCTTTCTGAATCAGATGTTTCAAAAGTTAAAGAAATGGAGATTTACAAACCAATGAAAATTATAACTACAGTTCTTTGCAATAAAAATATCTATTTCTATGATATTCCAATTAAAACACATAATAAAATCAATGACTGTGAAGGAGGCTGACTTGAAATTTGTGGATAATGTTAAAAATATGATCAGGCAAAATATAAAAAAAATATACCAATAAGAATGTTGAAGCATTTCCCTTGGAAAGTTCAATACTCAACTCCAAGTTTCATTTTTTGTCTCAAAGTTATAAAACCAGACTAAAAACTTATGCTTCATTAGAAGCTGCATCATTGTATAAGGCTACATCGAAAGCCAGAATTGTAATTAAGACAAAAGATTGGACTGTTGAAGAGCATCAGTAAGTGGCTGAAGCAATACAACATCCTCAATCAGAACCTGTTGATTGTGAACCAAACCTAATAATAGCAATTGAAACTACTGAGCCTCCAGCTAAAAAGCAAGTTATGGAGAATTTGGTGATATTTTTGTAAACAAATTAGAGCCTTGAAAAAGAAAGTTATCATTTGTAGAGAAAGAGATACAAATCTGAATTCAATACACTCCCAACAATTGATTCTCTAGAGTAGTGGCAAAAATAAAAGATTCTATTCTCTGCAATCAAAATTGGTAAAAACATCTTTTGCCATTCCTGGCTCTTCTGTAGCAAGTGCAATGGTGTTTCCCACTAACAAATATAGTCAATATGCAGAAAGAACAGCTCAGGAGAAGAACATGTTCATCAAATGATTTTCTTGAAAACAACGCGCGGTGATTTTATATTGGAAATTATTCAGTTGGTTTGATTTAGTTGTGGAGATTATTTAGATGTTTTTAAAATTGTATATATAAGAAAATATATAAACGACCAATATTGAGATTTGGGAAAAATTTTAATTATAAAAGATTAATAAATAGTGAAATAAAAATCTTTTAATTAAATAGTAAAAAATGAATAAAAATATTGATGTCCAAAGACGCCTAATTTTCAAATCTCACCACTAAAACATTCATGTACAGGTCTTATTTTTCTAATCAATATACAAGTAATGTTTCTTTTTATGTATTTTTCTTTATATGTGTATTATCATTATGATAAATATATATGGCATTATAATAATCTGATTGTGTTTTTTTCTATTACGTATATCACATTACATATCCTATGGTGACCTAACAATATCATTACATGCCCCAGTATATACATAGATACTCGTGGTGTTAAGATAATAGACAGATAGATAGATATGTAAACAGCGAAACATGAGCAGATGTTTGAACTGACTAAGTGACAAACAGACAGATAGACAGACAAGTGCTCATTGTGTAATGGTTGTAGGCGTAGGTAATGGACACAGTGATCTGAGTTCAGATTCTCGATTAAGCTGTTTGCATTTTGCACCATTGAAAAAAAATATAGATTCAACTATTCTCCCTCCAGCAATGGACAAATAGTAGGGCAGACTGAACTTTTTAATCTTGGTATGGCAACCAGCCTATGAGAAGGAAAACTGAATGAACCCCACTTAAAATTGACCCTCTAGCATATTTTGCTAATGCAGAGGGGTTTCGTAGATACATATTTACATATTTACATACACCCATACGTACATACACATATACATAAATATATTTACACATAATACATGCATACATGTATACACACATTCATATGGGGTGTGTCCTCGTGGTGTAATGGTTTAAGAGCTGAACTGCGGAATTGTAATAAGCGAGTTCGAACTCCGGTCGAGCTATTACTTTCACTTTCGAACAAATACCCATGGGAAAGGTATGAACCCCCTTATCCTCCCAGATAAGGGTTAAATAGTACCACTAGCTTTCTTCTAGAAGGATTGGTTTGACATTAAATAACCCAAGTAAGTTGATATACCGTTAAACAATAAAACAAACTCATAAATACATACATATATAGACACATACGTTTTTAATCATAGATACATACATATAGATATTAATACGTAATACATATATACATACATTCATACATAAATGCGTTCATATATACATACATTGATAATTACACACATCCATTCATAAATATAATATATGCATTCATACTTTTATATATCATCATCATCATCATGTCGCGCCGCCTGCGCGGATATCCCTGACCGTCTCTCGCCATTTCTCCCTATCATTCATCGCCTCCGGCAGGTCTTCAGGATTACAACCCGTGTCCTCACATAGCTGCTGTATGTAAGTTCGTGCTGGTCGTCCCACTCTTGCACATCCATGAGTGGGGGTCCACAGGAGTACATCGCTTATGAGCTCGTCCTTGCTTCTCCAGCAGTGTCCTGCGTGTCTGGTTCGTCGAACTTGTATAGTTTTTGTGATGGGGGGCAAGTGTCCGTATAGTTGGAGTCTCGTGGGGTGTTGTCGCCAGGACTTGTTTAATACTGCTATTCATACCTACATAGCTTCCCACATATATTTTTGCATACATAATTATATACATACATACATATATACATTCATAAAGCCATATATGCTGGCATGCATTCATTTAAACATACGTTCATTTAAGCATATAATCATATATACAGCAGCAATTTATATATGATACACACAGGACAACGCTATTTTATTTTTAAAGATAAAATAGGGTTGGCTATTTATGTGTCACAAGCTAAGCCTGTACCACACGGTAGTGAAAATCATATCGTTGTTTTAGGCCAAAGTAGGTGTGTTGCATATCACTTTGCTTGCCGGGTCCCGACCAGGGCCCCGTACTCAAGCATTATAGGCTGCAACCCACAGCCACCAAGTGACTTCGTTAGGATGAGTCTAAGCCTTATGCAGAAGTTCAGTTAACGTATTCTATAGAGACAGCCGACAAAACGTACATCGTTTTTTTGTTTTTTTTGTTTGTTTTTTTTTTTTATCTATTATTCATTCATTCTTCTCTTGTTAGTAGTTCTCTAGTTGTACAGAGAAATAGGAAAACGGCCATTTTTTAAATTTGAAAACCAGAAAATTTCGTTTCTGAAGGCAATGTCAAATAGCCTAATTTCTCATTCTCTTGGTGTTTCTGGTTCGAACCCAGGCAAAAGTAATAACTTTTTGAAAGCTTATTTTCGAATCAAACTCAACCTCTTCCTCACCATATCGGCATACACTGATTGTATCCTCTGCCGAGGTCTAAAACACTACCCCTTAAAAAGGTGTGGGACTCTTAGGAATGAAACTAAACTGAATCTGATTGTGGGGCTCCAGTTCAAGAGATCAGTATAGTGTAGATTAATCCTCCATTGCCATTACCTCCAGGTTCACTCTTATTGGTTGTAGCTGTTAGAGTGCTATCTATGCGTCAAATACAACAGTTTGAAAATTGTTTAAATTCGATAGGAATGTTAGAAAATAAAAAGAAACAAGTGTAGACTTTGTTTTTTTCATCTGAACGCGATTCACTAATCTGTATGAAAGAAATAACCTCATATTATTTATCAAGTTATTTAAATCAATCAATCAATTAATTAATCTTAACCTCATCTCTTGCAAAATAAAATATAGTCTTCCTAACTCCAAGCTCTAACTATTCAGTTTTGCATCAGACATTTTAAGTTTAATTAATATACAATTTAATGTTATTTACTGAGTATATCTTCATTTGGATAATGAAGTTATCATAAGAATGGAGCTCAATGATATGCATACAACCTCAAAGATCGGTTGAATATTGTTGGGTATCACCTACCTTTTCAGCATAATGACCTGTTCCATCTGCCATATATGGCAGTAGCGGAGATCAGTCTGGAAGAATAAGCCTACGAGTCAGACCAGAAGAGCTGTTGCTATTGTTGAAGTATATCATTACTCTATTACTAATCCTATCTTCTTGTTACTAACAGTCTCTCTCTTGTAAATACTCTTTCCTGTAAATATAACTATTTTCCTCACATATCGTGGTTTGTCTTATTATTATTACTACTTATGTTCACTAAATTGAACACAACAAATATCAAAACCCATCTTTATGATCTCAAACACTTCAAAGTTTAATAAAAACAAATCAGAAGAAATAATGAAATAATGGATTTCATTTTCCTTAGGTACATATAATGCTGTGACACGACGTGCGGATAAATACTTAATTGATATGTAAAAATCAGACTTTATGGAATATATGAAAATTAATATATATATATATATATATATATATATCAAAAACAAAAAGATCTTTAATTTCGTTTCAAAAATTACACCAGAAAAATGTTTACCGTTGTTGTCAACAGAATGACGAAGAACTTTGCGAAAGTTTCCATAAATCAACGAATCATTTCATGTAGAATGGCAACAATTTCGTCTCAATGCTGATCCAGCTGCTCTGAAGTAACCCATAATAAAATCGTCTTTCGAGTAGGTACGGGGTCATACCTACAAAAAGCCCAAAATGCACACAGAGTTCTCTTTGCGTTGCAGTTACGGACTCATTCTCGATAAACGTTTCCACAATGAAAGTGCAATACTGGCCTCTCCAATCCATATGGGTAACTTGAAACGAATAAAACAAAATTGGCATCTCATGTACTTTTGGAAAATAAAAACAATTTTTTCATTATTTATTCTAATTTGCTTTTATCATATTTATCCAACCCCTCCGCCCGGACAGAATATGATAAGGTCAATTTTTTAAGCGTAGTTTAACAGGTTTGAAGTCAGAGTTTTCCTTCTCCTAGACTAGTTGCCTCACCAAGGCTGAAGAAACTAGTCTGCCTTACTATTTACCCATCGCTGGAGGGAGAATAATTGGATTCATACCTTTCCCAAGGGTATTAGTGCTATGTGAAATGCAATAAGTCCAGGATTTGAACTCGTGGCGCCGTGTCCAATTCCTGCGACGATAACCATTACACCACTGGCACCTCCTCAAAACCATTACACCACTGGCACCTCTAATTTGCTTTTATCAAACCTACAAAAGTGTCAGATCATTTTGAACCACTCTACATAATGCGTGCGCTGAGAGAAGGACTCGGAGCTGTGCACCTTGTATCAAATGTGGACGAGGGTTATATGGAATATGTTTCTTGGAATCCGGCCAGTTGACTGGCCGACGTTTAACATAGATGAAGCAAAGACACCGGTGTGCAATTTTGAAGCCCATGAACAGAAGTATCAATGGCGTGCAAATTCAAAGCAAAAAAAAAAATGATTGTACACAGTTATATATAAAAGGGACGCACTAAGTAACCCCGAAATGATGTAAGACTGTGAATGGACATATTCTGCTTTAGTCCTCGGCGGTCCAAAGGTAAATGGTAGATCATTAATCCTTCCCTTTTTTCCCCAACGATCTCTGCTGGAAGATAATATGCGTAGAATAAAACAAAGGATTATTCTCCAAGTATGAGGTCGACTTACTTTTTTTGGACCTATTTGAAGAGAATCGCCAGCAGACTATGCATGACGTTGGATACAGAGAAACACGCTACCGTTTTGTTCACTGTCAATACAATCAGAACTGGAGGGTAAAAAAAAAAGATTTACAAAAAACAAAAACCAAAAAACGAACATAGAGAAAATAAATTCATGAAAAAAAAACAACAACCATAGAATACATCTACTAAAACGCTGATCAATTAAAAAAATATTCGATTATGTACTTTTTTCCTATTTTCTTTATGAACAAGAATAAAGATATCTGAGTTATCCGCCATTCATGCTAAAAATAATGTAATATTCGATTTTTAAGCTGATTATTTTGTCTTTAATATATTGATTTTGTCTCGGGCTTGGAACCAGGTCATTTTCATTAGCTGATACAAGACAGACAAAAACTTTACGGATGGACAATTATGCCTCGGACCATTTGTCGAGGAATTCAAAGACGTCCTGATCAGATAATTCTTATTCGTAGACAATTGTAAAACTTGCATTTTGCGACTCTTATAATTGATTAAACATTTTTTTCATAATTGAACTTTAATAATCCACAAAAATATTAATGGGGCATTGGTGGCTCTTTGTATTTTTTCTTTAAAATTACCTTTGAAAGAATCCAGCAAATCTTTGTATCCCAAAAAGTTTGATCAAAACATAAAGACATTGCAATCAGAATAGATAAATAAAACGTCATATATATATATATATATATATATATATATGTGTGTGTGTGTGTGTGTGTGTGTATAACGTTTCTTTGGGAAATCCAACATTTTCAAATATTTTTCCGCGTGTCAGACACGTTCTAATGACTTTTGAATTATGAACACTATGTGCACGTTTCTTTTCGTTGTATATTTCTCATTTACTCAGCAAGCATCCATCGCTATTTGAACTATTTTGATATCCAAGTCCTGATGATGGTTACTGAAACGTTAACGTCGACTTTACATCATAATATATTCACCAATTTGGATTATATTTTTCTGCTACCTTCATACTGTCGGATTTTATGCATATTTACTTTCATACTGTCTTTTCGGAAGAACAAATACCAAATACATTGTTACATAATATTTAACATGGATGATAAAAATAGATATTGTCTAACGCACACACGAAGATCAGAGTATATATATATATATATAACTTTTTTCGAGGGGGTAATATATATATATATATATATATATATATAGACAAATTATCATAGATAATGCTTAAATAAAAAAAATAAAAAATCATAGGATCAAATTGAGATTTAAGGTGAAATGAATAAAAATAAAATAAAATAAAAAAGATGAGAGGAAACCATGTTATGTGTACGTACTCTTCAGTGGAAGGGTAATTGAGGCACAAAAATAAAATTTGAAATTAAAAAATTTTACTTCTAAATTTTGAATTTAATTTAATATAAGTATTACAGTCTCCTTACGTAAGGATATTAAGGAAGGTTGTACTTCCCTAAGTTAGTATTAAATCTGGAGTTTTAAGTTGAAATGTATTTAGATTATAAAGAAATTAAAAGAATTAATTTACTATAATTCCAACCGGCAATAAAAAAAACCGGAGGTGGGTTAAATGAGGAGAAAATTCTTCTCCCCTCTTCTACCCCTTCCCACCCTTCTTTGCTGTGTCTATTCTGAATAATTTTATCCAGTAGATCTGAAGAAGACCTGTTATTTTTGGTGTTTTTGATTTATATCAAAACCCATAACAGGACAGAAATAAATTTATAATCCTAATGTGACCGGTTTTTTCTTAGAGAAATACATATATATATATATATATATATATATATATATATATATTCATGCATGTTTGATTAAGTTTGAAAAGACATTTTGTTCATATAATTTAATTAAGATCCTTTCAAGTTTCGTGATAAGTGTCTTGGTTTCAGTTTGGAATTGGTGGAGGAATTTACCAAAATTTTCCCATGTGCTTTATTAGGAAACTTGAAAGGATCATTTTTAATTTATATAGACAAAATGTGTCTTTATTATTTAATCAAACATGTTTAACTGAAAGACTGCTACCTAACTACGCACACACACACACACACACACACACACATATATATATATATATATATATATATCAACAGACACTCTGTTTCGTTGTCTCGCAACTCTTCAGCGTGGCTAGACAGGCGAGACGCTCTAAGCCGGTATCGAAATGTATATATATATATATATATATATATATATATATATATATATATGTGTGTGTGTGTGTGTGTGTGTGTGTGTGTGTGTGTGTGAGACGGAGAGAGAGAGAAGCTAAAATATATGCTAAAAATAAAAAGAAATATTAATTGAACACTGACGAATAAAAATACCCCATTCCGATATAATCAAAAATTATTTAAGAAAGTTTCATGAATCATATTCATCATGTCACGCAGTTAGCACATACCTCCCTGGCCCTCTCTCGCCACTCGTTTCTATCGTCCATCGCTCCGGAAGGTTCTCCAGGCTATATCTTTTATCGGCATAGAGCTGTTGTATATAGGTTCTAGCTGGTGGTCCTACCTTTGCATCTCCGTGAGAAGGGGTCCACAGGAGTATATCGCTTCTGAGTTCGTCCTTACTTCTCCAGCAGTGTCCCACATGCCTGGTTCGCCTGACTTGAATAGTTTTCGTGTTGCGTGGTAGGTGATCATAGAGCTGCTATTATGTAGGATGTTGCCTCCAGGACTCGTTTTAAACCGTTCTCAGCATTCTTGTGTAATTCCCGTCAAGCTTTTTCTCTATACGTTTAGTTAGCGTCAGTCATAGAAATATTTTTGAATTGATATCGTAAACAACACGGAAGCATTACACATAAAATAAAGCGTAGACACAACTTCCTACTCTGATAAGCAGATCAGATCTAAATGATTCGAAGTGTTCTGCCTTTCTTTGTCGGCTTGCCTCTTGGGAATATGTACAACAAAGGAATCTTCTCAGGTAATATTGAGCTGACAGTTCCACTTACAGCATTTGTCTTTAAATAAAAGGTCTTTTGACGTTATAAAAGTACGCAAAGCTGGCGACCTTAGTCGAGGGTGATCCAAAGGCTCCCTTTTCAATAGTCCCTACACTGTGGGGTCGGGGAGAGCGCTACTCCATTCCCTGGTTGTCTCCACTCTACACTTATCTTATAATGCTGAGTGTTAAGCAAAGCGGCATCAAGTACCATTTTTGAGTATTTGGTATGACTCGACCTAGGATTGAAACGCGCTTCCCCGAACCACTGGCGAACACTCAACTTATTAGGTCAATGGGGTTATGTTTAAAGTATATTAGGTTTGGTTTGGTTTGGTTTGGTTTTATGGCATATCAAACAGTGTTGGTTATTCAAAGCTAAATCTGGTTTATACACATGTATTAAATATATCTGATTTGTAAACATAACTCAACAAAGTTAAGTGGTTTCAAGTATTTCTATATATCACTAACACTTCAGTTAAACATCAGTCATTTGTTTACACACAGTTAAATGATCAAACAGTTCTATTTCAAACAATTCAATTGATCATAAGATTTTTCTTTGCACTTTGTGTAAATGTAAAATAGTTTTATTTGGCCCATCAAGAAGACCCTATCAGGAGTTACTTTTCCTGGCCAGAGTGGACCTAGGAGCGATGGTAATGAAAGGGTACTCTGCATTTCCCAAATCTCCAACATTACTGTAGCCACACGATTAGATTGTTTAATATCATATCCGGGACACGCTTTGGGTTTGGGGGCGCAGAGATGCTTTGTATTCCACAGTACCAGCCTATCGAAAGAAATACTTGATCTTCTTGAGAATTATTTGCCAACAAATCATTTTCTATTTAGTAATGTTGAGATGTGGAGTTCTTGGCATGTGTTATTTTTTCTTTTTATTTGTCGAGCAAATATACGATTCCTAAGTAAAAGGAAATATTAAAAAGTTGATTTTAAGATCGTATTGCGCTAAATAACGTTTGGACGCCAGACTTGTATGTATCTACGCAAATTTACGAATATTTCCGATATATATATATATATATATTTATATAAAACAGTATTTAATCCTGTAAATCCAGAGCTGGTAATAATCAAGAGTGGGTGATAACTCCAAGGAGGAGAATTTAAATTGCAAATATAATCCACAGAGCAAGTTATTTTTTTTCAAAATAAAAACCTGCAATCGGTGACCGATTGTTGGTTTTGATTTTGAAAAAAAATATAGAGAGAGAAACGAGTAGATTTTGATCACCAGAAGATCGTCATCGTGAAACCCAGAGCAGAGAGAATTTCCAAATTTTTATTGTTTTCCTATTTCATTGTTGAAATATTGTAATATTGCTCTGTATATTTATGTAAAGAGCACTATAAAAACCTTAATCATGAAAAAATCCTCTACGTATTAAGTTCCGACAATAATTATACATTGTTATTCACAGACAAACTGTTCCGTTGTATCACGTCTCTTCAGCGTGACTAGACGTGCGAGATGCTTCAAGCTGGGATCGAAACCCAGCTGACCATATATCTGTTGGTTATCTTACTCAAGAACCATTGTTATTGTCATCGAAGGTAAAGTAATTTTTAACTTTCCAAGTATTGCTATATATCAATTACACTTAAATTAAACATCAGTCATTTGTTTACACACAGTTAAATGATCAAATTATATATATATATATATATATATATATATATATATATATATATATATATATGTGTGTGTGTGTGTGTGTGTGTGTGTGTGTGGGTGGGTGTGTTAAGCGAAAATTTGTTGGTAATTTCATTTTTGACTGAGTTAGAATTAATTTGTTTGCGCACTAATTTTCCTAACAGGTCTACACAGTTAAATGGTTTTATTTGATCCTTTTTGGCACTATTAATGCGATTCAGTTCAATTATTCTTTTTTTATTTTTTTTTTTTTTGCGGTCAAGGAAGTGGTTACAAGTATTGCTATTTGACACAAATTATTTTCTCTAACACTATTTATTTATATTCACACAGTCAAATCGTTCCAATATTTGCTATATGATACCAATAATTCAATTTAAGCACACAGTTGAAGAATTTCAATTATTGCCATGTATCACTAACAATTTAATTAAATATCAGTCATTTAATGACAAAGTTAAATTATCAAACAGTTCTACTTTTAACAATTCAATTTAGTATAAAACATTTGTTTACACAGTTTAAATGTCAAACACTTCTATTTGATCCATAGATATGATCCTATCAGGTGCTTGCATTCTGGGTCAAAGCGGACTTTGGAGCAATGGCAATGAAGTGTCCTCAACATCTCCCAAACCTTTAAGACTCGACAACAGAGGGTTTACTGTCATATCAGGAGACTTGTTGTGGGAGTCTTATAGAGATGTAGTAAGTGGATCTACAGCCCCAGCCGACTGGTTGGTTTGGTTGATATGCTTGTTTTGGTTTTATGGCATATCAACCTTTGTAGGTTATTTAATGCCCAATCCGTTTTGAGTTCTATTTCAAACAATTCAGTTTATCATAAGAACACAGTTTAATTGTCAAAAATATTTCTATTTCAAGCTGTTTAGTTTAGTCGAACAGTTCTAATTCAAATAATTCAGTTTAGTATAAGTATAGTTTTTGTGTACAGGCAGCTAAATATCAAAACAGTTCTATATTAAACAATTCAGTTTAGCTTTTGTACAGTTTCAATGTCAAAAACACTTCTATTTCAAACAAATCAGTTTATCAGCAGAACGCATTTAGTTCTATTTGAGCCATAGAGAGAACTCTATCAGGTGCTACCACTCCGGGCCAGAGTGGACCTTGCATTAACGTGACCTTACTATCCGATTGTTTAGTTTCATATCCAGGACATGTATTGGTTTTTTTTAACCTTCTACAGGTCTAGCCGATTGGGTAACAGACGACTGGACTTCACTTTTTGGTTAAGTGTAAACTCATATATTTCTCTTTTCTTTTTCTTTTTTTAGATTTTAATGTTTAGGTATGAAAGACTGTTCACGTGAGAAAAATATCTTCCTATTCACTATCTTTATATGAAAAATTGTCATTTTCATCTTTCACGGATTATCAAAAAGTTGTAACTAGTTTATGTGTCGAGTAAAGGAATAAAACCCTTTGTAAAAGGCTGTGATATATACGTCATCAATGTATTAACTGTGTTCAAAGACAATTCTTGTGCTGGGGTGAAATGTTTTGCCGTGTATATATATATATATATATATAGATATATATATATACAAAAATATGTGTATGTGTGTGTGAAGTTGAGCTGAAGCACTTCATTATTTGCTATCTCTCAATGTCAATCTCTCTCTCTCCCTCCCTCTCTCTATCTCTCTCTCTCTCTTTAAAAACAAGCGCACACACACAAACACGCACACACACATTTATGCATATCTTAGTGTGTGTATGTGTTTGTGTGAAGTTAAGCTTATCACCTCATTAACTTTCTCTTTCTGTCTCTATATCTACGTTTCACTCTCTCTAAACACACCCACACACCCACACATACGTCTATATATATATATATATATATATATATATATATATGTGTGTGTGTGCGTGTGTGTGTGTGTGTGTTTTGGCGGGTTCTGTGTGTGCGCTTGTTTTTAGAGAGAGACATAGACACTAAAAGCTAAACAATTAATGAAGTGTTACAGCTCAAATTCACACACACACACACACACACACAAAGACACGCACATACGCATATTTTTGTATATATATATATATATATATATATATATATATATACGAGAGCCTTTCTCACTGATCTAAACATCACCCAGATTTTTGGTTAGTCAAATACATCTCACAGTTGTATGGAGAGAAATTAAGAAAGAAATCTGAATTAGCTTTTCTAGTTATATCATCATCATATCGCGCTGGTAGCACGGATATCCCTGACCCTCTCTCGTCACTCCTCCCTATCGTTCATTGCCCTAGGCAGGTCTTCAGGACAACATCCCGTATCCTCACATAGCTGCTGAATGTATGTTCGTGCTGGTCGTCCTGCTTTTGCACGGCCATGCGTGGGGGTCCATAAGAGTACATCTCTTATGTGTTCGGCCCTAGGCAATCACAACAAAAATGTTCACCTTTGACGCTTTTTTTCTGGGTGAGATTTTAAACCTTTTGTACATTCCTGGCGTCTATATTCGTGTGGTGAGAGATTCTTAGTGGTAGACAGTCATTGTTCCTAAATATTCAACATAGTTATATCGTTTTTTGATTAGGTTCTGAATAATTCACAGTTTGCATTTCTGCAAAGAGGTAAGATTCCCTCAACGACTAGGTATGATACGAAACAATCCGATGGGGAGACTTCAGTCCTGGGGTTTTGGGGAATACAGAGTACTCCTTCATTGCCATTATTTCCAAGTCTGACCTGGGGTATAAGTACCTGTTACTTTCCCGTCTATGGATCAAATACAGATGTGCCCGTGGTGTAATGACTATCGTCGTAGGAAATGGATTCGGCGACACGAGTTCAAATCCTGAACGAGACTGATTACATTTCGCATAGCACTAATACCCTTGGGAAAGGTATGAATCCAATTATTCTCCCTCCAACTATGGGTAAATAGTAAAGCAGACTGGGTTCTTGAGCCTTGGTGAGGCAACTCGTCTAGGAGAAGGAAAACTCTGAATTCAAACCTGTTAAACTTCGCTTAAAAATTGATCTTGTGTCATATCCTGTCCGAGCGGAGGTGTTGGGTAAATATGAATAATGCTAGTCGATTGCATAGAACAGTGCAAATAAATTAACCAATCGGATAGGTAATATAATATAGCCTCGTTAAGAACCACGCTTTATAAACTAGACTAAGTGGCCAGTCGACTGCAATTGCAGAATACACCGACTGCATCACTGCAGAGGGATATAACTCCCCAAACAGTTGTCCTGGTATGACACTAAACAATCTGATGGTGAAGCTTCAGTAATGCAGCAGCTTTGGGTAATGCGAAGTACCCCTTTATTTTCCGCGCTCCTAGGTCCAGGGAGTGGTAGTACCTGATAAGGTTCTCTCTATGCGTCAAATAAGACTGTTTTACATTTAACATTTTCTTATGCTAAACTAATTTGTTTGAAATAGCACTGTTTATATATAGAGAAATAGATTTAGCATTAGATAACCTAGAATGGTTGATATGCCACAAAACCAATCGAAACTAAATTAAATTAGACTAAACATCGACGAAGACCCTACTAACAATGTCTCATACCATTTTATATAAAGTGGCCACGACTTGTTCTGATATTTGCATTGGTGAGAAACTTATTCCAAACCAGAACATTTGACTCAATATCAATGCGAGCCTAATCCCCCACGACATATATAAAGAGCCAGAACCTATCTCCCTAGGTTTCACAGGCCGGATTATTCTAACTAAAAACGGTTTATCCAAACGACATTTCATTATTAATGCGGCCACCAACAGAAATAGGTTTAAAAATAGAAAAATTATATACATATATATATATATATGTGTGTGTGTGTGTGTATGTCTGACTGTTTATATGTGATTTTGTGTTTGTGGGTTTCTCTTTCTTTTGATATTCATATATGTGAAACAGTGTGTTTGTGGTTACAGGACTATCTTCAACGATTTCTTTTCTGTAAACGACAGTTTTTTGGGGGGTTTTAAAAAATTTTTTTACTGCATCCATTCACATAGTGACACATTGATTTTCCCCTACTGTGTTTTTTCCCTTCATATCTGTGCCGTCAGCAGAACAACGCAGAGATTTATCTTTCCACTTAACTGCCTCGGTCAATTTCCCCGATTTCCCTCATCGCTCGACCCACAAAAACCTTCTTTTCATTTCACTAACCCAAGGGGCTAAACCATTGTTTATTGCAAATCATTTCAAGCGCCAACAATCAACCCCCGACACACACACTCTCTCTCTATCTCTCACTCGCTTTCTCTCTCTTTCTCTCTTCTATCTTTCTCTCTCTTACTTGCTCTCTCTCTCTCTCTCACTCGCTTTCTCTCTCTCTTCCATCTTTCTCTCTCTTACTCGCTCTCTCTCTCTCACTTTCTCTCTCTCTTCTATCTTTCTCTCTCTTACTCGCTCTCTGTCTCTCACTAACTCGCTCTCTCTCTCTCGTCCATCTTTCTCTCTCTTACTCGCTCTCTCTCTCACTCGCTTTCTCTCTCCCTTCCATCTTTCTCTCTCTTACTCGCGCTCTCTCTCTCACTCTCTCTCTTCAATCTCTCTCTCTCTCTCTCTCTCTCTCGCCATCTTTCTCTTTCTCTCTCGTGATTTTTTTTAACTTTCTACTTTACAGACACTTTTTACATTTGTCGGGAAAATATATCAATAAGAAATTCACTAAGCCATTGATAAAATCCAATAGAATTTACATATTAAATGCAGTTTTCTGATTTAAGTAGCTTTTGAAGTCTTTTTTTTTTACATCTCGATGAGAAAAATCTAGTTGATAAATGCCATATATACTATTTCATTTATTGAGAATGAATCAAGACGGTAATATCTCCTCATTAAATGACAAAAAGGTTAGTAGACCAGTCCATATATTTCATTAGCAATATCACATCGATATAATCACAATCGTACCTAAAACATGGCCAGCTATTGACACATTATCAATGAAATCTGATCTCTCTAGTAAAATAAAACGTGATATCTTCCAAGCTGTAGCTGAGTTGATACTACTGTATGGTAGCAAAACACTTAGATTCTAACGTAATGAATTGAGAAAAAAAAACTATATGAGAACTATGAAAGCATGCTGTATGCTGTTTTGAAAAAATCAGCAGCTGTACTGGCACTCACCTCTCATCGTAGAAAACATTCTAGTAAGATGAGCCACGTGGATACATCTGTGTTGGCCGACCTGCAAAACCTTGCATTCATATGTTCTTTATGGACCTTGGATTCAGTCTTGAGGATTTATAAGATGGGACAGATGAATAGAGAGAGAGAGACAGACAGACAGACAGACTCAAGGTAATTCATGCCATGAACACCGCTTGATCATGATGATAATGCTAATGATGATTTCTTGAGAATTATATATATCATAATTACATTTCACGCAATCATATCTTGTGGCGTTCGATCGAGAAAAGTGACGAGCTTCCTTTATAATGCACAATTCTTCCTAAATAAACTACCATTTTCGCTGCCGCATAATGTAAAGCTCTTCGAACGAATTGAGCACTCTGGTATCCGGTAAGGTATAAAATGTAAACAAACGAACGCTGCTGCTGCTGCTGCTGCTGTTGCTACATAATACCTTATAATTCCCTGCCGACGTGGTACGCTTGTTGGACGAGTTGTCTGATACTAAGTTTAAAGTAAATTTGGACTGGTTTCGATCCCAGCTTGAAGCGTCCTATGTGTCTAGCCACACTGAAGAGTTGTGATACAACGAAACAGTCTGTCTGTGGATGACAATATATATATATATATATATATATATATACTAGGCGTCTATAGATATATATATATAGATAGATAGATATTGTCATCCACAAACAGACTGTTTCGTGGTATCTCAACTCTTCAGTGTGGCTAGACGCACAGGACGCTTCAAGCTGGGACCAAAACCTGTCCAACTTTACGTTAGACTAAGTATCTTTCCCTCAACAACAGGCGATATACCTCAGCTCGGAAATTATAAGGCATTATGTATTATATATAAATGTGTACATGTGTTAGAAAGATATAGATTTACAAGAAGAATAAGAGTTGATCTAAAATAAAAATAATATTAGATTGATCAGTTTCAGAAAAAATCGTATCAAAAAGAATGTAATTTTTGGAAACTATCTAATGAATTAATTAACAGAATTTCATTTGTATATGTATATATAAATATATATATATATAGGGAGAGAGAGAGAGAGTATATGTTCAGCGCAATGATTCTTTTTTGTTAAGGTAATGTGGGAAGATAGTTAGGTTTGGTTTGGACTGGGTTGAGTTTTATTGCATATCAACCATTGGAGTTCAACCCTGTCTGGTGGGAGGCAGCGACAAATATATCAACCATTGGAGTTCAATTATTGTGGAAAACATTTTTAAACGAGCCTGATATTTGTCGCTGCCTCCCACCAGACACGACTTGACACAAGGTCAAAAGCCCGAAGGCCAATTAAAGTGGGGATAAAGGGGAGGGGAGGTCGGGAACGAGCCGAGACTCGAACCCTGCTTGTCTGTGCTGCTCATCGGCTCACTTAGTGCAATGTGAGCCTGATGAGGCAAGCAGTTTCACGAACCCAAATGTGGGTCCGGGCACGTATGCCAGTTTACGGCTTAAACTAGACGCTTGGTTTAGTGCCGTATATGGGTGACAAAGGGGACAAAAGTGCAGCTCGCCCACCCGAAGGTTGCCCAGCCGAAACTGGGGGCCTATTCGGCCCCAAGTCTGCTCTTGGTTTCGAGCACCCATCCGGCACGAATGCCAGACGGCCCAGCCAAAAAGCCGGGGGGAGCCTGAGCTAATTTTTTCACACAGTTGAATGGTGTCACTAATTTCTATCAAATACTAATAATTCTACCAACTATTACTCATATATTTGGAGGTGCCCGTGGTGTAATGGTTACCGTCGTAGGAAATGGACACAGCGACACGAGTTCAAATCCTGGCCGAGACTGATTGCATTTCACATAGCACTAATACTCTTGGGAAAGGTATGAATTCAATTATTCTCCCTCCCTTCATATGGGTGAATATTAGGACAGGCTGGGTTCTTCAGCCTTGGTGAGGCAACTAGTCTAGGAGAAGGAAAACCTGTTAAACTTCGCTTAAACATTGACCTTGTGTCACATCCTGCCCGAGCGGAGGGGTTGGTAAATATGATTACTCATTTGTTTGCTCACATTTAAATGAATAAACAGTTCTATTTCAAACAATTTAGTTTAGCGTGACAACGAAGTTTAATGTTTCCAAGTATTACAATGTGTTATGTAGAAAATGCGCCGATAGCGACCCATGTGATTTGAACACGGATCTCTACCCAACAAACACAGGCCTTGAAATGAATTGTGCTACTGGAGTTCACGTGACTAGAAATGGTGGATATATATAAATGGGTCAGTCAGAGGTTTGACGAGAGATGAGACATCTGCAAAATAGATGTGAAAGATAACATTTCGAGTTAGTATTGTTTAGCATTTCATACTGAGTATTCGAGGGGGTGTCCTCGTGGTGTAATGGTTAAAGCGATGGACTACGGAATCGTAGTAAGCGAGTTCGTACTCCAGTCGGGCTATTACGTTCACTTTCGGGCAAAAACCCTTGGGAAAGGTATGAAACCCCTTATCCTCCTAGCGATGGGTTAGATAGTACCACTACTGTTCTTCTAGGGTGAATGGCATTGGCATTAGATAACCTACAAAGGTTGATATGCCATGAAACAAAGAAACCAAACCAATCAGTATTCGGCATGGTACCGAGTTTGAAGAGGTTTTAAGTATCGTTCAAAATAACCCAACTCACTGAACATTACAAAACTATGTATCACAAACAATTCAATTAAACATCAGTCATTTCTTTTCACAACGATCAAAGTGTTCTGCTTAAGCAATTCAGTTTAGCATAAGTTCACAGTTTTTTGTTTACACACAGTTAATTGTAAATAAAATATTCTATTTCAAACAATTCTCTTTAGCACAAGTCCACAGTTTAAATGTCAAACAGTTTTATTTGACCCATAGATAGGTTACTAGCAGGAGCGACCTCTCCGAGCCAGAGAGTGGTAGGAATGAAGTGCTACTCCACATTCCCCCAAAGTCTGTTTAGTGTCATACCAGGACACTCGTTTGGGGCGTTTTACTCCTCTACAGAGATGCAATTGGTGTATTCTGCAGCCCCAGCCGACTGGGCCAGAGAAAGAAGAGATAGGAAGGTCCCCCGCAGACTTTCTCGAAATCTATGTATGGCACTAGACCTTGCTGTCTAGTTCAAGCCATAACCCGGCATACGTGCCCGGACCCACATTTAGGTTCGTGAAACTGCTTGCCTCATCAGGCTCACATTGCACCAAGTGAGCTGATGAGCAGCATATACCAGCAGGGTTCGAGTCTCGGCTCGTTCCCGACCCTCCCCCACCCCTTTATCCCCACTTTAATCTACGTTCGGGCTTTTGACCATGAGTCAAGTCGTGTCTGGTGGGAGGCAGTGACAAATAAACAGAGAAAGAAGAGATAGTAAAAAGGAGAGATACACAAGCTATATCAAACAAATAAATAAATTTAGTAACAGTGCATGAGTCAACGTAAAGACTAAGCTTTAATAAACTCTTCAGCATTCCAGGCAAATGTGTCACAATATATTTATCCGTGGGGTTTTGAATAAAAGTAAAATATGACTACAGCGAATATATTGCTGATTTGGTTTGTTAAGAAGCAATACGTTTTAGTTTGATTGAATCCATGGCTTAATGTCTCTCTGAAGTACAAAATAGCCGCCTTTATGGCGACTAATTTAGATTTTCATCAATGAATAATTTTAGGGCGCCGCTTTGAAAAAAATGAACATACAAGATAATTAGTCTTGAAAAAATATATCATTCTATATGTATTTGTTCAACTTCTTCGCTATGGGCATGATGGGACACAAGGTCAATTTCGTTATGAAGTAAAACTGATTTAAACTCATAGTTTGTTTTTAATTCCCCAGACTGGGTGTTTCACCTAGACTGGATACTTTCTAAAGATAAAGGACTCAGTCTGCCTTACTATTTACACATGGATTCATGCCTTTCTTAAAAATGTGAGTGTGAAGTTGAAAATGTGTTTCTCCTAGACTGGACACTTAACCAAGGAGAAAGTACTCAGTCTGCCTTACTATTTACAGATGGATTCATGCCTTTCTTAAAAATGTGAGTGTGAAGTTGAAAATGTGTTTCTCCTATACAGGATACTTTACTTAGGATAAAGTATTCATTCTGCCTTTCTAATTACAGATGGATTCATGCTTTCTTAAGAATGTTAGTGTGAAGTTGAATGCAAAAATCCTCGTCTAAGGATTTGAAAACGAGTCACAATTCCAGTCCAAATACTAAACGTGACTGCTTGCGTTTCTTTTTTAAAAATTATTTTATTTTTCTATATTACTCTCAAAACTCACGAAATTCCACGGTGGGATGCAGTGAAAGTATATAAACAGCGATATCTAAAAATGCTTTAAATACTAACAATTATTTTTACATGTTTCTAACTTTAAAATAAAAAAAAACAAATTAAAGAAATTTGGGCATTAAAAGAAGGATTACTTTTATGAAAAATACTGCATATTCCGAAGTTTTAAATGAGTAAAATATTATTTTCATTTGTTTATGTTCATTTTCTTTGTTTAATGGCATATCAAATTTCGTGGGTTATCTAATGTCAGAGCCATCCTTGTGAAAGTAGAGTAGTGGTGCAATTAAACTTATAGATGGAAAAGGAAGGAGATTTATATTAAGGCTATTACGAGGTGCCCGTGGTGTAATGGTTATCGTCGTAGGAAATGCACACGGCGACACGAGTTCAAATTCTGGACGAGACTAATTGCATTTCACGTAGCACTAATACCCTTGGGAAAGGTATGAATTCAATTATTCTCCCTCCAGCTATGGGTAAATAGTAGGACAGACTGATTTCTTCAGCCTTGGTGAGGCAAAAAATCAAGGAGAAGGAAACTCTGAATTCAAACCTGTTAAACTCCGCTTAAAAATTGACCTTGCGCCATATCCTGTCCGACCGGAGGGGTTGGGTAAATATGATATCAAGGTTATTGATCAGAAAGTGAACGTAAGAGATCGGTTGTAGTTCGAACTCGCTTACTAAGAAGTTGCAGTACAGCAAGTTAACTACTAAACCTCACCATGAAAAGGATAAAAAGAACAAAATAATTGCAGTATATACTATGTAGTAAAGAATATAGAGAGATTTCAAGAATGCATACAATACATGAGTTTTTATGCTATTCAGAGACCGTTTGCTTCTGCTATGCGCCGCTATGCACCGCTTTGCGCCGCTATGCACCGCTAATTGAGTTCAATAATTTATTGCTCTGAACAGAAGACCTATAAGCAAACACACTGTCCGCTACGACGTCATTCGATGCACGACTGCATGTAGCTAAATTTTCTATTGTCGTATTTGTTGTATTTGTTGTATAGTGACTCGTACCACGTGACTTCCAGTATCACGGGGGTGTCCTTGTGGTGTAATGGTTGAAGCGATGGACTGCGGAAACGTAGTAATCGAGTTCGTACTCCAGTCATTCAATTACGTTCATTTTCGAGCAAATACCCTTGGGAAACGTATGAACCCCTTATCCTCCCAGCTATGGGTTAAATAGTACCATTACTGTTCTTCCAGGAGAATGGCTTTGGCATTGAATAACCTAAAAAGGTTGATATGCCATTAAACAAAGAAACGAAACGAATCCAGTATCGCGGAGTTATAAAAGACGACGAGTTTCTTAAGCACGAGCGTTCTGCGAGATCTAGGTCAGTAGTAAGACCAACTTCGGACGTAACACCCACAGCGCGAGACTTATAGTATTTGTTGGACTGTACCATTTGAGTTAATAGTTAACTCTATTTCACTGTATATCTCTTCCTTACCACGATAAAACAGTATTCTAATTAACCCGTGGAATTCTCAAGGGTTCTGTAATAATGTTTTAAGAATAACGTAGATGTTGAATAATTACTTACCTTTTGTCGCTTCAAAAACTGAAATTTCTCGGACTTGAGGTTTTTACTAAATCTAAGTTTATTTGACTGACAAATTGATCTTAATGGTATTCCAATATTTCCAGATTTTTATGCCAAGGAATGCATTGAAAAAGTTTTTTTAAAGGAACCCATTGAAAAAGGTCTCAGGAATTAACTATAGGAGAATTTTAAAATAGGAATATATATGAAAGGGTTTTATTAAAGAAATCTATTGGAAAGAGCTTAAGGAAAAATATCTGAGAATTCTACTAAAGAAAATGTTTATTAAGCATCTTACAGTAGGAATCGATTAGGAAAGGCTTTACGAATAGATTGTAGTAGGATTCTACGAAAAAATGCATTGGAAAGGGTTTTACTATCGGAATGCTTTGCCGTGGGTTTTACCGTGGGAATGTATTGGAAAGGGTTTTACTGTGGGAATGGATTGGAAAAGGTTTTTCGGTAGGAATGCATTGGAAAAGGTTTTACTATCGGAATGCACTGGAGAAGGGTTCACTATAGAAATGTATTAGAAAGGGTTTTACTCAATTAATAGATTGAAAAGTGTTTGACTATAAGGATGCACTGGAATATGCTTATCTCTTGGTATGCATTAGGAAAGCTTTTTGCAAAGGACTGCATTGGAAAAGGCTTTACCACAGGAATGTATTGGAAATGGTTTTACTATAGTAATACATTGGAAAGGGTTTTACTATAGTAATACATTGGAAAGGGTTTTACTATAGTAATGCATTGGAAAGGGTTTTACTGTAGGAATGGGTTGGAAAGGGTTTTACTATAGTAATGCATTGGGAAGGGTTTTACGATAGTAATGCATTGGAAAGGGTTTTACTGTAGGAATGCGTTAGAAAGGGTTTTACTATAGTAATGCATTGGGAAGAGTTTTACGATAGTAATGCATTGGTAAGGGTTTTACTGTAGGAATGCGTTGGAAAGGGATTTACTATAGTAATGCATTGGGAAGGGTTTTACTATAGTAATGCATTGGAAAGAGTTTTACTGAAGGAATGCTTAGGAAAGGGTTTTACTATAGTAATGCATTGGGAAGGGTTTTACGATAGTAATGCATTGGAAAGGGTTTTACTATAGGAATGCGTTGGAAAGGGTTTTACTATAGTAATGTATTGGGAAAGGTTTTACTATAGTAATGCATTGGAAAGGGTTTTACTGTAGGAATGCGTTGGAAAGGGTTTTACTATAGTAATGCATTGGGAAGGGTTTTACTATAGTAATGCATTGGAAAGGGTTTTATTGTAGGAATGCGTTGGAAAGGGTTTTACAGTAGGAATGCATTGGGAAGGGTTTTACTATAGTAATGCATTGGAAAGGGTTTTACTGTAGGAATGCGTTGGAAAGGGTTTTACTATAGTAATGCATTGGGAAGGGTTTTACTATAGTAATGCATTGGAAAGGGTTTTACTGTAGGAATGCATTGGAAAGGGTTTTACTGTAGGAATGCATTGGAAAGGGTTTTACTATAGTAATGCCTTGAGAAGGGTTTTACTATAATAATGCATTGGAAAGGGTTTTACTGTAGGAATGCGTTGGAAAGGGTTTTACTATAGTACTGCATTGGAAAGGGTTTTACTATAGTAATGCATTGGAAAGGGTTTTACTGTAGGAATGCATTGGAAAGGGTTTTACTATAGTAATGCATTGGAAAGGGTTTTACTATAGTAATGCATTGGAAAGAGTTTTACTATAGTAATGCATTGGAAAAGGGTTTTACTATAGGAATGCATTGGAAAGGGTTTTACTGTAGGAGTACAATGGAAATTATTTACAAAGGGAATCTAGTGGAAATGGCTTTAGGAAAGCACTGATGTATGATTCTGTTATAGGAATGCATTGGAAAAGCTTTTTGTAAAGAACTGCGTTTAGCGTGGAGATGTCACTTCTTTGATTAATGCACATCAACTCTTTTTTGTCAGTATTCATATGAAGGCCTATGTCACTTACAGCCCGTTCCAGACTATGCAGGAGGGCTTCGGCCTGGGTGGGTGTATTTACCAGAAGCATTATATCATTAGCGTAGTCCGCGTCCATTATACTTTGTGTGGGGTATCGTCTGCTTCTTGAATTATAAGAAAATATTTTAGCTAAGTGTAAGTTTGATGTTGACTGCAATCAATTCTTGTTTCTTAAGTAATATTGCAGTTTTAAGCTCTTAAAAACAATCGACTGACAACAAATTGTCTGTGTGTTTAAATATTTATGAGTACTATATATATTTGTGTGTTTGTGTGTGTATGCATGTATGTATGAGTACTGAGTTTCTGTTAGAAAGTGAATGTTCATTTACCATTCGTAAGAATGTTAGGCAAAGATAACAGCCAAAGAATCTTGACTGCATTTAAAATTTCCCAAGACGTTTGTAAAATAACTGCGAAAAGTTCTCAAACGCAAAAACAAGTATATAAAATGTACAAAGGAAATGAAATTGAAAATAAGAGCCAATAGAATAAAGTGAAGTCTTAAATTGAAACCAAAAAGTAGTTTAGTTCTACACTTCTTGTCACATTATTTGTCTTCATAATCTGTCGACTAACACAATAAATACTTATTGGAATCTAAACGGATATACTGAACAATGGCAACGTCTATTTGAGCATCACGTTGAAAAACCGGTTCGTTCTGCGTCGATGCTATAAAAGCGACAGCCATTTTGTTCAAAATTTCGAAGTCTCAAATTACTGACTATATGCTAAATTCGATGCTTTAAAATTCACCATGAAGCAAATTAGATGGATAAAGATGAATGTTTCATAATTTCAAACCAAGGAAAATATAAAACCCCACAAGAAATTGGGAAAGAATCGGCATTTACAATCGAACACATTCTGATGCAGATCTGGTAAAGGTAAATTGTGGGCTTTCTCTCCGGTTTCAACAGAAAAATTATTTTTTAAATTCCATCTTTGTTAAACAAAGCCATATTTAGGCATTATGGTAGCAATGAAGATCCGAAAAACAGAAAAGAGCACTTCTTAAATTTATAGGCAAACTATGCAAACCCGATCTCTAAAAGGCATCCATAAGGAAGTAGCATACACGTAAGTCAGTTTTCAAGTGATCTTTTTCCTCTCAACCCTTTCGTCAGCTGGGGATTTAGAATTCTCCGACTGGATCTCTGCAGAAGATTAAGAGCCCTGCAACGTGTCTCCTAGGTATATTAAATGATCTGATGGCTAGGTTCTAGCCCAGGAGCCTTGGGAAATATGATGTACCCTTTCATTGCCATAGCTCCCAGGTCCACTCTAACCCAGAGTAGTAGCAGCTGACAGGGTCCTAAAAATGTATGAAAACGGATTTGGTATTAATAACCTACAATGGTTGATGTGCCATAAAACCAAACCAAACCAAACCAATTCATGATTGCGATTATAACGTCTCTACTTGATAATCATCCCTGTAAACAAATTAATAGAATTCTTTCCGTAATATCAGTTTGACTTTTCTATTTTAGGTACTTCCATCGAAATATCCACGTTTATTTTTTTTATCTCCTATGGATGATTCTGAGAACGTGTTGTCATGATAAGCATGTTTGAAATTATATCATAAAAGTACCCCTGTACAGATGATAACATTGTTTTAATCACCTGGTATTATATATTATATATTATGAATAAAACACCGTCTGATAATTGCATAGACAAGAAACTGACATAATTTTATGCTTATTCATATCCATCCATTTAATAATAAACATATATAATGAAGTTTTCTTTATCTATAAATCATTATCATCATCATCATCATCATCATGTCGCGCCATCAACACGGATATCGCTGACCCTTTCTCGCCACCATTCTCTATCGTCCATTGTCTCCAGCAGGTATTTAGAGCTACATCCCGTATCGGCACAGAGCTACAGTATGTAGGTTCTAGCTGGTCGTCCTGCCTTTGCTCGCCCATATGAAGGGGTCCACAGGAGTACATAACTTATGAGTTCGTCCCTACTTCTCCTGTAGTGTCCCGCATATTGGTGATAGAACATAGATCTAATTTAGCATAGCGTAGTCTCAGAGTCAATTGTCCTTGGTAAAGATCTGTTTCTTTCCAATGTGATCATCAGATTCTGTCTATACGATCCTAACATATATATATATATATATATATATGAGTTGGTGTCTGTCGTCGAGGTCAACCGGATACCTTCCCTTTCATTAGCTACTACACCGAGGAGTTAGGTTGGGCGCCACTTCTTTCCCTGAATTGCTCCATTTTACCATTGATACGTACCTTATAATACTGAGCGTCAAGCAAGGCCAAATGAAGTACTATTTTTGCGTCTTTGATATGACACGACCTGGGGTTGAGCCCTGGTTTCTAGGATCATTGACGAACAAACTACCCACTTCACCAATGGGCCGATATGAACTTTACCGGTAACTAAATATTTGATTGGCAGTCCAACAATAAGTTCACCCATCATATGTAAACTCATGCAGATTTATTTTTCTTCCTTATTTGCTGTGATGTTTTCGGTTATAAGATTTCAAAACTGCTGAGATTTGTTCAAAACAAAAATTGATATCATTGATCATATAACCATATAATTGATTTGTCATAAACAAAGAATTGATTTCATTGATACCATTGATTTAACAAGAATTGATATTATTGAGATATGTAATAAACAAGAATTGATATCATTGGTTTTAATTTTACTGAGCGTCTCAGAAGAATTGATATCATTTGAGATAATAATCTATTAAGTTAAGAAATTCTGGACTAAATAATCTCAAATTTTATAAACATGCGTAGAAACAACTCTGAAGTCTCCGTCTTATGCTGTTTTTCCCCCTTTTCGATTTAGAAATGCCATTTACTGGAAAAGGGGAAGCGTTTAAACTTTAAACATAGTTATTTCTACAGATGCTGTTGAAATCTGAGATCATTTGAAAAATAATTGAAACACCCTGTACATCTCAAAAGATATGAAAATTGAACAGCATATGTAGAAACGACTTAAACTGTAGCTTAATTTTCTTTTATATTTTTGTTTCATTTATTGGAATACGATTCACTGGAAGTGAAAAGACATAAAATCATTAAACATAGAATTTTGCGTTGTTTCTACACGTGCTGTTGAAATGTGAGATCACTTGATCAAAAATTAATCAAGTTATTAGATGGCGATATTTCATTTTTTCTTAAACACCCTCAAAATAATCAATGTTTTCTTAAACATCTTGTATAATGTTTCTGTTGGTATTTGTCACACGCCCCATCGAACGAGCGAGTATGGAAAAAGATCATTTTAAGGTGGTTCTTTACGCAGGCTCCAACCCACACGCGGCAGGCATTGCCAAAAATACCTTCGGCCCCGTCGGCATTCCCCTTAAAAGGAGCATATCCGGCACCAGGTAATAAATCCCCCTAAGGCGGTAAAAGTCTGGGGGATGGCGCCCTGAGGCTGGAGAAAATCTCCAGTGCCAAGGCACACCCGGCCAGATCCATGCCAAGATCAAACACGGCCGGCCGAAGTGCGACCCAACAACTGGAGAGCGATACATATTTAAAAGAATCATCTTGAGTAATGTTTCTGTTGGTATTTGTCACACGCCCCGCCGAAAGAGCGAGTATGGCACGAGACCATTTTAATGTGGGTCCGGACGCAGGGCTACAGTCCACACGCGGCAGGCATTGCCAAAAATACCATCGGCCCCGTCGGCATACCCCTTAAAAGGGGCATCTCAGGCAGCATGCAATAAATCCCCCAATGGCGGTAAAAGTCGGGGGAATGGCGCCCTGTGGCAGGAGGAAATCTCCAGTGCCGAGGCACACCCGGCCAGATCCATGCCAAAATCAAACACGGCCGGCCGAAGTGCGACCCAACAACTGGAGAGCAGTACATACTTAAACGTATCATCTTGAGTCATTTTTTTCTTGGTATTTGTCACACGCCCTGCCGATCAAGCGAGTATGGCACGAGGCCATTTTAAGGCAGGTCCAGTCGCAGGGCTGCAGCCTACACGCGTCCGTCATTGCCAAAAATACCATCGGCCCCGTCAGTATTCCCCTTAAAAGGGGCGTCTCAGGTGTCAGGCAATAAATCCCCCAAAGGTGGTAAAAGCCCGGGGGATGGCCCCCTGATGCCGGAGAAAATCTCCCGTGCCGAGGTACACCCGGCCAGATCCGTGCCAAGATCAAACACGGCCGGCCTAAGTGCGACCCAACAACTGGAGAGCAATACATACTTAAAAGTACGATCTTGTATAATGTTTCTCTTGAAATAATTAAATCTTTGTAGATTTGGTTTATGGGAAAATCAATTTTCTATTAAAAAAAACTGTTAATGATATATTTATTTATGGGTGATACTGTATGTAGACCAATATAAAACTTCTGTTAGATTATGTTAATATCTATGACTTGCATCTCAGACAAATATTCTAATTTATTCACTGACTTATTGCAAAAACTACACTGTTTTGCCCTCTGTTTCAACCGTAATTGCTTTTCTTTTGGTTTTATGTCATTACTGAGCAATAAACTCTGACCTCTATAAAGGAGCTGAAATGTATATTTTATTAGCATAATAACTAACCGGCGAAACTGACTGAAGAAGATGTACTCTTATGCTTCTGCAAATGAGATATATTTCATTTAAAATGGGCTACAGTCAGAGACAGTGTCGCCTCCGATTCAACCAGTTACATCGTTGGTAATTACTAATGCCTAACTTGTACAAGAATGGTGTCTCGTGGGGCGTCAAGGTGAATAAGTTGGGTCGTAAAATAACACTGATAGTTGGACTTCATTATGTCGACGCTTATAAAATGGTAGTTTGACGCTGACGTTTATTTTTATGACTTGTAATTTTCGTCTCAAAACTTCAACGAAAATTACTTTCGTTCGTTTTGGTTACACAGCATAAAATTAACAAAAAATATTTTTTGATATTTTTCTCTTCTTTTCGGGAGTCAAATTTCAGTTTTCTTCAATGATGTTATTGTTATGTTTCTTTTTTATTTTTTTATTTTTCTGTCTGTTTTTAGTTGTAATTCATTGTTGCAAATATTTCATTAACCACAACCTGTACTCAGATCTCTATTCCTTACATAGAAAATGCCAATTCTCCTAAGGTGGACGAAGATAAGCAACGTTGATCTTGCTCAGTACCTAGGTGGGGGACAATTTAGGAAAATTAGGTACGTAGACGGAATAAATAAGATAAAAGAAATAATCAAATTTATATTTACCTAACCCATCCCTCAACCCAGTCGACTGCGGTTATTGAATACACCGACCGTACCTCTGTTGAGGGGTAAGACCCCTTCAACGAGTGTGCTGCATGTGACAATAGGCAATCAGATAGTGAGGCTGTAGTCTTGGGGAATGGGGAGTATCTCTTCATTGCTATCGCTCCCAGTTTCACTATGGCTCGGAATGGTAGCATCTGACAGGGTTCCATATATGGATCAAATAGAACTGTTTGACATTTAAACTGAATGGAAACAAATGACTTATGCGAAATTGAATTGTTACAACTAGAACTGTTTGTGCATTTAATTTTGTTTTAACAAATGACTGATGTTTGATTGAATTGTTGGTGATGCACAGCAATACTCAAACCATTTAACTGTGTTCAAAAGAATGATCTTAGACTCTTTTAAAAACCTTGTCAACAAAGTCTGTTTAATATATATATATATATATATATATATATATATATATATATATATATATATATATATATATATATATATATATAGGATTTGGCCTTAAATAACCAACAATGGTTGATATGCAATAAAGCAAAACCAACCATTTTGCCACATGCACAATTAATTGCAATTCGCAGTAAAGCCGATTTGAAGTTTTCTTTCTCGTAAAGTGGTTTCCTTACCAAGCCTGTTTAACTATTTGTTCAAAGCTGTGGGGAGGACAGATGGATTTTGCCTTTTCAAATGGAATTAGCACAAAGTGAAATACAACTTTGTGCTGGATTTGAACTCAAATCTCCGATTCCATTTCTTATAGAGATAAGTCCGAAAACGATCATTATAATTTGAGAATATATTACAATGGCACTCAGTGAAGTAACGCCTCTTATCTATTTCTACTTTGGATAATTTCGAACTGAATACTTGAGTCAGCCCAAAGGGATACATTATTGATATCCAGCTTTCAACACAAAAGTATATATTCACTAATATTCTTGCACCTTCCAACCTACCGTAGACAGCGTATATAACACGCATACGTGTATGGCGTGTATTCGTGTATAATGTGCACCTATAATTCACCAGTTCTTACAGGGTAAACTAGACAGCGTTTCAAAGAATACTACACAAGCTGGATAACACTTCTCATCACGCTTCACACCATGATATATAAAGAGACATCCACTACGTCGTTGTAATTTCGTCTGAAGATTGCTTAGGTGAGAAACTGACAATCAATCAACGCTTTCCTCTCTTATATATATTTGCCCTATCACTAATAATGAGCAGTCTTTACTTATTTACAAATATAGCAAACAGCATCATAATTATTTTACTTCTTGAGAGTTTTTCACATCAGTGCTAGCTGCCTGTTTTTCACTGGAGTCTGAGTGAACTAGTTCCTTCAAATCTCCAGGACTCTTCTCAGTATTCTGGCCGATCTCAGCAATGCTGTAGCTTGAATTGTCTCTACTCGTTTTCTTATTTCCATCTCCTCCAGTCTTTTTGCTAATCCTTTAGTGTCTTAACCAAGAGCACGAATTGCAATTGGTATAACCGTCATTTTCATGTTCCACAGTTTTTTCAATTCTTTTGCAATGTCTAGAAACTTATCCCTCTTTTCGCTTTCTTTCAACTTTTCTGAAGTCAGCTGGGACAGATACTAGATTTTGCATATACCATACATTCGTATGGTCAAATTTGAATTTCTTGTACAGTTCCCAGTGGATCACCATGCCCACCAACTCATGTCTAGTCTTATACATATTTACCCAACCCCTCCGCTCGGGCAGGATATGACACAAGGTCAATTTTTAAAGCGGAGTTTAACAGGTTTGAATTCACAGTTTTCCTTCTTCTAGACTAGTTGCCTCACCAAGGCTGAAGAACCTAGTCTGCCCAACTATTTTACCCATATCTGGAGGGAGAATAATTGGATTCATACCTTTCCCAAGGGTATTAGTGCAATATGAAATGCAATCAGTCTTGTCCAGGATTTAACTCGTGTCGCCGTGTACATTTCCTACAACGATAACCAATACACCACGGGCACCTCCTAGTCTTATACTCTTTCTGTGATAATTTGCTGCATTCACTTATTATGTGATGGATCGTTTCTTCTCTATCACCACACAACTTAAATCTGCAGTTTTCATGCGTCTTATCTATTCTTGCTTTGATATGGGTGACCCTTATGGGTTTTTTTTGCGCGGCTATTAGAAGCTATTCAGTTTCTCTTTTAAGTTTTCGCTTTCTTAGCCATGACCACGTCTTCTTGTGTGAGATGTTGCTTGTTAGTCGCTTAAAACGTTCATAGAGTTGTTTTACTTCCAATTTTGCATTTTGGTTATTTCTGTTCTACTAATCTTCGTATCGTCAGTATTGTTTCTGGTGGCAAGGATTGGTATTCTTCTGCACTTTTATATGTAGTATTCGAGTCATTGATACATCAACGCTGTCTTCAATGCTGGTAAGTCCTCTTCCTCCTTCTTTTCTTGACACATAGAATCTGTCCCCGTCATCTCTGGGATGCAAGTCCTTATGCATGGTCATTAGTTTTCTTGTTCCCTGGTCCATTTGTTTAAGGTCTTCCCTGGTCCATTTCAAGAATAGTCCCGAGTATCTTAAGAGGGGGACAGCCCCGGTTTTTCAACCCTTTGATAAGGTTCCTGCAATATTATTTTGTATCAAGTAGCTTTCTAGTTCTCCTGAGATAATCTTTTTTAAAATTTTTTCTTTCATCTCCACTTGTTTGATGTTATCGGCTTCCAATATTACCAAGTATTTGTAAGTTTTCTCTTCTCGAAGCCTTCTGATTTTTTCGTGATTTGGTAGTTCGATACATTTTGTTATATGCCATATCCAGCTTTTTATTACTAGCATGGCGCATTTTTCTATGCTAAATTACATTTCTATATCTCGACTGTATATTCTCCCTGTCTGTATTAGGGTTTCCAATTCTCTTTTGCTTTTGGTAAACAGTTTGGCGCCGTTCATGTACATTAAGAGGTTGATATTGCTATCTGTATCCGGCTGTGTATTTCCTGAGAATGTGATAGAGTGGCATCATTGCTATTACAAATAGAAAAAGTAATTGTGCATCTCCGTTGAATATGCCTCTCTGGATATTTACCTCTGCTAAGCTTTTTCCTCCAAATGTCAATTCTACTCTCCAGGTTTCCATAGTCTTCACGATGAACTGTATTATTATTATTATTATTATTATTATTATTATTATTATTATTATTATTGTACATACTGATTAAATCGCGAAATTTCAACCGGTTCACAGAGTACGTACGATTGCAAGAGAGATAAGCAATTTAAACTGTTGACGACTTTTGAATATTGTATTACAGATTTTCTTTACTTTCACACATTTCGCAAGGATATAAAAACAGTTTAATCAGTTTCCACAAAATCGTACACGGAAAAGACATCTGAAATATTTTGAATAGCATTGTTTTATTTCTAATCTTTTTCGAAATGGTATTATTGAGAAACAGCTGCTTGAAATTTTCCCTTTGAGAGAACAATTTTTTTTTTTCTTTTAAAAGATTTATGATTAAAACGATTGCAAACATTCGTGACATCAGGGATTTTGTTTTATTATCTACAATTCAAGAAGAAAACTTGAGATCACAATGAACTGAGATATATTTTGCAGACACAAAAAATTGCGCCATTTTTTCAAGAAAATGAATTATTTGTCATTCTTTGTGCCACAAAAGCACAATTCTTCCGCAGTAAAAGAAATAAGAATATTTACTAAGCTGATTGATTGATTGATTTTAACGGCATGCCAATCCACCTGGTGTTATTTTATACCAAAGGGTTATGGAATTGTTTTCATTATACGTTTGGAGACCTCTCTACACTAAATGGTGATTCTCTTTAACTAGTGGGTAAGTTCCCCTACCTCAGGAGCAGCGTCACATCAACTGAAAAAGACATAAATATGCGACTAAAGAAGACATGGACTGCTATCAAAAGGTTATCGATCATATAGCAGTCAAACTTACCCATTTTTTTTAAAATCACTAACTACGCTAAAAATGAAGACGAACGTACAATGTAATCTCTGCTTTTAGTTGATCGGACATATATATATATATATATATATATATATATATTTCTTTTAAATACTCTATCCGGTCGCAAAACAGCAGTGGCAGTACCGCCTTGAGCTACCAAAACTGTGTTTTCACCCCTGGTTGGCGTCTGATGAGGGTAGGATGCCGCGCGTGCTTTCTCACATTGTATGATGAAAAAAAAATGGCATTTGTAATTTTTTTTTAAATGGGTTAGAACTAATTTATGTGTGCCCAAGTATTGCTCTTCATATTTATTCAGTTAAGTGGTTTCAATTATTGCTATCTCACAGTAATCCTTATATGTAATATTAATCATTTATTTACCCACAGTAAAATGGTTCTGAGTATTACAATGTTTTAACAATATTTCAATTTAGGTATACAGTTAAAGAGTTTCAAGTATTACAATTGAGCAGTAATTATTTTATTCAACATTACTCATTCATTTACACACAGTTAAATGGTTCCAAGTATCACTATGTATCTCAAACAATCTAATTAAATATCAGTCTTTTCTTTACACACAGTTAAATGATCAAATACTTCTATTTCTAAAAAATTCAAATAAGTATAAGTCTTTCCTTTACATACAGTTTAAATCTCAACCAGTTTTACTTGACTGATATATAGGACCTCATCAGGTGCTACTACTCCAGGCCAGAGTGGACCTGGTAGCAATGGTATGAAAGGGTACTCCACATTCCCCAAAACTCCAGGAATGCATCCTTAACATCAGATAACTTAGTGCCATATCAGGACCTTTACCCAGTCGGTGCATTCTACAGCCCCTACCGATGGGCTAAAATGACGTTGGGAACACCTCGGGTAGGGTAATAGTTAGCAAGCTAGGCAAGCAAACCTTCACGAGCAAAACTGAGTCACGTTGAGTCTCCTATTCATTCGGCCTTGTGCCACATCTAAGGAAAAAGCTTTGTAAATTACTATGAGGTTAATATTGGTGATAAGCATCAAACTCTAAATTCAACAGCATATCAATCTGTGTAGGTTATTTAATCCCAAAGCCATTCTTGTAGAAGAACAGGATGGTACAATTTAACTCAAAGCTGAAGAGATAAAGTAGTCCATACCTTTATCTAGAGTATTAGTCTGAAAGTAAATGTAACATGCGTCACTGGAGTTCGAAATAGATAAATACGTAGTTCTGCACGTTATCCAATAGTCCACGAAGACTCTTTTCTCAAAATAATAGTTGTTTCTCAATGGCATCATGCAGTTATTCGTTGTTATCTGAGGTCTTTAAAAGCATATATCTAGCAGTCATCTGTTGTTGCATTATATACAAATAGTACGGGTTGTCAAAAACTCCATCCGTCAATTATCTGTAATATGATAGGTTTAATTTAACACTATTGGATCAGGTCATCAAGTGGTGATGAAGATCAGAAGATATCACTCATCAGAGGTGGAAATGGTGATGTTGTTCTCTTAGTACTCGAGAAAGGACATCGAACCGAGGTTAGCGAAAGCAGGGACAGCTATCAATAGGTTATCGATTATTTGGAAATCAGACTTAACCGATAAAATAAAACGCAGTTTCTTCCAGGCAGCAGTCACATCGATACTGCTATATGGCTGCACTACATGGACGCTAACAAAACGGCTGGAGAAGAAGCTAGACGGCAATTACACAAGAATGCTACGTGCAATCTTAAACAAGTCCTGGCGGCAACACCCCACAAGACACCAACTGTACGGCTACCTGCGCCCTATCACGAAAACTATTCAAGTTAGACGAGCCAGACATGCAGGACACTGCTGGAGAAGCAGGGACGAACTCATAAGAGATGTACTCTTATGGACCCCCACACATGGCCGTGCAAAAGCAGGACGACCAGCACGAACATACATTCAGCAGCTATGTGAGGATACGGGATGTTGTCCTGAAGACCTACCTAGGGCGATGAACGATAGGGCGGAGTGGCGAGAGAGGGTCAGGGATATCCGTGCTACCAGTGCGGTATGATGATGATGATGATGATATCATCAAACGGAGGTGGAAGTGGTATTGGGCTTTTCTGACAACTCCAGAATATATATATATATATATATATATATATATAAGTAGTAAAGTAAAGTTGGCAAACATAGTCGAGGGTAACCCGAAGGCTCCCTTTTCGATAGCTACTACACCAATGTGTAGGGGAGGGCGCTACTCCTTACCTGGATTGCTCTACTTTACCCTTGATCCGTACCTTATAATGCTGAGTGTTAAGCAAGGAGGCATCAAGTACCATTTTTTGAGTCATTGGTATGACTCGACCTGGGATTGAACCCAAGTCTCCCGGGCCATTGGCGAACACTCTAACCCCTAGGCACACTAAGTTTTTCAGAAAACTCCATATGTATACATATATATATATATATGACTTCTCAGAAAATTCCACCACCACTTCCACCTCGGTTTGATGATGATATATATATATATATATATATATATATATATATATATATATATGTGTGTGTGTGTGTGTGTGTGTGTGTTTCAATTTTTATCTTTTGGAGGCTGGTTTTTAAACTCATACCGAGGAAGCAAAGATCCGGAGAGAGACAGCTTCTCAATTTACCAATAACCTAATCATATTATGTTCATACTCGATTTATTCCGCCTTCCACGGCTTCAGTGGCTGAATAGAGTAAGAATAAAACAACGAAAATGTGCGTGAGAGAATGTTTTTATCCCTAGCTCATAAATAATCTCATCGACATGATACTCTTGTTCATCACTCTACAGACTTACAATTGAAACTGGTACCCGTGATGTAATCGTTATTTATTATATCCATTGATTAAAATAGATACAGCAACCCGCTGTTCAAATCCTTTCTCATGGCACTAAATCTCGTTGAAAAGTTATGAGTCTATTTATTCTCCTTCAGCTATGGGTATATATATATATATATATATAGTAGGGCAGACTGGACTCTTTAACCTTGGTTTGGCTACCTATCAGGAAAGAAAACTTTAAAATCGTCTTAAAAAACTGACCTTGTGTCAAATCTTTTACATGTGGTGAGGTTGGTAAATACATACGTTTTAACCCAGTGACCATGCCATAAACCCCCATTCGAGGGATAAGGCTTCACTATCGGAATGCGTGGTCTCTTTTATAATTGATTATTTGTTAAAGAGAGACAGATATAAAGGTCAAGTATAAAAGCTTATAGACAGATTAAATATGAAACTAAGTTTATAGATAGATAGATAGATAGATTAAGCATAAACCATAGTTTGAAGATAGATAGATAGATAGATAGATTAAGCATGAAACTTAGTTTTAAGATAGATAGATAGATAGATAGAATGATAGATAGACTGATAATAAGAGAAAGAAAAATGTATGTATAGATGTTTAGATAAGCATTTGAAATTACCTTTATCTCAATGACCAGTCATCTTTACAATACTAATACACGTGTGTTCGTAAAATATATTCGATTATTCCTAGTAAATTAGGATTCATCTTTCAGACCAAATGGAGGAGGAATTCTGATAAAAGACCGAAGAAGTATTAAACAATTTTTGGCCGACCTGAGAGAAGATAAAGAAAAAAAGAGTTTCCTTGATTACCTTTTGATGCTCACTTTTGATCGCCCAAACGATTGCCAATTGCAAGGCGCGATGCCAAGCGTCTCTAACGTTAATGGCAATTAGACTAATTCAGTGAAAAATTTCATTTCAGTAAGGAAAAGAAACTTTCTCCCTTGAGGAAATTGTACACGAAATAAAAAGGTTATAGCTCCTCTTTTTGATCTAAAATAATAGTCCTTGGAATTGGCTGAGAAATGGTGCGAAATAATGGAAGTAATACAAAAATGGCGGGAAATAACGAAATAATTACAAAAAATTCAGCTATGGAGAATACTTCCTGGTTTTGAAGGATTGGCTAATGCAAAGGAGCAGGATATTAAATAGACGAACAAGAAATGTAAAATGGCTAGAATGACATCTTTAAAGACTGACAAATTATTTCATTAAATAACGTAACGATGAGATAGATTGCAAAATGATCTAAACTGATAATTAAAGCTACACTTTCATTAATTGCTTCGTATTGCAGAGAGAAAACTTATCATTCTCATATGACAAAATAATTTCTACACGAACTTCCTGAAAGAAACGTCAATATGTATATCGTGTCTTTGATCATTGTTTTTACTTGTCTTTGATTTTGGTCTTTATTATTTATACCTTTTCTGGTTTTTACTACTTCTTGTTCTTCTCTTTGTTTTTAGTTATCCTTATTCTTTCTTCTATATCTTTGTTCCTACATATCTTAGTCTTTGTTCTTGGTCTTGTTCTGACTTTTGCTTACTTGTTCTATCTATACGTTTTTCTTATTCTTGTAATGGGTTTCTACTTGTTCTAACTCGTTCTTAGTTTTACTGGTTCTTACTTTCTATTTGTTCTTGTTCTTGCTTTTATTTTTGTTTTTACTTGTCTTTGTTCTTTGTTCTTGTCCTTACTTGTTCTTGTTCACACTTGTCCTTTTCTTTATTCTATTCCTCACTTGTCTTATTATCATTTGTCTTATTTCTTACTTGTCTTTGTTCTTTGTTCTTGTCCTTACTTGTTCTTGTTCACACTTGTCTTTTTCTTTATTCTATTCCTCACTTGTCTTATTATCATTTGTCTTATTTCTTACTTGTCTTTGTTCTTCGTTCTTGTCCTTACTTGTTCTTCTTGTCTTTGTTCTTTGTTCTTGTCCTTACTTGGTCTTGTACTCACTTGTCCTATTTCTTTCTTGTCTTTGTCTTTGATCTTGTTTTTACTTGTTCTTCTACTCACTTGTCTTTGTCTTTGTTCTTCTTCTTACTTGTCATCTTACTTGCCTTTGTTTTTTGTTTTTTTTCAGGTCGTTCATCGCTCTTCTTCTCACTTGTCTTATTTCTTACTTTGTTCTCATTCATTCTTGTTCTTACTTTTCTTATTTCTGACATATCTTTCTCATTGCTCTTGTCCTTTCTTGATAATGTTCTCAATTGTTTCATTTCTTAGTTGTCTCTGTCTTTGTTCTTGTCCTTACTTGTTCGTATACTCATACTTGGTTTTGTATTTGTTTTTGTCCCTATTTGTTCTTGAACTCACTTGTCTTTGTCTTTGTTCTTGTCCTTACTTTCTCTTCTTCTCATTGTTCTATTTCTTACTTGTCTTTGTCTTTGTTTCTCTCCTTATTTGTTCTTGTTCTTACTTGTTTTTCTCTTTGTTTTTACTTGCTTTGTTGTTTCATGTTTTTGTTCTTGCCTTTTTTCTTTGTGTGATGCTTTTTTTCTTGTCCTCATTTGGCCTTGACTTTCTTCATACTTGTCTTTGACTTAAGTCCCTTTTTTAAAAAATCTTCTTACTTTCTTTGTTCTTACTAATTCTTACTATTTTTTTCTTTTTCTTACTTATCTTTGTTATTTCATATTTTTTTAAATTGTTCTTTGTCATGTTCTGTTTTATTCTTACTCTCTTTTTCTTTCTTCTTACTTGTTATTGTCTTTGGTCTCTCGTTTAATAATTCTCCTTACTTAGTCTTGTTTTTACTTATTCTTACTCTTATTTCATTCATTATAGTTTGTCTTGTCTTCACTTTTTATCTCTCCCTTTTACTTTCTTCTTACTTGTTATTGTCTTTTGTCTCTTTTTTATTTCTTCTTACTTTGTCTTGTTCTGTTTTATTCTCATTCTGTTGTATATTGACCTCCGACCCCGCCAAACATGCCATTCCAAAGACGGCGGAAGAGCATATTCCATTGGCGTGGGCGAGCTTGGCTGACAATAAGGGACAAGGAAAAATCCAACGGTACAGTCAAACTGATGCACCGGAAGAGAGTGGCCTGTGAACTGCACGACAGTTATTTCCGCTCGATGACAATCAAACATCCCATTCCAAGACAGCGGAAGTGACACATCCCGATGGCCAGTTATGTGGAGATATTGAGTGGGCGATTGAACTATTATATAACTCGGTGAAGACAGGAAGTCAGTTAGTTTGGAGACCAGTTTGGAGTCCAGACCCGTTGGTGACAAGATGTGGTAGAGAAAACCAGCACCCAGCGGAGACCTCTGGTTGAGCAGCCCAAGAGAACAGGAAGGAAACATGGTTATGGCCAATAGAGTGAGGGTCAATATGTTGCAGTTCTGTTCGGTCTCCAACTCCCTCTCACACACAAACCTTTCAAAGGAAGTGAGAGGTATATTTTTCTAAAAGACTGTGTGGCTCGTCGTCTTCATTTTGTCGTTGTGTTCTGCATGAATCTGCATATGACTATACAACAATTCTCTTTTTCTTTCTTCTTACTTGTCTTTGTTTTTGTTTTTGTTCTTACTTTTCTTTATGTATAGTTTAGGAAGTACCCGTGGTGTAATGGTTTTTGGAGGAGGAAATTGACACGGTGACACAAATTCAAATCCTGGACGAGATTGTTTTCACTTCACATAGTACTTTTACCATTGGAAAAGCTATGAATCCAGTTAACCTCCCTCCAGTTATGTATAAATTGGAGGGAGGAGTGGATTCTTAAGCCTTTCTTAAGTAACACATGAAAGAAAAGGAAAACTATGAATTCAACCCTGTTAAACTCCTCTTAAAATTGACTTTGTGCCACATCCTGTCAGTGTCGAGGGATTGGTACATACATACATACATACACGATGGCTGTTCTCTCGGTTTCGAGCGTGACCACCTCCTTTATCTCATGTCTTCTCCCCTTCCCCAACTCCCTTCTTAAATTGTATGTGTTCGTAGGTGACTCTTCAGGCCAACCAAACTTCAACAGATTTTGCAACAGAATTGGCACAACCGATCAGTTTTGTTTGCAGTGACATTATCTGGGTGTAAGATAGATTTTGCACATTTACGCAGATGGCTTTTGAAACCAACCAGAGATAGGCACAATTTTCCAAATATGTCACAGTTAACGTGGTGAATTTGTAAACCCGGTGCTGGACCCTGTTTGCCTTTGCGAATCAGACGTTTTTAAGTGCTGTACGGCATACGGCTATTCTCAAAGGATTCTGTGCTTTCGTGAATCAGTTCCCGCCACTTACTTCTAATTGAAGCCATTTTTTCCCATTGGTCCACAAATAGTCCAGATTTTTTTTTCAGATAATATTTTATTGTGTCCTTAAACATCTTCTTCGGTTTTAATGCACTTTTCTTTCCTCCCTACATTTTACCATAGAATAATTACCTCGGCAGACGGCCGTCATCCAAACGCACCACGTGACCAACCCATCTTCTAAGTGTCCTCACTGCATTTTTGAACTTCACCAGCTGTGACAATCAGGCTTTAGTAGGGTGTATTCCAATTGCTGCTGTAGCTGTTCATTTGAACCTGAAATCCTAAAAATTGGTAAGTCATCTCATAAGATGTATAGCAATAACATAGTTAATTTTAAATGCCCATACGAAAAAATGTGCACCTGGTAATACATACACAATTTTTCTAAACTCTTTTTCTAAACACAAAACTTCTAAAGTGTCCTCACGTCTAGATTGCATTTTTGAAATTCACCAGCTGTGACAATCAGGCTTTAGTAGGGTGTATTCCAATTGCTGCTGTAGCTGTTCATTTGAATCTGAAATCATAAGAATTTGTCAGTCATCTCATAAGATGGATAAGAATAGGATAGTGGAGGTGCCCGTGGTGTAGTCGTTATCGACGTTGGAAATGGACACGGCGACACGAGTTAAATCCTGGACGAGACTGATTGCATTTCATATAGCACTAACACCCTTGGGGAAGGTATGAATCCAATTATTCTCCCTCCATGGGTAAATAGTAGGATAGACTAGGTTTTTCAGCCTTGGTGAGGCAACTAGTCTAGGAGAAGGAAAACTCTGAATTCAAACCTGTTGAACTCCGCTTAAAAATTGACCTTGTGTCATATCCTGCCCGAGCGGAGGGGTTGGTAAATAGTATATGTATAGGAATAACATAGTAAATTTTGAAGAGTCTACGACTATTTTAAATGCCTGTACAAAAAAGTCTGGAAACTTATTGAATGAACCATGTACATACATATCTATATACATACTTTTTCTTTGTACAGTAATTTTGTCTCGTTGCCTTTATCTTTCTTCTTACTTGTCATTGCTTTTTTTCGTTAATTTTCTTCTCTCTTGACTTTGCCTTTTTCTTGTTCTTACTTTTTCTTTGTTTTTCTTCTCACTTGTCTTCACTTTTACTTGTCTTTGTCTTCGCCCTTGTTCCTAATTTTTCTTCATCTAACGTGTGATTCTTGCTTTCTCTTGTTCTTTTTCTTCTTTTTACTTTGCTTTTGTTCTCATTTGTATTTGTTTACTTTGTTCTCACTCAATATTCAACAAACAAAATTTTTGGCGCAGATATCCCTTTCTAATAAAAGAAAATCATTACATGATTCATGAAAACTATCATCAGTTCAACACTCACCCACACGCATATATGTATTGTTGCATGGCCGTAATACATATACAACCATACACATATACATGCGGAAACAAAATCAACAATAATGACGAACGAACACACTTCTTTTGAAAAATATACCTCTCACACTTTATTCGAAATGGTTGCGAAAGGGTTACGAAAGGGTTATGTGTGAGAGGTGAGTTGGAGACTGAACAAATTGCAACATATTGACCCCCAGTTCCTTTGTCTTTAGCAGCACTTCTTTCTCGTTCAGCTGAGTTACTCAATCGGGGTTCCTTGAGGGCCCATAGCCCTCTGCTGGGTGCTGGTTCTCTCTACAGCATCTTACCTCCAACTAGCTGACTCTAACAAACTGAACTTCGTCGCACCGGGTTATATCATTGTTTGACATCCACCTGCTTCCTGTAAGCGTCGCATCTGCATCCAATTCAACCAGTCCACAGTCAAGGTTACACCCTGATATATTCGACCGGATGCACATGTTCCTTGATTGACGGCTGGGTCGAAGGTCAATATGTTACAGTAAGTGTGTATAACAGAGTGATAGAGAGAGAAAGAGAGGGAAAAGCGATAGAGAGAGAGAGAGAAGAAGAAGAAGAAGAAGAAGAAGAAGAAGAAAGGGAGAGATTCGGTGTGTGAGGGGGTGGAGAGAGAGGTGGTTTAGCATAACTGTCATTGTCATGAAAAATAGAATCAGAGACCTGAGTTCAAATCCAAGACGAGGAAGGTTGTGTTTCATTTCGACCTAATGCCTCAACTATGAGAAAATATTAGGATGGATTTGGATAGGCAACCAGTCTAGGAGAATGAAAAATCTTTATTGAAACCACTTTTACTTCGTTTTCACACTGACGTTGTATAACATACTTACCTTAGGTACGTACACACACACATAGTCACACACGTAAACACACACACACACACACACCTATATATATATATATATATATATATATATATATATATATATATATATATATATATATTTAAAAAATACCATGTTTTTTTAAATTATTCTGATTAAAATCATTTTTTGCTACAGATGATATTTTATTATTATTCGAAGTCAATTTTAAGCTGCATGTATTTTAGCATACAATTATATATATATATATATATATATATATATATATATATATATATTTAAGGATAAGTAAAAACTAAATGTTAGGAATAGTGAAAAAGAATATTGATTATAAACTATTATTAGTCATCTACATATTAATACGCTTATTTGTTACTATGTGGTTAGCATACTAACATGTCACACACTGTCACTGCCAAAGACTAATAATGGATCCATCTGCTTAACCAAAGAAGCTTAAGGAGAAAGAAAGAAAGAAAGAAAGAAAGAAAGAAAGAAAGAAAGAAAGAAAGAAAAGGAAAATAATGACACTACAAAATATTTTTTTTAAATTCTCGCGATTTTTTTTTTTTTGTGCTTTTCAAAACTCGTAAACTTTTTTAAATAACAAACTTATTCACATATTATTGTTCATTTGTTATGAGAAAGAAATAAACACTCATGGAAAGAAAACGTTTCTTGTATTTTAAAACTGTTTCAAAATATTTATATTTTGGACGGTAAAGATAAAAAAGTAAACTGATTCATATATTGATTTAATGTAAAAGCTAGAAAAAATATCTTAAATCGACATAGGATTCAGTTTTTATTTATTTATTTATTTATTTATTTATTTTTGTCGACTGCCTTCAAGGCGGAGAAAAATAATTTGAGTGAGTAGGAGGGATAAGATAGTAAAAAGAAAACGATGGCAGGAAGAATATATACATGTCATATATGTATTGACAGTGCAAGATGCACCAAATATATGTATTTCGACGTCGCAAAGACGTAGAGATTATACAGTTATACATGTATTCTGTAGAATTTTTACGCTACCACAAATTTTCCAATAATGAAATCCTTTATTTTTATTTATATGGCAAAGTGACAAGAATCAAGCAATATATATATATATATATATATATATATATATATATATATATATATATATATATATATATATATATATATAACCTTACGACTGTCCCTCACTTATCAATGGTGATATAAGTAATAAATATAAGAATATAAATAAATTGATACTCTTCAAGAGAAAAATATACTCCGAATGACCATTATTAAAACTTTGTTACGGCCCATTTGGAAACAGCATCTGAGTGTATAAAAAACGAACCAGGAGTAGAGTTCCAAGTGTGGCAACAGTAGTTAGAAAAAAATGAGATTTCTAAACAAAAGCTGTGTTACTTCATATTAGAAACTTAACAAATGCTAACATAAATGAAGTGAGCAGAAGGAAGATCACAGCGACATCAAAACTAAATGCTACCAGCCAAGAAGAAAGTCATAACAGATAATTTTGGTGGGCGACCATAGTCGATGGTGACCAGAAGGCTCCCTTTTCAATAGCTACTATACCAAGGTGTAGGGGAGGGTACTACTCGTTTCTCTCGAGTGCTCCACTTTACCCTTGATACGTACCTTATATTACTGAGTGTTAAACAAGTAGGGATCAAGTCTTTAAAGTCTTTGGTATGACGCGACCTGGGATTGAACCCAGGTTCCCTGGACTATTGGCGAACACTCTACACACTAGACCACTGAGCTGGTTTTATTGAAAGAATATTTTAAGAATATGTTCGGAGACCAACTTGAAATCAACGAAAAAATCTATCCCAAAATTATTGATGGCCAATTAGATGTCATATTAAAACGATTCTAAGTGGGAAAACTTGACTTAGTTGTGAAAATAATTAAAGTAAAAAAATACCCCCCGATGATTAGAAGACAAGAACATTTGAAGGCTACAACACCTATGTAACGCATTCAATGAGCAAAACTTAATAGAGAAAACAACAAAATGTTACTGTTATGGTAATTTACCCGCACTCGTATGAACTCTCCCAACTATAAATAGAAGCAAGTACTGCTCTTTGGCAGAAGGCAATATTCCAGCAAATGTGGTATTTTGGTGGTTGCAGCGTGCATGGCCATGGATGGATGGTTTTATATTGTACTGTTGAATGGGTCGGTGAATGTGGCTAGCTAGGTTCCCGTAGAATACATAGTCAATGTAAGACCGCTCCCTTCCTCTCCCCCAAAACTTCAAAGCTTTGTGCCTTCATTGTAAAATACAATGAAATAAAGAAGACAATATTCCAGCGGACAATCCTGGAAGTCGGACCGATTATTCGTTGTTGATATATTTGTTTAACTCAATTCCTCCCTTGTATCTTTATTTCTGGCCCCTAAGGAGGCCACTACAACTTGGCGATGAGGACCCTTGAGGACTCGAAAAGTACTCTGTGGAAATTATCAATATTGGTTCACCAATGGACACTCAAACTGTTATTTTCGTCACACATTGTTCTACTGAAAAATACTTGCCAATCCCGAAAATGAAACCGAACGAAAGAAAAAAAGTGCAACTAACTTACTCTGAACATGAAGGCGAGCCGCTAAACAACGAAAATTCACTAAAAAAAAAAAAAAAACACTCGTGATTCCCTGAGAGAGTAAAAAAAATGAAAGTTTTATTTTATTCAAAAAAAGGTTTTTCACCTCAATTAAATTCTATTTCAGTTTAATCCTAAAAAACATAAACGTGTTTAAATCCACCATGCTCAATTTTCTTGAGTTCCAACATGAACAGCCAAAAAGTTTAGAAGGGAAACAACTTGAGCAACAAAAAAGAATGGATCAACTGAAACTGGATATACAAAAGAAACAGGATAAATTACAAAAGCAAAGAGAAATCAGACAACAAAAACTCAAAGAAAATCTTCTTAAAACTCCATAAGTGCAAAGAAACTTACTTGAACCGACAAACAAGGGTCAAATTAGTGAAAGCAAAAATACGTCCTCCTAAAACACGACCCGGGAGCAAGAGACAATTTTACATATTCTCGGGACTAGGATATAACGTTCACCTATTTTAGAAAATTAAAGGACTTATACGCCATAGATTGCGAGTATTGGCCAGACTCTAAGTTCACCTACTGCTTCGAAAACTAGGCACCACCGAGCACAATAAATTTGCAAACTATATCTTACCTCGTAAAACAAGCGACTGACATTTACCGAAGCAGTTAAACTTCTTACAGAATCTTCTAGTCATAAAACTTTACTCTTTCATAAGAGATGGAGGTTTATGAATTTAACCAGAAATGATAGTGAAAATTGCACAACATTGGCGTCGGTTATGAACAAGTACTGCAACGATTTCAAACCGTCAGAATTGAGAGCGAATTATTTCAAGTGTCTGTTATTTGTTTAAAGACTCGTTTCAGCTAAAGACGCTGAAATAAAACGTAGAGTTCTAAATAAATTAGAAAACGAGCCAAACCTTACTTGCCAACAAATAGCTGGGGACTATCAGAGATTTGTAAGCGTACGCCAAAATTCGAAAAACATCGAGGAATCTGGCATAGTACACATAAGGTACGCCAAAAGAAAAAAAATCTATCAACTTCTCCCTCTAAATCAAACCAATATAAAAAGGAACAAGACAATTTTCTTCCTAACCTGTGCTCCGGTTGTGGGTCACTACATTGTTACAAGGATCGTCCTTACATCAATAAGAAAAGCCAAACTTGTAGTCGTGTCAGGCACATGAGCTTACTCTGCTGAGCGAGTAAAAAGGTTAATAGCTGCGTAAAAAACGCAAAATCAGATGAACAAGACGAGTTAAACATTAGCAAATATGTGCAAGTACAAATCCTAAATAAAAATTTTTAATTACTGTTGGATTCTGGGTCAGATTTGACAATCATAAATCTACACACTTGGAAAAAGTTGGAAAAACCAACCTTGCTAAGATCAAATAATATGGCCAGGTCCGTGACGAGGATGAAAATCAGGTTTGAGGAAGAAATTATCACAAATGTAAAACTAAAAATGTTCGTATTAAAAACACGGCCCCGACTAGATGGAGAAATTTAAGCTGTAGGACATGCTAACTAATTCATTTTACCAAAAACTCGAAAATCTGACCAACGAGGCAAAAAATTAAAAAATGATTTAAAAGAAACTTTTCTGGAAGTTTTTTGAGAGATTTGGGCAGTGTAATGAGATGACGGCAAAATTCGACTTAAAAGATGACATCTAGTCAGAGTTGAAAAAAAAAAGAAATGTGTCCGTCGCCTTTTTATCACAAATAAATGAAGAGCACGACAAACTTGAAAGAATTGGGGTCTTGTCGAAAATTGAGTACAGTCAATGGGCTTCACCGTGAAAGGGAAGTAAAAAAATCCGGGTCAACGCCGACTTCTCGACGGGGTTTAATGCTGCCCTCAAAGACTATAACTATCCTTTACCCAGCCCAGAAGACATTTTTGTGAAATTAAATGGAGATAAGTTTTTTTCAAAATTCGACTTTAGTGACGCGTACCTTCAAATACCGGTGGAGGAAGAAGGTTGTAAGTTGCTCTGTATCAACACCCATCGTTGGTGGTACAAATTTGGACGTCTTCCATCGGGGTCAAGGTGGCACCTGCAATCTTCCAACAAGTAATGGACACTAAGCTGAGTGACCTTGACTTCGCAGTCACATATTTGGACGACATGTTAATGAACAGTCAAAATGTAGAACAACATAAGGGACATGTTTATAAAGTCTTCTCAAGAATTCAGGAGTACGGTTTGAATTTGAAAGAATACAAATGCAACAAATTTACGGAGAAGATTAAATTCATGGAGCACATTATCGACAAAAATGGCAGAAGGCCAGAACCAGAAGGCAACCGAATACATGCTAGCTTCCATATCTTCCTTACAAAGTTTCTTAGGACTGGCAAACTACTACCAAGTTTTTATATTTAATATGCACAACTTACGTGCTCCTTTAAACGAACTTCTGAAAAAAGACAAGACATGTACACACGAATGCCTGGAAGCATTTGCCAAAATAAAAAGTCTTGACGTCGGACTCTCTTCTCACCCACAATAACACAGACCTGGACATTATAGTGACAGTGACACCAGCTTGTATGGCATTGGAGCATGTATTCTAAACAAGATGCCAGATGGATCTCACAAACCAGCTGCTAACGCGTCGAGAACACTTCTTCCTGCAGAAAAGAACTATTCCCAAATTGAGGAGTCTTTAGGGATTATTTTCGCTGTAACGAAGTATTAACGGTACATTCACGGTGGACAATTCACACTGCAGATGGACAATAAACCATTACCTACCATCTTCCGTTCAAACAGTCTACTTGTGTATACATCAAATAGACTGCGGAGATGGGGAACAATCCTCTTAAATTATAACTTTAAAGTGGATTTCCTACCATCTAAAATCAGTCATGCCGATGGACTGCCTAGATTAATGCCGAAACAAAGGAAACCTCTTGAAGATACTGTGATTGCTTTTCTTCGAACAGAAGGAGAATTTAAAAGCACATTACACAACTCAGTAAGGGAACTCCCTGTAACTCTCGATCAAATAAAACATTAATCTAATACGATGAGTTTATCAGGAAAACTAAAACCAAAATTGGGAAAAGGTCCAATAGGCTTCAAATATTTTCTCCCAATGTGACAAGGACTGTTATATAGTGAGTGAGTCGTCATTCCCACAACACTACAGAGGAGAAATCTAAAAGATTTCCATGCAAGCCATCCAGGGATTACAAGGATGAAATGCCTTATACGAAATAATGAGTACTGGCCGAACATGGATAAAAATATCGTAAACATCGTAAAATCCAGTAAAGCCTGTGCATTCGCAGATATGGCACCCCGAATCAAATATAGTCCTTGACCTAAAACGGACCAACCATGCTTCCGAATACATATAGACTTTGCAGATGGATTCTACTATCTTATAGTAGTAGATAGTTTTTCGAAATGGCACTTAGATGTAGACACCCCGCAACAGAAGTTACGATCAAGTTCCTCCACAAACTGTTCGCCCTATTTAGAGAAGTTGATTGTCTAGTTTCTGACAATGGGACACAATTCACATCCGGAGACTTTAAGGATTTTGATGTGACCTTCCAGATCAATAAAATCTCGATCGCCGCATATCACCTAAGGTTGAACGGACCGGCTGAGTGGTTACGCTCAAAATAGCCCTGAAGAAAGCTAGGGCACACACACCAGAAAAGTCCTGCAAGAGTTTCTTCAGGTATATAGAATTGCGCCTAAGGACAACACACCATCATCAATACTCCCAGTCAATGTAATGTTTGCGCGTAAAATCAGGTCTCTGGTCAACAATCTACTCTCCAAATGAACAAAACTCGGACGAAGAAACACTGCCCAAAAAACGCTACCAACCCGGATAATAAATCTTTCTGGGAAATGGGTACAACTGAGAAAACGTTAGGAAATATGAACTATATAATTAAAAGTCCCTAGTTTACTCACAAGATTTATTTGAACCAGATCAGAAAACACCTGTCAGAATATGCTGACAGCGGTCCTCCTGAAGAGGAAGAAATCATGGATGTCATTTATGATACTTTTGAAATGGCTATAATCCAGCAGACAGCTTTGAAAGTCGGACCGAATAGTCTTGCTGGTCACCCTCTCATTTGTATATGTTATCTTACTGTTCGTTGTTAAAATATTTGTTAACTCATTTCCTCTCTCGTGTCTTTATTTCTGGTCCCTAACAAGGTCACAACAGTTATATTCCTCCTTTTCCCTTGAAAAGTGACGTTAGAATCTCTAAGAATTACTTAACCAGAGGTCTAATTGCTAAAACTACTTAAGTTGATAATGCCCTGCTTCTCAATCGTACCCAATCAAAAATCGAGAATATTCTTTGAAAAAATAAAAGCAGTTTTCGAAGAAACCATTTCACGACCTCCCAGGTTCTGAAAACCTGTCGAATGATCTAAAGAGAACGATTAATGAAACCCGAGGCAACACAGCTGTTCGTAGATTTCTTTAGGATATTTGATTCCATACACATGGGAAAGAAGACGCAAATTGTAATTATATATGGTCTCCGCAAAGAAAATGTTACCGCTATAATGGTGTTAAAGAAAATCATGAAAGCAATTGTTTGCTCACCTGATGGAGACACCGACTTTTTTCAATGTGTCACTTGATGGTCGATTGGTCGGGTTTTATGACATATCAACCTTGATAGCTTATTTAATGCCGAATCCATTTTTATACAACTAAACAAATTTCAAACAAATTAGTTTAGCATACGTACACAGTTTAATTGTCAAAAATATTTCTTTTTCAAGCTATTCCGTTTATTCAAACAGTTCTATTTCAACGAATTCAGTTTAGTATGAGTATAGTTTGATTACACTCAGATAAATATCAAAACAGTTCTATTTCAAACAAATCAGTTGAGCCCAAGTACACATTTTACTTCTATTTGACCTACAGATAGGACCCTATCTGGCGCTTTCAACCGGGGCCAGTGTGGACCAGGGAATGATGGTAATGAAAGGGTACTCAGCATTTCCCAATGCTCCAGCATTACTGGAACCTCACCATTAGATTGTTTAGTGTCATATCAGGACAGTCGATGGGGACGTATTACTCCTCTTGTAATATAATGACCGAGGGATTTCGTTTTATATATCTTGCCTTTGGGTTTAGTAAGGCTGAGAACCTCTCGGCTCAGTGCATAGTTTAGTTAGGTGCAAACATGAGCGCAGGTGTTCACGTGCGTGCGTGAAGCGGACGTGTCATTCCGAGATGTCACAATAAGAATCCCAGATAGAGGATATGAGCAGGGACGTGAGTGACGTTACGCACCGGAAGCGTCGGTTAAGATTTGAAAAGTCAGTGAGTTGAGTTCTGCCTTGAAGGAAGAAGGTTGACCTTCGCTCGCTCGCCGAGGCCTTGTGGCAGGTGTCGCACGTGGTTTGGGGAGATGGAAAAGTCAGTATAGAAAGATGGTATCTCTCTCCTTATGTGGTGTGTCCTCGTGGTGTAATGGTTAAAGCGATGAACTGCGGAATCGTAGTACGCGAGTTCGTACTCCAGTCGCGCTATTACGTTCACTTTCGGGCAAATACCCTTGGGAAAGGTATGGACCCCCTTATTCTCCCTCCAGCTATGGGTAAATAGTAGGACGGACTAGGTTCTTCAGCCTTGGTGAGGCAACTAGTCTAGGAGAAGGAAAACTCTGAATTAAAACCTGTTAAACTCCGCTTAAAAATTGACCTTGTGTCATATCCTGCCCGAGCGGAGGGGTTGGTAAATAGTATCTCTCTCCTTATGTCGAAAAACCTTTTGACTCAAAGGTAATAAAAGGTTTCGTACCTGAACCAAGAAGTCGTAAGTGTTTTTCGTGTTTTGGGATTACTATGTTCTATATATATGTTTTGAACATTCTATGTACATTTCGCATATCCGTATCATGGGTATGAGACGCAATCGGTGTATTCTACAGCCCCAGCCGACTGGGAAAATTGTCACTGGAGTCTAGCAAGCTGATAAATTAGCACCATATTCGATTTTCCTCTGCCTAGATTACAATTTATGAACGTCCGTAGATATAATAAAAGAAACTAGTTTCACAAAGCAAGAAGCAGACGATATCCCACAAGCGCTGACTACTCAAATTATCTATCATTTTTCACAAATACCCATACCCAATTAGAATCCTTACTCCATGGTCAAATACAAGCAACAGGAAGCGTTAGCATCTACTTAAATACAGATAAAGCAGAGAATATGTGTTATAAAAGAAAACAAATCATCTCCACTTGTTGTAATAAGTCTTTAAAGTTCGTTGCCCAGTTAGCATACCTCGGCAGTAACATCTCATCAACAGAAAGTGATGTCAACATATACCTTGAAAAGGTGTAGAATGCTATTGACAGGTTATTGATCATATGGAAGTTTTTAAATTGATAAAAGATTCATACTTAGCAGCAGTATTGTGGCATAATAGAATAAATTCATTAACCAGAAAAGTGGGAATAGACAAAAATGGATTTTAGAAGAATAAGTCAGAATATAACCAAACATGAAAGTAACTGAAATGGATTTTAGAAGAATAACTCAGTATATTACCAAAGAATTAATCAAGGGCATATTCTAAAAATCTTTTGATAAGAATAGAACAAATCAAAAATATGTTATTTCTGATGAGAACAAAATGTGGAAAAATATATTGTTTTTTGAAGGAAAAGAAAGGGGAACCAAGGCGAATTGTTTTAACTGAAAAACTTTCCAAAGCTGGATTTTTTGAGGAATTATTATTTTGATTGTCCAAAAATGGTGGGCTTACACGTGGTTCAACAATATTTTATTAATTTAAAATCTATCTATTTAAAATCTGATCTATTTGAGTAAATAAAAAATTATTTCTTCCAAGCTGTTGCCCAGCTCATACTACTCTATGGATGCACTATATAGACCCAAGCAAAACATAGAAAGAAAAAAACTAGATGTGAACTACACAAGAATACTTCACACCATATTGAACAAATCCTGGAACGACACCCTAATGAAGACATGCTCGGCACTGCTGGAAAATCAAAGACGAACTCATGAGCAACTCCCTCAAATGGGTTTCTGCACACGGACGTGCTAAATGTTGGTCGACCAGCAAGAGTATACATCAACTGTGTACGAACACCGGATACAGATTAGAAAACCTGCTGATGGATGATAGGAATGGATGACGAGAGAAAGCGTCATGGGTTTCCGCACTCTAGACTAGACAAGACGTTGAAATGATGACGTGATATATATATATATATATATATATATATATTGTGAGTTAGAGAGAGAAATAAAGAGAGTGTGTGTCAGTATTTCTTTAGGTAACAAATTTTCTTGTAGGCATATTTGATTTTAAATGAGACAATAATTGGGAGTTAAGTTTTTCTTTGAATTTTCTTGCTCGTAGCTGATATGTCACAAAGGATGAAGACTGTTTAGTAATTGTCCGAATCTTTGATGTTACCACACGAAAACATACTTTTGACCACCGCCATAGATTATGAGATGCTTTATGTCATTTATTATTTTTTGGAATCTAAGCGTTCATTGCGAGTCGTAAACGTCATATTTAAGGTAATTAATGTATCTCATTTTGTATCAAAATATTTACAATGATATATATATATTGTCATCCACAGACAGACCTGTTTCGTTCTATCAGAACTCTTCAGTGTGGCTAGACAGGCTAGATTCCCGATGCTGGGATCGAAACCCGGTTGACTCAAACGCCAATCCAAGATTCTACCACTCAGCCACGAGGAAACTAGCGCAAGAGAAGGAAATTTAAACGCTTATGTATCACAATTGTTTTTGTTTACATATATCCGCTTAACCGCTACCGAGAGCTCGATTCATATGAAAAGCCTCGCATTACGCTAGTGGCAACCATTTACTTCCCTCGCTGGAGAGCTCAACCCTACAGGGGTAGGGAATATATATATATTATTCGGTCCAGTTAAACCGATGTTCGGAGTAATTCCATCAGGACAAAAGAACCTTTTCAACAGTGAACATTTAAATATTCCTGGTAAAGAGCTCAAAGTAACTGACATTACAGAGCAATAATATCTTTAAGAAAAAAACAAGAAAAATTAACAGGACTTCTTCAGATCTATAAAATCTGAAGAAGACCTGTTAATTTTTTCTTTTTTTTTTTTGGTGTTTTTGATTTATATCTAAAACCTATAACAGGATGGAAATACATTTATAATCCAAATGGGACCGGTTTTTGTTTTTTCTTAAAGAAATATATATATATATACATATATATATATAAACAGGATAATAGTAAAACAATAAGTACTCACGTCTCAATTTTGCGTTGTGCGTCTTCAAGTGAGGCAACATTCAATAACTCATGTTGAATTCTAGAGAAGGTTTGGATCTTTCTCTCTTGTTGAGAGACAAATATTGGTCATGAGTTTTTATTCTGTTTTATTATTTTCCTCTTTCATATTCAAATACTTTGTAATATTGCTTTGCATTTTCTTGCATAGAGCACTATAAAGATGTTACATATCAAAAACACGCTTTAAGTTTTTATCATAATAAACACATTCGAAAAAGTTTATTTCAATAACTTCTGATTTCATTATGAACTTATTAATGGAATTGCATTCATTCAAGAACTATGATAATATGTAATGATTTCTAACTCAAACAGAATATATATATATATATATATATATATATATATATATATATATATATATATATATATATATATATATATATATATATGTTTATTCAGTCCTAGCAAAAGAAAACATATCGAAAGACGCTATGTGTTTTGGCTAACTTTATCTTTCTTTAAATTAGCAGCTACTGCTAATTCTGAACGCTTTGTACACTTCAGACTATAGTCAGTAATCAAATTCCCGTTATATTTTGTCGGAAAGTGCTATCTTATTTCATTGGAGAAAGAGATTGTTGCAAAAGGAATTTCGCAAATCAAAGATATTGATTTTCAAAGACCAATATCTTCTTACAATTTCCGAGGGTGTATTAGCATAAGTATACATTCCCTGAATAGACCAAAAGTGCTGCGTGATACAGATGAAATAAACGATACTTTGAATTTTATAAAAAAAATTCTTAACATTATTTTTATTGAGTAAACTATGCTTCATTAAAACCAGACAAGTTATTTTTAGTAATATACTGAATTTTTGTTTGTCGTATATCAACGATGAAGGACTGGTGGCCATAAAACTTATAAAAATAAAATTCTCTCATTTTTATTTCTCGAAAGGTTCAAAATTGTGTGTGAGAGAGAGAGAGAGAGACAGAGAGACGAAGGACGCAGACACAGACTAGCAGAGGACTGCTACATTGACCCTTTCTTAACCCACGAAGTGATTCCATATTCAGGACCTTACGCCTTTGCTTCCTTGACGAGAAATTCTCAAACAGGGTCCACTGTGAACCACTGCCCTCTGGGTGGCGCCAAACCGGCTTCTGCTCTGACTTGGTTTTAGCTCCAACAGGCTGACCGAGTCTCCTTGACAGACTGACTATGTGGATACCTGTGTATATATAATTTCACAACGCCAAACAATTTCGGTTTCTTGGCTCACGTGACTTGTTTCCGGATGTCAACCCACGTGAGCTATCTGGCTAGACAGCAGGAAAATCATATACCTGCGATCGCTGATTGACAGTTCTGTCAAAGGTCAATATGCAACAATAAGATATATTATAAAAGTTTCTTCCAATTTTATATGAGAAAAAACTATCCAAGAATGTTTGACGCAATTATTAATCATTTTTAAGGTTATAATTAAGATTTTTTTACAATATCATTTAAGTATAAATTTTAAATATTTCATATAACTTTTCTTATGTTAAAGTTTCAATTAAAATCATAAACTGGAATAACACAAACATATTCAATTGACTAAAGTAAAACGGATTTTAAAAAGTAGAAGGTAGTATCATGAAAAAAAAGCTTTAAAGAAATTCCCCCAGTCGTCATGACTAATGTATTAGGCTGCAACATCAAAGTAAGCAAGATCGAAATCTAGTCTGGTTATTGCGTCCACTTTCGGAGAGATATGAATCCCCATCTCCACAGCTGTGCGTTAAATAGAATCACCACATCTGCAAGGATGTCTTTGGTATCAAATAATCTATGAAAGTTGATATGCCATTAAAACAAGAAGCCACACCATGAACCAATTACAAAATAGAATACCATTTAGTTTGAAAACAAACACGCTGGATAAGCTTAGTTTTTTCTTAAATATACTACATTGATTTATACCATCTCCAAAGTTTCTTATATCAACATTCGGTTTTAAATTCAAAATTCTTACACAATAAACATCGAAGAATATTTGCCAAATATTAAAATGTTCTTTTAGAATTATACTACTTTTTTTTAAAATATACTAGAATTTTTTTAAATATATTAATTTTTTTTAAATATACTATTTTTTTTAAAAGAAATATACTAAATTTTTTTTTAAATATTCTAAATTTCTTAAAAAAATATACTAATATTTTTAAAAAATATACAATTTTTTTTTTAAATATACTACATTAATTCATGCCATCTCCAAAGTTTCTGATATCAACATTCGATTTTAAATTCAAAATTCTTACACAATAAACGTCAAAGAATATTTAACAAATATTAATTTCTTTTTAGAAATACACTAATTTTTTTTTAATATACTAATTTTTCTTTTAAATATACTAATTTTAAAAAAAAATATACTAAATTCTTTTAAAAATATACTAAAGTTTTTTTTTAATATACTAATTTTTTTAAAAATATTCTAATTTAAAAAAATATACTATAATTAAAAAAAACATATACTACTTTGATCTATTCCATCTCCAAAGTTTCTTATGTCAACATTCGATTTTAAATTCAAAATTCTTACACAATAAACTTTAAAGAGTATTTAACAAATATCAAAACTTTTTAGAAATATATTTTTTTTTTAAATATACTAAATATTTTTAAAATATACTAAAATTTTAAAATAAATATACTACATTGATTTATGCCATCTCCAAAGTTTCTTATGGCAACCTTCGAATTTTTCAATTCAAAATTCTTACACAATAAACGTTAAATAAATTTTACCCAATATCAAAAATAGCGCTAAACTCAGAATTGAAAGATTCCAATGATAAGACTTTAAAGAATAAATTAGATCCTACTTGACTAGTCCTTGTGGAAAACATCTAGAAAAAAAAAACGTTGGAAACTGCTACAAATTTGAGCCAAATCAACGAAATTTTATGAAACGATGAAAAGAAAATTAAAACAACGGTTGACTCAGTTCGGATGTAGAGTACACTAATTGCATATTTGCAAAGGGTTGAGACGCCACCCGCTAATGTGTCCTGGATATAAAATGTATATGATGTCGAGGTTTTACTCCTGGAGCTTTGCAGAATGTAGAGTACAACTTCATTGCTATTACTCTCAGTTCATCTCTGATACGGAGTGGTGGTTCATCTGAGGGTACTATTTATGGATCAAATATAACTATTTAATCATTCGTTAATATAGAAAGGATTTACCTCTATGAAAATAAATTAGCGGCAGCACATAAAAAAATGTTACATTCAAATTATTCACTCCCAATATATATATATATATATATATATATATATATATATATATATATATATATATATATATATATATATATATATATATATATGTGGAGGGTGTTGTTAGGCAGCTGTCTTTCATTTAAGACAAGTTTGATTAAATAATAAAGACAAATTTTGTCTGTATAATTTAGTTTAGATCCTTTCAAGATTCCCGATAAGTGTTTTGGTTTCAAGTTTAAATTGGTAGAAGAATTTACCAAACTTGTCTCAAGCGCTATCAGACCTTTCATAGGCCATCATCAAAGGTTGCTTGCATGTGTAAAGTGTATTTTTAAAGAGTTTTGAAAGTTTTGGGGTCTTTATAACATAAAACTCTGCAATCTGGATAAAACTGAGATGATGAATTTAAAAGACAGAACGTTATCAACGGAAATAGAATATTATCAAGAAATACGGAATATTAAAAAAAAAAACATGAACATTTTCTGGCATTCAAAAATTCATAAGGATTGATATACTATAAAAACACAACCAGCCACCCAACTAAAGTCATTAAAACATTAGTTTAATGTTGTATCGCATTTTTTGACAAACTTTATCTCCAAAGATATATATATATATATAGATATATATATATAAGCAAAATCTGAAATCGTTCGTCGGTCTCTGTCTCTATTTTTCTCTCTGTTTATATATATATATATATATATCTGTGTGTGAGAGCGCTCACACTAAAGATTGCATCAAAATTAGCTTTCAGGAAATTAATTTGATTTAGAACGAATTTATATATATAAAGATATATGAATAAAGTCGATGAAAATCAAATTGATTATATATATATATATATATATATATATGTGTGTGTGTGTGTGTGTGTGTGTGGATGACAATATATATATATATATATATATATATATATATATATATACACGTGGTGTCTTCAATAAGTTTCCAGTCCTTTTTGTACAGGCATTTAAATTTGTTATAGACTCTTGAAAATTAAGTATGTTATTCCTATACATCTTATGAGATGACTGACTAGTGATTTCAGGTTCAAATGAACAGCTACAGCAGCAATTGGAATATACCTAATACGCCTAATTATCACTGCAGGTGAATTTCAAAAATGCAATCTGGACGTGAGGACACTTTAGAAGAATGATATGCAATAAAATTGTTTTAAACTTGGAAAAAATGCTACAGAAACGTATTGAATGCTTCAGACTGCTTTTTGACTATCTTGGATGAATTGAGCATCGGTTTTTGAGTGGCAAAAGAGATTCGAGGAAGGCAAGGAGTCTGTGAGGGATGATGAGATGTGTGCAAGGAGTAAGGAAGTCAATACACCACAGTTGATCGGCCAAAAGGTTAGGATCAGGATTAGGGGTTGAGGTTTGAAGGGAGTTCAGGAAGAGATTCCGTTGGAAGAGGCCAGCACTCTTCAAATCGGGTCAGTGGCATTTCCACCAGGACAATGCACCAGTCCACAACTACATCCTTGTCACAGATTATTTGACCAAAATGGGCATCAAGATAGTTCCTCAGCCTCCCTCTAGTCCAGACCTTGCTCCCTGTGACATTTGGTCATTCTCTAAGCTCAGAGGCTATCGTTATGAGACAATTGAGGAGATGAAAGAGTCTGTGACGAAGTTCATTGACACGCTCATTCAAGAGTACTTCCATGGGGGCTTGCAGAAGTTGTTGGAACGGTAGAACAAGTGCGTTGGAGCCGGAGGAGGTTACTTGGAAGGGAACTATAGTTTCATGTGTGCTATCAATGAAAGTGGCCATACGGAAAAGTCTGTAAACTTATTTAATGATCCGTGTATATATATATATATATGTGTGTGTGTGTGTGTGTGTGTGTGTGTGTGTGTGTGTGTGTGTGTGTGTGTGTGTGTGAATTCGTTCAAAACCAGAGGGATTTCCTGAAAGTTAGATATGATGCAATTTTCCGGACACACATACATACACACACATTTATACATATATATTCATATATATATATATATATATAGAGAGAGAGAGAGATAGAGGGAGAGATACAGAGAGAGAGAGAGAAAGAGAGAGAGAGGGAGAGAAAAATCCAAGGAAGAAAAAGACGGAGGGAGAGATTAATGGAGACACAGATTCACTGGCGCTTGGTGATTGTTTGTTTCTCGTCAATGCTGTCATTGGACCACAATTGGTGTTAATATATATTACCGATATTGAGTATTTTTTTCATTAATACAGCAATCTCCATTATCAATATCTATTTATGAATATTATTTCTATATACATACACAGACACGCACACATACACAGTCATAGGTATATACATTTGTATATATACTTATATAGTATGTGTATATATATATATATATATAAATAGATACAAGTGTGTGTGTGTGCGCCCGCGCTTGTATGCATAGGTAGTTGTATGAAAGCTTTGCTATTGCTCAATTTATTTATAATGAAAGCTTGAGAGACTTTCTTCCAAAAATCATTTTGATTTATTCATAAACCCTTTTCATTCAAGCCTGTCTCTGTTATCATTTTCTTTTATGTTCAATAGACGACGATTCACTTTGTGTTTTGACTTCACCATGGGAAACCACTGAATTTCCTCGGGTGTTTGAAGTCTTTAATCCTCTTCATAAAATATTTTTATTTTTCTGAAAGCATTTTTTTTAATCAAAAGTTCCCGAACGCTCTTTTCAATCAATGAACCCCAAAAAGCACCAAGCCCATTCAAAAAAACAATAAAAATCAACAAAAAACAACCAGAGAATAACAGCTTCAAATACATTAACAATCAACACACATAATTATGTATGCTGCTATTGATTGAATAAAATGGAAGAATTTATCTTTTTTTTTTTATAATACAATGTGATGCTGATAAGTTCTCGAGCATACTAACAATAAATGGGTTTTTTAAAGGTTTAATACCTTAGAAAAATCAGTTTGGATATGACAAAAAAAAGTGACAGTTGTAGGGCTACTAATGGAGGCGCGCTTAAATTACAGGTTATCAGTGAAGGAAATTAAATTGGCTTTCCGAGTTCAAATCCTAGACAAAAATATATGCGTTTCCTTTCGCGCAAATGTCATCTGTTCTCCAACAATAACTGTGGGTAAAAAGTAGGTAGATTAATTGGATTCAATGGCATGTCAACCCGTCTAACGGTCATTTTATGCCTACGGGTCAGGGAATCGCGATCATAATTACATTTTTTGTTCTTGTATCTTTAGAGTTTATTTTTACTTTTGCACACGGTCCTATCGTATATAAATAATTTTTAAGCAGATTTATTTGACCCATGGATTGGACTCTTACAGTTATTATCACTCCGAATTAGAGAGGACCAGGGAGTAATGGCAATGAATAGGTACCCAACACTCTGTGAAGAGGATATAGTCAGCTGTTTTAAAACTTGATCCTGTATCAATCTTCTGCTAACTATTCTTTATACAGTTATATGGCATAACGTATCCTTATCTAATACAAATAATTTACCACTAGATTTATGTAACTCATAGATGGAACCCTAACATGTATTAACACTCCGGGTCAGAGTTGAAATGGGAGTAATGGCAATGAAAAGGTACTTTACATTACATAGAGCTCCAGAAATGATCCATCATCATCAAATGCTTTTTAGTATCATATCCAAGACAAACCTTTTTGGGGGATCTCAGTTTATTCTAAGCTCCACAAACAGAGCGAGTAAATAGTTGGGTAGTGGGTTCTTTAGATTTGGGTAGGTAACCAGTTAAGCAGAATGAAAACTGTGAATTAAAACGAGCTTTACTCCGCTTAGAAATTAAAAAGAGATTCATCTTGGGTTACATCCTGCTCGTAGCAGAGAACTTAGGATTTATTTGAGGCGCTCAATATTGGGAAACCTGAGTTACTATCTTGGAAGAGGCAGTTTGCATTTCCTATTGTGCTAATTATCTTAGGAAAGGTATGCATTCAACTATTCTCTTCTCAGCTATGAACTAATTCTCGGCCAGATGAGGTTCTTTTCTTTTTTCTTTTCTCATAGATCTACAAGGAGAAACTGAATAAACTAGCTGTAAGTGGGCGACCTTAGTCGAGGGTGACCCGAAGGCTCCTTTTTCAATAGCTACTTCACCGATTGTAGGGAAAGGCGCTACTTCTTTCCCTGTATTTTTAAAATTTACCCTTGATACGTATCTTATAATGCTGAGTGTTAAGCAAGGAGGTATCAAGTACGATTTTTTGACTCTTTGGTACGACTCGACTGAGATTGAATCACGTTCTACCAGGCCACTGGCAAAAATTCTACCCTCTAGACTTTGGACCGGCTGATCAAATTGGTAAACGTAGACGAGGGTGACCAAAAGGCCTGTAAATGATTGACCTTTAGTCATATCCTGCTTTTGCCAGAAAGATTGAATAAATCCAAAAATAAGAACAATTGGCGTAATTTCTTTTTTTTTTTAAGTCCCTTCTATTTTTAGAGCCTAGTCGGCTGGGGCTGAAGAATATACCGGCTGCTTTTCTACAGAGGAGTAAGACTTCTCCACCAACGAGTGATCTAGACAATATATTAAGCCATAAAATGTTGGGGCTCATCCCAGGAGCTTTGGAGATTACGCAGTCTCCTTTATTACCATAACCCCCTCATCCACTCTGAAACGGAATGGTAGTACCTGTTGAGGGTCTCATCTATTGCTCCAATTGTGTAATACGACGGCATCAAATCGGGTGGTTACAGGGACCAAATAGACTAGTATAACGTAGCCTCACAAACCCGACACCCTCTTGAATAGTGATAGGTGTTACACTTCAGAAATACAAGATGGACCCACTTGTTTCAAGGTACGAAGAGTTTTATTTTGTCCGCAGCATTTTCACACGGTGTAGTCGGCACATCGAAACTCAAAGGAAACAGAGGGAAAAAGATTAGCGTGTGAGACGAACGGAAAAAAAAAACACCTGACATCAATGTGTTCGTCCCTCTCGCCCCAGAGGGCTCTGAGCTCAATCGACCGTCTCTGCATCTGAACTGAACGGCCCGAACCGACTCAACTCAATTAGATAAGTTTGCTTGAATAATCATCTTTATTATTCCCTTCACTAATCATTGTCATTAAATTTTATTTACTTTAAATCAATCTAATCCCAAGTCAAGCTACATGCCTTCAACTTCGTTTACTTTTAATATCTCGCCTTCAACAATAATTTCCAAAAAAGAATTCTTGTTATGACATGCTGACTGTCGTCTCATATCCTGCGACCCGCGCGACAAGTGTACCCTATGATATTTCCGACTTACACTTCAATTCGAAGCTTCTAGCTACTTACAATTTACTAATACAAATAAAATAATTACCAAATATAATTAATTATCATCAATGATTATAATACAATTAAACTGCTTGACCATCTATCTCTATGCAAACAAATGACTGATGGTAAATTGAATTGTTACTGTAATATAAAAAAAAACCTTTTCACTGTGTGCAAAAATTAAATTTTAGGTATTACATAGAATCCCTTGGAACCCTTTAACTATCAGTGTCCGCAATAATTAAAACACTTCACGGTATGTAAATAAATGATTATTATCAAATATAATTATTCGTGTTAGATAAAAATATTTGAGACCATTTTACAATGTACAAAAAATTAGCTCTACATGACTTTAAAATATGATTACCAACAAACTATACACGCACAAATCATATGTATTACTATTCAACTATGTTAAAATAAATGACTGATGCTTAATTGAATTGTTAGTGTTAGATAGCAAAACTTGAAATCATTTAACTGTGTGCAAACAAATGAGCTCTGGCTTGTTGAAAATGGTAACAACAAACTCTTCGTTTACAAATTATACTTTATATGTATGTATAAAGAGGATTTGGCATTAAATAACCTACAAGGGTTGATATGCCATAAAGCATCACAAAACAAACGTACCTACTTTTTCATATATCCGAATCTCACCACACTAAAGCCAACAGTATTGAGAAATCCAAACGTTGTAAAAAAGAAAGGAACTAGAGAAATTCAAATAAACCAATGAGGTAAGAATTTCGGTAGAAATATATAGGAGTCAATACTTTTGGAGCAATCTCTTACGATTGTCACCTACAATATCATTCTCATGGCTGTTGTTATTCATCAAGATTTTTCTTCTGTTCTTTTCTTTTCTTTTTGTCTGGTACTCAGCCACCAATTTGCGAACCGTACCTGCTGTTCCAAAAAGGTCACCCATTTCAAAAGTGAACTAATGCAGTGTTTCTTAACTCCAATTATCTGACGAAAACCGCCCCTTTCAGCGTAATTTCAACTAAAGTCTCCTGTTCTTCGTCGCCGCTTATCCAGTTGTGTTTATTAATCATGGTTGCTTTTATCTTGTGATAAATTTTCCAGATTTTAATAATTCAAAAAGTACTATTGATTGATTGATTTTAATGGCATCTCAGCCCGTCTACGATTATTTTCTGCCAAGATGTTAGTGATTCCTATCATTGCTGGGCGCGGAAGCAAAATTAGGAATATAAGTAAAAAAGTAAAGTTGGCGACCATAGTCGAGGGTGACCCGAAGGCACCCTTTTCGATAGCTACTACACCAAGGTGTAGGGGAGGGCGCTACTCCTTCCCTCGAAGGAATATAAACGACTCTATAATAAAGCAAGATTAATTTTGATTTCAAAAAATAAGCAACAAGATAAGAAGATAAACACAAAACTCAATATAGCCATCATTCTTATTATTATTATATCAACAAGCCTTCTAAACGATTTGCTTGCCTTCAAAATAAATTCTCCAGACATTTTATTCGATTCCACCTCGATAGCAGACTTAAGCAAACCAATATTTGGATGGGATGTTGCATTTGTTTTGTTTCCAAAGCGCCCCATATAGCGAGATTCTTTGTCGTTTCTTTTCTTGCTCACTCATATTGGGCTGACATTTTATGAAAAATTTCTAGGATAATAATACTAATCATGAAAATTTGTATTTATTACGTTTTTTCAAGAATTGGACTAAACAGTCTAACAAAAACGTTTTTAAAATTATTCCATTTTTTCTTCCGTAACCTGTATACGTTCTATATAAATTTTTTGTGTGGTTGCTTTTTAAGAGTTACTTATTTATTCATGTCCATATGGTTCTATGCGAATTGTTTTTAAAAAGAGCAAATTGACCCATAAATAGAACCCTAACAACAGGTACCACGATTCCAAGTCTGAGGGGACCTCGGAGTAATGACTATGAAAACGTACACAACTGCCAGATGCAGTTTATCTTTATAACTAGGACAACACTGCAAGAGATACAGTCAGCGTATTCTAAGCCCAGACAAGAGGGTTTCAAGAGTTATCAGACATGATATATCAATAATAACGAATCATTAGGAAATTGGATTTAACCAGATCTGACTGAGCTCCTATATCAACTCGGAAGTCGGGTTTCCAGCTAAGTTTCAACAAATTTTGATTGCTGAAGTCGTACAATGCATCTTTCTCACTGTATATTAATTAGTAGAGAAACTACGTGAACGAAGTGTCCTTTTTAGCTTTGTTGGAGCTGAGAACACTGATATATCTTTCTCTAAAAATTAACAATGAAATCAGCCTATCTCAACGCGTAATAAGAATTTACGAGGGATTTAACCAACTTCCAACCAGGTCGTTTTATATTAGGGGAGCCAAGCACAAATCGAGACTCATTTGTAACTATACCAGAAAATATTTGGTGCCGTCGACATACCCCTATTGTGGCCCCTCAGACACCGAGTAATATACTCAACCCTGTAAAGCAGGTACAACCTAGGGGGAGAGTCCTCTGAAAACATCACGTTCATATCTTTTACTCGTTATTCTATTCCTTATTTTGTAATATTGTTCCCAAGGTGGTGCCATTTTATAATAGAGGGAAATTATATCAGTTTCAACGAAATGAAAATATTAGGAAAAAAGTCTTCTCCAAAAAGCAGCAAATACATTTACTGACATCAGATCATTATTTCTTTATTTTATTTCTTTTTCTATTTACGTTATTTATTTATTTATTTATTTTTGGATATGATTCCCGATTGGTTTTCGGCTATTCAATCCATTGCCAATGACTAAGTGGATATATTTACGTAACTATTTCTTATTCTGAGTGCACAAGAAAGTGTGTCCTTTCAATCGATTTACACTTGTTAGGCAATGTTACATGTTCTGCTTAATCTATCTGAATGATTTCAGCGTATAGCTTTACTTAACTCCACTGAATGGTGTAATAATAGCATTCTTTATTGTATCAGTAAATTTTGCAGCGTTTCACTTTATCTATTCTGAGATTATGCAATCGGTCACGCACTGTTGTATTCTGGTTCCTGTGTAGGAAATGGATGTACTATGCTGAGTCAAAGGTTTGGTATATTTCTGTAATATGAGAGATAATTTGTCATCTGAACGTGAAGATTACGAATCTCAGTGGACTTTGATATGTGAAGCTAGTCTGATATTCACCGAGTGCTACTTTTTCAATTTGTCTTTATGGCTTGGAACAGGGCCTAGGATTCCACTGTTGTAAGCCTACCAAATGTTGACTGATCGTCGAGGTCCTTGCAAACTGGGCGAAATTTCTTGAATTATTTGGTTACTCTAATCTGAACAGCTGTATCTTTACTTTCCACATCGTTATGGCAAAGTTTGAACTCATAAAGTATACGTTCGTGAATTAGACTATGTTGCGGGTTCATCTTTGTGGCTCTCCAAACATCTACGGAGGGAAGCCACGGAAAATGTGTTACCGCAATAATCGCCACGATACTAGGAATAACAGGGAGTATGAACCACGATTTTAATTGCTTTGGTTAATATGCGCTGAAAACTAGCGCGCACCAAAATGTTGCAAAACTTTTGACTCAGCTTAGTGTTTGGGATGTAACAAATCCAATTTTTAAGCGGAGTACAGCTGCTTTGAATTCAGAGTTTTCCTTCTCGTTAACTAGATGCCATACTAAGGTAAAAAACCAAGTCTGCTCTTTTATTTACTCAAGACTGGAGGAAAAGTAGTTGTAACTATACCTTTCTCAATGGCATTTGTGCGAAGTGAATCCAAAATAGCCGTGCCATAATTTGATTAAGAGGAGTCACTTCCATTTTCATACGAACATAACCATTAAGCTAAGAATGCCTCTATGTTTAACAAAGTATAAAATACTCGGTACATTAACAGAACTCACTTTTAACAGAAAGTACGTGGGGCCCTCAAAAAGTTTCCAGAAATTTTTTTGGTACAGGCATTTAAAGTTGTCGTAGACTCTTGAAAATTAACTATGTTATTGTTATACATCTTATGAGGTGACTGACCATTTTTTATGATTTCAGATTCAAATGAACAGCTACAGCAGCAATTGGAATACATCTGACTGAAGCCTGATTGTCACAGCTCGTGAATTTCAAAAATGCAGTCTGGACTTAAGAAGAACGATATGCAATAAAATTCAGTTTTAAACTTGGATAAAATGCCACAGATACGTACGGAATGTTTCAGACTGCTTTTCGACCATCTTGCATGAGTTTTGAGTGGCATAAGAGATTCAAGGAAGGCCGGGAGTCTCTGAGGGATGATGAGAGGTGTGGGAGGTGTAAGGAAGTCAATAGACCAGAGTCGATTGGCCAAAGGGTTAGGGTTAGGGTTACTATTTTGAGGTTTGAAGGGAGTTCAGGAAGAGATTCCGTCGGAAGAGGCCAGCACTCTTCAAATCGGCTCAGTGGCATTACTACCAGGACAATACACTAGTCCACAACCCCATCCTTGTCACAGATTATTTGACCAAAATGGGCATCAAGACAGTTCCTCACTCTCCCTATATTCCAGACCTTGCTCCCTGTGACATTTTGTTATTCCCTAAGCTCAGTGGCTGTCGATATGAGACAATTGATGAGATTAAAGAGGCTGTGACGAAGATAATTGACACGCTCACGCAAGAGGACTTCGATGGGGCCTTCCAGAAATTGTTGGAACGGCACAGCAAGTACATTGCAGCTGAAGGAGGTTACTTCTAAGGGGATTAGAGTTTCATCAATAAAAGTGACCATACGAAAAAAGTCTGCAAACTTACATAATGAACCGCGTAAATGGAATAGAACCAAGCATAATATTACGTGACATGAACCTTTAGTTAGCATTCTCATTTGTTTGTTGGTTTTGTTTTCGTTTTTTTTATAGGCATCGGAAGAATTTAAGTGGCAGCTTTCTATCAAATAAACAAAATGAAAATGCACGTTGTGCTTTGGTTACTAGCTGCAAACCCCATTTGACACAAAGATAGCAAACTTCTTGAAAGTTGTCAAGTTCATCATATTCAAAATCGAGCCCGTAGCATCTGAGGAAACCTTCCATCCATGACCAATGAAAGGAAACATTTTAAACAGCAAGACAATCTAATGACGAATGAATTGTATGAGAGAATGTAATGCAGTCACCGTTGACTGCTTTCTGCAACATTGTAAATGAATTGCACCAAGTATGAGTAGATATGTCATCAAACAAGTCAGCTGCTAGAAAAAATGCGTTAGCACACTTCATCTCGTCTAGTGTACTATTATGCTCGATCTAACAAGCCGGATTGGGTTTTGCCGTGTTTGCCTGTGATAGGCCATCAAAGTGGTATATGGATCTGGCTGAAAGATGTAACACCACTCCCACCAGAGGCGAAAATAGATTAGGATGTTTTTTGAATTCCAGTATAAAACAACAGATTTCTTGATTTTCGCTAATTTGGTGTCTGGGACACGAGGAGAAAAGCGTTTCCGTGAAAGAATAACGAATAATTAATCGAAGATTCGAGAAAATTCCGTTTCACAGGGGACGAAGAAGCATTGTATCCGTTATCCGATTCTTCATGTTACTTCGGTCTCAGCGATAGAACGCAAGGAATAAAACAACTGAAATTCTGACGTCTAAGGCGTGTTGTAATCTTGTGATAATCCTTCTCCATCCTAGCATTAACCATCATCACTATGGATGTTGTTGGTGACTATGCTACCCAATATCGATGATGAATAAACCTTAGATAGTCAAGCAGAAACACAGAAAGCACAACTGATCATATAAAAATATATCTCAGAGATTCAAATATGTCCGTGAAATTTTTATTGGAAATATCAAGTTCAGGGAGTCTCAAAATGATAATACATTTTGCATCAAGTCATCTTTCATTCGAGTCCTAAAAAGCAATCGTGTCTCTTTAGAAAGTTTAAACCAGATGACAAGGACATAAATGATTGACTTTATTCTACAGTAAACGTAAAAGACCAAATTCTTGGGAGCATCTTCGGAAGGACTTTTTTAAATTACTTCCGAAATAATTTCTTACCGCATCCACAATGTCATGACATCTTGCAGTCAACTTCCTGCCAGATCTGGGATTTTATGCCTTCTTTTCAAGGCTGTTTACTGATTCTGTAGCTTGAAATTTGTGTACCCAATGACAAATTTGGCTTTTCTAAGGGTAATTAAGTTAAACTTACTGCGAAATTTAGCTAGCTCAGTTTTGAATGATTTTGTCTTCAAATAAGTGGTGACGCAAAACATTTTTTTCTCTCTTGTCCGAGGCATTTTGATCAAGGATTAAGAGCTGTCTTATTATACTATTTTCAAGTCTGAAACAAAAAAGAACACAATAGTATTATTTGTGGAGTTTTAGCGGTTATATGTATATTGAGACACCTTGGTTATACCGTAAAATACGATATTCAAGTAAACCTTTTAAGCTAGAAAAAATCTCTAGAATCTAAGGGTCGACTTATTGAGAGGGATAAAATCCAAACCATTACCACAGAGAGGTGAACCAATGGAATATTACTTCTAACAATCGATATCCACGATTTATCATAACTTCAGCAGACTGACACATACATTTGCAACTTATACTCGTGTTTGGTGAATATATTTAACAAATTAAAACAGAGATAAATAAGAAAAATATAAATTACCAATTTACAAAATACAACTGAAATATCATATCAAAGCTAAATCCCAAAGTTTCCAACCGTGGATACACTGTAAACACTAAATGGAACATCACAGAAACTAGACAACCAGTCAGACAACTACCGTTTGTTATTCATGGGCGCAATTTCTTAATAGCGCAATATGTTATGACTTCGTATAAATATAAACTATCGTGTGTAATATTTGCTTTTTTTCATATATGGCTCATGTAATTCTGATATCTGGAAAAAATTACGTTCACTATCGTATTAATGAAAGCTTAATATGACCTAATGGTAGTTTATTTAATATACATACATTTGTATTATTACAGTAGGTAATGACCACGACTTAATAACCACAACTTTTTAAACAAAGGTTATCATAAAAGTAAAATATTCGAGGGTGATCCAAAGGCTCCCTTTTCAATAGCTACTACACCAAGGTATGGGGGGTGCTACTCTTTTCCCTGGATTTCTCCACTTTACTTTTTCTCTGTCCCTTATTATGCTGGGTGTTAAGCAAGGAGGCATAAAGTACCATTTTTTTAGTTTTTGGTATGACTCGGCCTGAGATTGAACTGTGGTCTCCCGGTCCATTGGCGAACACTGTAACCTTTATTTCAATGGGCCGATGTAAGGTTTTCATAGCCTACCCTTAGTCTACTGGGTAAATTTTAGCCATTTAATAGCCAATAATATGTTCGTCGGTATACCGATACAGAAGGTGGAGGTCTAACCCCGAATTTTAAGCTAAAAGTCCTTAGGTCGATTTGTATGCGAGATCGACTTTTACGCCTCCATTTACGCTAAACACTATCGTGACATAGTGTATGACTTTTTTTTTAAGTTAATAAAACTACAAGTGTTTTATCATTTTTAATGGAATGCTAAGAAAGCAAAATAGGTATTATTTGATATAATTCCTTACCAAATTGTATGGCATTAGGACTTTATAAAAATATTAATATGTAGCTGTCCAAAAATGCTTTAATATGGTCGTTTTGGTTTTAATTACGTACAAATATGAATATATTACCGTAAAACCCTATGCACATCACTTATATGTATATGTCGGACCTAACCGATAAAATGAAACGCAGTTTCTTCCAGGCAGCGGTTGTGTCGATACTGCTATATGGATGCACCACATGGACGCTAACTAAGCGGCTGGAGAGGAAACTAGACGGAAATTACACAAGAATGTTGAGAGCAGTATTGAACAGGTCCTGGCGACAACACCCCACGAGACACCAACTATACGGACACTTGCCCCCCATCACGAAAACTATACAAGTTAGACGAACCAGACACGCGGGACACTGCTGGAGAAGCAAGGACGAGCTCATAAGCGATGTACTCCTGTGGACCCCCACATATGGATGTGCAAAAGCAGGACCACCAGCACGAACTTACATACAGCAACTATGAGAGGACACAGGATGTAACCCTGAAGACCTGCCGGAGGCGATGAGTGATAGGGAGAAGTGGCGAGAGAGGGTCAGGGATATCCGTGCTGGCGGCGCGACATGATGATGATGATGATATATATATACAAGTGTTGCAGTTTTTTCTTGAAATAGTAAGATTGGTTAGTTTTTATTTATATAGATTGATTGATCTTAACGGCGTGTCAAAGCGTTAGGGTTATTTCAAGTAATCGTTTTCATTGTACGTTCATATCTACATTTTTAATTGTTGTTTCTCTAAAGTGTCTTATTCACACAGTCTTATTGTTTACGCATAATTTTAAAAAGATCTAAATCACCAATAGATATCATCGTAAAAAGTACTTGCACTCCAGATTAGAGTGGACTTAGGAGTGATGGCAATAAATGAATACTCCACACTGCCCAGATCTCCAAAACTGGAGTCTCAACATCAGATGCAGTCTAGTGCCATAATACATCCGTTTTGGGAATGTTCTAACATGGGATACAGTCAGTGTATTCTGAGGTCCACAATGTGACTTTATTGTTTCTTTAGATCTTTTTTTTATGGCATAATAAAGTTCGTGGGTTATTTAATGTCAAAGCCATCCTTTTAGAAGAACAGTAATGCTGCTGTTTAACTCATAGCTGGGGAAATAAGGAGCTTTATACTTTCCCTAAGAGTATAATTCCAAAAGGGAACACGATAGCGTAACTGGAGTTCGATCTCGCTAACTGTGATGTTGCATTCCAGCACATTAGTCACTCTGCCACAGAAACTCCCAAAATTTATTTGATTGTTGATAATTAGAAGGGCTACCTTTCGACTAATGTATAAGCATGATGTAAAAGAAATAATGAAAAATGAAAGCTGATGGTTCAGCGCGGTGGAAATTCCTAAGTTTTCACAACTGAAAATATAGTTTTAGAAATAAGAAACGTTGGGGGAAAGAGAAACAGAGTATAAAAACCGAGCCGACCGCGTTAGTGAGACCAAGAAAAAGAATATGTCATAAGGTGAAAGAGAAAGCAATAGGGCAGACACAGACTTTGAATTATATCTTCCACGATTTCACTTGTAGTTGTAACAAGTACTTCTGCGTGGGGTCCGTCCTTACCGCTCTGCGTCCGGGCTCCTACTGCTTCTTAAATCGTCGTATTCCGCAGCCAACTCTCGTTTTTACCTCGCGTCTGACAGCCTAATAACTCTTTGCCTCTCTCTCTCTCTCTCTCTCTCTCTCTCTCTCTCTCTCTCTCTCTCTCTCTCTCTCTCGTCCACTCTTAACCAGTTTGAGCCTTTTCCAGCCAATCAGAACTCGTTGTCAATTTGCAGCCGATGCATTTTTAGTTTTTTAAACCCAGACTCCCCTAATTATTTTTAAACGGTCATGGAAATGGAATTGTCACATATAGTTAAAATCTTGAACGAGACTGTTTACATTTTAATTTGCGCAAATGACCTTGGAAAAAGCAGGAATACATCAGTTCTCTATCCAGCTATGCATACGTCGTAAAATAGTTGGATAGACTGGATTTGTTTTAATGTTGGTAAATCAGCCAGTCTAAGAGAATAAAAACTCTTAACTAAACTAGCAGAACTCCTATTATAGATTGATCCTGTGCCATGTCTTGCCCGAGGGGAAGGGATTGGGTAAATATTTAAAAGTACTATAAAACAAATAAATATAAATTAAGTTGTCGAGATGTCTTTTCTTTCATGACAATGTTATTAGTAATTGTGGTTACTTGTCCGTCTCGTCTCCTAGCAATATTTGGCAAACTCAGCAAGGTTAATTGGTATCAGCTGCAAAAGAAAACCCTTTATTTGATCTACTAATATTTTTCTTTAAATCTACGTCAGGTTGCATTGCTAACTTCTAATTACCTTTTGTTCTTTTCTCATTAAAATTGTTGTTCATCAGAACTTCAAATAATGACACTCATTAGCTCGGGTTGCAAGAACCTCGACGATCAAGCAACTCAAAATTGTGTATTCTAAAGCCGCGCTCAAAGCCGTTGAGGCTCATCCGATGAAAAGTACTCGCAGTGTATGTGGCTAACTGGGCATATCACAGACCAGTATGTTTCGATACCTTCATACCTCAACAAAAGTATATGAAGCTGTTTAATTTTACCTCACGTTACCAAAATCTTGCAAAACATTTTATTCAACCTTATCACGTCAAACCCAAGAAACTGTGTAATTGTCTCGATCATATTTTTCAAATTACTCTAGAAGCAAACAACGTTAGTTTAGCTTAAAGGTGTTCAACAGAGTGGTAGAGAGTCAAATGTGCTGAAATGGCAATATTTGTAACCATTAAACTGCGTGCAATCAAATGAATAATATCAAATAGAAATATTAGTCTTAGATAGCAATAATTGAAACCTTTGAGCTTAGTGAATCATCACCATCACGTCGTGCTACAAGCACGAATATTCCTCCCCCTCTGTCTCTCAGTCTGTCTGTCTGTCTGTCTGTCTCTCTCTCTCTCTTTTTAGCTGTCTCTATCGTCCATTTCTCCGAATAGGTCTTCCAGGCTACATCTTGTATCGGCACAGACCTGTTATATATAGGTTCTAACTGGTCGTCCTAACTTTGCTCGTCCAGGTGAAGGAGTCCACAGGAATACATCGTTTATGAGTTCTTCTTTACTTCTCCAGCAGTGTCCCGCATGTCTAGTTCGTCTTTGATAGTTTTCGTGATGGGTGGTAGGTGGCTGTACAGCAGCTGCTTTATAGGGTGTTGCCTCCAGGGCTTGTTCAATATAGATCGCAGCATTCTTGTGAAATTGCCGTCTAGCTTTTTCTCCATACGTTTAGTTAGCGTCCATATAGCGCATCAATATAGCAGTATCGACTCGGCCGTTGCTTGAAAAAAAATTGCTTTTTATTTTATCGGACAGGTCTGACTTTCTTATGACCGATAGGCCATCGATTGCTGTCCATGCCTTTGCAAGTCGTGTGCTGATATCATTCTCAGTTGTTGAGAGGCTGCTTCAAAGGGAATCATTAGTGTTAGATAACAATACTTAAAACCGTTTAACTCTATGCGAATAAATGATTAGTATCAAAAGGAAATATTAGTACTAAATAGCCATGCTTAAAACTCCTTAACCGTGTACATATAAACGATTGATATCGCAAATAATTATTGGTATTACGTTACAATACTTGAAGCCATTTAACTGTGTGCAAACAAATGATTGATAGTAAATGGAATTATTCGAGTTACATAGCAATACTTGGAACATTTTAACTGTGTGCCAACAACTGATTCATATAGATTTACTGGTGCTTGATAGCATTACTTGAAACTATTTAACTATGTGCAAACAAATGTTTTCTAACACGTTTAAAAATTGTATTTCGTACAAATTATTCACTAACAGGTTATATATATAAACGGGGTTTGGCATTAAATAACCCAGAAAAATCTAATTTGCCATTAAAGGAAGTAATCACACCAAATCAAACCGAATATGGCAGTTTTCTCGCGAATGATTTCAGAATAAAAACATCTGAATTTGGTCGTTTGACAAAAGAGAAACAATATGAGAAACTGCATGTTTGCTGCAGGCTTCTGATTTTAGTTACAAGCAGAAGTCAGTCGTATGGCGTTAAAGATCAGCGGAAACAACAATGTCAAGATAGAAACAAACAGCGAAATTTATTACAAATCCTTCTTATAAAATACCGACAGAACAACAAGGAACAAAATAAAGATTATTTCGGTTATTAGAAATTTATCGGATGAATCTCAAAAAACAAACTACAGATTTTATATTGTGATAGATAGATAATATGGACGAAGAGGAATACGAATTCGGAAACTGATGAATTGATATGACCAGTTCAGATAGGTGTGTTCCTGAAGAGATAGATAGATAGATAACAAGCACAAAGACAGGCGGTTTGGTTTTGTTTCTTTGTTTAATGGCATATCAACCTTTTTAGGTTATTTAATGCCAAAGCTATCCTTCTAAAAGAACAGTAGTGGTACTATTTAACCCATAGCTGGAAGTATAAGGGGGTTCATACCTTTACCAAGGGTATTTGTCCGAAACTGAATGTAATAGCGCGACTGGAGTTCGAACTCGTTTACAACAATTCCGCAGTCCATAACGTTAACCATTACACCACAAGGACACCCCCCAAATAGATAGATAGTGAGGGGAAATTTTTTCCCCTGCTATTCGTTATAATATGGACCATTCATGCTTATAAATAGTTCGCGTTATACTAACAATTCATATATGCTAAATAAAGCCTAAATAAGGTTTCTTTCCTTAGTGTCGTTAGTCATCAGAATATTTAGCATACATCTTTTCTCTTAAGATATGGACTCAATTCTGAGACCTCAGATATTTAAAACACTCCCCAGGTCGAATAATGCCGAAGAAGATTAGAAGTACTGGTTTTGTTACTTTTGAGAATTTTCTGCAATGTATTAAACAATACACCGACCCCGTGACCGACGAACGGTGCTCCCAGACTTTTAAGGTCCTTCAGTGAATGAGTGAATCTATGTCTATCTAGACTACAAGAAAACTAGCAATAAACTCCCGCAATTAAACCTAAGAAACAAGTCCATTCCAGGTATTTACTATCGACGCGCCGGCAAAACCCAAAAGAGGCCGTAGACATATATCTTCTAAATTTTAACCGTTTAAGTGAGGATTGCAACTAAAAAGGCAGTCAGTGCTGAGAAGCTTAGAGCTGAAGCCACAAGGAATGCCTTTATAAGTGGATTTCTTTCCATTGATATTCGAGAACAAACACTTGAAAATGTAACCCTGTAAATCACCACTGCATTTGACTTATTTAGACCTCGTGAACAAGTGTAACGAAATTGAACGACTCAGAAAAGATTGAAATTAAATAGATGAATAAAGTAGACAGTCTCAAAATAGCCAGGTGAAAGCTCTCCTGGTCATTAGAAAATGACTAGAAAAAACCCTGGGATTTCGAAATCTTGTACGTATAACTATAGCCAGCGGAAGTGGATGTTTCTGCCCCCGACACCACAGGAAGAAGTTAGGGGAAGACTCGTATCTTTCAGGGAGCTCATGTTGAGATGTGCTAAGGCAAAGACGTACAGTTTAAACACCACCCGCGAAGATGTAAGGAGACGATAGTTTACGAGGCCCAAATTATGGGGTGCTCTTAAGAGTGCCTTGAACCAAACGTGATCCAGTGGATATACATGTTAGAACCAGGAGAAAATTCAAGGCCTGTCTCTGCTCACTTTTTTCTCACCGGGATATATAGCTTCTCAAGCTGCGCGGTCGTCTAATGTTTCCATATTCTCTTTCTTTCTCCCGGCAACTACCTTCTACCTAGTAGTAAATAAACTTTTGGGTTGTTAAACCGAGTTTCTTGCATTCGTCATTTTTACTTCGTGGAGACCACAATGGGATGTATATTCTCTTTAGTAACGCAATGGTACACAAGCTCAGAAAATTCCAGAATCGCTTAAAACGTCCTTAGTGTTGTTTTTCTTCCCATTTTTGTTTTCTGGTTATTTCTTTTCTGCTGATCTTCGTGTCGTCAGTATTGTTTCTGTTGGCTTTGATCACTATTCCTCTGCGCTTTTCTAAGTAGTCTCGAGTCAGTGTATCAATACGTCAACGCTGTTTTAAAGTTAGCTCTTTTTTCCTCTTTTCTTGACACATATTGTCTGTCAACCTCAACCGTTTGATGCCAGATCTTTTGCATGGTCATTAGTGTTCTTGTTCTCTGGACCATTAATTTAATTTCTACTCTGGTCCACTTCAAGATTGGTCCCGAGTATCTTACGAGTGGGACAGCTCAGATATGTATCCCTTTTAACAAGGTTCCTGCTAAATAGTTTTATCTCAAGTACTTTTCTGATTCTTCTAAGATACTCATTTTTAATTTTTTCTTTTATCTCCACTTGTTTGACGGTGTCAGCTTCCAATAATACCAAGTATTAGTAAGTTTTCTTATCTCCGAGCTTTCTGTTTTTTTCTTGATTTGGTAGTACTATTCCTTCTATTGTTGCTTTCCGCTTCTGATTATTAGCATGGTACATTTTTCTATGCCAAATTCCATCCCTACATCTCCAATCTATATCCTTACTGTTTGTACTCGGGTTTCCCGTTCTTTTTTCATTTTTGGTACACAGTTTTATGTCGTTTATTTCCATAAGGTGGTTGATTTTTTTGTTGTGATTTGTGGAGTTTGTATCCGCCTGTACATCTCTTAAATATTTTACTGAGTGGCACCATCGCTATTACAACTAGTAATGGTGATAGCACATATCCCTGGGAGATCCCTCTCTGGATTTTCACATCAGTTAAGCTTTTTCCTCCTACTGTCAGTTCGACTCTCCAGTCTTTCATAATATTTTCGATAAAGTTTTTTTGACTTCACCGGATATCGTGTGCATTTTAAGACAATCAGTTTTTCAACGTCGCAGGACTATATGCCTTTTTGTAGTCAATCCACACCATAGCTAGGTTTTGTCGTCTTGTTTTGCTGGGTTTGAGGATGTGATCAATGCATAGTAGCTCTTTTGTTCCTCTGGTCTACTTGCGGCATTCTTTTTGTTCACGTGGGAAAAATCCGCCGCTTATAAGCAAATCGTAAACCTCTTCCCTATTTTGTGCCGTTCGTATTTTCCACATCATTGGTGGGTACGTTATGGGTCTGTAGTTGTAGGGGCGGTTTCTTTCTGAGAGTCTTTTTGGATTAGGGGGCTCTTTTTTTTTTGTCATCCATTCGTGTATGTCTGTTTCTTGTAAGCATCTTTCCATTTAGACTGCCAGTCTGTCGTGAATGGAAGTGAACTTTTAAAACTAATATCTATGCATGCCATCATGTTCCGGCGTTTTCCAGTTTTGTAGATATTTTAGTGTTGCTCTAAGTGAGTCGAGATGTATTTTCACCTTCGACACCTTCTAAGTCTTTTCCCATGTTGCTTAAATTTTTGGCTTTTCTGTTATATTCTCTTGGTTACCATATTTTGATCAAAAATTTTGTTTCCTTCTCCCCCGGTTATTGGTATGTCTTCGAGCATTTCTCCCCTACTTGCTTGTAGAATTTTCTGTCGCTGTTTTAGAATATCCTATTTTGTATTGGTTTACGCTGGTTCGATGTAGTTTTAGTCTTCTTTCTTTCGCCAGTACTTCCTGGTTTATTTCCTCGAGTCGTATTTTTTTTACTAGAGTAGCTTTTCCATTTTGTCTCAACATATTCCAGCGTTCTTCTATCTTGATATTTTTGCTTATAGTTGTAGATTTATTTGCGTTTCCTGTCAAATTTCCAATCCAGGTTTTAGTAGTATTATTTTCACTTCATGTGAATTTTCTCACCAATGTAAACTGGTGATGTCTCACTGGAGTCTGCGCGACAGTAAGTCTCCTCGACTCCCCAGGATACAACTTAGTATTCTAGCCGATTTCAACAATGGGGTCCCGATTTTTCCGCAGATTTCCGATTCCTCCAGTATTTTTCCAAACCTAAGAAGATTGATGTTATCACCGTCACTTTCATGTTCCACAGAATTTTTAACTCTTTGGAAAAAAAACCTAGTATTTGTCTACGATTTGGCTTTCTTTCATTTTTACACTGACATACACAAGAACAAAAAAAAAATTCACCAATTGGCAAGTTATTTTTTCTTCTAATGAATACTAGGTTTAGTCCTCTGGTCGGGATTAGGTGATCTGTTTGTATCTAAAAATTCTATAAAATTAAGTCCATGTCATTCTCTAGGAAGGATTCTGGTTTTTGCATATGCTGTATGGTAGTATGGTCAAATTATAAACTTTTTCACATTCCCACCCAATCGTACCTAGTTTGTATTTTGTTTGTGCTTGTTGCGTTTGTTTATTATAGGATTTATAACAATTTGAAAAATCAATAATGAAACAATCTTATTTTTTTAATAATTTTTCTTTTGCAATGGTCAACTTTTAAAAGGAATATGCAGAGCGTATAACAAAATGAACTGATACGACACCAAACTATTTCCTTTATTTTCCTTGCTTATCTTATGAGTGAACGTTGTGTCTTAATAAAATATTCTTACTCAAACGAAATGAAATAATTTAAGTCAATATAATCATTTTATTTTTCCGAAAGGAGGTACAAATGTTTTGTGTTTTATCATTTATCAGTTCATTACTGCTAAATATTTTTTTTAATTAAGTGTGCCATCATTTGACTAAATTCTTTAGATAAAGCTTGATAATTTTTCTCATTTAGAGTATTCGGACGATTAGCTTCATATTTATTGTTATATTCACAACGTTTCGGACAATGCGTCCTTTCGCCTTCGTCCGGTGTATTATGTGAAACTCGGAAATCTATACTGAACTTTGAACTGAACACTTTATTGGATCCACGGAGAAGAGTGTTCCAAGTACCTTAACAATAACCGGGTACAAGTGTTAATCTATAGTAAATACACCTTCTCTCGTTTTTCATGGTTCAAGTGCAACTTGGAGTTACAGTTTTTTTTCATTTAAAGCACAGATAGTATAGAGCAGTGATTTAAAAAAAAATGTCTCATGCTTTTTAAAATAACAATATAGTAAAAGACAAAAATATCTGGCGATTAGTAGGGGCATGGACAGCTATCGATGGGCTATCGGTCATATGGAAGTGAGACCTGTCTGATAAAGTAAAACGCAGTTTTTTTCCAATCAACGGTCGTGTCAATACTGCTATATGGATGCACTACATAGACGCTAACTAAACATATGGAGAAAAAGTGTGACGGCAAGTACACAAGAATGCTGTGAGCTGTATTGAACAAGTCCTGGAGGCAACGCCCAACAAAGCAATGCCTATACGGCCACCTACCGCTCATCACAAACCAGACCAGCGGAAGACTGCTGGAGAAGTAAAGACGATTCAAAAGTGATATACTCCAGTGTATTTCTTCACATGGACGAGCGAAGGTAGGACGACCAGCTAGAAACTACACACAACAGTTCTGTGCCGATACAGGATATAGCCTTGAAGACCAGTCGGGAGCAATGGATGGTAGTGACGGGGAGTGAGAGAGGGTCACGGAGATCCATGCAAGCAATGTGACATGATGATGATGATGACTGGTTACAAGTGTTAAGTTATAGTAAGTATTCTTTGTTATTTACCTTTAGTTGGGATGTAACATATTGACCCTCGACCGAGCCGTCAATCAAGAGATGCACCTGTGTAAATAAGTGGAAGAACAGTGAAACAGGTTCATCCGTTCGAAGATATCGGAATATCACCTTGACCAGTGGACGTGGTTGAGTTTGGTGCAGATGCGTACGCCGACAGGAAGCAGGTTGACGTCAAACAATTATATAACCAGGTGCCACAGACGGCTTGAATCAGTTCGAGTTCAGTTCCAGTCGCAGTTGGAGTCAGTTGGGGACAAGATGCTCGCGTGAGAATCAGTTTTCAGACTGAGGGCTTGAGGCTCTCAGTGATCCACGGTTGAGCAGCCCAGCTAGGACGCGAAAGAAGTGCTGCTATGGTCAGAAGAACTTTGGATCATTATGTAGCAGTCTGTCTCCGTCTCCAACTCACCTCTCACACACAACCAACATCAACCCTTTCGAATAAAGTGTGAGAGGTATATTTTCATAAAGAAGTGTGTTCGTTCGTTCATTGAAGTTTCTCATTATTGTTGATTATGTTTCCGCTTATATTTATATATGTATTATGTATATGTATGTGGCTATACAACAGGGATTGAACCTGCAACCTCCCAATGATTTCGCTTAGAAGAGCTTGCATTTAATAGAAATTTGATATTTAATTGAGTGCAAAACAAAACAAAATATTGTAAAAACTGCAAAAAAAAAAAAAAGAATGAATGAGATCCATTTAAGCTTAAAATAAACCCAGACAGGTTGACATGCCATTAAAATCAATCGATCAATCAATCATCGAATCATAAATTACTATAATAACAATTAAAGTGTTCCCAAGGTTAAGAAACTTAAACATAGCAATTGATAAAATTTTGTTTCGTTTGATTGAATAATCAATTAATGAAAAGAATTATTTATTGATGCATCGCTGTTTTATCAAATAATAATCTTTATTTTAATTTCTTTTTTCTTTTCTACGAAAGTTGTAAGAATAAGAAAAAAGAACACTGTTAATTCTACTCACGAATCAACGCGTAATGATGTCTGCCGGATTAACTAAAGTCTCTGTTAATCCCTCTCAGAGACTGATATACAAAATTAGGTTGTTTACTCGAGATGAAAATAATGAATACATAGAGTTTTTCTGGGATTAAAGAATCAATTTTATTTAACTTTTTTTTCAGAAATAATGTTGACATTCGTATTTTTCTGAAATTTACAATTTGCAGTATATTCTCCATGAATTAACGGCAATCAATCATAACACTATTTTACTTGAGGTGATTTTTTTACGTTAGCGTTAGCTGGTGGTTTTTCACAGAAGTCCAAGTTACAGCAAGTCTTCTCAAGTCTTCGGGAAACTTCTCAATATTCAAGCCAAATTTAACAGTGCTGTGGTCTTGACGATTACGAGTTTTCCTCTGATTTCCAGTTCTTCCAGTTTTTTTTTCAGGCCTTTGAGGAACATTCCAAGTGCACTAAATACAATTGATATTACCGTCTCTCTCATGTTTCACTGTTTTATTTTTGTTGTTTTTTTTTTTAGTTCTAAGTACTTCATCTTTTCGCTTTCTTTTATTTTCAATCCGTTATTTGCCGTAACGGCAAAATCTACAACATGACAATTTCTTTTTTTCTAGTTAAAGAACAAAAAGACTGGACTTGTCTGTTCGGACTAAATAATTCTTTTGTATCTCAAAACCTAAGAGAATCTTTTGGTTCTCATTCTTTAGGATAGATTCTCGTTTATTCAAATACCATTCAGTAGTAGAGTCAAGTTTTAATTTCTTGCATAATTCCCAGTGGATCCTCTTTCTTACCCACTCATGTCTTGTCTTGTATTCCGTTGGTGCTAGTCTTCTGCTTTTCCTTGTTAGGGAATTAACTGTTTCATCTCTTTCTCCAAATAAACTACACTTTCGATCCAGTTACGCATTACTGATTCTCGCTTTTATATAATTGGTCATTAGGTCGCTGTTTTATGCCACTGTTAAAACAGACTCAGCGTTTCTCTTGATCTTTCCCTTTCTAAGCCACGTCCATGTCCTCTCCTGTGCAATCTCGCCAGTTTGTCGCTTGCATCACCTATTGATTTGGTTTTTTTTACCATTTCTTCTTCCTAAGATTTGTTGTTTTTCTCTTTGTTCTTAGGTTGCCCATACTGTTACTGGCTTCTGCAATAATTCTTTCTTTCCTCTTTTAATATAGTTTTTCTAATCGTTTATATGATGATCTAAACAATCCTCAATGCTGGTGAGGTCTTTTCTTCTTTCTTTACTGAACAAATATTCATCGTTAGGCAAATTACATAAATTTCAATAATTCAAATTTGGTTAAAAAATATTTGTCAAATTTTAAACAATCAATTTCAATGCCAAAAAAATGCATGAGATAAAATATTAGTTAATATCAATACGTTATATTGAGGATATGTAATTATTCGATGTACGAGGATCATTAAATAAGTTTCCAGACTTTTTCCGCCTGACGTTATTAGGTAAAACCAAATAATCACATTTTACAATTAATTAAAAAAAAGTAGTAAAATCTTTAAAAATAGCAGCTATAATAAGACAAATAACAATCTCATAAAATAAGTTTTTGAATCCTTTATAGTAGTGATTCTTCTAAATAACAACCAGTAATTTATTAAACATTGATTATGGTCATCTCTTTTACTTCAGCAGGTTCAGTTTCTGACATTTTAAATTGAATTGCTTTATATAGGTCTGCTTTACTGTTATATTGTTTGTCTCCTTCATATAATTTCCTTTTCACACTTGATCACAAAATCTTGAACGGATTTAAATCGGGAGTTGATGATTCCATTATCTTCTCTACAGTAAATCTTTTATGCTTAATTAATTCACGGATGATCACAGTGCATAATTACACACTTCACTTTAAAAGTGTGAGACTGGTACTTGTGCCTTGCAAAGAATGATGTCCAAAAAATCGCACTTGTTTGTACTGTATACAGGGAACAACAACAAAAATTTATAATTTATAAAAAACATAATCTGCTTCTTGATTTTTAGTTAACTGAAATATACCTATGGATACAATAAAAGCGAGACGAAGATGGCTGAAACGCACAAACAGGGATGAAGGTGCGGGGTTTTCTGTGAAAACTCTCTGCATATCTGCTTCGTTCTGTTGGGTTGAAATATTCCCTGGTTGATATAATTTTCCGGATGTCCACGCAATCCTAGTGGTCATAACTCCCACCTACACGTTGCATGTGGACAAGCCTGCGGTCTAGCATACCATCAAAGCAACTTATGCAGCACTTCCTGTTTACTTTAGCAAAAAACACGTTAGAACAACAATAAAAAACAGAAAGACAATCAAGGTCTCTGTCTGCTCTCTCTTTTACTCCTCCTGACATGTTTCTTTCTTGTCCAGCTAACGCAGTTGACTCAACGTTCATTCTCTCTGTCTTTCTCCTGGTGACTACTTACAAATTGTTGTAGTAGGTCTTCCTTAGATTTTTGTCTTCAATGAATTTCCAGAATTCTGTACTAAGAGTTTCAGGTTCTTAGAATGGAGTTGTCCTTCTTCTAGAATAGTTTGCTAGTCAGTAGTAGAGAAATAATCTGAAATGGGGGGATTATGTGAATTCAGTTATTTTTCTAAGGAATCAGTGCAAAATGAATACACTCAAACTCAATTATAGATTCTAATCAATTATTTTAGTTAATTACTTTATTCTAGTGATGAATTGTGTGATAGTTAAAAATGAATATTATTACAAGTTATTGTTGGGAAGGTGAAAGTGCTAGTGCTTTTTTTGCATTATCACTTAGAATATTCGTACTATTGACCTCATCTTTATTGTTATACACACAGCGCTTTGGCTGATATGTCCTTCGACCTTCTTCATGTGTTTCATGTCGAACTCGGTAGTCCACTCAATATTCCGAACTAAAACCTTTATTTGAATCACTGGGGTAGATTGTTCCAATTCTGTTAACCATGACCGAGTGCAAGTGTTAAGTTAAGTTTTCCTTGTGATTCTCACCTATTTTGGGATTGAACCTGCAACCCTCCTGATGATTTCATTCGGAAGCACTTTCCAACCAAACGCCTTTTCCGCTGCACCACGTGTCCTTGCCGGACAATTCGGGGTGAATTTCTGGACTTATAAACCTAAAATCTCCTTACTCTCATGAGATACTTCCCTCCACTATCATATCAGATGTTGCCTTGAGGTCAATAGTCCTAATATTCTAAGTGATAACACTTATTTTGCATATGTGTGTGTCAGCGCAAGTCATAAAGCTTTGTTTTGAAATCAGCTGTGGGCTAAATGTTAAAATAAACTCTTGGATAAATGTCAACCGATATTTAGAATGATGTGGGACAGGAAAGTTTTAGTGAATACGTGTTATTTACAGATTAGTTAAGAGAAAATAAGCAGAATATATATAAAAAGATTTCTAAGACGCTGAGTTGGTCAGTTGAGTCCCAGTTTCAGTCGAAATGAGTTCCAGTTGGAGTTAGAGGCAGTCGAAGTTGGGCAGTTAGACCACAAGTGGCTATGTTGGGGTGAGGCTTGTTTTGGGGTGAAGAAGAAATAAATTTTTTGGTAGTTCCTCGTCTGCCACGTGTTAAAGTTGCTATCTAACTAATGGATACAAGCCATTCCTTTGTCAATCACTTTTGTTTCGTGGTGTTAGTGGCAATAAACTTTTGAATAAGAAATCAGCAGAGTCATTTTTTTATTTTATTCGCAACTCTCCACATGGACTCGTAGTGTTATAGGATTTTGAATCTGGATAGCTGATATCATTTTTTTCATCAGTGTTTCAGGCGTACCTTGTTATTATAGAAAAGTACAAGTTCTTTTAGCCTGATTGGCCGATATGAATTACAACCATTCTCTATCTATTTCCGTTCAATTTGTCTTTATTTCTTTTTTGATTTTACTCCACGACTTGTTGTCAAAGAAATTTTTTAGTGTTCGCCAATGGTCCGGGAGACCTGGGTTCAATCCCAGATCACGTCATACCAAAGACTAAAAATGGAACTTGATACCTCCTTGCTTAACACTCAGCGATATAAGGTACGTATCAAGGGTAAAGTGGAGTAATCCAGGGAAAGGAGTAGCGCCCTCCCCAAACCTTGGTGTAGTAGCTATTGAAAAGGGAGCCTTTTGGTCGCCCTCGACTATGGTCGCCAAATTTACTTATATCATGAATTCACAGTCCAAACGGATTTTTCGTTTGAGTTCTTTCCAGTCAATAAGAATGCGTTGTCGATTTGCAGCCGATCCATTTCTATTTTTTACCCTGGCGTCGTAAATGATATTACACAAACAGAATCAGTGAAATTTTATAAGCATTTTTCAAGATAGGCGAGGAGCACAAATATAATACTATCCACTTTCAATTTTGAGTAAATGAATTGTATCTATTATTTTTTTTAATAATCATTAGCAATCTTTATTTTCAATTTAGTTGCAGACGTTTTTTTTTTCGAAGAAAATCCTTACAAAATTGCAAAGACTTATCGTTCACGAATTTTCTTTCTATTTCACTTAGGTCGATAATAGTTAACTCTTCCAGGTGCATTCATTGTGTCTTGGCCTCACGATCGCTCCATTGATTTTCATTCTCTTGTGGGAAACGACTTTATTTTCAACTCTTGCATAACTTCTGCCTCCCCCCACACACATACCTCTATTTCAACTGCAGACGATAGTTCATTGACTTTTCCTTAAGCCGCAAGGAAGAAAAAAAATCCCCAGATATTCCCATTTATGCACTGGAGAGGTTTCATGGAATATTGGCAATCGATAAATGTTTTCTCTTTGTATGTTCTACTTCAATAAGATTCAGTGTCTCTGGCCTTGGGACATGCTTCCTTACAACAATTGTTTTCTAATGAGTCTTGGGTTACATCGTCCAACAACTCGTCTGAATTCCCTTGTATAGGGTTTTGCTTGAGAAGCGACTAATGGCAGGGGTTACCTCCTCAAATTTAAAAATGGACCTTGCAACACAATTTTCAGAGTAATTTATTATGCTGCCAGCAATGAAATGTATTATTTTCTGTAAGAAAAGACAGAGTCTACGTTGCAAGATAGTGTTAATTTATTGCTGTTTTTAAACAAACTTCGTATATTTTTCGTGATTTCGGAAAATATGTTTATTCTTTATTATTATTTTTCCACATTTTATTGATGCAACTATTTACATTTGACTACGTCTTGTTTGTTTTCTTTTATTATTTGAATAAGGTTCATAGCATTAGCGTAAATTGCGACTTATAAGTTGACACCTCTTCTCTTTGTATGATTGGTTTGGTTTCTTTGTTTTTAATGGCATATCAACCTTTGTAGGTTATTTAATGCAAATGCCATTCTCATAGAAGAACAGTAGTGCTGCTATTTAACCAATAGCAGGGAGGATAAGGGGGTTCATACCTTTCCCAAGGGTATTTGCCCGAAAGTAAACGTAATAGCGCGACTAGAGTACGAACTCGCATACTACGATTACGTTTCGACCGATATGTCCTCCAGCCTTCTTCAGGTGTTTGTCGAACTCGAGAACCTTCACAGAACTTTGAACTACGTCCTTTATTCGAAGTTCCGTGAAGGTTCCCAAGTTCGACAAACACCTGAAGAAGGCCGAAGGACATATCAGCCGAAATGTTGGGGAAATCACAATAAAGATGAAGACAATAGTTATTTTTTTCACCTACGAAATTAAAAAAGAACAATCTGTTCTATAACTTATCTATACATGATGAGAGAAGAAACAGGTTCGAGCCTTCCTCAATGTCAAAGTGAAAATTAAATATTCGATTTTAGCCAATGTTATTTTTAACGGGGAAAACAGATGGTTCGAATTCACTGTTTTCGTTCTCCTGGACTGGTTGCCTAACCAAGATTAAAGAATCCAGTTTGCTTTAACGTTTACTTATGACTGAGATAAAGTTGTGGTGTCATGCCTTTTCTGAGCGTATTAGATCAAAGTTTAATATAAATGTGCTCCTTTTTATTTTGATATTCTCTCGTAAAGTTTATTCCCTTCGACGGAAAATGGCTTGTGGGGTTTTCTGAGAGAAACCAGTTAATAAGAAACAAAGTATTATTTGTAAATTCCGTGATGGTGTGTTTTATATAATGTGGACATAAACAAAGACAACCTTACAATATAACATTGTGTTCTTACTTAGTCCTGCACAGCACATATCAATTATAATACAGATCTTTGGCGCTGATATACTGTAATGGCAACGAACGTCACGTAAACAAGCCGTCCAACACAGACAAGATAATGTGACGCATGGAGGTCATGCTGGAATAACATATGTTATTTATAACCAAACTACTGTGATGCAAACATTTATATCTAGTTGGTTATCTTGGGGTGGAAATAGGAAATGGTGGGCGTAGCATGGTAAAGTTTTAGAGATACACGAGCGATGTGATAATATGATTGGTTTGGTTTGGTTTCTTTGTTTAATGGCATATCAACCTTTGTAGGTTATTTAATGCCAATGTCATTCACCAAGAAGAACAGTCGTGGTACTATTTACCCATAGCTGGGAGGATAAGGGGGTTCATACTTTTCGCAAGCGTATTTGCCCTAAAGTGAACGTAATAGCGCGACTGGAGTACGAACTCACTACGATTCCGCAGTTCATCGTTTTAACCATTACACCACGGGGACATACCCTGATAATGTGATTATTTGCTAACCTTTGCATAGTTTGACCCACAAGCCTCGGATTACTCTCCGTACCTGCTGTTACTAAGTGTTCCCCAGAATACTGAAACTACTTATAGCGGCCTAACTTTGTTGATCTGATGGAAACTAGTTCTTTTAAGGGCACTGAACCCTAGTTTTTTACATAGTAACTGTTATTATTTTCGGATCAATTTAAGTTTTTTTTAACAGTAACTCTGACGTTCCTGTGGATGGAGTTTAGTATTCTCCAACTGTTGATTCTGCTGGGAGGGCCTTAAGTAGGATATGATACCGGGTCCACTGATGAAGATTTAATTGTGAACCTTTGAGAAGTTGGTATACACATTTTTTAAAAAGCTTCTTAGTAAATACTCCCAAACCCAAAGTGATGCCGAGTAACAGCACATGTTATACTCCTATCTATGCGTCAAATCGATCTGTTTAAAAGTATTAGTATTCGACAGGAATGCTTGAAACCGTATATCTGTATGTAAATATATTATTATAGACAAATATGATAACATAAATTGAAAAGATAAAATGGAACACCAGAAAGAGAATTATGATTACAATCAAACACTTAAAAATGAATTTGAGATGCCAATAAACTAATAAACCAGTCTCAATAAAAGAAACAATATTCGGAAACGGAAAACATGAAATTAAAAAGAAATTGACAGGACTAAATGATGTAAAATAAAAGAGATTAAATCACTTTCGCTTTCACTTTGGCGTCTTCGACATTTAACAATCGTATCATAGGTTTAGTTTCGTTTGCATGTATATATCAACATATCAACATTTGTTGGTCATTCAAAGCCAAAGCCACCCTTAAAGAAGGCCAGTGTTCGTACTATCAAACCCATATCTGAAGACTTCATACATTTCTAAAGGGCATTTGTCCGAAATTGAACGCAATAACCTCATTAGTGTTCAACGTTGCTTATTATGATGACAAAGTCCCAAGATGCCACGGGACCCCGCTCCTTTGTATCTTAATACTCTTCAAAGCAATAAGTGTGGACTATAAATTGAGAGGTGCCCGTGGTGTAATGGTTATTGTCGCAGGAATTGGACACGGCGACACGAGTTCAAATCCTGGACTGTTTGCATTTCACATAGCACTAATACCCTTGGGAAAGGTATGAATCCAATTATTCTCCCTCCAGCTATGGGTAAATAGTAGGACAGACTAGGTTCTTCAGCCTTGGTGAGGCAACTAGTCTAGGAGAAGGAAAACTCTGAATTCAAACCTGTTAAACTCCGCTTAAAAATTGACCTTGTGTCATATCCTGCCCGAGCGGAGGGGTTTGTTAAATATGATAAATTGAAGATCCAACTTGTTAAATATGATAAATTGAAGATCCAACTATCTACGAAACTATCTTACGAAATATATCACCACAGCTAAGAGCCAGATGATTATGTATACAACTTAACTTAATAGAACTCAGGGGTCTAATATCGGGAAATCGTAATTGTAAGATTATGCTTTATTCTAATCAAGTCAGCCTGCAAAGAAAATCAGCATTTGAAAAGAATGACTTGTTACATGAGGTACACAGCATTCACTGATATTAGTCCGAAATATATATCTAACTTCGCCAAGAAACGGCCAACAAATAGTACTCTCGCTATTTATACATAAGACATCGATGAATTCCGAAAATGTTTTTTTATATATTCAATCAGACAATATTTCTTTCTTTAAAGTTTTCTCTGTTTAAATCTGTTTTATTACTGCTATTTTACAATCGTTGGCTGTCGATAAAGTAATTTAAATGATATCAAATTGATAAGTCCAGGGACATGTAAATTTGGTATCATACTACAAATACTTTGAGGCATGGTTAGCGTAACGGTTATCGTCGTAACAAATGAAATGGCAACTCGAATCGAGATCATGGATCACGTTGTCAACGTTTTCATTTAGCGCTAATGCTCTGGAGGAAACTATGAATGTATCTCTTCTCTTCCTCCCAAAGATAAATAGAGTGACATTGCTGCTGGGCTACGGTCCTGCACCTGGACCCACCTTTAAAAAGCCTTGTGCCGCATTCACCTGTTTGGTAGGGCGTGCGACAAATACTGTTACTGCTACTGAGAGGTTGCTGGAAATATAAGGGAACCGGGGGGAGTGTATAATATTCTTCCGCACTAGTGCTTGTCTCTTTTCGAAATAAGCAGGTAAAAATCCCGACTCCAGACTTTGGGGCAGAAATAACTCAACTCAGCAAGACGGAAACTACGGGTTTATATTCATCATTGGGCAGTAGAATACTCTAGAATCTTTTTGACAATTTCACAACATTCGAGAAACAGGAAGGGCGTGGTCATTTCCTAATTCTTTTTTCCCTTTTCCATTTGTAGCCTCAAGTTAGCTTAGGGTCACAGGGTAGTTTCGTTCCGTACTTAAAGCCAATGCCAACGTGACTTGACCTCGATATATTAGCCCGATCCCATCTTTGATCTGTGTGGTGCCAAAATACGAAGGGATTTCATTTGGATACTATGAGAACTTATCAAAGCCCACAATAATTTTTTTCTTTTAAATAAATCACTTCCAATATATATATATATATATATATATATATAGGTTGGCCCAAAAGTCGGTGGACAGGAAATGATAACATTTATTTGGTTTAATGGCATATCAACCTTTGTAGATTATTTAATGCCAATGCCATTCTCCTAGAAGAACAGTCGTGGTACTATTTAACCCATAGCTGGGAGGATAAGAGTTCATACCTTTTTCAAGGGTATTTGCCCTAAAGTGAACATAATAGCGTGATTGGAATATGAACTCGCTTACTACGATTCCGCAGTCCATCGCTTTAATCATTACACCACGGGGACACCCCCTGATAATGTGATTATTTGCTAACCTTTGCATAGTTTGACCCACAAGCCTCGGATTACTCTCCGTACCTGCTGTTAATAAGTGTTCCCCAGAATACTGAAACTACTTATAGCGGCCTAACTTTGTTGATCTGATGGGAACTAGTTCTTTTAAGGACACTGAACCCTAGTTTTTATGTTATATTTACTAATACAATTAGTACATCGACAATTAGATTCTATTGTGGACAATAATACAAAAGCAGTAAAGTTTTCTCATTGCAGGTTCTCAAACTGCTGACCATTACACAGCTTTGAAGTCAACCTTTCACGTTTCGACAAACTTTATTTACACAAGTCCCTTTTTTCCTCTATTTCTTTAAATACATCTCTGAGGTAATTTTTCAAATCCCCAACAGTTCTTGATTTTGATCATCATTGCAAAAATATAAACGATTAATGGTATAAATAATATATATACTATAAACGATAAACCTATTCTACCTTCTGTCGTCCTACTTTGGGACTACCCTGTATATATATATACATATTTCTTTTACTAAAATCTATCTAAATGCCTATTACACAATAATAGCAAGGTTAAGTGGGTTTTCTGGCCTTAGAAAGCAAATCAGTTCCACTTTTTGTAGTAGTGTGTGTTTGGGTTCCATTCAGGGTTAGAATAGATCTGTTTTCAGATAATATATGAAAATATTTTAAACTGCATTAATACTTTGCTACATTTGATGATATTGCACTTGTCAAAGGCATGAATCCATCCATTCCCCACCAAGTAATTATCTGGGTTGACTGGGTTCCTTAGCAAACCAGTCTAGCTGAGAAAACTTACTCTGAATAGAAACCAACAGTATTTTTCTTTTAAATGAACCCTGTGTCTCACCCTTCCCGTGGCAGACAGGTTGCGTAAATACACACTAGGCCTTGAGATATATTGTATAGAACAGTTTAAGAATTTCCGCTCAATACTGAAGGTAAAAGGGTAGACAGGACAAAATGTCGATTAATAAGCAAACATTTCTGGTGCGTTTGACAATAATCTGATTACAAAATTATTGTGATGTGAGGACTAACTACTTCTACTAAAAGATCGGATCGAAAAAATGTGTTAGAGTATTTTTGTTGATTGACTACTTGTATTTCATTTATAAGCACCTTCCATGGTGCATTGGTTAGTGATAGAGGCTAACAAACTATTGATCGTGACTTTGATTTTCTCGAGGTAAAAAAATCCTGGCTTTGTGCTAAACTGTCCTTCGTTTAGTAAAAAAACTATATATCTTGTTGATAGCACGTAGCGTTGTGAAATTGTTATCAATTTACACTAACAAACCATTATTAATGAGTTCGATTCTCACTTGGGAATGTATATTTCATGTACTGTGTGAAACTAGTGATAGGTCTACTAAATTACTAGTTGCCTTCTGCTTATCCTTGATCAACATCTTTTCCTTAAACGCTTCTACTGGGAATATGTCACTGATAGATTCATTTTACCGTCTACCTCACTTATATTTTGTTTTAGTTGTTCTTGTTGGTTTTTTGGTTGGTAGATGGAGAGGGCTGAAAAATTCTTATCCACAGTCCGTCTACTAAAACTGTCACAGCCGAATCATTTCAATCCTAGAGGATTCTAGCCTAGACTGGTTACCCACAAATGCTAAAGATCCCAATCCGCCGAATCATTTTATCATCATCATCATCATCATCATCATCATTATGTCGTGCCGTTAATACGGATATCCCTGACCCTCTCTCGCCACTTTTCCCTATCGTTCATCGCCCCAGGCAGGTCTTCAGGGCTACATCCCGTATCAGCACATTGCTGCTGTATGTATCTTCTAGCTGATCGTCCTGCTTTTGCTCGGCCATGTGAAGGGGTCCATAGGAGTACATCACTTATGAGCTCGTCTCTGCTTCTCCAGCAGTGTCCTGCATGTCTGGTTCGTCTAAATTGGATAGTTTTCGTGATGGGAGGCAGGTGGCCGTCTAGTTGGTGCTTTGTTGGGTGTTGCCGCCGGGACTTATTCAATATTGCTCTCAACATTCTTGTGTAATTGCCGTCTAGCTTCTTCTCCAGCCGTTTTGTTAGCGTCCAAGTGGTGCATCCATACAGCAGTATCGACACGACCGCTGGCTGGATAAAACTGCGTTTCATTTTATCGGTCATGTCTGATTTCCATACGATCGATAGCTTATCGATAGCCGTCCATGCCTTCGTTAGCCGCGTGTCGATGTCCTTTTCGGTTGATGAGACATTGCTTCCTAGGTAGGTGAATTTGTCTACCAGTTTCAGAGAGGTTCCCTCTAGTGTGGAAATGTCGCCTGTTTGATTAAAGCACATATATTCAGTTTTGTGTGCATTGACATGGAGGCCAATGCCTGCGGCGGCTTGTTCCAAACTATGCAGTAGTGTTTCCATGCCAAGCAGGTGTGAGAGTCCCGCATACACTAGGAGGAGATCCCGTGGCATTCTGGTTAATGTGTTGGACTGCGACATCGTAGTGTGTGAGTTCGAACGTCATTAGCTTTATTACGTTAACGACATTAAAAAATCTATGAACCTCCTTATCCTCCAGCTATTGGTTAAATGGAACTACTACTGTTCAATAAGGACGGCTTTGGCATTAAATTATCTCAAAAGTTGATATGCCATAAAAAAGAAACCGGAAGCATCCACAGCCCAGTAAGCTTGGGCTGTAAAATACACCGACTGCATTTCTGTAGAGAGGTTAGACAGCCACTTACGAATGTGCTGGATATGACGCTAAACAATCTCCAGTTCTGGAGTTTTGGGAAATATGGAGTACCTCTTCACTGTCATCACTCCCAGGTTCACTCTGACCCGGAGTGGTAGTGCCTGACATAGTCCTATTCATAGGTCTAATAGAAATGTTCGATATTTAAACTGAGTGCATACAAATGATTTGTTTAGTTTGATCATTTAACCGTGTGCAAACAAATGACTGATGTTTAATTGAATTGTTGGTGATACATAACAATACTTTCAACTGTTTGACTGTTTGCTAACGAATTAATAACATTGAAGAGATTAATTAATGTTAAATACCAACCCTTGTAATTACTTTCGCCAACGGTCCGGGAGACCTGGGTTCAATCCCAAGTCGAGTCATACCAAAGACTTTTGAAATGGTACTTGATACCTCCTTGCTTAATACTCGGCAATATAAGGTACGTATCAAAGGTAAAGTGGAGCAATCCTGGGAAAGGAGTAGCGCCCTTCCCTACATCTCAGTGTAGTAGCTATTGAAAAGGGAGCCTTCTGGTTGCCCTCGAATAAAGGGAGACAACTTTACTTTTACTTTACAATAATTCAAACTATTTAACTATGTAGAAACAATAGCCATATTAATATGCAAAAATATTAGTTCTAACTCATTTAAAGATGAAATGACTTCCAAACTATTAATACAAATCATATATGTATATCCTTATAAATGTATGCAATCAAATGACTGATGCGAGTTTGTTATTGTCATATAGCAGTTCTTGAAACCATTTAACTTAGTGCAAAAAATGTTTAATCGTAAAGTGAATTTATCGCCTTAGATAGAAATACTCGAAACTATATAATTGTTAAAAAACAGCTCATGATAGTTTTAAAATGCAATCTACAAAATGGGGTTACAAATCATATACAATTATTATATATGTATGCACAGGATTTGGCATTAAATAACCTGAAAGGGTTTGATATGCCCCAAAATCCAACGAAGCCAAACCATCCTGCGCTACTATTTAATATACTCATATAAGAAACACTTTTTAAGACTAATTTTTCAGCTCAAAACCAACGATTCTTTTATTACACAAATTTTTACACAGAGAAGCTTCATCATCATCAACATGTCATGTTGCTAACACAGATTTCTGCCCTTTCTCTCTCTCCCTATCTCTCTATCTTTCTATCTATCTATCTATTTATCTATCTCAAACGCCATTTGTCTTTATTATCCATCACTCCCGGCAGGTCTTCTAGACTAAACCCGGTGTCTCTACCGCGTTGTGGTACATAAGATCTAGTTGGTCGTCCAACACTTACACGTCCGTGTGAAGGGGTCCGTAGGAGGACGTCGCTTATGAGTTAATTCTTATTTCTCTATCTGTGTCCCCCAAGACTTGTTCGTCTTATATGGGTGGTTTTAGAGACGAGACGTAGATGGCCGAACTGCTATTTTTTGTGGAATGTTGTTTCCTGAAATTTGACAATATAGCTTATAATGTTCTTGTGAAATTCACATTTTTTCTCAACATCCATGCGGTGCATCGTGTTGTATTAGATGAATTGTAGGATAAAAATTATTTTCTCTAGTTAACAATTAGGTTACATTTATGACAGAAAGTTGTTTAATACAGGAGGATTTATGGTATTGATCAATAACTGAGATCAGAAGTGGTTTTGCTGCCGACTGTATACTTTTGAAATAAACGAACGTCCTGAGTGTAGACATAAAACTACATCCGATAATGTGGCTCCAGTTCTGATCCTCTGAAGGATATGAAATCATCTTTTCGTTACCATTGCCCAACAGACCCACTTTGACCCGGAGTGGTAGTAGCTTTGGGGGTCACATCAATGGATCATATATACCTTAACATATTGTGCGATGAATGATTTTGAACTGCAAAAATGTAGTGGCCTATAAAACACTTATATTGTAAGTTCGTGCGGAATGTTTACTTGTTTAAAACGACTGTGTAATAAATGCCATTGCTTGAACATGTTTAGGAAAAACTCACACCGTCACATTATGTACTGATTATTTGTAGTAGACGTAAATTATTCCTCGATAGCATATAGTTTATAAATTAGTTGTATTGTATAAGAATAGTTACTTGAATATATATAATTCTTAAGCCAAGTCGACTGGGCCTGTAGAATACACTAACTGGATTTCTGCAGAGGGGTAAGACCCCGCCCAATTAGTGTCCTAGATATGATCCTAAATAACTTGTTGGTGAGTACTCAGTAAGACTGGGGCTTTAGCTAATGCTCTAGAATTCCCTCATTGCCATCGCTCCAATGTCTACTCTGGCCCGGATGGTAGCATCTGATAGGGTCCAATTTATCTGACATTTAAACTGAGTGCAAACAAATTGAATCGTTTGAAATAGAACTATTCGATGATTTAACTGTGTGTAAACAAAGAACTGATGTTTAATTGATTTTTTTGTGATACATAGCAATACTTGGAACTATTTAACTTTGCTGACTTATATTTACAAATCATATCTATCTAATATACATGAATAAATCAGAGTTGGCATTAAATACCAGACAATGGTTGATAAAACCAAAGCAAAGCAAACCAATGTATAATTCTTCGCAAATTATTAATAAAGTAATTACTTCAAGTCATTGAACTATGTGCAAATTATATGTACGAGAATCGTTATAAAAATCAAATTATTCGAAGCCATACGGTTGCTCTAAAAAGACTGACTTCTGTATTAGTTAACCCCCACCGCGAGGTTAGACATGCTGTAAAACCAACTAATCATTTAATCTGATTCTGTAACCGCGAGGTTAAACATGCTGTAAAACCAACTAATCATTTAATTGCTTGTAACGAAAATTTCAGCATTAAATATGACGACAAGAGTTGACATGCCATAAAAATTAGCCAACAATATAACTCATATGAATAGAACAAATGTGTAAGGTGATATAGCTCTTTAGCATCCTGAGGTAAAATAAGTTATGAATATTTCATTGATCGATTTTAACAAATCAACCCGTTTTGATTTATTTTATGCCCAGAGGTCTGGAAATTGCGTACCTTGTAAGTTCATATTTACATTTTTTTGTGTGTTTGCAGATGTTTTGATAAAGTTTTATAAGCGAACCCGTTCAGGTTCATCAGGAGAAAATAATTGAGCCGTTTTTTTGTGGGATTTCAACTAATTAGACACTCAAGCCAAGGGCAATTTTTTTTTCCCATTTCATAAGTAGTGGGGGGGTCATTTACTTATTCTTATCCAATGGCCAATAATCACTCATTCCCATTGCAAGTATTTAAAAAAAAAAGGTTCTTACTGGTCCTGAATTAAAAAAAAAGGTTCTTACTGGTCCTGAATTTTAAAAAAAAGGTTCTTACTGGTCCTGAATTTAAAAAAAAAGGTTCTTACTGGTCCTGAATTTAAAATAAAAAGGTTCATACTCGTCCTGAATTTTAAAAAAAAGGTTCTTACTGGTCCTGAATTTGAAAAAAAAAAAAAAGGTTCTTACTAGTCCTGAATTTAAAATAAAAAGGTTCTTACTGGTCCTGAATTTTAAAAAAAATGGTTCTTACTGGTCCTGAATTTTAAAAAAAAGGTTCTTACTGGTCCTGAATTTGAAAAAAAAAAAAAAGGTTCTTACTGGTCCTGAATTAAAAAAAAAGGTTCTTACTGGTCCTTAATTTAAAAAAAAAAAGTTCTTACTGGTCCTGAATTTAAAAAAAAAGTCAAAATAATTTTACCTAACTGATTACTTGCATTTTCCAATGCTAAAAAATTTGGAAATGGGTAATCATCTCACGCTGAATTAAAATGTGGATGTGAACGGCCTCATAAAATGTAAAATAGTTTCTTATTTGGGTTTTTTTTAAGCGGGGGTTGAAAAATTAAAAGAATACGGTAAATTTAAACGTCTAATTAATTCAAACCACACAAAAAACTCAAATTTTATTTATTATTTATTTATTTATATTTTTTTATTTTTTTACCAGTGAACGTATACATGTATGTATTACTAACCTAGTTTCTGAGGAGTTTTTTTTTTTTCCATGAGATCTAATCAAATATGAATAATTTTTAAACAGTTCTGTGTGACTTATTGATGGGACCCGAAGATGTTGTAAGGTTCTAGATCGGAGTGCACCTGCTAATAATAGCAATAAAAGGATATTTCATTGTCCCCAGATTTCCAAAACTAAAACCTCAACATCATTCGCAGTTAAGTGTTCTAGCCAGGGCAGAATTTTCGGAGTCTTCATTCTTCTATAGAGGATACTATCAACTTTTTCTTAACATAAGCGACAGATCTAAGCTGTTATAAAGTACCGAACGTTACTATTAATATACCCTATAAGTTATTATATACGTTTATTAAATTATTTATCCAATTCGGAAATGCTTGCTCACAATATAAATGTCAGGTTTTTTCTTCCAAAATTTGTACTTTGAAGCGTTTTTCATAAACAGTCTATTGACGTTAAGTGTTGGAATCTTTGACAAGGAGCCGCTGTCACGCTGGCAGCGAAAACGAAGATTCCATTAAGAATGGCAGCTACTGATTAAGGGAGTAGGCACAAGACACGCAGACTACACAGCCCATCAGAAGTGAAAGTCGATTTCATTAGTGTGCTTAACGCCGTCGTCCTCGACGGAAAGAGCAATCTACATCTGGTCTCTTGATAACAGCTACTTTCTCGACCCACGGCCAAAAGAAGTTGTTTTAAAACAGCAGTCCCAATTTTGATTTAAATAATATGGGGCAAAGTTTTGTTAATCAAGATCTGGCCTTGAGTGGTAGCACCTGATAGGGTCCTATCTATGGGTCAAATAGAAGTAAACTGTGTACTTACGCTAAACTGAATTGTTTGAAATAGAATTGTTTTTGTATGCTGAAGTGAAATATTTGAAACAAAACTGTTTATATGCATAAAAACTGATTTGGCATTAAATAACCTACAAAGGTTGATGTACCGTAAAACTATACCAATTCTGGCCTTGAGTGGTAGCACCTGTTAGTGTCCAGTCTATGAGTCAAATAGAACTACACTGTGTACTTATGCTAAACAGAATTATTTGAAATAGAACTGTTTATATGTATAAAAGAGTATTTGGCATTAAATAACTTCCAATGCTTGATATACCATAAAACCAACTCAAACTAATCTTGGAAAAGATATGAACCTTATCATACACTTTAGCTATAATGTTAAATAGTACCACGACCGTGCTTCTACAAGGATGGTTTTGGCATTAGATAACACAAGAAGGTTGATATACTATAAAACAAAGGAAATACTTCAAGGTTATTTGTTTATATTTTTTTAAATGTATATTATACGAGTAGGATCTTAATCAGTGCTTGATAGTAAACATTTTGGAGGTAAAAGTTTGAAAGAACAAGTCAGTTTATCCAATGATATTTTTCTTTTCCCTCAAAGATCGTGTTGCGAACGAATCGATAGAACGATTCTTATTTCTTACTGTAATCTTTATATACTAAGAAATTCTAAGAAGGTTATACTTTACTTAAACGTTGCCAAGCAACTATTGAGTTTATCGATATTTACTTTCTTATTCTCAGATTATTATTTAACAATAATCTCTTCTCCTTTTACCGCTTCCAACCCTCGACCCTCCCCTCTCTATTTCTGTCTTTCCGAAACCTGAATCGATCTATGTTTATAGGCTATCGATTTTCTATGTTTTTCTGACTCTTTAGTAGATATGATTTGCTTTGCAATAACTAATATGTAATCTGATATAGATTTCCTTTTCCTATAAAAATAATGATTCATGTGGAAAATATATTTTGTAAAACAATATTTATTTATTTTTGTCATTGAATTTGAATAGAAAGAAGATATGTAGAAAATGTATTTACTTGAAGGATATTACAATATATATTTCAAATCCGCTTATAGATACGGACATGTTTCGAAGCTCCACTGACTTATATAATATTTAGGTAATGAGGTGTCTGTACTTTAGAAGATATGCTGAGACGTCATTTGTAAAAGTCAAATATACCCCTGATCATAAAAGTTGAACACCGATCAAATAATGGAGTCTATCTTCTCCGGTAAAAACCAGGGGAAGTTTTTAAAATTTAATCATTGTTCTCATTTCACTTAATTTTTTTTTTAAATTAAAGCAATAGTGCCATCCGATTTATTGGGTGATTATTGTCTCTTGTTGGTTGGGTTTTTAGTTTTCGGGTCATTTAACGTCGAATTAAGTCATTTTGATAAAGCCTCAAACAATTCAGTTTAGCAGAAATATAGTTATTTTTTTATTTACACACAGTTAAATCTCAAAACAGTTCTAGTTCTAAAAATTCAGTTTAGTATAAGTATAAATTTTTGTTTGCACACAGTTAAATGTAAAAACAATTTCAAATAATTCAGTTTAGCGCAATTAAATAGTTTAGTTCTATTTGACCCATAGATACGACCCTATCAGGTGCTACCATTCCTGTTCATAATGGACCTGGGAGTCATGGCAATAAGGGGTTACTCTGCCTTCCACAAGCCTCACCATCAGATTGTTTAGCATCATAAAAAAGACACTCGTTGGCGGAGTCTTACTCCTCTAGAGAGATGTAGTAAATGTTTTCTGCAGCCCCAGCTTACTGGGCCAATTGAACTTTGCGTATATTCATATAAAAAAAGTGATATGTTTAAATAAAATTGACACCATCTCATTAATTATCAAGCCTCATAAATTAGTAGACCATTTTATATACTATTGCAGCAATATCTCATCAACTGAAGGAGATATCAGCGTACCAATAGGTAAGGCTGCAACTCACAGGTTAAACTCCATCGAATTCTTATCTTCCTAATAAAACAGGAATTCTTTCAAGTTGTAGAAGTGTCAGTACTACTGGATGGTTGCACCACTTGGACTTTAATTAAAGGCTTGAATACAAAGATTGATGTGAACTACACCAGAAATCTACGTGCTATATTCAGCAAATTCTGGAAATGGCGCCCTAAAAATCAGTAACTATACGGCCACTTCCCTCCCATCTCCAAAACAATTCAAGAAAAACGAGCAAGACGTACATAGGATCTGCTAAGGAAGTAATGACAAACTCATGAGAGACATTCTCCTATGGAATCCTAAACATGGACACATCAATGTTGGCCGACCAGAAGTTAATTCATAAGCTGTGTTTGCACATTGGATACCATCAAGAAAATGTACCATGAGTGATGACTAATAGGGAAATATGGCGAGAGAGAGTCCAGGGAATCTGAGCCACTGATACGCCTTGTTGCTGCTGCTGCTGATGATGATGACATTTGTTTTATTCATCGTTTAGATTCGGCCACGATCTTATAAATGTGATGAATCTTTTTTGTCTACAGTCCAGCCCAGTTGGTTGGGACAATAGAATCTGCTGATTACATCTCGGCATAGGGTTAAGATTAACCCCTCATTGAATTTCCTGGATATGACACTAAGCCATCTAATGGTAAGGTTTCATTCCTGGAAGTCTGAGGTATGTGCAGTACCAGTTAATTGACATTACTCTCCGGTCCACTCCGGCTAAAAGTAGTTGTATCATTTAGGGTCTCAGCAATGGGTCAATAGAATTATATAATCATTCACTATACTTAAAAACTGTGTGCAACCAATAAAAATACTGGAAACTATTTAACTGTATGCAAATAAATGACCTCTTGCTCGTTTAAAAAAATGTCACCTACAAACTATTCACCGAAAAATCATATGCACAAGTAGGATTTGGTATTGAATAACCCACAATGGTTGATATGCCATTAAATACAATCAGCCAATTAACATACATAGTGGTATGTTGTGTAGCGTGGCCGGAGACAGCTGCTATGTCGGTGATGGCTAATCCTTGGATGAGGAAAGGAAAAGCACTTAGTTTTAGCGTTAGGATCTTCGTTGATTTATTCTGGCTGTGAGGTCGTGGAAGCGTAAGGAAATGAGTAACGGATACCAGGCGCCAGTTGCCTTTCTTTGTTCTTTTAAAACAGTCTCATCTCGTATCTTTGACTTGTTCTTCCCTCTTAGTTCATGTGGATGTTTTTCTCCACGTGCTCAAACCACCAAAGAGAAAAAGACGCCAAAATTTGTGTTATATATATATAAGTAAGTTGGCAACCGTAGTCGAGGGCGACCAGGAGGCTCCTTTTTCAATAGCTACAACACCGAGGTGTATGGGAGGGCGCTACTTCTTTCTCAGGATTGCTCCAGTTTACTCTTGATACGTACCTTATATTGCTGAGTGTTAAGCAAGGAAGTATCAAGTACCATTTTTAAAGTCTTTGGTATGAGGCGACCTGGGATTGAACCCAGGTCTCCCGGGAGTACGCTTTCAGTTCCGACTTGGGTAAGTGATACTTTAAATGGTGACCTCAGTAAGACCTATCTGGAGGGTTATATCAATTATATCTTGCCACAGCTAGAGTCATGAGAGAGATGCCAACTTGCGTTTCTTTCGGCTGTTGACGTTTTTGATAACTTACCTATTTGCACCCTAGTAAGATACTTTACAGCTGTTTTTGTTTGGTGTAGGGCCCTGCAAGTAAACGCGAGGCCCACTAAAACGACTGTCAGTAGGCACCTCTAACCTACATAAAAGAAGCCCAGCATCTATTTAAAATGTGTTATTAGGGCCTATAGAATCATTCCAATGCCAATGATTCTGATAATGTCATTTTCTATTGATAGCATCTCTAAATTAGTCTCTATTGTGAAATTATTGACCCTTAGGAATGTTTTAAAGAGTTTTAGTTTTGAAAAGCGTGTGAGCGGTGCCAAATTCAAACATTTCTGTTTGATTTGCTTAAAACTGACCCTTTTTTTCTTGGCGAGTGTTTTCAGACAAAACCAACACAAATCTAAGATTTTACCAATTAAATTAATGTAATTTTAATAAATTCATTCCAGCAAACCAAAGATATATAATTAAGAATGATCATTTGTATTTTACGCAGTTTAATTCCATATATCAGGTTCCCAAACCGTGGTTAGTAGGCCACATGTAATTATCGAGGCCCATCTGCGTGGCCTTTTACCCAGCTTTCGAAATTTTCTCTCAGCTTTTTGATGTTAACTGTGAAGAATTATCATTACAACTACAGATGGAACTCCTTGATCTTCAGAATTGAGAAGATTTAGAATCAAATTTTCTTGTTTGCAAGATCCTCGATTTCAATAATTACCACATGCTTTCATATGGACGATTCCCTAACTTTATCACCCACACCAAGAGAGAAGTGAGCATGGTGGACACTGCATACCTTTGTGAACAGTTCATTCCGAAAATGAAGCATGTCAAAAGTACGTCGTGAGATAAACTGTTAAATCATCATTCGTCTGATGTTTTCTTTCGGTTAAGTTCTTCATTGAACCCTGATATTATTGCCCATTCGGCTGGGGCAGTAGAATTCACCGACTACCTCTCTGCAGGGGGGGTATCTCCGGCCCAAAGAGTGTCCAAGATATGACACTAAACTCTCTGACAGTGAAGTTCCCATAATGCTGGAGCTTTCGGGAATGTGGAGTACTCCTTCGATGTCACCACTCTCAGGTCCACTCTGGCTTGGAGTGATAGCAACTGATAGGGTCCTATCTATTGGTTGCCCAGTCGGCTGGGGCTGTAGAATGCACCGACTGCACCTCTGTAGAGAGTTAAGACCCCACGACCACCACCAAACAAGTGTCCTGGATATGTAGGACAGTAAATAATCTGATGGTGAGGTTCCAGTGGTACCAGGGCTTCGGGGAATGCTTCTAGGTCAACTCTGGCCCCGGAATGGTAGCACCTGATAGGGCCCTATCTATTGTTAAATAGAACTAAACATCATACTTATTCCAAACTGAATTGGTTTAAATTAGAACTATTTGACGAAGCTGAATGGATATAGAAATGTCTCTGACAGTTTAACTGCGAACTCATGCTAAAGTAAATTGTTTGAAATGGAACTGGTTTTGACATTAAAACCCGACTTATGCTATACTGAATTGTTTAATCTAGGACTGTTTTGACATTTAACTGTGTGTGAACAAAATCTCTACTCATACAAAACTGGGTTGGCTTAGAACTGTTTAAATAAACTGAATAGCTTAAAATAGAAATATTTTTGACAATTAAACTGTGTACACATGCTAAATTGAATTGTTCGAAATAGAACAAATTATTTATATAAAATTGAATTTAAATAGAAGTAAAAATCATACTCATGCTGAACTGATTTATTCAAATTAGAACTGTTTGACTAAACTGAATAGCTTGAAATAGAAATTATTTTGATAATTAAAATGTGTACTTATGCTAAACTGCTCTGCTTGAAATAGAACTATTTTGACATCGAAACTGCGAACGTCCGCTAAACTGATTTGTTTGAATTAGAAGCATTTGACTAAATTAGATAGCTTGGAATAGAAATGTTTCAGACAATTAAACTGTGTGCTCATACTTAACTGAATTATTTGAAATGGAACTGACTACTTGCATAAAAATGGATATTGCGTCAAATAACTTACAAAGGTTGATATGCCAAAACACTCAACCAACCAACCAACCAACCTATCTAGATAGAACTAAACTGTACTTATGCTAAATTGAACTGTTTGAAATAGAACTGTTTTTTTTAAATAGAAGTAAACTATGTACTTATGCTAAACTGAATGTTTTGATAGAGAACCGTTTTTATGCATATAAATGGATTTGGCATTAAATAAGCTACAATGGTTGATATGCAATTAAACCAAACCAAACCAAAACCAAACCCTGATATTATATCTATTGGAACACAAATAGTACTTCCCTTGATGTGAAATACTTCCTATTGTACTCGGCAGCTACCGCATCCAGTTTTAAGCACCAGCAGTATTCAGCGAGAAATATTACATCCCACCGGCCTTGGTCGCACTCTTCTACAATGCAAATGTCTTGGTAAAAGAGCTCAGCCTGATCTTCTCTCAAATCCCCTCAGTTCTTTGGAAAATGGTCATTATAATGAGCTGTACCTGAAATTTAGATTTGACCATGCAAAGAGAATGAGACACACAAACTCTTCTGGTATTCCGACGTATAATTGGATCACCTAATTTCGTCAAGATGACCAGACGTAATGGTAGCCGAAAAAAAAAAAAAAGAAAAGAGAAACTGCTGAATAGTGGACTTTTCCGTCCCGGCAGACCACAGAGCAAAATTAAAAGATCGTGAAAAGAGGGACAAATATTTAGACCTTGCCGGAGAACTAAACCAGACAATTGAACATGAAAGTAACATTTATACCAATTGTAGTTTGTGCTCTTGGTGTAATGTAATGGCCGAGGGATTTCGTTTTATATATCTTGCCTTTCAGTTTAGTTAGGTTGAGAACCGTTCGCTTAGCGCATGGGTTAGTTCGGTGCAACACGAGCGCAGGTGTTCACGCGCGCGCGGAGATGATGTGTCATTCAGAGATATCAAAATAAAAATCCCACATAGGAATCGGGACCAGGGTATTTGGGTGACGTCACGCGCCGGAAGCGTGGGCTGAGATTTGAGAAAAGACAGAGAGTTGAGTTTTATCGTCCGAGGAAGACGGTTGACTTTCGGACCTCGCCGAGGCCTTGCGGCGGGTGCCTCACGTGGTTTGGGGCAGATGGAAAAGTCAGCATAGAAAGATTGTGTATCTCCCTCCTCGTATCGAAAAACCTTTTAACTCAAAGGTAATAAAAAGTTTCGTACCTGAACTAAGAAGTCGTGTTTTTGTGTTTTGGAATTCCTATGTTATCTATATATGAGTTGTGAACATTCTCTGTATATTTCAGATATCCGTATCATGGCTATGTTTCATTGGAACAATCCCCTAAGGATTGGTAAAGAGACTGAAAGACTTGGAGGGAGAGGACAAGTAGTGACCATCCAGACTTCAGCATTAAGAATACCTTGAGACTTGAGGAGACTTGCTGTCACCCAAACTCCAATAAAAAAAACATCAGCTAAGGCTGATGTGAAAAACTCTCAAAGCAATAAAATAATAATAATAAGTCTTGTACGCAGAGTCTCAATGCATTCTCAAAAATGAAATTTAAAATATTGAAATTAACTTCTAATATAAATATTCTTGCTTAAATTAAAATACTGAATTTGGAGCCTACCTAAAAGATATTTAAGTACCAATTGAAACAAAACCACAGACACAAACCAACCATGGCCTCACTCGGCTCGTCTTGGTTGTATGGTACTGAATGGTTTGTCAGGTACTACGGGGCATTCTTCCCTGGCAATATCTGCTTTTCATCGTTGGTTTGATCGCTTGGCGTCACCTTTTTTTATAATAGTCACGTATGAGTCTCTTGTCATACAAGGCTGCCCACAATAAAATGACCTTGTGTCGCATCCTCACATGGTGGGAAGTCTGATAAATACACACACAGGTCACTCTCATGTGCCAACATACAGCTGAAAAACCGGCGTTACAAATGAAACAAACACTTACAACCGGAAAACAGAATTTGATTTCTGCTGCACGGAAAAAAGAATTAGTTACCTTACTTCCCTCTTCTCAATGGTAAGATAACCTTAATCTCTCACTTTTTTTCCTTCAATGATAAAAACAATGAACTGCGGTTACAAAAATCTTTATAACTCAAGTGTTTGACTGAACAATTAAATCTGACTAAAACTAATCGGATATTTTGCGAACTTTTCAATAATTTTCTTGCACAAAAGAAAATAAATGTTTATGCTATATTTTCTTATTGCAATGTTTGTTTCGCCTTTCTTTTTTTATATACTGTTTGTGAATCTTAAGATTTCTTCTTTAGCTAGCATCTGATAATTGGTAATGTGTTGCAACGATGCTTGGAGTCATTTGCTTGTGTGCCGGTAGGTTGGCTCTGGCTAATTTAGAATATTATGTACTAAATATTCGTTTGTAAATCTTAGTTTTAATATGAGTATAAACGAATTTTGTTATTGAGTGGCCTACAGGGGTTCTTTTGCCATAAACCATCCAACCAAACCTAACCAAACTAGAGAACATCTTGAGTCTTCCAAAAAACCTCACCTTTTCACAGAAATCTGACCAAATCAACCTTTTCACTTATATCTGGCCAAATAGAATGAAAAACTATTAAAAAATCCATGCACTAAAACCCGCACAGAAGACAAAACCAACCGAACATTTCTTGGCAATAAATGACCCCCAGAGATTGATATGCCGTTTAAAAAAACTTCAACTCTTTAGTCAGCGTGGTTACGTCGCTGTGCCCGGCTAAGTTTAGGCTTTTTGTCTGCAACACTTCTATTTTTTACAGAAAATTACTTCAGATGTCATTGATAAATTATGATTATTAACTTTTCAATAAGTTTTTTCTATCATTTTTGGTTCACGATACCTCTTTCTTCAAACTTAAACTTTATGACCCTCAGGCTAAAAATTTGAGCAATCTTACTATGTATTAATTAGATAATCTGAAGGAGTAGTGCATGGTTACTTTTTTTATATGAAATGACTCCCCTTCCATCAAGGAGGTGTCTTCGTTGTGTTTAGTTAAAGCAATGGACTAAGGAATCGTAGTAAGCGAGTTCGAACTCCAGTCCCGCAATTACGTTCACTGTTGGACAAATACCCTTGGAAAAGGTATGAACCCCTTTATCCTCTCAGCTATGGATTAAATAATATCACTTCTGTTCTTCAAGAAGGATGGATTTGGCATTAAATAACCTAAAAATGTTGACATGCCATTAAACAAAGAAACCAAACCAACCCAAACCCTTCCAACAAAACATTAGGTATTTCGAGTCGTTGGGAAAATGTATCAGGTTTGCACGTTTCTAATCTATCTAGAATACAATGGAATAATTTTGAAGACATGGCAACCCGACGAACGTTATTTATGCCGAGAGATTAAGGAATAACTTTCGTATTTTACATTTTTTTTTTGCACACGAACCTATCGACATTTTTGAATAGATCTTATTCCATGCATAGATATGCTCCGACCATATCAAGTTTGAATGGATCTTGTACAATAGCAATGAGGGTTACACTACGAATCCCAAGTTTCCAGAACTGACACTTTACCACTAAAGACAGTTTACTGTCATAACCAGGATACCCCTTTTCTTGGATATTTGGTTGGAGGTTCTCAGCAAGGAAAGGCAATCAGCGTATTCTAAGCCGCACCGATGGGGCCTAATATCTCAAGAGTTGATTACTTTTCTAATAATAAATAAATAATCATATATAATTGCAATTATAGAAATGATAATAAATGAATCATACAAATTGCTAACATCGTTCAACTAAATAGCACCATATAAAATACAGCGAACGCAACTTCAATCAATAAAGCGATGATTCAAACTGATTCACCTGCTACGAGGCGATGAAAGTCAACGGTAGTAAGTCAATTCACCACCTTCAAAATGGAGACGTTACTCGCAAGCAATAATTGTTGAGTGCAACAGCATTCAAAATACACCTGTCATATCATAATTATCATCATGAAGACATGGAACCGCATGGATTCTTTTAACTTTCTCTCTCTTACCCTGATTCCCTATCGTTTATCACTATTGATACGTCATCCACTGTCAGCAGGGAACTAGTAATTTACCAAGCTTTTTGCTTAAATGTGGCACAAAACCATATAAATGGGACACCCGATGAGACTTGAACTCACTCGTGAAGGTTTGCTATTCTATCATGCTAACCATTATACAACACGAGTTACCCGTCAGCAAAGAACAGATGAATGTTCGTTTTTGCTAGTCGGCTGCTATTGGTGTGTCCATGTGTTTTACTTGTATGGTTAGTGTGATGGAAGGTAAGAGGTCATACAATTTCTATTTTCTAGAGTGTTATTAACAGGATTTGTTAAAAAAAAAACACGTAACATTCTTGTGTTGTCCCTCTCAAACATTTTGTTAAAGTCAAAGTTAGTGTCACCATCCAGTAGCACTGATATTGTTAAAGCTTCGTAGAATTACCACTTTATTTCAGTTGAGACATCAGATTTTTGTATGGTCTTTTATCTATCAGTAGCAGTCTAAACTTTTTCGTTACTTTCAATGTTACATAAAAGATTAGTGAGATTTTTATTGATATGTAGTGCACGATTCGAATTAAGTCCCAAGCTGTTAAACACGTGGAAAAACACAGTGTGTCAATCAATATGATTAAAAGCTATTGAACTAAGTCCAATGTCAACCTGATACCACGGCTCTGACTGGATGGTTTCAATCAATGACCAAAGCAATTCTCAAAGTTTAAAAGTTACAGAGTAGACATCTGAGCAGAATGAGTACTCTCCACCTGTGCTCACCACTACCAGTAGAGGTCACGCGAGTAAAATGACTATCGTAAAGTAAAAATGTGCGCATAAGAATGGTGTTTTCCGTGTTATCTAAACAAAGAAAACTAAGTTGGCACTATAGAAACATACAAGACCAAAAGAGAAGCCACAGAAATGCAACAGGTGTCACAGAAAACAAAGATGTTAACCCAAAGAACAGAGAGCTGAATGAAGAGCTGGAGAGAAGAACCAGTACAGAAGATATAGAAGAGAAGTTAAAAGGAGATACCAATGTAACTTCAGAAGAAGATATTATGAATATTCATATCAATTTCAAAATGAGAATAAACTATTTATGTAAAACTCCGATGTTGATAAATGGCTTGAGTCCTCAATAAATTCCGTTTGACAATATGATTTATACATGAATAATCTGTAATTGAATTAATTTGCATCTATTGTATATTGCCATTATTTTGAATCACCTTTTGCCATTTATCAAGTAGCCTATTGATTCCTATTAGGTAAAAAATCAAGTGGTCATGACCTCAAGAAAGTTTCTACAAAATTTTTCCCCGATGTTCTTGAGAAAACGTTTTGCTAATCAGAACATTTATTTTAAAGAAGAGAAAAGATGGAAATCACTTTATACAAAATCAGCTGAATATAGAACATGGGGTAGAAGACACCAACCTAAATCCAATATTTTTCCTCGATGATTCTTTCTGAATTGTGGATTCGAGGTATTATGGAGACGCACAACGTTTCTCTAATTGACGTGTCCGAGACATTTTCTTGGGAGATTTCCATGCGCACATTCTAGATTCAGAAAGTTTAAGCATGCGCTTTGTGTCTGATAACCATCTTAAAAACACAAAATCAATAAAAACGTGGTTATCCTACCATGAACACCACACACATTTTCTCCTATGAAACCCCGCCTCAGGAATAGGCTTCGGGGATTCATTCTTGTCAACCCACTGCTTTTTGAGTTGCACATCATGATAAAAATAATTTCCACACAAGTAATGATATTCTTAAGAAGGGAGTCATTTCTCTGACTTGAAAAATGACTTGTTCATATGTATCGTCGATCTTCCATATTATTCTGATAAAGAGAACGAGAAACCTAAATGCCCAGCTTGCAAACTTTTTCATTTTTTTTAAGTGTCGACTTATTGCAAATTGGGACGTGCTGAAGCCAAGTCTTAAATCTCATATCCTTTTTCGCGGATTGCATCCCACCAATTCTCTTAATGTATCCTGATCAAGGTCAGACGAGTATAGTGGTTTGTATTCATCTGGAAAAAGCTTTGAAATCCAGTTTCTGACTTGGAAGTCAGTGATGACACCTCGGTAATAAACACTACAAACTTCCTTGGCTGTTTCTGGAGCGTTTTTGCAAAACTCCCACAACATTACATGTCAAATATGCACTTTCACTTCCTCTATTTTAGAGGCATGAAATCATGAATTGATTTATGATGCAAACTCTTTCAAACCTGAAATAAGAATAACCTATGAAAGTACTCCTTAATGAGGTAATTTCCTCTTGTTTTGAAAGCAGTGGAAGTTGGAAATGCGTATTTACAACTTGTTTTTAAAAAACGGAAACTATTTATGAGTGAACCGCCCAGTCGACTAGGACTGTAAAATATACGAACTGTACCTCTGCAGAGGGGTAAGACCCTCTCCAGTGAGCGTTCTTAATATAAAACTAAACAATATGATGGTGAGGCTCCAGTGATGCTGGAGCTTTGAAGAATGCAGAGCACCCCTTCATTGCCATTGCTCTCAGGTTCATTCTGGCCCGGAATGGTAGCACCTGATAGGGCCCTACCTATGGATCAAATAGAACTAACTGAATACTTGTGCTAAATTGGATCGTTTGAGCTAGAAAAAATTGCCTAAGCTGAATAGCTTGAAATAGAAATGTTTTTGATAAATAAACTGTGTACTTACATTTAAATTGCGTGCTTATGCTTAACTGAATTGTTTGAATCAGAATTCTTTTTTACATTCAAATTGTACTTACACTAAACTGAATTGTTATATATAGAACTGTTTTGACATTTAATTGTGTGTAAGGAAAATCCTAATTTATACTAAACTGAATTAGCTGAATTAGGACTGTTTGAATAAACTGAATAGTTTGAAATAGAAATGTTTTTGACAATTAAACTGTGTACTCATGCTAAACTGAATTGTTTGAAATAGAACTGACTATTTGCATAAAAATGGATTTGGTGTTAAATAACCTGCAAAGGTTGATATGCCATAAAACCCAACCAACCAACCAACCAACCCCTTTTTGAGTGAACCTAATATTATAAAAAAGTTTAAAATGTGAATGTCAAAAACATCCTTATTGGTTACAAGAACAGAAACAGCTGAATAAGAAGTTTGTCGATTGAGAAAATGAGATAGAAAATTAATTAGGTTTTTCACTGCCGTCTATCCGTTGTAGTTTGGGCCTGCTTGACGTAGGCTGAAGTGGTTGGATCGAGAGAAATAAAGACGGTTAAATTTTTTTTTTTTTTTTTTCGAGATGCTTTTTTTTTCTTTGTGTAGTTGACTCATATACGGGTTCTGGAAAAACTTATGACCTAATCATTTTAACATCCACAACGGCGGTTGAATCGTTTAGCTGGTGGGACTAGATTAACTGTGAACGGTACTGCCGTGTGTGTGTGTGTGTGTGTGTGTGTGTGTGTGTGTGTGTGGTAATTTCATGTATTATACCTATTTGTTTATAATACGCACTCCAAAATTTAAGCCACCATATTCTGAATAAAAATATCTCCCGTTTATAATGCACATTTATAGCTTGATTTATGTAAAATGTAATATTTATTTTACTTTTATCTGATTTTGCATTGTCTAGTAATTAAAATTTCAACAGCTTATTTTAATTTTAAAAATAAAATTTTTACAGTATTAGTCTGAACCATAGACATCACTTATACTCCGTCCTTCCAGCCTAAATATGGCGAAGCACATGGTTTGGAAAAAAGAAAAATACCTAATTCTCGTATATGTCGTACATCCATAGCTTTTTGGCATAAAAATCTAAACACAAAAAAGATGGTGTGTAATGACACACTAATAATTACAGTAAATTTCACTGAAACTTCCTCATTTTAAGTATTTAGGTATAATGCTTTTTCGGTAGTAATGGCATCGCTCTCAGGTCCACTTTAACTCGTAGTGGTAGCACCTTTATAGGGTTCTATCTATGGGTCTAATAGACCTAAAATTATGTACTCATGCTAAACTGAATTGTTTGAAGTAGAACTATTTTGACATTTAAACTGCGTTTTTATGCTAAACTGAATTGTTTCAAATGGAACTGTTTTTATAAGCTAAACTGATTTGTTTGAAATAGAACTATTTTGACATTTAACTGTGTGTAAACAAAAAAAAAACTATACTTATACTAAACTGAATTGTATGAAATAGAAATGGTTTGACATTCAACTGAGTGTAAACAAAAAAATATACTTACACTAAACTGAATTGTTTGAAATATAACTGGTTATATGTATAAAATGGATTTGGCATTAAATAACCTACAATGGTTGATATGCCATAAAACCCAACCCAACCCAACCAAACTAAACCTGACGCACATGATCTGGAAAAACAGAAATAGCTGATTCTCGTACATGGCGTACATCCATAGCTTTTTGGCTTAAAAATCTGGACACAAAAAAGGGACACATTGCACACTAATAATCACGGTAAACTTCAATGAAACTTCAGTGGTACCTAATTTTACGTCTAATGCTTTTTTCTGTTGTAATGACATGTAAATGAATTATAGTACAGTTTTCAGCCTTCACACTTGGTTAGAGTTGGGGTGGTATTTGACATTCATGACTCCTGTTTTTTACTTGTCAAATTTTATTATAATCTCAAACGCACAATATATATTGAGGAAGTTTATATATAATATAAATTTGGCTTTATTTCAATTTTTTTACACTTTCTGCATCTTCCGGAATATTATCCAAATTATAAAATAGGGTAAAAAATGATTTCCTATCAGATAAGATTGCATTTTGTTACAACTGACGAGCTAAACTATCAGATCATTGTGTCAAAATTAACGAGATTAGGTTCCAATGTATTATAGCTGAGTTATCAAAATATATCTGCAGTAAATAGTTGCTCTGTCGGCACCCCCGGATATTACATCTGTTATTTAGTTACATACAGTTACATGTAAAAGCAGTTCTATTTCAAACTATTCAAGGTAGCATAAGCACGCAGTTTGAATGTGAAAATAGTCCAATTTCAAACCATTCAGCTTAGCAGAAGTACACAGTATAAATGTCAAAATAGTTATATTTCAACCAATTCAGGTTAGCATAAATACGCTGTTTAAATATGAAAATAGTTCTATTTCAAACAATTTAATTCAGCATAAGGACACAGTTTACCTCTATTTGACGCATAGATAGGACCCTATCAAATACTGCCATACCGGGCCAGAGGGGACCTGGGAGCAATGGGAATGAAGTTGTATTACTCATTCCCCAAAGTCCAAGCATTACTAGAGCCTAACTATCAGATTGTTTAGTGTCATTTACAGGACTCTTTTGAGGGGTAGGGTTTTACCCCACTGCAGAAACGCAGCCGGTGTATCCTACTGCCTAGGCCGACTGGGCGACTATTTATTCAAGATAACTTGGTTATAGTATATTCGATTGTGAAGCCTCAAAACAGGACACTCGTACTGGGAGTCTTACCCCTCTGCAGAGATGTAGTCGATGTATTCTACAGCTCAAACCGACTGGGCCGACCCAGTTTGATCGTGTAAAGTATAAGTTTCTAAATTAGACAACGTTGCGCGGCTTTAAAAATCTCACAGGAAGTGAAGTAATGCCCAACGTGTCAGCGCACAAACTACAACAATACTACTAACCACAGCGGTTACCTCTTACGGCTTGAATTGCTTTGCTTACGGAAAATGCACGCCGGAAACTAGCATGAACCAAAATATTACTAATAGAAAAACTCGCATGCGTCACAGATTTGGCGTTTTCCTGATTATGTTCACTGTTTCTGATTCGATCTTATCTTTTATTGGGGATGAATCTGCCAAGCTCTAAGTGGTATTCGAGAATATGAACACTCGCCAATTTCTTCCTACATACTTTCGAGATAATCCCATTGAGCAAACTAGGGGGACAGTACATTTGGGAACAGTGACTTAAATATTGCTAATGCAAGGTCGCTGACAGTTCACAAATTCTCTGGATAAAGTCTTAAAGATGGCTTATGGGCCTGTAAGCTGCCATCACGCAATCTACAAACTTCCTTGAACACATATAAATGTAGAGAGAGAGAGAGAGAGAGAGAGAGAGAGAGAGAGACACACACACACACACACACACACACACACATATATATATATATTGAGTGTGTTTCAATATGTTCATTACGCATATCTCCCTATATTCATATACATCAATATATATAATTTACAGAATTTGTAAAATTTCTCCCTAATAACATTGAAACGTAAAATAAGTGTATATATATATATATATATATATATATATACTTATTGTATGTGTGTGTGTGCAATATTTCTCATGACTATGCATACCATGCATGTATCTATTTAAAAATTTATTTCATTTTCTTCTAAAACCACCGTTTTTTTTTTTTTTTTGTTTTGTTTTTTTTTCTTGTGGAATTTTATGCAATAAAAATGAATATTATTAGATATTATTCATGACTAAACAGTACAGCATTGAATCTCAAAAATATTAATAGGAAGCAGGGCAAAACTAAGTGCACTGATAATATCTATTTAGACAATATTCTTTTAATTAATTTCAACTTTGAAAAGGAAAGATGGTATATCTTTATTCAAATGATTTTTTTTTCAACTTTATTTTATTACTTCATGCGTTTTTTTTTTCATTTTGATATTTTATTATTTGTGATATTTTTATTTTCATATTTTTCAATTTTTTAAGTTATAAATTGCCACAGACTCTCAAAAAGGAATGATAAAAATTAGCTTAATAACTAATGATTTTGTTTTTGGTTTAGGTTATTTAAACGGGATTTCAGGATTCGTTAACCTATACATTTGTATAATATATATATATATATATATATATATATATATATAGTGTTATAAATCCGAGAGATTTATTTGGTTTGGCATTACATCTGTTACAGCTATGAAAAGAATGCTTACTCACCACTAAAAAAAAAATGCTAAATCTAAAATGTCGGTTATTTCTCCTCACGAAAGTGGTTTAGATTTGAATAGAAAGTAAATTACGCGATGGGAATTTTTGCCCCAACACCACCAGAACCAATACAACGCAAGAGAACAGAGAGAAATTAGGTTTTCTTTTTTTATCATGAAGAGGCATTTGATTGGGTATTAAAATTGAAAGTCTATTACAAATTACTACTATTTTTAACCTTTGCTATTATAGCACAGTTTTAGAAGACACGCAAAAAATTTCACAGGCAAATGATAGAAAGATACTGTCGGAAAAATTCGGAATGTAAGATGGGTACTCTCCGGAAACTGCCCCCCCTTAACAATAAAGTCAATTTACTTTTAAAAAGGAAAAATCACTTATTTTATCATACTTTTTTTTATAGAAATTCCTAAATACACAATAGAAAATAAAAGTGAAACACTTTGAATCTGTTTCAGTTTACGCAATGGTAAACCAACATGAAAATAAGTGTACAGTAAATGTGTTATTTCGCCCTAATGAGGGAGGAAGAACCTCAACTCTCAAATTTTATTGCCCAGTTGACTGGAGCTGTAGTATACATCGACAGCACCTCTCCAGGGAGCTAAGACCCCCTCCCAATGAGTGTCTTGGATATGACACAAAACAATCTGATGGTGGGGTTCCAGTAATGCTGGAATTTTGGGGAATGAGGAGTACCCCTTCAATGCGATCGCTCCTTGGTCCATTCTGGCCCGAAGTGGTAGCACCTGATTAGGGTTCTATGTATGGGTCAAATAGAACTAACTGCATACTTTTGCTAAACAGAATTGTTTGAATTAGCCCTGTTTGAATGAAGGTGAATGGCTTAAAATAGAAATATTTTTGACAATTAAACTGTGTACTTACATTTACACTGCGTACTTATGCTAAACTGAATTGTTTGAAATGGAATTGTTTTTGACATTCAAACTGTACTTACGCTAAACTGAATTGTTGAAAATAGAACTGTTTTGACATTTAACTCTGTGTAAACAAAATCTATACTTATACTAAACAGTATTGGCTGAGTTAGAAATGTTTGAATCAACTGAATAGCTTGAAATAGAAAAGTTTTGGACAACTAAACTATGTACTTTTTCTAAACTGAATCGTTTGAAATATAACTGATTATGTGTCTACAATGAATTTGGCGTTAAATAACCTACAAAAGTTGATATGTCATAAAACCCATACAATCCACCAATCAACCTCACACTTTATTTTCCAAGGGGTTGAAGCTTCTGTTGTGTGTGAGAGACGGACAGAGACAGGGAAACAAAGACAGACTGCCACATTGACCCATAACTTCTTCTTATCTTGAGCATAGCAAACTGTATTATCTTCAAAACCCCACTTAGCACTTCTTCTGCTTCTCGGCCGGAGATGCTCAACTGGAGGACTGATATGGGCTCTTTCTCAGGCCCTCAATCATTCAAATGACTCGCAGCATCCACATATATCATTTCATTACGCCAACAATTTCTGTGACTACTTCTTATTTACATAGTTGCATCTCTGACGGACGGCTCAGTCAAGGGTCAATATGCAACAAATGACCACATATAGAGATCAATACGATGTCCAATCGATTGGCTTTAAAATACGCAGACTGTATCCCTTGTTGAGGTGTAACACCCACCTTGAAAAAAGCAGGTGTCCTGGGTATTGATAGTACCTATTTAGGTTTCATCTATGCGACAAATCTTTGGATATGTTTGACAATCTTTTTCATTCGAGAGGACCATGTGCAAAAAAATAACCTCCCTTGAAATAATTAAAGAAAAAATGTTGAAAAGAACATACAATGAACGTCAATGTCAATGTCTACTTAGGCGTAAAATAACCCTGGACGAGTTGATATGCCGATAAATTCACCACTGCTTTCAAACATACCCATAGTGTACCTAGGGCAAAATAGGCATCGGTATTCAGCGTGTTCCAATTTTATCTTCTGCCAATAAAAATCTAAGTAAAACTAATAAAATTTAAGCTAAATAGACTTTATGGTTTGGTTTAATGGCATATCAACCATTGAGGGTTATTTGATGCCAAAATGATCCTTGTAGATGACCAGTAGTGGTACTAATTAACTCATAGCTGGGGAGGAAAACGGGGTTCAAACAATTAGTCAGAAAGTGAACGTAATAGAGAGATTGGAGTTCAAACTCCCTTTCTTCGAAAATAGCCAAACCTTTTAAGATGCAAAAAGAAAAGCACAGACAAAAAAGAAAAGAAAGTACATATCAATATTAGATTAGGTTATTTGGTTTAATGGTCTATCAACCCTTGATTGTTTTTCAATGCTAAATTCCCCCCCCCTCTCTCTCTCTTTCTCTCTCTCTCTCTCTCTCTCTCTCTATATATATATATATATATATATATATATATATAGGATTTTGTTTGGTTTATGGCTTTTCAATCATTGTAGGTTATAAAATTCAAATCCATTTTATGCACATTAATAGTTGTACTTCAAACAATTCAGTTTAGTATAAGTATAGTTTTTGTTTACACATGGTTAAATGTCAAAACAGTTCTATTTGAAACAATTCAGTTTAGTAAAGGTACACAGTTTAAATATCACAAAAACTGTTTTATTTCAAACAATTCAGTTTAGCAGAAGCACACTATTTGACCCATAGATAGAACCCTTTTTATCATTGAAGGTTTTAAGACTATTGTCTTCATCTTTATTATTATTTCCACAACGTTTCGGCCGATAAGTACTCTAGCCTTCTTCATGTGTTTGTTGAACTCGGTAACTACGTCCTTTATTAAATACACGGAGGTCGCCTGTTCAGATTCCGTTAACCATAACCAGGTACAAGTGTTAAGTATTCCTGTATTGTTACTCACCTGCTGTCAGAATTGAGGCTGCAACCTCCAGATGATTGTCTCCTTAGAAGCTCAGGGAACCAACGCCTATAACCGTTACGCTATGTGTCCTGCTGGACAGTTTTAGAGGGGAATTTTGGGACTTATAAACTTGATGTTCTTACTTGACTAGGATTACTACTATCATGTATGACCATTTACCTGTGCTCACATTCAGATTTTTTCTTTAACTATACAGGAATACTCAAATCATCAAGCTTCGTCTCAGAAATTTAGACAACTAAGATAGGATCCTATTAGGTTACAACTCCGAGCCAGAGTGGATATGGGAGCTATGACAATGAGTACTCCGCATACCCTAAAGCTCCAGCATTACTGGAGCCTCAATATCAGATTGTTTAGTGTCATAACAGGCCATTCTTTGAGGGAACCTTACCTCTCCGCAAATAGGTAGTCGGTGTATTCAAGAAGACCGGGCAATATGGAATTTGGTTGTATTTTATGGTATATGAAACCTTGTCTCTTATTTTATGCCAGATTCTGTTTATAAACATATGATTTGTAATTAAATATTTTAAAGGTAACATAATTTTTCCAATAGCCAGAGCTTATTTCTTTGCACACCCTTATCCACTTCTAACCGTTGTATTTAATATCAATCATTTGTTTGTACACGCTTAATATTTTCAAGTATTGATATCAGTGCAAGTTACCCTCCACCACCGCCTACTTGCATGTTGGGTACTTGTTTGCCTCGGGAGCAATTTGGAGAATACGATCGGGACTATCATATAGATGTTAAGGCTTGAAATGATCAGCCGATTGATTGGATCGGGCTTCTGTGACTGCACGTCTTACCCAGTAAGAGCCAAAAGCGGAGTGTTGTAAGTCACTTGACCAACTTGGTTTCTAGGTCAAGAATTTTTCACTGCAAAGATCCTGTCCTCACGCACAGACAACAGAAGGCTTTGTTTGCATATCTTGCCTATCTATAGGCGTGCATTTGTAGTATTCTACGGTTCCATCCAAAAATCGGAGAAAAGGCACAGTATCCAATTCCATCTTATTTACATTTTCAGACTATTGTCCTCATCTTTGTTGCCATGTTTATCACAACGTTTCGGTCGCTGTATGCCCTGGCCTTCTTCAGGTGGTTGGAATGTCGAACTTAACCCTTTAACATAGTACAGTGGATAAAGGCGTTGGTTAGATCCACTGACATACCTAAAGAGTATGAGTTCAATACCAGGTGAAGGCAGCGGAGAACTTTCAGAGTGGAAATGAACAGGAGATAACTGATAACTGACATCCATTAAACTTGGCTCTTGGAACAAGAACAATCTACCCCGGTAAGCGAAATAAAGGGTTAAGTTCGACATTCCGACCACCTGAAGAAGGCCGGAGCATACAACGGCCGAAACGTTGTGATAAACATGGCGACAAAGATGAGGACAATAGTCCAAAATATGTAAATAATGTATATAATACCTCATCTCAGAAATATAGACAGTCATTTCTATCAGTCAACTTATTCCACCGAGGACAATGATTAAGTGGGAGAAATGAAAAACAGCAACTTTTTTTTTAATCTCATAGCCAAGGGACGATGTGGATTTATGCCTTTCCTAAGGATATCAGCCCGAAGTGAAACGTTAACAGCCTTGTCCAGGTTTCGAACTCAAGGAGCCATTTTTTCAATAACGATAACCGTTACGCTAACGTTGCCTTCCCAAGAGATAAAGTATACTATTTTGCATTTGCGTGACTTTATGTGATGGAGACAAATTGGAGTCTTTGATTAGTCATTTCTTCATATCTTTCTCTCCAATATCTTAAATTTTCAAAAAACAAGAACCTGTCCTCTTCCCGTCTTATTCGAAGTTATAACTGCCTGTTTGGTTTGTTTGGGTTTTATAGAATGTCAATCATTATAGGTTATTTAATGCCAAATCCTGTTTTTACATATATATTAAATATATAGTTGAATTGTGAACGCATTTTGTAGATACACACAATTGAATGATCAAACAGTTCTGTTTCTAACAATTTAGTTTATGTTCTCCTTTATTCATGGTTTATTACTTGGGAAAATTGAGTTCTTTATCTAATTAGGCAACATTTTTTGAGAAGCGTATTCCTCTGAGCTTGTGTTGCCACCTGTCATCTGACACAGAGGCTGACATACAAGCTAAGATGAAATTAAGAAAACAAAGAGGGACGTACAGAAAAGAAGGAAAACGTGGAAGGAGAGAGTATCAAGTTGACTAGAAGATTTAAAGAGAAAAAGAAAGGACTGAAAAAATGGACTATGGTAATGAAAGAACTGGAAGGTTAAAATATAGAGAGAGAAAAAGAAAGAAAAACAAGAAAAGGAAAAGAGAGGACGATGGTAAAGAGATACATTTGATGAAAAAGGACATACAAATCTATAAAAGCGTTTTCTTTTAAACGTTATCGCTTCAATCCCGCTGGACGAAACCAATGAGCACGATGTCGATCATATTTTATATTAGATTGCAAACAACAAAATAAGAAGGGTATTTTACACTTTACTAATTAACGTAAATAATCTTTCTTTTTCGATTACAACTTGATTGACACAAGAAATATAAAGTTTTGTTGCTTATAAAACTATTCTCACTCTCTCTCTCTCTCTGATTCCTTTCACGAATATTATTATTATTCACAATGATTACGCGTTGTCGTTCTCCCCCTCTCTCGTATTCTTTTCAAATATCATCATCATCATCATATCGTGCTGGCAGCACGGATATCCCTGACCCTCTCTCGCCACTCCTCCCTATCGTTCATCGCCCTAGGTAGGTCTTCAGGACAACAACCTGTATCCTCACATAGCTGCTGAATGTACGTTCGAGCTGGTCGTCCTGCTTTTGCGCGGCCATGTGTGGGGATCCATAAGAGTACATCTCTTATGAGTTCATCTCTGCTTCTCCAAAAATATAATAAGCCTATACATCATATATACTAGCTCTCCCTCTCTCTCCCTCTCTGTGATTCCTTTCACTGATAATATGATTCACAATTATTACGCATGGTCTCTCTCCCCCTCTATCGGATTCTTTTCACATATAATAAGCGTTTACATCATGTATGCTAGCTCTCTCTCTCTCTCTCTCTCTCTCTCTCTCATATTCTTTCTTTTTTATTATCTCACGATAACTGTCAGTCTATTTTTGCCATTTAATCCTTTTTTCAGTGTCTAAACATATTTTTATTACCAAATTGTTCTTTCTCATTTCACATGTTTTCTTTCTATCAGTTAACCCTTAATTGGGAATATAGTCAGTGTATTCAAAAGTTTTGCAGAAAGTCCAGATGACTTCTTGTGCAGCAATTATGATCAAAACTCAGCTGATAATAAGAAAAATGGCGGACTTACGTTAAATGCGTTACGTCATATCCTCTTTCTTTTTTCTTAAATCAATAATCTATATCTAAGCAATAAACTCGGATATAGCTAGCTAGATAGATAGATACCAGTTTGGGATAGATAGATTGATAGATAGAAAGTGAAACGGTGGGCTTTGAGTTGATTTTAAGAATAATTCGTTTCGGTCTCAAACTACCGATTTCTTATCGAGGATCTGTTTTATAGTTCGGGATTCTGCATGATTGTTTTAATAGTAAGTCGTTTCCTAGTGATATTTAGAGGTCGACCAAAGGACGGTGGAAGAATAGGGACCTATATGAGAAAGAGATACAAGACCGTAAGAAAGAGAGAGGCTTTAAGGAAGGTGAACAGAGGGATCTCCAAGTCTAGGTCAGAATAGCAGTGGACAGTCAGGTAAAAAATAGAAACGTGTCAGTAACAAATCAGCCGGTGGGCTCTGACTGGCCGGAAGAAACTCAACGTAAAAGCCATTAGAGGGGATGCGGAAGAAAACAGTAAAAGAAAATGAGTTGGATACTAGCCATGGAGATGTTAAAACGGGCCCAAAATTACAGGAACTATTTTGGGGGCAGGCGGTCGTGAACAAGCAACCTGAATATCTGAAGAACTACAACAGCAAACGAGCTAGGTTCTATCAAGATCTGTGTCTGCTTCTATCGTCCTGTGACAGTTTGTTTCTCTCTATGTAAAGCAGTAGACTCAGTTTACACCCTTTATCTCTTCTTCTTCTTCTTCTTCTTCTTCTTCTTCTTCAGCGACTACGAATGAAGGGTAGCAGCAAATAAACTTTTTTATTAGCGGACCAAGACGGTGTTTTGCGTTTCCGTCTCTTTTTCTAACGGCGAGGTTACAACGGGTCTGACTGAAAGTTAAAGTGTACTGCTACACTCATAGACTCGTTAAAACAGTTGCAGTACAAATTTCTACGAGCTGCCATAGTGCTAAAAATTGTCTGCAAAGAGCAATGTCGCTGCCAACGTGTCTTTGGTGTCGTAGCATTACAGTCCTGTTCTCTGCTCGAATCAACTTGAGCTTGAGAAAAATAGAAAATTTGATTATCGAATTTTAACAAATTTGGAACATCGTTTAGAAAACTTTGAATGAAATCCTTAAGATATGATTAGTGCTTGAAAGTAAAATTTGATTATGAAAGATTTAGCCTTTTTAACCCAAACAATTTCTGGAATCATCCGTTGAAATAGGTGACATATTCACAATATTGGTGATGAACCAGAGTTCTAAATGAAAAGGATTTTCCAACTGACTAATATTCAAAATAGTCATAAAGGACACAGAAATGAGAATTATAAAGAAAGAATTCCAATGCAAACGACACAAATAGTCTAAGAATACCCCAAAACTAAGATAGGTCGTGTCGTCTACAGACCAAATCACCTATTTGACCAAGAAAAAAAGAAACTAATAACTTTTATGAATACGTTCCCTTTTCAACTATAAAAGAGAGAAAAAAAAGGAAGATGTAGACAACTACTCACAAGTGAGAATGAAAACGATCTAAAGCATTTTTAAAAATAGATAAATAAACAAAATTAAATGATAAAGAAAAGAGAAACAAGCGAATAAACATTCCTAAGAAGGGAGATGTGTATACGTAGTAATAGGTTCATTACTTGTTTCAGCTCTCTTGGGCTGTATGCTTTTGTTTGAATTGTTGTTGATTTTTACGGTTGGTAATAAATGGTCAAACCTAACAGACATTTTCCCATGTTGTGAATGAGAAAGTTCTAAATGAACAAACCCAAATAAAAATAAAACAATGAATATTTATATAAAGATCCGTTAAGTTTCTTTGGAGATTCGAAAAGCACATCAGACGTCATCGAATTTTCTCCTTCTTGAAAGGTTTTTTTTTTTATAGTCCTAAACCCCTATATCTGGTCTTTTCTTCTTGGTACTATTTTCGACTGTTTATGTAACATAGGACCAACGTGTTGTGCTGTAAAGAAAGAAAAAGAAATACTCAAACTCGAGGGTAAGGGAAGAAAATATAGCAGTCGTTTATTATTCATTTAGCTATGATCGTTGCAACTCGAAAAGTTCACTTTATTACATTCTTCTTCTCCCTTCTTCTTGGTGGTGTCGGCGGTGTGGGTGAGAGCGGACTGTTGACATACGCCAGTAGAATAGGTCGTAGCAGACTGGGGTAGGACAGGTCGGGGCCTCGGAACCTTTAACGCACCCGTTTTGACAACTGCCTTCAACTCTGCCAAAATCTCCTGACTTGTTTTCTTATATAGAGATTTTGGAGAACAAATCGAAGATCCCCGAATGTTCGATGCCACCAGTGACACTGTCGTGAAACTCGTGATAGTTCATCTGTGATTATTTTAAAATCACGTCTAACTTTGCAGGTCATTCTGCCCGCACGTGCTAGTCTCGTGACACCTCCACTGACTGACGATAGCGCCAATCCGTAATATTACATTTATAGCCTCACTTAAATTCAGTTTAATGATAGTTTCATATGTTACTTTACTTGTTAGCTCATATGCATATAAAGCCAAGAAAAAATCGATTTGCATCTATCAAAGCATCACTGATAAACAGAAATATACGAGACAATCTCAATATGATTAAATTAAATAACTTTTTGATTATTGGTACACATTAAAGAAAGATACTCGGATTTTTTTTATTTCGTATTAGACATTTTTATCAGACACAGTCAAACTATATAACACAACATATGGATAAGTAGCAGTCCAAAATAAGTACTCACTGACACACACAAACAATTTATATATATATATATATATATATATATATATATATATCAATCATTTAGTCGAGATGATAGCATGTAATTCCTTAACTCTCTTTCAGCATCCACCTCTATCTACCAATGCTCTTGAGAGGTTCTCTAAACTGCATCCGGTGTCCGCACAGAGCTTATATAAATAATTTTGCCCGTCAGCAAGCTCTGGCGTCTTTGTTTAGAAGTCCAATAGAGAACGTCACTTATGAGTTCGTACCTACCTCTCTATCATTACACTGCATGTCTTATACGTCTTACTCCGATGGTTTCCGCGATGAGAGGAAAATAGCCATGCAACTACTGTTTTGCGAGATGCTGCTTCCAGGATGTGTTTAGAACAGCAAGCCGCATTGTCGTGTTCTTCTCAACTTGCTTTTTTCTATGCGTTTCGTGAGAGTCCACGTGGCCCATTTATATAGTAGTACTGACATCGATTCGAAGAAATCCAGTTATTATTTTTAATCATAGTTATATTCCCATATGATCGATGGCCTGTCAATAGCAGTCCACGCTTTCTTCGTACGAATAGAGACATTGCTTTCAGTTGATGAGATTTTGCTACACAGGTATGTGAAATGATATACTAAGTTTAAAGGCTTGCCGCTTAGTGAAGATGGCTTCTTATCATTTAAAACCTATGAAATCTGTTTTATATACGTTCATCTAAAGGCATCCAGTAATTCCTCTTGCAGTTTTCTCAAGGCTATGCAGCAGTTATTCAGCATGGATTGGTGTATTTGCAAGAAGTGCTTCATCTTCTGCGTTGTCAGTAGGATATTATCTGTTTCTTAGTTGTTGTTTTTTAATGTGAAAAGGTTTTCTTTTATTAGATCTTTTCACGTTCGTAGTGCCTAAACTTGGCCGATTATAAATAGATATGGTGCTAATGATTCTCTTGACAAGACTCTCGCGATAATAATGAAGTTGGTAACTCTATCGAGTCAGTGAACCATTGCTTTCGTGTTTTTCTAAAGCATCATTATAATGGTAACAGTTTCTTTGGGATTATGATCATATGCAACTGGTATTTTTTCCATCTTTCGTCTGCTTGCCCAGTCAGCTGAGGCTTCAGAATACACCGACTGCTTCTTTGTCGAGGGGTTAGACTCTTCCAATGAGTGTACTGGATATAAGACTCAACAATCTAATGACGAGGATCCACTAATGCTGGAGCTTTGGGGGATGCAGAGTACCCCTTTATTACCATCGCTCTCAGGTCCACTCTGGCTCTGGGAGGTAGCACCTGATAGAATCCTCTCAATGGGTCACATAAAACTATTTGAAATTTAAACTGAATGCAAACAAGCGACTAATGTTAAAACTGAATTGTTTGAAATAGAAATATTTGATCATTTAACTGAGTGTAAACAAATGAGTGAAATTTGATTGAATTCTTAGTGATACATAGCAATAATTGAAAACATTAATCTTTTCTGATATGCTAAACTGAATTGTTTGAAATAGAAATGTTTGATCATTCAACTGTGTGAAAACAAATGAGTGAAATTTAAGTGAATTGTTAGTGATACACTGCAATACTTGGAACCATTAAACTTTGTTGAAATGCTAAACAGAATTGTTTGAAATAGAACTCTTTGATCGTTTAACTGTATGTAAACAAAAAACTGTGTACTTATGTTACATTGAATTGTTTGAAATGGAACTGTTTGATCATTTAACTGTGTGTTAACAAAAAAATGTGTACTTATACTAAGCTGGATTGTTTGAAATGAAACGAAACCGTTTAACTGTGTGCAAAAAATCAACATAGACTTGTCCAAAAATGTTATCTACAAAACGTGTTTAAAAATCATATATTCAATATATCTATAACAAGTATCTAGCATTAAATAACCTAGAATGGTTGATATGCCATAAAACCCAACCAAAAAAACCTTTCGTCTGTGCATGGAATGAAATGTCTTGAAGAACTTTATGTACAACAGTATTAGTTACACAGTGGTTGCAATTTCATTTTGTAACACTTTCAATGTTGTAGAGTTTTGTAACATAATAAAAATGTACGCAAACACACACTAATAAATTACTCAATACTCCCAAGAGCTCAAGAACCGGATACTCACCATCGTGTGCAGTTCAGGATACCCATTTCTTTGAGATTTTCTCCCCCACCCCGTACAAAAAAATTGCTGTTAGCTTATTCTGTGCCTCGCTGACAAGGTGTTACTTTGCTTATGTATGTGCTGGCAGAATGAGTACAGACAGATTAGTAACATTAGATTATTTGCATGGATTCAAATTAATTAATCCATCTTGAATTTTTTTTTCGTGCCACATCTATGCTAGACATTTCCCTATTCAATTAATCAACAATTCTTTTTAATTCAGTGACCAAGCCACCATTTTGAAATCACATGCCTCTCAAGAGACTTGCCGGCAACCACTTTATCGGCTAACCAGCAGTTCTACTTGGCTCCGTTTCAAAATGTCTGCAAGTACCACTCAACAATTCCTGCGTGAATTCTAGGACAGGCTGTAGTTAATTCAATGTAATTATTTCGCCATTAGTTATTAGTGACACAAGAATAGAAACTACCCAAAAACAAGATGCCAGGTATTAGCTTCAACTTGTCTAAAGTAAAATGATAATTGTTAAAGTTAGATTTAACAACAGAAAAAAATCATTTATTAAAAATTAGATTAGTTAAATATTGTAAAATATTCAAGATACGAATATGTGAAATATACTCATGCATAGGAATCCCGCGAAACACTGACGACTTTCTTTAGTTCAGGTACGAAACGTTTATTAACTTTTTTTGGACTTTTAGTTTTTCGACACGAGGAGAGAGACACAATTTTTACTATGCTGACTGTTTCTACATCGTCCTTCAATCAACCCCGACTGAACTCTCGGCCCAGAGTCAGAATCTCAACCCTCTAACCCAACAAACATGCGGCGCATCCCGTACACCACAACTGGACTGGCCTCGCCCAGGTCCGAATCTTAACTAACTGCTTTTTTCAAAAATCAACAAAATCCTCTGCCCATCGCTTCCAGGCATGACGTCATTCGCACCCCAGTCGCATTTCTTATCTCGGGGTTTTATTATGACATTTGTGATTGTCACATTCTCCACGCGCGAGCGTGAACATCTGCACTCCATTTGTACACTTGCACGTGCAATAAGCCGAATAGTTCAAAGTCTAACTAAACCGAATGATAAGATATAACCAACGAAAAATGATAATATAAAAAAGAATCATTCCACAATTATATAACAATATGTCATTAATTTTATGTTAAGGCTTATACATTTATATATTTAAAAAAAGCGTGTATAATTATAATTTTAAAAGACTCTGTTAATACATGTCAATAAGTTAAATTTTCTCACGTTGTGTTCAGATGTGACAGGTGTAAAAGTCACCAGTAAAAAAAAAAAATGAATCAGCAGATCAGAGTTCGAACTCAAGCTAAAGCTTCTTATGTATTTGCTTTCACTCATAATCAGAAGTATTGTGCTTCATTCCTCTTCTTTTGCAAGATATTATGACAATATATTTTGATACTGAAAGGCCTCGATGTTCGACTAAGAAATGAAAAGTACAGTAAAGAACCTGGGCAAATTCCTCCACGATAACTGCATTAGTGGCAATGAAATAATAGCAGAAAATTGTTTCAATGTCAATCTTTACGAGAACCGGTAACATGTTTGCACTTTGAGGACATGATACTTTCTCATTGGTGGGACTTATATAAACACATATACACGTATATGTGTATGTGTGAGTAGATAGATAGATAGATAGATAGATAAGTTTTTCTCTGTTTGCTTACAAAATAATGCCCGAGGCAAAACACAGATTCCACGATATACAGACTTGGAAAAGCTTGTAAAATAGGCTCAACTGTTGCAAGAAGAATTGGATATATTGCGGCAGTCTTTTCGTGAAACTAGAAATATGCAATTCCTTTCAATTTGTGCATAAACTCCGCTTCAAGCGAAAAGCCTTTTAATAAATTCTTCTTAAAGATCGAAAGTCTTTTCAAGAATTTTTTTCTTAAATAAATGTTTTAAACAAGTAATATGTAAATGACTGATCAGGAGTGACCATTATTGAGCAAGGTGTGCAATATCTGGCTACAAGTCTATGAAACCAGCGATTTCTGTTATCCTCTTATGAAAGGAATTGTAAATACAAACTAGTAAATTCATCCCTCGTGGATGCTTATTCTTTATTCTCCCTGACAAAATTGTATTCACCCACGGAGGGGGGGGGCTATACAAATACTTTGAGAAACTCTGGTTTGAAGTAACTATGTAACACATTGACCCTTGACCGAGCCGTCAATCAAGAGATGCACCTGTGTAAATAAGCGGAAGAACAGCGGAAGTAGGTGAATGTCAGACAATTATATTACCAGGTGCCCGAGCCAGTTCGAAGCAGATGCCGAAGGGAGAGGCAGTTGCAGACTGAGGGCTTGTGACCCACGGATGAGCAACCCCAGCCAAAATGAGAAGTGCTGCTCTGGTCGCGAGAATAACTTTGAGTCAAAATAACAGTCTGTCCCCGTCTCCAGCTCATCTCTCACACACAACAAACATCAACCCTTTCGAGAATAAAGTGTTAGAGAGGTTCCCCTGGTGTAATGGCTATCGTCGTAGGAAATGGGGACTTGATGAGTTGGAAATTGGAGGACCAATCAAAACCATCTTCACTACCCGATTTTTGAGATCGGCCAGAGTCCTGAGAAAAATCTAAAAGACTGGAAATTTCCTGGTATAAAAAAACTAACAAAGAGAATAATAATAATAATAATGGACACGAGTTCAAATCCTCGACGAGACTGATTACATTTCACATAGCACAAATACCCTTGGGAAAGGTATGAATCCAATTATTCTCCCTCCAGCTATTGGTAAATAGTAGGACAGACTGAGTTCTTCAGCCTTGGTGAGGCAACTAGTCTATAAGAAGGAAAACTCTGCATCCAAACCTGTTAAATTCCGCTGAAAAGTTGTCCTTGTGTCATATCCTGCCCGAGAGGAGGGGTTGGGTAAATATTTTAAAAATAAGAAAATGCCCCAGAAGAAACGCCAATTATATATTTAAAAAAATTGGGGTTCGGTTTTGTTGTTTAGCAAATCATAGATTCTTTGTTGTTTCTTTTCTTTCTCACCCCTTGGGCTGGGTTTTAATGAAAAAGTGTTTTAATAATCAAGCTATTCATGCAAGTTCAGATTTATCGTATTTTTTTTCCAAAAGGGGACTAATCAGACTAAATAAAACGTTTTAAAAACTATTCCATATTTTGCTTCCGCACCCTATAATGGAGCAACTTCTTTAATCAAAATGGCCGCGTTCACTATTTCCGGGGAGAAATACAAGTCTAAAATTACAAGAAAAAATATTCAAAAGAAAAAGAGAATATATAGAAGCAGTACAAGAACAAATTAGATTGCGAGCGCCATTAACAGTCGAATTTCGCAATGCAGTCTCAAAATCAGGTAAATGTCTTGGAGATTGGAAGACTTGAGAACAATGACATACCAACCGAAACGGAAGACACTAGTTAATCTGAAAAAAAATTTTCTGACAGACACATCAACATCCAATTACCACAAGAATAAGCTGACACGATTTCAGTTGGTTGAGGTCAATGACGAGACAATCACTCCAAAATAACAACGGTCCAAATAAGAAAGACAGTAACAAAACAAAAATAATAATGATTATACAGAATCTACGCTGGAAATTGAGTGTCAGAAACTTTTACTTAGATTTTGAGATACGAATAGATCAACTAATACCAGCCAAAAGGTCATACTTAGTAATCATTAAGAAAAAAAGAGAACTTATGTAATATGCAATTTGCCGTCTCAACGGAACACTTAGAAATTCATAGTAAGCGAAAAGAATGACAAGTACTTGTATCTGGCGAAAGAATTGAGAAATTTGTGGGACATGAGAATGAGGGTGATAACAATTGTAACTGGTGTGCTCAGAACGGTACCCAAAGGCTTGGTAAGGTGTGGGGGCTTGATGAGTTGGAAATCGGAGGACCAATCAAAACCATCTTCACTACCCGATTGTTGAGATCGGCCAGAATCCTGAGAAGAATCTAAAAGACTGGAGATTTCCTGGTATAAAAAAAATAGCAATAATAATAATAATAATGATAATAGATTATAGAAACAGACTGATGGAGATCTTGAAAGAATGCGCTAGATGTAAGGCAACAAGCTTAAGACTCACCGACAAAGGACGATAATAAAGAAAGGTTGGTTTTCTAACCTTGAAATATTAGAAGTACATCAACAAATAAATAGGTAAGCATGTCAACGAGACCCTAATACAGTAACCAAAACACTAAATACTGAAAAACAAGGACACTATAACTAAAATGAAACGCAAAATATTAGCAATCGAAACACCACAACTCCAAATACCGCAGAATAAACACTAACACAAGAAGGAAAAATAAATGTACACATTCTCAAGAGACTTACAATATGTCTGAAAAGAAGACCACATTATCATCTCTCAGAAAACAAAACGGGAAAACAGTTAAGGCAGAAAATGAAAAAAAATTAATTATTAACAAATATCTCAAGGAACAACATCCCAGAACTAAAGGAACTAATCTATGCTGGAGAGAAATTAGTCTGTGATAAAATCGGTGACCCCCTAAAGAACAAGGACAGAAACTCAGACCCTGGATTGAAAGTCAGACTGGAAACGGAGATAAGAAATCTACAACAACAAGGAAAATGTTAAGACCGAGGAAAAACGCGGGAATAAGTTGAGACGGAAAGAGAACATATCAATTAAAACAAACAACACGAAGAAATATATTCTGAAGGTACCGTCGAAAGAAGGCAGACTAAAAATATATCGCAAAAAGAACAAACAATGCAGACAAAAGAGAACATTCCAAAATAACAAAAGAAAAGTCTACCAGCAATGAGGGCAACAATGATGAAGACACACCAACAACTAGATGCAAGGGAAGCAAAACTATTTCGGAGTAAAATATGAGGATGGTGAGAACAAAACAGGTGAAGGGATAAATAACATAAAAAAAAGTTACAAAGACACGAAGAAGGACCTAAGGCAAAAATACACCTCAGTTTACTCAGGCCAACACTCAAAAGAAGTACCAAATTGGAAAACGCCAGTTCACGATGGCATAAACGAATTCTGGTTTTAAAAATGGAATTCCATTAAAGACAGACTGTTTATCGTAATGAACAGATCCTTAGAAAAAAACAGAAAATCCGAATGGACTACCATGTTCCAAAAAGACCCTCAAATAGGTAGGGAGTATATGTACTACTCACTAATTAGCCGTGAACTGTTCCCTGAAGAACAAAAAAGTACTTCAAAGAAGCAAGAGGAAAACAATACTGACTATACATCAATCAAAACATCACCAAGGACAGCAAACTGAGACGAAAAAAACATAGCTAGGGCACAGATTCACTCCAAAAATGCGCCTGATATGATCCTGCAAAGCTGGATTATATACTGTTTCAAAATGTACAAGATATCCGACGAAGTCATAAATTTTATCGAAAATACAATGAAAAACTGGAGAGTCGAACTGACAGCAGGAGGAAAAAGCTTATCTGAGGTGAAAATCCAGAGAGATATCTTCCGGGGAAATGTGATATCAACATTACTATTTGAAACAACGATGATGTGACTCGGTTACATATTCAGGAAATGCACAGGCGGATACTAACTCCACATATCACAATAAAAAAAAGTCGACCACATAATGTACATGGATGTCATTAAACTATTTGTCAAAAATAAAAAAGAATTGGAAACCCAAGTACAGGCTGTGAGAATATACAATGAAGACAGGGATGGAATACGACACAGATAAATGTGACATGCTAATGTGAAGCGTAATATGACAAATAATGGAAGGAATGGAACAATAAATTCAAGAAAAAATTAGAACGTTCGGACAAAAGGAAAATTACAGATACTTGTGAATATAGGAAGCGGATAACATCAAATATGAAAGATGATAGAATGAATAAAAAAAGAATATCTCAGATAAGAAACCAAATTATATAGCGGAAATTTCATCAAAGAGATAAACGCCTGAGATTTCCCTCTTGTAAGATCATCATCATCATGTAGTGCCACTAGCACGGATATCCCTTACCTTCTCTCGTCACTTTTCCTTATCGTTCATCGCCTCTGGTAGGTCTTCAGGGCTACATCCCATATCCTCACAAAGCTGCTGTATGTATCTTCTAGCTGGTCATCCTGCTTTTGCTCGGCCATATGTGGGGTCCATAGTAATATATCACTTATGGGCTCGTCTCTGCTTCTCCAGCAGTGTCCTGCGTGTCTGATTCGTCTAACTTGGATAGTTTTCGTGATGGGGGGCAGGTGACCCTATAGTTGGTGTTTTGTGGGGTGTTGCCGCCAGGACTTATTCAATATTGCTCGCAACATTCTTGAGTAATTGCCGTCTAGCTTCTTCTCCAGCCATTTTGTTAGCGTCCAAGTGGTGCATCCATACAGCAGTATCGACACGACCGCTGCCTGGAAGAAACTGCGTTTCATTTTATCGGTCAGGTCTGATTTTCATATGATCGATAGCTTATCGATAGCTGTCCATGCCTTCGTTAGCCGCGTGTCGATGTATTTTTCGGTTAATGAGACACTGCTTCCAAGGTAGGTGAATTTGTTTACCAGTTCCGTATAGTGTGGAAATGTCGCCTAACTCCAATAGATTGACCAAGAACGAGAAAACTCATGTCTTACATCCGAGAGATGACATAGACTATAATAATTACCAACCCCTTCGCTCTGGCAGGATATGACACAAGGTCATTTTTTAAGTGAAGTTTAACAGGTTTGAATTCAGAGTTTTCCTTCTCCTAGAAGCCTCACCAAGGCTGAAGAACCTAGTCTTCCCTACTATTTATTTGCCCATAGCTGGAGGGAGAATAATTGGATTCACACCTTTCCGAAGGGCATTAGTGCTATGTGAAATACAATTAGTCTCGTCCAGGATTTGAACTCGTGTCGTCGTGACCATTTCCTACGACGATAACCATTACACCACGGGCACCTCCAATGATGACATAGACTATAAATGTCAAGAAAAGAAGGAGGAAGAAGACAATCCAGTATTGAAGATAGTGTCAATACATCGACACAATGACTCGAAGATTCCATGAAAAAGAATAAAGAAATATTAATTACTGTGACGTGAAACGACAAAAAATAACAAAGGGTTCAACAGAACAATAGAAAAGCAAAAATGAAGGAGGGAAGAACCTCAAAAAATAGACCAGAGGACAAGAAAGTTAATGAAGGTGTCATCCGAACGATGATATCTACAGATTATATGTGTCAAGAAAATTAGAAGGAAGAGGATTCACTGGCACTGGATAAAACTTGGACGCATTAATACGACGACTCAAAGACTCCATAAAGAGAACGAATAAAGACTAAATTCAACGACCCGAAACAACAAAAAAACAAGACAAGGATCAACAGAACAAAAATATCTAGATAACAAAAATGGGAAGAAAAGCAACTGTATAAATATTTCAAGCGAAAAACAAGCGAAATCTCACAGTAGAAAACTTGGACATGATTAGAAAGGGAAACCTTTACAGAGAAACTGAATCTCTTCTAATAGTAGCACAAAAACAAAGCCATAAGGTCAAACCATGTTAAAGCAATAATAAATAATACACGACAAAATCACAAATGTAAGTTATGTGGTCCCAGAGACAAAATAATCAATCATATAATAAGCGAATTAGCAAAAAAAGATAATAAGGCTAGAAGGGACTCGTTGGGGAAGGTGATCCACTCGGAATTAAGCAGGAACTTTAAATCAGACCAGATGAACAAGCGGTACATGCACAACACAGAATCCGTCATGGAGAAAAAGATGCACAAAGTCCTCGGTTTTTTTAAATACAAACAAATCCAGAAGTCTCAGTCAGATGACCTGACCTCATCATCATCATGCCGCGCTGACAGTAATGGTCTCCTTGACCCTCGTTCGCCACCCGTCTCTATCGTCCATTGCTTCCGTGAGGTCTTCAAGGCTATATCCTATATCGTTACATAGCTGTTGTATGTAGGTTCAAGCTGGTGGTCCTGGCTTTGCTCGTCCATGTTAAGGGGTCCACAGGAGTATGTCACTTATTAGCTCGCCCTTACTTCTCTAGCAGTATACCGCATGTCTGGTTCGTCTAACTTGGATAGTTTTCGTGATGGATAGTAGGTGTCCGCATAACTGCTATTTTGTGGAGTGTTGCATCCAGGGCTTGTTCAATATTGCATGCAGCATTCTTGTGTAGTTGCAGTCAAGCTTTTATCTGTATGTTAAGTTAGTGTCCATGTAGTGCATCCATATAGCAGTATCGACACAATCGTTCCTTGGAAAACTGCGTTTTAATTATCGGTCAGGTCTGACTTCCATATGACCGATATTATATCGTTATCTATCCATGCCTTTGCTAGTCGCGTGCTGATGTCTTTCTCGGTTGATGAGACACTGCTTCCTCGGTAGAGGAACTTGTCCACGGGTTTCATAGAATAACCATTTTGTGTAGAAATGTCGACCTTTGGTTAAAGTACATGTATTCCGTCTTGTCTGCATTGACATGGAGACCTATGCACGCAGCTGCTCATTCCAGATTATTTTGCAGGAATTCTGCTTGGGTGGTTGTATTTGCCAGAAGCGCTATATCATCGGCGTAGTTCACGTCCATAATTGTGCTGGGTATCTTCTGCTTCTTTCCTTTGCAAGCATGAAACCGTTTTCTTTCATTTCATCAATAGACGTTCAAGGCACGTTGTTTAGACAGATGATTAACCGGTATGGGATGATGTGTCTCCTTGCTTCACATCTGCTACAATGTCGAAGTAGTCTTTGTCTACCCCCAGGGAGAGAACTTTTACTTTCGTGTTTTTATAGCATCGTTATGGCTGCAACGGTTTCTTTGGGGAAGCCGAAGGCGAGAAGTATTTGCTCCATTCCCTCTCTGTATGGAGTCAAAAGCCTTAGGGAAGTCGACGAATAATATTACTGCCTCCAGGTTTTTGCACGAACACCTAGAATTCGACGAATAGTCAAAATTTGTGATATCATGGATCGATTTCTACGAAAGCCATTTTGGATCTTCCTTAGTATCTTCTCACTTTTCGGTTCTGTGTGGTTGCATAGAAGAACATTGTAAATCTTGGCCACTATGGATTTAAGGGTTATACGAGGATCATTAAATAGGTTTCCAGACTTTTTTCGTATGGGCACTTTTATTGATAGTATACACATGAAACTTTACTCCCCTTCGAAGTAATCACCTCCGGCTCCAATGCACTTGTTGGACCATTCAAACATCTTCTGGAAGGCCTCATGGAAGTCCTCATATGTGAGCGTGTCAATGGCCTTCGTCACAGCCCCTTAACTCCCTTAAAATTTCAACATAGTAACCCTAACCCTAACCCTTTTGCTGATTAACTCCCACATCTCTCATCATCCCTCACATACTCCCTGCCTTCCTTGAATCTCTTATGCTACTCAAAACCTGATACTCGATTAATGCAAGATGGTCGAAAAGCAGTCTGAAACATTCCATATATTTCTGTGATAATTTTTCCAAGTTTAAAACAATTTTATTGCATATAGTTCTGCTAATGTGTCCTCACGTTCAGATTGCATTTTTGAAATTCACCAGCCGTGACAATCAGGCTTTTGTAGGGTGTATTCCAATTCCTACTGTAGCTGTTCATTTGAAGCTGAAATCATAAAAATTGGTCAGTCATCTCATAAGATGTATAGCAATAACGTACTGAATTTTCAACTGTCTACGACAAATGCCAGTACAAAAAAGTCTGGAAAACTTTTGAATGTACCACCTACCTCGGTAGTTCTTGGCTATTCCGAGGTCACCCTTCTTAGGATAAGGGAGGATTCATCCCTTTGTCCATCTGTCTATTGTATTTTGGTTAGTATGCCGTCAAATTACCCGGTCTTCCATACTTCTGTGAGTATTTCATCAAGCCCTCCTGCTTTCCTAATTTTAATTTTTCTTAATACTGAGTTGAGTTCTTCTAGCGTAAACTGTCCTAGTTTGATGTTTAATTGATTACTAATAAATTTTGTGATTGGTTCATGAAAAAGTTTCTGAGGTTTTCCGAGTAAATTCTCGAAATGTTTCCACGGGTGTATTCATTCTTGTTTGCTGGTAGCTTTCAGTTTATCTTTCGCAGTACTCTTCCTTCTGCTCACTTCATTTACTGTCTGCCATGCTATCGTAGATTGTCTATCTTTAACCGAGTCGCTTATCTTATTGATCTGATTTGGTATGAATTCTGTTTGTTCTTTTAGGTATATATTAGCTAATTCATTTTTTTGCTTACTTAAGTGTCAGGGCATTATTATTGTTTGGGTTCCTCGCATTGCATTTGGAAGGTTTTCAAGTTTGTACGCTTTTATCTAGCCGCTAATGCCTCCCATGGTACTCTAGATTTAGCTCTTTGTATAGTTAGTATGCATTCTGCTGACACTCCAGGGTGGGCATTTTTTGTGTAAGTGTACGTCCATGAAAAGTAAGTAAAGTTGACGACTGTAGTTGAGGGCAACCAGAGGCTCCCTTTTCAATAGCTACTACACCGAGGTGTAGGGGAGGGAGCTAAATCTTTCCCTGGATTGCTCCACTTTATCCTTGATACGTACCTTATACTGCCTAGTGTTAAGCAAGGAGGTATCAAGTACCATTTTTTTAAGTCTTTGGTATGACGGGACCTGGAATGGAACCCAGGTTTCCCGGACCATTGGCAAACACTCTACCCACTTGGCCAATGATCCGGTCTGAAATTTAGTATTGGGGTATATTAATCTATTTTCTAGCGTGAATACTGTTAGATGTTCCTCATGTCTGTTTGACGAGTTGTATAAGCTAAATTTATGGTTTACGTTTTTACCAATTTGGGCATTCATTCTCCACTAATGACGCGAACGTTGTGTTTCGGGATGCTGCAAACAAGGGAGGATAACTCGTTGTAGAAGATGATGAGGTCAGTTTCTTCACTAACATTGGTTGGTCTGTAGCAGGAGATGATTGTTGCGCAGGGTTTACCATTAAAAGTAGCTACCGTCATCCTGGGTTGTATTTTCTCTATGCTATTTGGTGATTTTAGGGCCCGTGGTCCTATAAGGATACCTACACCTCCTGTCGTGGCATTAACAGAGTTTTTCCATGGAGATGCAGAGACAAACGTCCATCCATTCTCGGTATCATGATATTTGATATCTTTTCTGAATGTATCTGTGTTCTTGTACACATGTTATGTCTATGTTACGATTGATCGTCGAAGCTCTCTGCTCAGGTAGTTTGTCTATTCTATTTAAAGTTCTAACGTTGAATATCGCTATTTGTATTGAGCTGTTGCAGTTTTATACTTTTTGTTTTAGTTTGAGCTCAATAGCTGATTTTCGAGCACTGGGGCCAGGGCTCCAACCTCAGCAGGACGCGCCCCTTTTCACCCGCGCGAAGTGCGATGCAGTTTGGACAAATGGTTTGAGTGTCAGTCATGATAATGTTTCGATGGCTGTGTTTTTATTCTCATCTATAGAAGCCACCCTAATAGATGAACAGCAGTTGTTCCCCGATCCAACTATTTGATCCTAGCTGTTGTCCTGTGGGATTTGTATGCCCAGAAACTGGTCAGGCATAACATTGATTCGTCATAGGGTTTGTCCGCCCGTCTTTACGTCCACCATGCAGCTTCCCACTGCCTTGGAGAAAAAAAACCCTTCCCCCTCCTGCCTCTATTCGGTTTTAACTTAGTAAAAGTCCACAATTATATTCTTTTATTTTATCATAGAATCCTTATTTATAGTTCATTGCATTCTTATAGGCATTCTATTTTTACGCTAACTTAGGTTTTCCAATTCTTATAAATTCCAAAAGTATTAGCATCTTTTACCTCTTTCAATTGTTTCTTGGAATTAGAGAATTTGACGTTTTGCATTTAAAGCACAGAAAATATACAGGCATGATTTTACTAAAAATAAAACCTCTCATGCATTTCAAAATCACTATCTAGTAAAAGACACAAAATATATATAATAGTCAGTTGACCTCTGCCAAAGTTACAGAGGATTTGCCTTCCTTTTAATAGCTGCTTTCATTTTTTATCAAAGTCCGTCCATTCTACTGTCGTCTGGTGTCCTGAATATATCCTCTCTTATACAGATATACACATGTTTTCTAGCGCTTGGGACGGGGAGTTTCAGTCAGTTATTCCACCCCCTCTCTCTTTTCTCTCTCTCTCTCTCTCTCTATCGATCTATCTATCTATCCCGTCATCTAACACGAAATTCTCAAATTATTCTAACCTTATTCTAACTTTGGTTTTCAAACTCTAATAAATTCCAAAAATATTAGCATCTTTACCTCTTTTTACTAAGTTCAATAGTTACTTGTAATTACAATATTTATCTCTTTGCATTTAAAGCTTAGATAATATAAAGCAGTGATTTTACAAAAAATAAAATCTTTCATACATTTTAAAATGATGATATATAATGGACAGACTGTGATAAAAGTGAAAGCGACGACCAAAAGCAAGGCAAATCCTCTTTACCTTTGGCAGAAGTCAACTGATAGTTAGACCAGACCAAGTGTTAGTAAAAAAGAAAAAAAAAAAAATAAACAGAACCTGCAGGCAGACCACAAATTAAAATTGAAGGATCGAATAGAGAGAGATAAATACTTAAACCTTGTTTGAGAACTAAAAAAAATCTATTGAACATGAAAGTAACGGCGATGCCAATTGTAATTCTTGTGCTTTGAACAATCCTCAAAGGATTTGTAAAGACAGAGGAAGTTTTAGAAATAGGAGGACAAGAAAAGACAATCCAGACAAGAACATCATTAAGATCGGCCAAAATACTGAAAATAATCCTGAAGACTTAAGGAGGCTTGCTGTCACTCAAACTCCAGTGGAAACAATCAACTGGCACTGGTATGAAAACCTCTCATAATAATTAACAAGAAAAAAGAACTCGTCATTTATTGGATTTTGCCATGACAGTAGATCACTGAATAAAAATGAGAGATAATGAAATGATAAATGAATACTTGGATCTTGCCAGAGAGCTAAAAAGGATGATGAACACAAAGGTAATGTTATCATCAATTGTATTTGGTGCTCTTTGAACAATATTTGAGTGACTGAAGTTGACTGAAGGAATTGGAAATCAGAGGAATCGTGACTGTACAGACATTTATTAAGATCGGCTAGAATACGTAGAAGAAATGTTTTTATGAAAAGAAGTATTTTTATTTTTCAAATACTTTTTAAAAGAGTTGATACACTATAAAAGAAGCGATGGAAAATGAACTTGGGGCATAGCATATCGAATCCTTGAATGAAACTTTTATATATATATATATATATATATATATATATATATATACGAAGTGCATACGATAAGTTTCCAGACTTTTTTCGTGTGGGCACTTTTATTGATAGTCATCATCATATCGTGCTGGCAGCACGGATATCCCTGACCCTCTCTCGCCACTCCTCCCTATCGTTCATCGCCCTAGGTAGGTCTTCAGGACAACAACCTGTATCCTCACATAGCTGCTGAATGTACGTTCGAGCTGGTCGTCCTGCTTTTGCGCGGCCATGTGTGGGGATCCATAAGAGTACATCTCTTATGAGTTCATCTCTGCTTCTCCAGCAGTGTCCTGCATGTCTGGTTCGTCTAACTTGAATAGTTTTCGTGATAGGGGGCAGGTGGCCGTACAGTTGGTGTCTTGTGGGGTGTTGCTGCCAGGACTTGTTCAGGATTGCACGCAGCAATCTTGTGTAATTGCCATCTAGTTTCTTCTCCAGCCGTTTTGTTAGCGTCCATGTAGTGCATCCATATAGCAGTATCGATGTGACCGCTGCCTAGAAGAAACTGCGTTTCATTTTATCGGTTAGGTAGTACATACATGAAACTCTAGTCCCTTTCGAAGTAATTTCCTCCAGCTGCAATGCACTTGTTTTACCGCTCCAAGAACTTCTAGAAGACCCCATGGAAGTCATCTTGTGAAAGCGTGTCAATGACCTTCGTCACCACCTCTTTATTCTCCTCAATTGTCTCATGACGACAGCCTCTGAGCTTTGGGAATAAGCAAAAGTCACAGGGAGCAAGGTCTGGACTATAGGGAGGCTGAGGAACTGTCGTGATGACCATCTTGATCAAATAGTCTGTGACAAGGATGGAGATGTGGACTGGTGTATTGTCCTTGTAGAAATGTCACAGACCCGATTTGAAGAGTGCTGGCCTCTTCCGATGGAATCTCTTTCTGAACTCCCTTAAAACCACAACATAGTAACACTAACCGTAAACCTTTGGCCAATCAACTCTGGTCTATTGACTTATTTACTCCTCCCACACCTCTCATCATTCCTCACAGATTCCCTGCCTTACCTGAATCTCTTATGCCACTCAAACACTGATACTTGATTAATGCAAGATGGTCGAAAAGCAGTCTGAAGCATTCCATACGTTTCTGTGGCATTTTTCTAAGTTTAAAAAGAATTTTAAGGCATATCGTACTTCTAAAATATCAGATTGCATTTTTGAAATTCACCAGCTGTGACAATCAGGCTATAGAAGGGTGGATTCCAATTGCTGCTGTAGCTGTTCTCTTGAAGCTGAAATCATAAAAATTGGCCAGCCATCTCATAAGATGTATAGCAATAAGCAACTGAATTTTCAAGAGTCTAAAACAATTTTAAATATCCATACGAAAAAAGTCTGGAAACTTATCGTATGCACCTCGTATATATATATATATATATATATATATATATATATATATATATATATATATATATATATATATAACGTAGGCTGAAAATAATGATTTTCTAAATAATTTTTCAGTTCATCCCATATGACAAAGGAAGCATATATACGACTAATAATAATGTCAATAATAACTTTTTTTATAATATATCCATGATCACTGACTCACACACACACACACATATATATGTATATATATATATATATATATATATATATATAATCATTTTTGTGTTTCTGTATGTGGGTGCGTAACGCAAACAAAATGTAATATATCTTATAATAGAACATAGGTAATTACTAAAAAGTCTTAGAGCTAAAATCCAACAGAAAGGAAAGTTGAAAATTCCTACAAAATACTACGATATATCAAATCTTATAACAAACCTGAATGATCTGACCTCTGCTGGTGCAAAAATTGTAACTGGAAAGTTTCTAAGCCGGGAGAAAAGAATAATAAACTGGTTCGAGAAATCTAATTAGAAAGCCAGATCTCCAAACTACAGAGACACAACATCACAAAAGATACAACTAATAATAATGGACCCCCAGATTTCAAGATATATACAATATAAGATCGTGGTAAAAAGCCAACGGTTCATGAGGAATAAGCAAAATAAAAAAATACAAGGAGAAAATGGTGTAGACAGGAGAATTTACAATACACAGCACTGCATATTCCAGGAAAAAACGAGAAAAAAAAATGCGGGAATTTTTTTACAATGCTATAGATGGAAAAAATGGTGGAAAGTTACATGCAGACTGTTATGAAACATGTTGTTTTTTTTTTATTTCGAATGAAATATAAGAATGCCAAAAGCAAAAGTCTGAGGCTTGCGAAAATAAAAAAGAGAAAAACTGTAAAAGTTGAGAGTAAATGGATTAACGGAATTTAACCGTCTACGGTTATTTTAAACCAGGGGTTTAGGAATCGTGTTCAATATGTGATCATATTTACATTTTTGTATAACGGTTTTTAAGATGTTTTTTGGCACACAGTTATGAGGTGTCAAGTATTTCTATTTAAAACAAAATTGTACACAGTTGTATGTTTTAAATTAACTAGCCAATAATAATGATAACCCTTCTGCTGTATTGTGACAGCGTTATAAATGAGTTTGAAATCCGGTTGGGTTGCGTTCACTTTATGACTAATTCCCTTTGGAAAAGTTATAAACCTCCTTATCCCCACCGATATATGAGTTAAATTCTACCAATAATCTCCTTCTTCATGGATAGCTTTGGCACTAAATAACCCACGAAGATAGATATGCCATTAAATAAAGAAACCAAACCAAACATCAATCAATCTATCTATCTATCTCAGCCGGCTTATATCAATACGTATCTACTTTTGGGGAAAGTATGAACCCCCTTTTCTCTCAAGTTACGAGTTAAATAATATCACTGCTGTTTTTTTACAAGGATAGCATTGGCATTAAATAACCCATGAGGGTTGATATGTTATTAAACAGAGAAAACAAACTAAGCATCTATCTGTCTATCTCAGCCTACTTATATCTAAATATATCTATTCTTGGAAAAGGTATGAATGTCGTATATCGAACCGCTTGACAAACAACGAAAAACTCGTAGATATATAAAAATATGAATTATAGTTTTTATCTACGACGGCGACGATTGAGTGTAGTAGTAATACGGACAGAGAGAGTTCGCACATACCCTTCTTCTGTGGCGAGGACCCTTTTTGTGAAGTAGTGCAACGGCCGGAGAACACACACGAGGAGCTGACAGGTCTGCTTGAGTGACCAGTGGGTCTCTCCTCTTAGTTTGAACGAACACTGGATCTCTGCATTCAGTCCAAAATTACAGACCTTATATTGTCTTTTCAAGTTCCATGCGGAAGTATGAACATCCTTTTCGCCTCGCGTATTTTTGTGTATATGGCTGGTTATCGGAACTTACATACTTCCGTTTTTTCCGGTAATTTGTTGATCTTATCTGCGAACGGAAATATCTGTCACTCTATCCATACGCAATAAATTATATTCTCGTCATCATCTTTTTTTTCTCTTTCCTGTGAGACTTTGTTGATAATATCTTGTGACCGCATTAAATCTGCTTAGTTCATCGTCGCCATCTAAACTAGTATATTACATGAACCAACTTATTTCTCAAGTCATATGTTAAATGATATCACTGCAGTTCTTTTACAAGGATTGCTTTGGCATTAAATATCCCACGAAGATTGATATATCATAATAAAAGAAACTCAACCTATCTAATAATTGTTAGAAATTAATCATTGCTTCAAGTAGATATCCTTAATACAATTTACAGTTATATCGTATCAAGTAATCTATCTAATACGAATCAGTTGAAAACATATATTTGATCGAATTATAACAAGTATTACTGCTCCTGATCAGAGTGAACCTGGGAGTAATGACAATTAATGGGTATTCCACACATCTCAGATCTCTTGAGCTGGAGCCTCAGCATCATATGTAATTTAATGTCCTACCAATCCCACTCATTTTGAGGATGGATCTTACTCCTTTCCTGGCAAAAGAGTTAGCGTATTCTACCAACAACGCGACTAGAAAGTAGAGTAAACATCAACTTAAATTAATCATTTCTAAGAAACACTCACACCACGCCCTGTCGGTGAGGTTTAGCATATGGTGACTGTATCCCCTGCAGGAAGGTAATACCCCAACCACGCTTGCACAGTCGGCTGGGGCTGTATAATACACCGACTGCTTCTCTGCAAAGGGGTAACCCCGCCAACGAGTGTCCTGCTTATGACACTAAACAATCTGATGATGAGTTTCCAGTAATGCTAGAGCTTTGGGGATTGCGGAGTATCCCTTCATTGCCATCGCTACCAGGTCCACTCTGGCCCGGAGTGGTAGCACCTGATAAGGGTCCATCTATCGGTTAAATAGAAGTAAACCGTTGTTTCTTGACTTTACTGGGGGTTTTTGCATTTAAACTGCGTATTAATGCAAAACCGAATTATTTAAAATAGAACTGTTTGACATTTAAACTACATACTTATGCTAAACTGAATTATCCGAAATAAAACTGTTTTGACATTAACTCTGTTTATTGCCCTCATGGCTGGAACTGTAGAATACACCGACTGCACCTCTGCAGAAGGATAAGACATCCCCAATGAGTGTCCTAGATATGATACTAAATTATCTGATGGTGAGGATCCCGTGATACTGGAGATTTGGGGAATGTGGATCACCCCTTCACTGCCATTTCTCCCAGGTCTAATCTTGCCTGGAATGGTAGCACCTGATAGGGCCCTATCTATGGGTTAAATAGAATTAAACAGCATACTTATACTAAACTGATCTTTTTTTTAATTAGAACTGTTTCAATAAACTGAATAGCTTGAAATAGAAATGTTTTTGACAATTAAACTGTGTTCTTAAATTTAAACTGCGTGCTTAAACTAAACTGAATCGTTTAAAATAGAGCTGTTTTTGAAACCGAAATTCTGCTTACACTTAACTGAATTGTTTAATACAGAACTGTTTTGACATCTAACTTTGTGTAAACAAAATCTCTATTTATACTAAATTGAATTGGCTGAATTAGAACAGATTGACTAAACTGAATAGCGTGAAAATGGAAATGTTTTTGACAATCAAACTGTGTACTCATGATAAACTAAATTGTTTGAAAAAGAACTATTTGCATAAAAATCGATTTGGCGTTAAATAACCTACAAAGGTTGATATACCATAAAAGCCAAACGACCAACCAACCACGCGTTCGGATTATGACACTAAACTGAATCTGACGGTGGGTTTTGGCATCTAGAAGTGTTGAGTAGCCCTTCATTGATAAAACGTTCAGGTCCACACTGAGTTGGAGTGGTAGTACTTGTTACGTTTCCATCCATGGGTTTAATAGATATGTTTAATTTGTGTGTGTGTGATAGGACAATGCCTAAAAGATCTTTAAAAAACTATTACACAAAATTGTAAATACGACCGTACATTAAACGCAATTCCGAAACTTTTAAAGATAAATAACCCTTGACGCCCTGATGTGCCATTAAAATCGATCAATCAATCAAGACACCCATACTCTCGCTAAGAGAAAGACAGCCAATTAGAAAACAACAAATCCACACAGTGCGTTTCTTTTTTCAATCTTCCCTTGTTTTTAACGGCATATCCAGCTTCGTTAGTTATTTAATGTTATAGCCATCCTTGTAGATGGACATTAATGGTGATCATTAAACCATAGCTGGGGTGATAGGGGGCCATACCTTTCTCAGTAGTAGCGTCTTTCTGTTTGCCTTTTAGTGTATATACGCTGGAGTAGCTTTAAGAGTAATTGTCATGCTTCGGCCAGAGAGTTCTATCATTTCCGTCCTTTATAGATACAATAATAATCATATGTTCAGTAATAAAACTGAGTTTGAAACGCTGACTATAAAGAAAAATAGACTATTCCCTGTCCGTATTATGAAACATCATTCAGGATGTCATACGTCTACTCTCTTTCTCTTCCTTTTCTCTCCTGCTAAACCCCTGATAAACTTCGGCTAAATCAAATGACCGGCACAATTCAGATCGTTTTGTGTCTACGTTCACTTTAAATGCATTATAGCTATGAATGCCCGGTTCTTTGCATGATGTAAGCTACGGCATTTTCGTATCAAACAGAAAATATTATCCTCTAAATACGCTGTGTCGTGGGAGACATAAAATAAAAATCTATAAAACATACCACAACCAAAGGAACGGCTTTCTAGAAAGAAATAATTGCTTTTCGGTTTTAGTGGATGAAAAGAAAGCTATTAAGAAAGCTGCAAGTCGTTTAGCTAAGAAAGAAGAACGGTTATGATGGTGCTACAATGACGGCCAATACTTAAAGGGAGATAACAAAGGTGAACCGCAAAAATATTTCTTAAGTTAGTGCAGTAAGTGCAGAATCGTTTATATCAGCTTATGTATAAATGTTAGGAACGTGTATTTATATTACATTAGGAAATAAGATTTTTAGGTCAAAATCCAATATTCATTATTTTGCCATTTTGGATCACATTTCCTTTTCATAGAAGCAATTACGGAACAATTATTGAGTTAATAATGTAAAACCCAAGCATTCCATAGAAAGTCTACGTATTCTACAATATACCCAGCATTGCTTTGCAATCAGTTGAAAAAGCTTCATCAAACCTGATATCATTATCATCATCATCATCATCATGTCGTGCCGCTAGCACGGATATCCCTACCCTCTCTCGCCACTTCTCCTTATCCTTCATCGTCTCTGGCAGGTCTTCAGGGCTACATCCCGTATCCTCACATAGCTGCAGTATGTATGTTCGAGCTGGTCGTCCTGATTTTGCTCGGCCATATGTGGGGGTCAATAGGAATACATCACTTATGAGCTCGTCCCTGCTTCTCCAGCAGTGTCTTGCATGTCTGGTTCCTATAACTTGGATAGTTTTCGTGATGGGAGGCAGGTGGCCGTATAGTTGGTGCATTGTGAATGTTGATATAATGTCTTCCTTAGAATGCCTATTGTTTTTAACAAAACAGTAACCAAAACCTCTTTTTAAATGGCAGGTTTTAACCGAAGGTCAACTTTTAAAGGAAGTAAAGTTGTTTTGAATTCAGAATTTTCCTTTTTTAACTTAACAAAGGCTAAAGAATCCGGTCTACCCAACTATTTACCTTAGGAGAGAACTCGTAACGTAGTGGCTAACGTGCAAGATTGCAACATCATAACCGAGTTCAAAGTCCAATTGGACTAGCCTTATCCTCACTTTGCAATGGGTTAATCATCATCCCTCACAGACTCCTTGCCTGCCTTGAATCTCTTATGCCACTCAAAAACTGTTGCTCGATTCATGCAAGATGCTCCAAAAGCAGTCTGAAACATTCCATATGTTTCTCTGGTATTTTTTCCAAGTTTAAAACAGAATTTTATTGCATATCGTTCTTCTAAAGTGTCCTCACATCCAGATTGCATTTATGAAATTCACCAGCTGTGACAATCAGGCTTTAGTAGGATGTATTCCAATCCTGGGTCCAATCCCAGGTCGAGTCATACCAAAAACTCAAAAAATGGTACTTGATGCCTCCTTGCTTAACACTCAGCATTATAAGGTACGGATCAAGGGTGAAGTAGAGCAATCCAGGGAAGGAGTAGCGCCCTCCCCTACACATTGGTGTAGTAGCTATCGAAAAGGGAGCCTTCGGTTCACTCTGGACTATCGTCGCCAACTTTACTTACTTATTCCAATTCGTGCTGTAGTTATTCCTTTGAATATAAAATCATAAAAATTGGTCAGTCATCTTATAAGATGTACAATCTACAGCAAGTTAAATGCCTGTACAAAAAATGTCTGGAAACCTTTGGTATACCCCTTGTATATATATATATATATATATATATATATATAAACAGTTTGTGATGACACTGTTAAACGAGCAAAAGCTCATCTGTTTGCAAAAAGTTAAATACTTGTTTGTTTGTTTGTTATTTAATTGCATATAAACCTTCCCGGGTTATTTAATTCCGAATCTATCCTTTCTTTAGAAGGACGGTAATCGTACTATTTATCCCCATATTTGGTATGATAAGGAGTTCATACCTTTTCCAAGAGTATTTGTCCGAAAGTGAACGTAATAATGCGACTGGAGTTCGAACTCACGTACTACGCTTCCAGAGTCCAGTGCTTTAACCATTACACCCTGCAAAAAGTTAAATAGTTTCAAGCAGAGCTATGTAACAGTAATTATTTAATTCTAAATGTTATTTGTTAACTGACAGTTCAATAGTTATGCATGTATGATTTGTAAGTGAATGATTTGTTGGGAATATTATTTTAGAAAAATTAGAGCTAATTTGTTTGCACACTGTTACTGGTTTCAAGTATTGCTATCTAACACTAATAATTCTCTTTAATGTGTTTGCAATTGCTCATCCAAATAGTTTTATTTGAAAACGGTTAAACGACTCCAAGTATTGATATGTAATACCAATAATTCAATTTTTGTGCAGTTAAATAGTTTCACGTATTTCAATCTCACTTAATAATTCTTTTTAGTATTAATCACTTGTTTACATATGCTTGAATAATTTTAAGTATTGCTATCAAACATCAATAGTTTAATTTGAGTTTTAACATCGAGTTTTAACATTGAGTTTTAACATCGCTATGTAACAATAACGATTCAATTTAACATCAGTCATTTGTTTGCACACAGTTGAAGGCTTAGACAGTTATTTTTGATCTATTGATGGGACCTTAACAGGAACGACCACTCCATATCGGAGAGAACCTAGGAGTAATGGCAATAAAAGGGTTCTCTACACTCCCTTGAGCTCCAAAGCTGGAGCCTCTCAATCACATGTTGGTTGGTAGGTTGGTTGGTTTGTCTTGCGGCGTATTAACATTTAACGCCGATTTAAGTCATTTTGATAAAAGTTTCAAACAATTAAGTTTAATTTTTTTTTTTTTTACTTACAGTTAAATGTCAAAACAGTCCTATTTCAAACAATTCACTTTAGTATACGCACACAGTTTCAAAGTCAAAAATAGTTCTATTTCAATCAGTTTAGCTTGGCATAAGTACGTACTTTAGTTCTGTTGGTAACCTAGATAAAACCCCATTAGGTGGTACCACTCCGGTTCAGAGTGAACCTGGAAGCAATGGCAATGAAGGAGTACGTTACTTTCCCCTAGGCTCCAGCATGACTGGAGCATAACATCAGATTGTTTAGTGTCATATACCAGGACATTCTGGTGGGGGGAGGCTTACCCCTCTACAGAGAAGCAGTTGGAGAATTCTACAGCTCCAGCCACCTGTGCAAACAATCAGATGTAGTTTTACGTCAAATCCAAAACACTTGTTAAAGGTGGCGCCTTACCCCTCTGCAGAGATGAGGTCGGTGTTGCCTGAACCGATTGGGTTGAAGTTTGAATAGAGATGATTTGATGAGAAGTAGAGAGAAAGAAGGATAAAATGGTAGTTAAGCGGTTTTTCACATCAGGACAAACATTGGCAGCGAAAACAGTGCAAGGGAATTGTGAATAAAACGTTCATGTTAACATTGTACAAAGAATACAACATTTCACTAAATTTGACAATACTAAAAGTAAGAATATAATGTTACAAACGGATACATTTTGGCAGGCAAGACGACAGAGTTTTAAAAGATGGTTACCAGGACTAACAAATCATGTTAACTTTTTTAAATAATTATTTAGGTTTTGGTAAGTTTGATAAATACGATGGTGTGCATGGTCGAGAAAGGGTGAACCTGTTGTCTTCAACAAAGGAAATTAATTGAAGAAGTAGCAGTTATGATTTTGTGATGGACTTTTCTGACCGAAATTTATAGCTTAAAAGGCTGAATGAACGTCACAACAACTGAAGTTGCAACAAACTTTCAGAAAACAAAAATGTACTTCACATAAAATATACGATGATAAATGATCTCATTATGCAACAAGATAACTACAGCATCGACATTATCAAAAGAGTGAAACAATGGATATTTCAGGTAGAAATAACTACTTTCGAATAGAAGCCTAGCATCAAATTAAACAGAAAATTTTCATAAGATTTTTTTTCATGTCAATCCAAAAATATCAAAAAAAGATTTAGCTATGAAAAAGCATCAATGACGTAAAAAGAACTGAATTTGAGAATAATTTTTTATTTATTGCGGACTTTTTGTCCTCATCTTGGTAGATTTTTGTTGTTTCTTCTCACTATGTTTCGGCCAAATTCCATAGTTGTTGTCTATCACACGGGGTCCGTGGCGCAGCGGATAGAGGCATTGAGTATCTGCGGTTCCAGGTGAGCATTGTCAGAAGATAGCGGTTTCAATTCCTACCCAAGCCGGCCAGAGATTTACTTGGTCAAAAATGTGGTGCGATAGACAACAACTATGGAAGGCAGTAATTACTGGGGATACGGTTACAAGACTCAGCATTCCTATCCGAGGTTGCGGTTAATCACCTGAAGAAGACCAGAGGTGAAATTTGGCCGAAACCTAGTGAGAAGAAACAACAAAAAATACTACCAAGATGAGGACAAAAAGTCCGTAGTAAATAAAAATTAATTCTCAGATTAAGACGCTTCATCTCAAAAGGATTCCCAATAAAGACAAGAAATGAATTATCATCAATATATTCGAATTTTTTAAAATAAGTCTGGTAAACGTTACAGGTAAAACGTGTTTTAATATTATTGAATCTTAACTCTTTTTGCGAATTATCTGAAACGTTTTTGTCTCTATAAAAAAAGAATAAATTAAATTTAATTTAAAAACTTCAAAACCTATTTTTTTGTTATTATTCGTTAGCCTCATGTTCGTCAATAGTCCGGGAGACAGGGGTTCAATCCTAGGTCGAGTCATACCAAAGACTCCAAAATGGTACTTGATGCCGCCTTGGTTAACCCTCAGTTTTGTAAGGTAAGTATCAAGGGTAAAGTAAAGCAATCCAGGGAATGGAGTCGTGCCCTCTTCTATACATTGTTTCAGTATTATTGAAAATGGAGCCTTCGGTTCCCCCTCGACTAAGGTCGCCAAATTTACTTGTTTATATTTTATATATCGTGGTGTAATGGTATCATCATTGTCAATGGACTCGTCGGCCATGGTTCAAATCCTTGATGAGACTGTTTACATTATACATAGCAAGAATACATGTAAGAAAGTTATGCTTCTATTTTGCCTCCCGCTATGAGTCAATAGTAGGGCAGTCTTTACTCGTATATCTCTGTATGGCAACCTACCTAGGAGAATTAAAAGTCTAGATTCAAACCTGTAAAACTCAATTTTAAAATGGCCTTCTGCCGCATCCTACTTTTGTGGAGGGGTTGGGTAAACACATATTAGTATCATAGTAGTAATAGTATCGCAAGTCACCGGAAATATGTTGTTTCTTTGTTTAACAGCATACCAACCTTCGTGGATTATTTAATGTCAAAGGTATTTTTAAAGAACAACAGTGACACTATTAAATCCATAGCTAGAGGGATAAGGGAGTTCATGCCTTTCCTAAGGTTATCTATCCGGAAGTGAATGTACCACCAGGACTGGAGTTCGAACCCGCTTACTTCGATTCTGCATTTCAGAATGTTAACACTTCTCCCACGGACTCCCCACTCGGAAATTTATTGATATTTATCTTTTACATGAAATATTAATAATCATTGAATTATAATTAATTTTAACAATTATTTGCTTTCTTCTTTTCTGTTTTTTGTTGTTTTGGGGTTTTTTTTATCTGATTTATATTTCTTTTATTTTTTTTTAATTGATATCTGGTTATTATTTCGATAAAAGCAAGGAACAATTTTAAAAAGAGACAAAAGGCGGCTCTGTCTAAGCATTGCCTTTAACAGAAACAAGAAAAATTCGTCTTTACGAGAACCCCTGTAAAACAAGTTTAATGTATTTTAATCAAGATGGTTCCAGCTCCATAGCAACCGTCTGAAATTTGTAGACCAGTTTATATACCTCAGTAACAATATCTCATCGACCGAAAGTGATGTCATCACACGTATTTGTAAAGCATGGACTACTTTTGACTGGTTACTGAACGTATGGAAACCGGATATATCCGATAAAATAAAACAAGAATTTTGCCGTGTCAGTACTATTGTATAGAGGTACCAAGTTAACTCTAACGAACGCTAATAGAAGAAAAGCTAGATGGAAACTACTCCAGGATACTACATTTTTGTTTTGAACTTTATTTATTCTCCGTCCCACCAGCGGACAAGTACGGCACAAGGCTTTTTCAAAAGTGGGTCCGGACGCAGGGCTGCAGCCCACACGCGTCCGGTAAAATCCAAAAATACCTTTGGCCCCATCAGCACCCCCAAAGGGGGGAACTTCAGAGGCCAGGAAACAAACAACAAACACTTGGTTTTGAACTAATCTTGGAAGCAGCACCGCACAAAACTATAGCTGTACGGCTATTTACCTACCGTCTCGTAAAAAAGGACGCGCAATACATGCTGAACACTGCTGGTGAAACAAGGACGGACTCTTAACTAACATTCTACCATGGACTCCTACTAATGGACACACCAATGTTTACTGACCAGCAAACATTTACATTCACCAGCTCGGTGCAGACACTGGGTACCGTTTAAAGAACATACTAAAAGCAATGGCCGATAGGGGCAAATGTCAAGAGAGAGAGAGAGAGAGTCAAAGGAATCCGTGCAATCAAGACGTTTTGATAATGCTCATGCTGATGATGAGATAAAAATCACGTCTACTACTCCTCGGGGGGGGTCATTCACTCTGGATGTTTGACTAAATAAGCTGCTATTAATGACAATAGAAATAAAAACATAAAAGATCTTCTAAAAACTGAAATAAGAAATAAAATACTAATTAAAATACACGAGTTTATTTCATTTTAAACCTTCTTAGTTTTGGTTGGTTGGTTGGTTTTTTATAGCTTATCAACCCTTGCACATTAGTGAATGCCAAATCCCACCTCTCTCTCTCTCTCTCTCTCTCTCTCTCTCTCTCTCTCTCATATATACATATATATTATAAAATTAAACAAAAAAGACTCAATTTTGTACTTTCATTATAATTTTTTTTTCAATAAAATAATCTTCAGATGAGATACGGTTATGTATTTGAATATAATGTAGACAGGTTTACATTACTTCCGGCGGGAAGAGAATTTAAAAAAACCTTTTAATTTCTTTAAAAAAACATTTTTAACGGTGGAAATATCATTGTATATCAACAAATATAGGAGGTGCCCGTGGTGTTAGGAGGTGCTCGTGATGTAATGGTTATCGTCGTAGGAAATGGACACGGTGACACGAGTTCAAATTCTGGACGAAACTGATTGCATTTCACAGAGCACTAATGCCCTTCAGAAAGGTATGAATCCAATTATTCTCCCTCCAGCTATGGGTAAATAGTAGGGCAGACTAGGTTCTTCAGCCTGAAAGAGGCAACAAGTCTAGGAGAAGGAAAACTCTGAATTCAATGCTGTTAAACTTCGCTTAAAAACTGACCTTGTGTCATATCCTGCCCGAGCGGATGGGTTGGTAAATATGTATATATCAACAAATATGATAAATAATTCTATCCTTGTTCAAAAATAGACTTTCATGTTTCACCAGTATTAGCTTCTAACCAGATTCAAATTTTAATTTGGATTTACAGTAAAATTGTCTTTGCATTTAAGTCGCAGATAGTTGACAGCAGTGATTTTAAATATCAAAAACAATTATATTTCAAGCAATTCAGTTTTGTCACACGGTTCTAATTCAAGTAATTTAGTTTAGTATAATTATAGTAAAAACTGGTATCCGCAAGACAACTAATGATAAGCAGCAAATACTTAGAGTGGAGACCACTTAAGCAACAACAGGATCTGTTGGCAATCAGAGGCCTCCATGTTACATTAGGCAAAGCTTACAAATTGACACTTCATCCAAAATGAGTCTTATGTAAATCCATTACAGTTACTTTTTCGAGCAAATTCTCAAACTTATTTATTTATTTGTTTTATGACGGAATTTAGAGTGTAATGATTACCGTCGTAGCAAATTAACACGATGATCCGAGTTCAATTCCTGGACGAGACGGTTTACATTTTAAATAATTCTAATACTCTAGGGAAAAGCATGAGTGTAGTTTTTTTCTGCTTCCAGTTAATAGGGCAGGCTTGGCTCTTTAATATTGGTATGGCAACTGGTTTAGAAAAAGGAAAACTGATATTCAAATCTGTAAAACTCCGGTTGAAAAAAACTGACCTTGTGTCGTATCCTGCGTGAGCCATAGGATTGGTATATATATATATATATATATATATATGTATATAGGTGTGCATTCAATACGTTTCCAGACTTTTTTGTACAGACATTTAAAATTGTCGTACACTCTTAGAAATTAACTATGTTATTGCTATACATCTTATGAGATGACTGAGCAATTTTTATGATTTCAGCTTCAAATGAACAGCTACAGCAGGAATTAGAATACACCCTACTAAAGCCTGATTGTCACAGCTGGTGAATTTTAAAAATGCAATCTGGAAGTGAGGACCCATTAGAACAGCGATATGCAATCATCATCATCATCATGTCGCGCCGCCTGCGCGGATATCCCTGACCGTCTCTCGCCATTTCTCCCTATCATTCATCGCCTCCGGCAGGTGTTCAGGATTACAACCCGTGTCCTCACATAGCTGCTGTATGTAAGTTCGTGCTGGTCGTCCCACTCTTGCACATCCATGAGTGGGGGTCCACAGGAGTACATCGCTTATGAGCTCGTCCTTGCTTCTCCAGCAGTGTCCTGCGTGTCTGGTTCGTCGAACTTGTATAGTTTTTGTGATGGGGGGCAAGTGTCCGGATAGTTGGAGTCTTGTGGGGTGTTGTCGCCAGGACTTGTTTAATACTGCTCTCAACATTCTTGTGTAATTTCCGTCCAGCCTCCTCTCCAGCCGCTTCGTAAGCGTCCATGTGGTGCATCCATATAGCAGTATCGACACAACCGCTGCCTGGAAGAAACTGCGTTTCATTTTATCTGTTAGGTCCGACTTACATATGATCGAGAGCCTATCGATAGCTGTCCATGCCGTCGTCAGTCGTGTGTCGATGTCCTTCTCGGTTGATGAGACGCTGCTTTCTAGGTAGGTGAATTTGTCGACTAGTTTCAGAGAGGCTCCGTCTAGTGTGGCAATGTTGCCTGTTTGGTTGTAACACATATATTCGGTTTTGTTTGCATTGACATGTAGGCCAATGCCAGCTGCAGCTCGTTCCAGACTATGTAGTAGTGTCTCTGCTTGATTAGGCGTATTCGCTAGTAACGCCAAGTCATCAGCGTAGTCGGCGTCCGTGATTGTTTTTGCGGGGTACCTTTTGCTTCTTCTCTTAGTCAGCTCAAAGCCATTTTCTCTGATTTTGTCGATCGAAGTCCTAAGCACATAGTCTAGACAGATGATAAAGAGGTACGGGGCTAGTGTGTCTCCTTGTAGTACTCCTGCAACAATGTCGAAGTATTCCGTGTCTCCATCTGGTGAACGTACTTTTACTTTGGTGTTTCTGTAGAGAATCATTATCGCTGCTACGGTTTCTTTTGGTAGGCCGTAAGCTAGTAGGATTTGCTCCATCTTCCCTCTGTGTATGGAATCGAAGGCCTTGGTAAAGTCGACAAATAGTAATGTCGCCTGTAAGTTTTTTGCCTGAACGCCTTCCAGGATTCTACGGATGGTCAGTATTTGTGAGGTTGTGGATCTATTTCTCCGGAAGCCATTTTGGTTTTTCCTAAGGATGTTTTCCATTTTGGGTTCTATGCGGTTTCGTAGTAGGGCATTGTAGATTTTGGCTGCTATGGATGTAAGTGTTATCCCTCGGTAGTTCTTGGCTAGTCCGAGGTCGCCTTTTTTAGGGAATGGAAGGATGCATCCCTTCGTCCATCGTTCTATCCTATTTTGACTATAGACTGCGTTGCATTGCCGGAGCAGTATATCGTCGAATTGTCTCGTCTTCCACACTTCTGGGGGGATCTCGTCTAGCCCCGCGGCTTTCCTATTTTTAATTCTTCTGAGAACCGTGTCGAGTTCTTCTTTGGTGAAAGGACCTAGTTTTACGTCTAATTGCTTACTAATAATTCTGGTGATCGGTTCATCCGTTATTTCCGGTGGGTTTCCTAGTAGATTTTTGAAATGCTGTTCCCACAGTTTTATTCTTTCTTGTTGGCTTGCAGCTTTCAATTTTGCTTTGGCTGTGCTCTTCCTTCCACTTACTTCGTTTATTGTTTGCCAGGCTATCCTGGATTGCCTATCTTCCACCGAGTCTCTAATCTTATCTATCTGATTTTGTACGTATTCTGCCTGTTCTTTTAGGTATATTCCTGTTAATTGATGTTGCGCCTTTTCTAGTTCTCGTGCATTTGTATTTGTTGGGTTCTGTTGATAGTTTTTGGAGGCAGTCTTCACAAGTGCACGTTTTTCTCTAGCCGCTAGCGTTTCCCAAGGGACTCTATGTTTAGTTCTAGGTTTTGTTGGAATACACTTTTCTGCCGCCTCCAGGTGTGCTTCTACAAAATTTTCATATTCGTCATTTGGGGTGCTTATTTCTACCTTCTCTTGTAGTGCTTCGAATCTATAAAATTGTTTTAAAATTGGAAAAAGTGCTACAGAAATGTTTGGAATGCTTCAGACTGCATTTGGAGCACCTTGCATGAATCGAGCATCAGCTTTTGAGTGGCATAAGAGATTCAAGGAAGGCATGGAGTCTATGAGGGATGATGATAGGTGTGGGAAGAGTAAGGAAGTCACTACACCAGAGATGATTGGCCAAAGGGGTAGGGTTAGGGTTGATATGTTGAGTTTTTAAGGGAGTTCAGGAAGAGATTCCTAGGGAAGAGGCCAGCACTCTTCAAATCGGGTAAGTGGCATTTCCACCAGGACAATGCCCCAGTCTACAACTCCATTCTTGTTACAGACTATTTGACTAAAATGGGCATCAAGACAGTTCCTCACCCCCCCTATAGTCCAGACCTTGCTCCCTGTGACTTTTAGTTACTCCCTAAGCTCACAAGCCGTCGTTATGAGACAATTGAGGAGATGAAAGAGGCTGTAACGAAGGTCATTGACACGCTCACACAAGAGAACTTCCTTGGGACCTTCCAGAAGTTTTTGGAACGGTACAACAAGTTTACTGCAGCCGGAAGAGGTTACTTCGAAGGGGACAAGAGTTTCATGTGGATACTATCAATAAAAGTGCCCATACGAAAAAATCTGGAAACTTATTTAATGATCCTCGTCCGGCTGCTGCTCGCATAATGCAAAGCTCTTCTAAAGAATTGAGCTCTCTGGTAGCCGATAGGGTATAAAAATGTAAACAAACGGACGCTACTGCTGCTTTTGCTACATAATACCTTAAAAATTGCCATAGCCAACGTGGTACGCTTGTTGGCCGAGCGGTCTGAAACTAAGTCTAACATAAAGTGCGACGGGTTTCGATCCCGGCTTCAAGCATCCAACGAGTCTAGCCACACTGAAGAGTTCTTATAGAACGAAACAGTCTGTCTGTGGATGACAATATATATATATATATATATATGTGTGTGTGTGTGTGTGTGTGTGTGTGTTCTTACATGCTTGTATTGGGTAAAAATAAAAATGTTGCTATATTATATTATCAGCAACCGTAAAATATCTATAATGGATAACTCAAGTTCCAAAAGCTTCGTCCATTATGGAAAAGCCAGATTTAAATCTATCCTCATAGCCAAAGAATGAAAAGACTGTTTAAGACAAGAACATGAAACGAATTAAAAATTGGATAGAACCTGACATGAGAATGGACAATTCCCCGTTAAGAATTCCATGGTTGTTCACACTGCGGGAGAGAAGCATTCTGTTAGGATTTTGATGTGCGCATTAAAAAGACGAAAAATAGGTCGACTTGAATTATTTACAATCTCTTGCTGTGAAAGTCGACATTTTGCAGGGTGCCTTTGTCTTCGTGTATACGAGTGTCCTGCATAGATGCAAAACTTGGCACAACGGTTGTATGGAGTAGGGGGCACTAAGAAGGTTATTTGCATCAAGCTTCTAGGTGAACACAACTTGGAAATCAAAAGGATTCATAATTCCCTCCTGACATTTTTAACTCCCCTCGAACAGTTATTAATATCGAAAAGAAGAAGTACTCAACACCCTGAAGAGACTTGAATATACAAGATAGACTCAGACCTTGAAATTTTATACAGCGTTATTGCCTCATGTATTGTAATGAGTACCAAGGTAGATTAGCAGAGTATTGTTAGTGACTTCGATTCTCACAGGGCGCCCGATACTTCTAGTCTTATGATACAATTAGGGTAAACTTAAAAAATAGCATACTAAATAATCATAAATGCTAGTCTCCTGGATATGACACCAAACTCCATTAGCTGGAGAGGCTCAAATTCTGTAGCTCTTGGATTTGTGAAGCTATCGATTCGTTGCCTTTACTCACAAGTGAACTCTGACCCGACGAATCCCATATATATATATAAAAAAACAATCTTTTTGAAAGCTGTTAGAATAAGAAAGGTTGGTTTGACTTCTTTGCTAAAAGGCATAAGAACCTTCCTTGTTTATTTAATGCTAAAGCTATTCTTGGAAAAAAAACAGTTGTTTAGTTTTTTTAATGGAATATCAACCTTTTGGGGTTATTTAATGCAAGTGACATTCTTGTAGAAGAAGAGTGGTGATACTATTTAACCGATATCTTAAAGGGATAAGAGAATCTATACCTTTTCTCGGGTATTAATCCGAAAATGAACATAATAGCGCGACTTGACTTCGAACAAGCTTACCTCGAGGCCGCAGTGAAGTACTTTAGCCATTATGTCACAAGGACTCCCCTTGCTTGTTGTGTATGTGTTGAGTAAATGCATGCATTAAATGTCAAATTCGTTTGTGCTGCTTAATAAGATTTCGCAGTAATCATCTTCAAATTGTCCATTTCAAAGTTACCCTCTGATAATCTCAGGATACGAAGTCTGTAAATAGTCCAACAAGGACGTGTTTTCCCGCACACACATCTCTAATTATAAATGAAATTCCGGTTTGTATGTGGGTCTCTGACTTTTTGACTCTAAGTTAATCAAATCAAGAAGCATACCTATTGGAAAAACTACTCAAAAGAACTCCTTTTTGATATGAAAAGATAATATAAAAATATATTACTGGACACATGATTTCAAACAACAAACATCCCTGGTCGTTTATGTTGGAAAGAAATATTATTTCATATAGGAATTTTCATTCATTCTTTTTAGGAAGGGTACAATGATGTTTTACAATATTTTTTTTTGTCAAATTTTAAAAGATAAATAATAAAATAGTGTAGTGTAGTCATCGATGGCTTCTGTTTCGGTGAAAATTTGAGGCCTGATAGGCAGGAGATGCATTAAAAAGAAACTCACTTTCAATGTTAGGACTTCTGTTGTTTTATTTCATTCTTTCAGTTTCTCACGCCGTTGAAATATATGGAAATGGATAACGGATGTGTCGGATAGATTCTTTGGGGCAGAAGGAACCCGGTATTTTCGTATTTTGGAATGATTTATCCGCTCCACAAACACTCTATATTAGGAAAAATATCTCTTTTTAGCCAAACGTTACGCCCTTGCATTGCACCTGACTTAATACTGAGTGACTTTTCATTGTTTCTTCACTAAAAACTAATCTCAACGGCAATATGTGAGTGGATGGAGAATTTTTTGCTTATATTGGTTTTATGGAATATCAAGGATTAGAGGTTATTCAATACCAAATCCGTTTTTATACACATAAACAGTTCTATATCAAACTATTCAGTTTATCATAAGGGCAGTTATTTGTTTACACACATTTAAAAATCAAAATAGATCCATCTCAAAGAATTCAGTTTAGCGAAAGCACACAGTTTAAATGTCAAAAACAATTTTTTTTCAAACAGTTCAGTTTAGCATAACTACACAGTTTAGTTCTATTTGACCCATAGATAGAAACCGATCAGGTGATACCTCTTCACGGCAGAGTAGACCTGGGAGCGATAGCAGTAAAGGGGTATTCAGCATTCCTCAAAGCTCCAGCATTACTGGAAGCTCATCATCAGAGTGCTTAGTTTCATATCCAAAACACTTCTTGGGGGAGATATTATCCCTCTGCGGAGATGCTGTCGATGTGTTCAGTCCTGGCCGACAGGGCCTGGAGATGAAGAATATGAAATAAATTCGACAGCGCAATTTAAAAGCATATCAAAAGAAAATCCGAAGTGTTTCCACCAATGGAAACATACTGGGATTTGTAGATAGATGAACTGTGCTAGGAAATATAATCTAAATCATTCAGTAATTTGGAAAATTTGCTGGAAAATTGTTCAATGCCAGAGGGCCTATTTTGGAGACAACGATTCTGAATAGATAAATTATAAAAAATCCATCGGTTGACGAAGTACAAATTTTCGTCCGGTGGGCCAGGTGTAACAAGGTATACTTGATTTAGCATCCAGGTCTAGATCTTGGCGAGGTCACCTTCGATCAGCCATCTAAGTGGTGACAGGTGGTAGTCAGATGATGTCACCAATGCGAAAATGAATTCGCGGTTGGGTTTTCTGTGAACTCCAGCATAAAACGACGGATTTCTTGTTTCACCCTTTTGTTTTTGGTGTTTGCTGGAGTTCAACAAACTTTCACATAAATGATAAACGAGAAACGAATCCTGTTCCTAAAAGAACAAAGAGACTAATCACAACATTGTGTTCGTCATCCATGTCTCTTTGATTCCACCGCCCTAGAGAGTGAGCAAAGATAATGAAACAACGTGGTCCCAATGTTTAATACAAGTGTTGTATGTGTGGTTGTTTTTATGTGTTTTTTTTTTTTTTTGTCGTTTTCCCTCCTCATTCGGCCATTAGCGACAGCCAACATAGGTTGCCCAGTCGGCTGGGGCTGTAGAATACACTGACTATATCTCTGCAAAGGTAAGACCCACCCTGGATATGATACTAAACAATCTGATGCCGAGGTTCCTGTGAAGCTGGAGTTTTGGGGAATGCGGAGCGCCTCTTCATTGCTATCACTCGCATGTCCACTCTGCTCTGAAGAGGTAGCACGTAATAGAGCCCCATCTCTAGTTCAAATAGAACTAAAATGCGTACTTGATTGCTAAACTGAATTGCTTGAAATATAACAGTTTTGATATATAAACTGCGTACTTATGCTAAATGTTGTATATTGACCTCCGACCCGGCTGGGCTGTCAGAATAGGAAATTCACCAGTGTAAATGACAGGTGCATCCGGTCGAGGAATATCAGAATATAACCTTGACGTGGACGGGTTGAATGGGTGCGATTTGTGACGCCCACAAGAAGAAGATGGGCGTCGAAGTATTATATAACACGGTGCACAGGAAGTTCAATGAGTTGGACATCAGACCAGTTGGAGAGAAGATGCTGGAATGAGGAACATGTCCCAGAGAGGCTGGGCCCCCAGGCCCCCGGTTGAGCAGCCCAGGAAAACGGGAAAGAAACGCTGATGGCCATAAGAGTGAGGGTCAATATGTTGCAGTTCTGTTCGGTCTGCAACTCCCTCTCACAGTAAAACCTTGAGTAACCCTTTCGAACCCTTTCAAATAAAGTGAGAGGTGTATTTTTCTAAAGACCTGTGTCGCTCGTCTTTATTGTGTCATCGTTATGATTCTGCATGCATATGTGTTTGTTTAGTTGGTCATGGCAATACGACACTAAACTGAATTGTTTGAAATTGAACTGTTTTGACATTAAACTGTATAAACAAAAACTATACTTTTACTCTACTGAATTTTTTTAGTAAGAACTGTTTGCCTAAACCGAATAGTTTGAAATAGAAATGTTTTTGACGATTGAACTGTGTACATACACTTAACTGAATTGTTTGAAATAGAACTATTTATATAAAAATTGATTTGGCTTTAATTAACCTACGATGGTTGATATGCTATAAAAACCAACCAACCAACATAAGAGTCAAAAGTGACTTGGCTACATTTCCTTCATAGTTCATTTATGTTTTGATTGAACGGCTTCATTTTCAAAATATACCAGCATCAGCTCACTATCTCATGTATGAAATATTTGTTAAAAATAAGAGAAATGTTTTTTAGTATGTTAGCATTTGAAGTTTAAGGTTTGGTCAGGTTTTATGGCATATCAACATCGTTGGTTATTAATTGCCAAATCCTTTTTTCAAACGAGACTGAGTTCAGTCTTTCGTGCAATGTTAAATGGTTTCAAGAATTTCTTTCAATCAAACATGAATATTTCTATTTATTATTTGTTTGTACAGAGTTACATAGTTCCAAGCATAAGCAATGTATCACTAAAAATTCAATCAAGCAGTCATTTGTTTACATACAGTTAAATGGTCAAACAGTTCTATATCTAAAAATTCAGTTTAACGTAAGTAGTTGGTTTGCACTCAGTTTAAATGTCCAACAGTTTTATTTGACCCATAAATACGACCTTGTCAGGTGCTACCACTCCATGTGGGTGACGACCGGGGAGCAATAGCAATGAAGAGGTACTTTATATGACGCAAAGTTCCACTGGCTAAAGCCTCAGCATCAGAGAGTTTAATGTCATAACTAGGGCACTCGTTAGGAGATTGCCAAGTCGGCTGGGGCTATAGAATACACCGATTGGTTTACTGCAGAGGGGTAAGTCTCCCTCAACGAGTGTCCTTGATATGACACTAAACAATCTGATAGTGAGGCTCCAGGGATGCTGGAGCTTTGGGAAATGTGGAGTACCTCTTCACTGCCATCGCTCCCAGGTCCACTCTGTTCCAGATTAGTAACATCTGATAGGGTCCTATCTATGGGTCATATAGAACTAAACTGTGTACTTTTGTTAAACAAAATTGCTTGAAATGGAACTGTTTTTATATGCCAAACTGAATTGTTTGAAATAGAAATGTTTTTGACATTGAAATTGTACTATGCTAAACTGAATTGTTTAAAAAAGATTTGTCTTGACATTTAGCTGTGTGTAAACAAAATCTATACTTATACTAAACTGATTGTTTGAATTACGACTGTTTGACTATCACCTGCCTAGGAAGTAGCGTCTCATCAACCGTAAACGACATCGACACATGACTGACGAAAGCATGGACAGCTATCGATAGGCTCTTGATCATATGGAAATCAGACCTGACCGATAAAATGAAACAAAGTTTCTTCCAGGCAGCGGTTGTACCGATACTGCTATATGGATGCACTACATTGACGCTAACTAAACGGCTGGAGAAGAAACTAGACGGCAACTACACAAGAATACTGAGAGCAATATTGAACAAGTCCGGGCGACAACACCCCACGAGACACCAACTATACGGTCACTTGCCTCCCATCACGAAAACTATACAAGTTAGACGAACCAGACGCAGGACACTGCTGGAGAAACAAGGACAAGCTCATAAGTGATGTACTCCTATGGACCCCCACATATGGCCAAGCAAAAGCAGGACGACCAGCTCGAACTTACATACAGCAGCTATGTGAGGACACAGGATGTAACCCTGAAGACCTGCCAGAGGCGATGAATGATAGGGAGAAGTGGCGAGAGAGGGTCTGGGATATCCGTGCTAGCGGCACGACATGATGATGATGATGATGATGATGATGAAATTGTTCGTAATAACACTGTTGATTTGGCTTTAAATAACGTAAGAAGGTAGATATGCCATAAAACTCAAACAACCAACCAACCAAATCGTCGGGCAAGTCTTACCCCACTGCAGACTTGCAGTCGATGTATTCTTCAGCTCCAGCCGAATGAGCTGGCCAACATTTGAGTTTTACGTGATACTGAAATGACAGGATTAAGATTACTTTTAGCACAACGCTACTCATAACCATCGTTTTTATTTTCAGTCACTTCTTAGACATAATGTTAACATCTCTAATGAATATAGCACAAGCCAATATTTTATAGAGCATGTATAACGATAAAATGATATACAGGTTGAATGTTTCTCTCTATGTTAATCCTTAGCTGACATTGATAGGCTTTAGTTTTGAACATCTTGCATAAATTATATATATATATATATAAAGTAAGTAAAGTTGGTGACCGTTGTCGAGGGTGACCCCAAGTCTCCCTTTTCGATAGCTACTACACCAAGTTGTAGGAGAGGGTGCTACTCCTTTCCCTGAATTACTACACTTTACCCCTGATCCGTACCTTACAATGCTGAGTGCTTAGCAAGGAGGCATCAAGTACCATTTTTTGAGTCTTTCGTATGACTCGACCTGGGATTGAACCCAGGTCTCCCAGGCAGTTGGCAAACATTCTAACCATTATGCCAATGAAATCCATCGGACGAGCCTTAATGAAGGAAATAAATTTATTATGGATTACTATTTCTTAACTTCTTGCTTTTTTAAACAAAACATGATATCTATATATATATATATATATGTGTGTGTGTGTGTGTGTGTGTGTGTGTGCGTTCGTATGTGTGTTTTGTAGATAAAATGGAAAATGAATGAATTATAAATCCTACCAAGAAATCTATTCTTATTTACTTAAATTGAAAGAAAGGTTTGCTTAAAAGCAAAAGTACAAAATCTTTTCTTGGAAACAAAGATATATCAGTTGGAGCGTAGATAATTTTAAGAGCTTTAGTTATAATATAATCAGGGACTTCAATTTATTGAGACTTGTTTCTTAGCATATTACTTGTCGATGACGGAACGGCGAAAAGGAAAAGAACATGTATGAGAAAGATATTCGAGGCAAGCAGAGAGAGAGAGAGAGAGAGAGACCATGATAAAAAAATGAGAAACGAATATGTAAGAGAAAGGTAGATTCCCGAAATACAGGTCATCGTAGGAGCTGGCGCCCAAGTTGAAAATGGAAATGTATCAAGAGAAATTGGTCGCTGACTCAGATTGGCAGCATGAAATTCAAACGGAAAAAATCATTTGGGGAACACAGGAGGGAAAACAGGGAAGGAGTCAAATGGGAACGATACACGACGATGTAAATATGACAGTTGGATACCAGACGCAATTGAACATTAGCAATAACGATGCGAAGGCGGCTGAAAAATACGGTGCCCATTTTTTGGGTGATGTCCTGCGTGGGGGTCTCACATCTACAGCGAAGCTACGAAGACGGGACCAGCGAGCAAGCAGGTATTAGAACTAAAACAAAAGACAAAAAAGATTATTCTTGCTCTCTCTCTCTCTCTCTCTCTCTCTCTCTCACACACACACACACGACGTTTTATTTCATTTCTAAAATGTTCTACTCATTTTTCATACGACGTTTATCTCATCTCGAAGCCTACTAAGGTGTGTAGTAGTGAATAAACTTTTGTATTAGTGAACCAGAAGGGTGTTTCTTCTTTTCATCACAGTGGAGGTTACCACGAGATCCGACTACATGCATAGAACCGTTAGAACGAGGGTGATACAAATATCTCCGTTGTGCAGTAGTTGTAGTAGCACAAACGTCCTTTTGAGAACCGATGTGTTACAACCTTGTATATGGTGCCGTAACGTTACATAGTGAAGATTCGTGCAAGGAAATATAACACTCATTGTTAGCTTATAATAATGGGACATTCTTTTATTGTAAGGCTCTTGCTATTAGTGTCACTATATAGACAGAGAATTTGTATTCATGGCTTAACAAAAATGTATGTTAACTGATACCGAATATTATACTCACCAAGTGACAGATGAATATTTTGAAGTGAAGAGCCCAATCAACCCTACTATTTATGCATATCTTAAAGGAGAATAGTTTGATTGTTACCTTTTCCAAGATTTGAACTCACAATGTCGTCTCATTTTCCTCAGACAAAAGAAATTACACACACATACACACATGTGTGCTTGTGGGGGATAAATTTACCATTTATGTTGAAATTGAAAGTCAAGGGGACGGCTAACTTGAAAATTAATGTTTCCTTTATTGTATATTTCTATTTTATTAAATAAAGCTTCAGTTTCGATACTTTTTGAATCGACTAATACAAGTATTTAGCTCCTTGATATACGTGGCCCATATATTCATAAATTCCAAACAACGATATATTTCCTTCTTTTAACAAGTTTAAATTTGTATATTCCTCTTCATGTCTTAATTTACAAAAGACCGTATGTAAATTAATGATTCTCTCTGCGTGCGTCCGTATCATTCAATATTGATTTATGGCAAGTCTGAAATGCTAGCCAACCTTCGCCAAGTTCATTCAGATTTTCTCGAGTGCATTGAATTTGCAGTTAAACAGAAGATAATATTTTTTAAGTACAATTGCTGCGCTGCTTTCCTGCATAACAATGACTAAGTACTCAAAGTAATTGGTCGACAAGCTACGCTACACATTGGATTTATCTGGTAAGTAAATAATTGCGCTATAGAAAATAGTTCCAAATATAAGTACACATATCTTTTTAAAATAGTCTTAACTAAAATATGCATTTTAATTCGAATTCATAATGCTTATGTAAAAACAGTGTTTTGATATCTGCGTTATATCATGTAAATAAATTTAAACATCCAAAAGTATAATGATAGTTTTTTTCAAAAGTTGGGTGTATTGTTTTGAGAAGAGTAAAATATTGTTGATGGGTCGCGTGCAGGTTGTTGTGGGGTAGGCTTTTTGAGTTCGTATTGGAAATTAGCGAAGAAAATTTACAAATGAAACGAAACGTCTATAAAAGAGATAAACAGTAAAAGTAATGAAAAGATTTGAGTGGTAACAAAATGGTCTTATATATATTTGAATTCATGTAATATTTTTATTGATTTACCGTGACAAGAAAATTCGGCAAATACCTACCTGAGGAAGACTGAACAGCTGTTTCGACCTTTTTAGGTCTCATCAATAGTGCATACCGTGATCTCCACCAAAGGAGATCGAACCAACAACCACAGATTGCAGACACCGAAACTCTACCATTAGGCCACCGGTCTATATCACACATATGTGATGCCAAATTAGTTAGTCATGGTGAAATGTGCGACCACTTAACCTACAGAAGACAGGGCCACTTCCGGGGCTAAATCTTCCCAAGTCGGTGTTATGAATCCACATAACGTTAACCCCATGGGCGGGAAATGAAATCATATTTTTATATTTGCATAGAGAAATTGATATTATATTTTTATTGAATTACCATGACTAGAAAATTCAGCAAGCACATGCGACATACGGAACACTGAACAGGTGTTTCGACCTTATTAGGTCTCATCAGCAGTGCATACCGTGATCCCCACAACTGGAGATCGAACCAACAACCACATTATTAGCATTCAATGAGCAACAGGCTACAAAAGATGTGGTATGGTTATAAATTTTTGAATGTAAAGTCTTGATCGTATTCTGAAAATGTGTCTATCAGTCCTAAGGTTCGGTGATGATAAGGCTCTTAGACTGATACCTTTGCGTGTGTTTGACCCTAACAGAGGTGTCTCTGCTACTGACCACTTCTCTTGTCCCTGGGATCTTTTTCTAAATTCTTCCTTATTTTCTTTAACTCTTTTTTTTTTCCTTCTCTCATTCTCTCTCGTTACGTTCCGTTCCTCAAATCGTTTGTTACTCTCAAGGCTTTTTGAATAAGGAGTTGGTGTCCGTCAGTTTGTTTTGGTCTATTTTTAAAATACGATTCTTTTCTCTTTTTTCCCAAATCCTTATTTGGTAAAAATATATCCCTATGAACCATTAAAATTTATTTCATTCAGTAGATATCTATCCTATTGATTGTTGACCAATGTTAAGGTTGACAATGAAAGTAACAGTTTCGTGGTGTTATACTTACCTGAATTGTAAGGTAGTCATAGAATAAAAACTACTCACCCATTCTTTTTCATCAACCATTGTGGCATACTATATAAAAAGACATTTTTCTAACGTGTCAGATGATTGGAAAAAATCCAAGCATCTGATTTCATGCATTTTGTTTAGGCAAAAGGAATAAGCATCATAAATGTTTAACTGTTTCTGATTTCAGAGATGATAACTGTTTGAATTGCTTGCACATCCGGAATATTATAATCGATTTGATCAGGGTACAAAAATACCAACCAAATAACATCCTTGATGTAAAGTACGGCAGATTAAAGTTTAATATGTTAACCTTAATAGGTTTCAGAATTTGTCTCCAAAACTTTCAATGATAAGAAAAAAATAGGCATGAATATCCTTAAAGAATACATGTGTTGAGAAAAAAAATTGAGTTTTAATTTTTCATGTTTTACGAATAAAAAATAAATAAGCCCCATTAGCTATTGTTGAAATGCGGCTGCCTTAATTAGATTAGACGACTATGGAAAAAATTAATGTTTTGTTATTAAAATCTAACAAACCTGGAGATATAAGCCGGAATTTTTTCCCAGCAAATAATTCTATTCATAAATGAGTGGACACTTTTTATTGTTAGTATTGTAATTATGTCCTTATAAACTATAATATACCTAGAAGCTATATTTATCAGCACAAAAATGAAAAACGAATTAAAATCTTTTCTTTAAAATATTCCTCTTAGCATCGAATTTTCATTCCATTGAGCTTTCTATTAGTTGTGAATTGTGAGAGTTCATTTGTTTGCACACAGATAAATGGTTTCAAGTATTTCTATCTTGCACCAATAATCCTATTTAATATAAAACATTTGGTGGGACAGTTGGATTGTTTGAGTTTTGTTATTTAACATTAGTATTTTTATCATTAAGGGTTTTTGGACTATTGTCTTCATCTTTATTGTTATTTCCACAACATTTCAGCCGATATGTCCTCTAGTTTTCTTCGGGTGTTTGTCGAACTCAGTAACCTTCACGGAACTTCGAACTACGTTCTTTATTGAATCCTCGGGGATCGTCTGTTCTCATTCCGTTTGCCATAACTGGGTACAAGTATTAAGTATTCCTCTATTCTTACTCGCCTGTAGTCAGGATTGAACCTGCAACCTCCAGATGATTGTCTCCTTAGAAGTATTTTTCAAGTAATCCTCTGAATTATAAATTCCTTGTACATAACTGAATTGCTTCAAATAATTATTAATAATAATCCTCTGAACAGTTCTATTTGACCCATATATGGGATACTAACCGGTTCTTCCACTCTGCGGCAGGGTAGGCCTGGAAATTACAGCAATGAATGGGGTACACCGTATTCTTCAAAACTCCTGGAATGGAACCTCAGGTTCTGATGTAGTTGAGTGTCATACTCATGATACTCCTTGATAGAATCTAACCCTTCGGCAGAGGTATTGTCGACTAAGTCTATAATCCCAGCCGGTGGGGCAGGCTTTTTCTTGATCAAAGCAATTTTAAATTTTAAATTTTTCTCTTTGGTCAATCTTGGCTGTCACATAACTTTTATAGTTCTTTCTTGCCTTAAATTTTACACTTCAGATTAATTTTTCTATTGTTGTCAATCAGTGAAGGTTTCACGACACTAGCGCGTGCGGGCAGAATGACCTGCAAAGTTAGACGTGATTTTAAAATAATCACAGATATGTTATAACGCATTTCACTAGTGACAGCGAACTTTCGAGGATATTCGATTTATTCTCCAAAATCTCTATATAAGAAAACAAGTAACGGGATTTTGAGAGGGTTGAAGGCAGCTTTCAAAACAGGCGAATCAAAGGTTCCGAGGCCCCTATCCGTCCTACCCAGTCTGATATGACAGGCATGTGTCAAACAGCCAGCTCTCACCCACACCCCGTCACAACTAAGTGGAAGGGAGAAGAAGGACGCAACTAAAATGAACTTTTCGAGTTGTAGCGATCATAGCTGAGTAAAAACGACTGCTATATTTTCTTCCCTTACCTTCGAGTTTGAATATTTCTTTTTCAGCGGACTTCTTTCTTTACAGCACAAAACGTTGGTCCTATGGTATATTGTGTTAACAAGTATGATGGAGGTAGATTTCGTTTGGTTTTGTTGAGTTGGGCTTTCTGTGATATCAACCATTGTATGTTATTTAATGCCAAATCCAGTTTATATATATATATATATAAGATTCGTAAATACATATTGTTGATAACATTCTGGAACAAACCTGCGCTCTTTTTTGCGCACAGTTAAATAGTTTCGAGTATTGCAATGTAACAGTCACTATATTACATCATTCATTTGTTTAATCACCTGGGATCAATGGCAATGAAAGGTTTCAATACATTTCTCAAATCTCCAAGGCTGGAGCCTTGCCATCCGATGGTTGAATGTTATGTCCAAGACACTCGTTGGGAGTGCCTTTTTCCTCTAGAGAGATCCACAGCCGACTTGGCTGGGACGTACATTTAATATATATGTGGGAAAATACATCTGTACAATCTTGTGTCTGGCATGAAAATTGACTTTTTTTTTCAAAATTAAACTCGTCTGAATGAAATCTTAAGAAGATAGCTGTCTTGATTTTTAGACTTTATGACTTCATTATAAAATTTTCTCATTCGTGCATATCTCCATTAAAAAAATTGGTAACGTGAGGCAGATCCACATACTTTTGCTTTGGTCTGGAAGTTGAAAAACCACTGTGAAATGCCAAGCACACCTGATACCCTCCGAGTACTACTGGCCAGGTTTGTCTCTATGATTCAGAACAAGGCTTTGGTTTTAGGCCGACCTGACCTTGCCCAATCGTCAAAGCTCTAGCAACTTAAGCGAAATTTCTTGAGCAATCTGGTTGCTGGACTGTAATCAACTGAAACATAAGTTTTTATACATATATTTTTGGTTGATCTAGCAGCATTCGGATCCAGTTGAAACTTGATTATTCAAAGTTCCGAATGGTTTGGTTTGGTTTGGTTTGTTGGGTTTTATGGCATATCAACCTTTGTGGGTTATTTAACGCCAAATCCATTTTTATGTAAATAATCAGTTCTATTTAAAACTATTCAGTTTTGCATAAGTACACAGTTTAATTGTCAAAAACATTTCCATTTCAAACTATTCAAGCAGTTATATGTAACAATTCAGTTAAGTGTAAATACAGTTTTAATGTCAAAAAACAGTTCTATTTGAAATAATTCAGTTAAGCATAAGCACGCAGTTTAAATGTAAGTAAGATTTAATTGTTAAAAACATTTCTTTTTTAAGCTATTCAGTTTAGCATAAGTATGCTGTTAGTTCTAATTAACCCATAGATAGGGCCCTATCAGGTGCTACCACTCCGGACCAGAGTGGACCTGGGAGCAATGGCAATGAAGGGGTACTCCGCATTCCCCAAAGCTCCAGCACAGCTGGAACCTCACCATCAGATTGTTTAGGGTCATATCCAGGATACTCGTTAGAGGGGGTCTTACCCCTCTGTAGAGGTGCAGTCAGTGTATTCTACAGCCCCAGCTGACAGGGCAAAAGTTCCGAATGAGATTTCAGTACAAGATCACCTCAAGGCCATTCAAATCGCACCCAAAGTGAAGCAATGTACAAGGTATCAGCACATTATCTACCACGATACTACAAACCACGACGTATACCTAGTACAACTTGCACTGCTTCGGTCATGTGATATACGTATCGCAAACTCAATCGTACCAACATATTGTAAAACGCTTGACTAGCACAACTAAATTTACATTTTTGAGTCTAAATTCCAGTTTCTATATTTTTATATTGCCGTAGCTCAGCAAAAAGCACATTGTATTGTGATTTTTATAATAGCAATACTGTCAATATTTTCTGTAAAAAATTAAGCGCGTCTAATTAATAGAGTGTATCTAATTAATTGAAAAAATTTCGATAGCATATGATATAACCTAAGATCTTAAAAGAATGGAATTTCTAAAAGGAACTGAATATATTCAGGAAAATAGAAATTATGAAAACAATAAGAATTCTTTTCATAATGATGAGGACTTGATGTCATTTGCCTATTTTGGTTTCTCGAGAAAACCACGAATTATATCTCTCTTACAATGTTCCATTTTTTTTTTTTTTTACATGTGTTACATTAACACGGTAGAAATTGGACATCGTTGCACGATTGTGGTAAGCGCAATCAGAGAATGAAGTATGTTAAAATGTTATTTGCAATTTAGGCGCTGAAAATTTCTCGATTAAACAAAAAAAGAAATAATCTGAAATTGTGACTGATCTGTTTGCGGAGCTTAGAATATGCTGACAATATCCCTTTCTCAGAAAATGGGGTTCTGAGTATGGTACTAAGTTGACCTGGTGGTGAGGCTCCTATTTTGGAGTGCTGAGGAGTTTGGGTACCAATTCTCTCTCATTATTCCCAACTCTACTTTGACCCAAAGTAATACAAGTGAGGGTCCCATTTATTGATCAAATAAATCTTTTTGAAGATTTTTCGTATAAGATAGGAAGATCTGAAACGTTATGACTATGTGAAAATTATTTGTATTAGATAGGAATACTTGATATCGTGTAATTGTAGGTAAAACCTCAAATGAAATAACAACACAAAAATGTAAATGGAAAGGTACAAGGTATGCGTTTCCCTGACCTTTTGGTACAAAATTCCTCTAGATTAGTTGCTATGCCATTAAAAAGAAAATAAATTTAAAACTACTCTTCATCTTCATCCCACGGTTAAATTCACTTTTCGCATCGTTTTTCGCGTTTCTCTAATCATCCGTTCCATGCGAAAAATTATTTTAAAGTTGGGCCGAGAACTTTACTACACTCCCTAATAATAATAATAATAATAATAATAATAATAATAATGCTGTCCCAGCCGACCATAGAATAAAACTAAAAGAATGTGAAAAGAAGGATACGTACTTCGACCTTGCTAGAGAATTAAAAAAGCTGTGGAACATGAAAGTGACAATTATACCGATTGTGATAGGTGCTTTTGGTACAGTAACTAAAGAATTATTAAAATGCCAGGACAACTTGGAAGTTGGCGGACGGGTGGAGACTATCCAAATGACAGCATTACTGAGAACGGCCAGAATACTATGAAGAGTCCTAGAGATTTGAGGAGACTTGCTGTCACTAAAACTCTAGTGAAAAACCATCAGCCGATACTGATGTGAGAAACTCTAAAGGAGTAAATAATAATAATAATAATAAGAAGAAGAAGAAGAATAAAAAATATAATAATAATAATAATAATAATGTCGGATATCATTCCCTCATCGATCATGATACTTTCTCATGGGAGAAGATTATTTTCTACTAATTGTAGATTACATCTCTTGATTTTTAGTTAAAATTAATTATAATGTAAATTTTACGATTCCACACTTACTGACCTTGTTTCCGGCAATCATTTTGTTGATTTTATCCGTCAACAACTTTTAGGTTAAGGCGATATATTAGAATTGAAAAACGTAACTTGATAAATGGTTGGTTGGTTTGTTACGTTTTACGGCACGTCAACCCTGGGGTTATTTTATGTCAAAAACTTTTTTTCCTTTATTAATTGGGTACAATTGAAAGGGTTTTGTAATTATCCGCAGAAGTTAGTCTTTTTGTTAATCGTTTAAATTTTCAAGAGAAATTGAGGGTATCTTTATGCAGGGGAGGTTTAAAGCCCTAAATCTTTAAATGGGGACCGATTTCAGTCAGAAAGTTGATTATGCATTCAGGATCTGTCGAATCGGTTAAGTGGTTGTATATTTCTGATTCGTAAGTGAATAGTGTGTTGGTAATTTTATTTTTAAGTGAGTTAGAGGTTATTCGTTTGCACACAAAAGATTTTAGGTTGTACTATCAAACGTTAATAATTCTATATAATATTAACCATTTGTTTGAGTACAGTTAAGTGGTTTGAAGTATCGCTAATACATACAGTTTTATATTTTCTTTTTTAAGAAGCGGGATTATATTATTGTTATGGGCGATTATTAAGGGTCAATGAATAAATAACTCAACACGGAGATATGAGGTGCCAACACAAATGTATCCAAAGTATCTGAGGAGGGTTCTCCTTAGTTCAACGTCCACGAAGACAGGCAAGGTGCTTACTACAGCTGCTGCTGCTGCTGCTCTCTTCTCTACCAGCTTAGTTCTTGGTTTATATTCTCTTTCAGTAAGTCCATTATTCTGCTTATAAGTGAGTGACCTACAACAATTATAAATTGAATTACTAAGACCAGAAAATCCACCAAACACTGCGTGCAACATACAGAACAACTGAAAAGGTGCTTCTATCTTAATAGGTCTCATCAGCAATGTATACCATGATCTCCCCCACTGGAGATTGGCCTTGCATTCTGTGGTGACTGGTTCGATCTTCAGCAGGGGGAGATCACCGTATACATAAACAGTTTTATTTGCCTACTGTTAAATGGTTCCAAGTATTGTTATGTAATATCAATAATTCAATTTTTGCACACAGATAAACGGTTTCAAGTAACGCTATTCAACATTACTGATTCGTTTAAACTGTTAATTAGTTTTAAGTCCAGGCAGCGGTCGTATCGATACTGCTGTATGGATGCACTACTTGGACGCTAACTAAACAGCTGGAAAAGAAGCTAGACGGCAATTACACAAGAATGGTGCGGGCAATATTGAAAAAGTCCTGGTGGCAACACCCTACAAGGCACCAATTATACGGCCACTAGCCTCCCATCACGAAAACTATCCAAGTTAGACGAACCTGACATGCAGGACTCAGCTGTAGAAACAGGGAAGAACTCATAAGTGATGTACTCCTATGGACCCCCACATATGGCCGGACAAAAGCAGGACGACCAGCTCGAACAAACATTCAGCAGCTATGTGAGGATACGGGATGTAGTCCTGAAGACCTGCCAGAGGCGATGAACGATAGGTAGAAGTAGCGAGAGAGGGCCAGGGATACCCGTGCTAGTGGCATGACATGATGATGATGATGGTGATGGTTATATAAGGCTAACAATTCAATTTAACATGAGTCATTTGTTTGCACACAGTTAAAAGACAAAACAGTTCTATTTGATTCATAGATGGGACCCCAACAGGTTCTACCACTCTGGGTCGGAGAGAATCAGTGAGTAATGCCAATGAAACGTACTTCACGTTCCTCAAAACTCTAGTACTGGAGATTCACCATCGGGTGGTTTGGTGGCGTTTGTAGGACACCCGTTTAGGAGATGCAATTGATGTATTCTATAGCGCCAGCCGACTGGACATGTTGATAAAAAGAAACGAAAATAATGGTATGGTCAGACATTATTTGGAAACCTATAAAAAAATGTTAGTTTTTATGCAAAACAAAAAAAAAACAGAAAGATTGTTGAATCTGGTATTATTCTTAAGTATAATATTACTGAACAAAGACCCAGCTTTTACAACATTTTTAGTCAAATTAGGGTTTAAAAATTACAAAATCCTTATTTAGAATTAATTGGTTTCATCGGTTATATTAAACAAATCCTGAAAGCAACATCCCACAAAACAGCAGCTTTACGGCCACCTACCACCCATCTCGAAGATCATCACATAAGAGGACCAAGGAATGCGGGACTCTACAGGAGGAGTAAGGTCCAACTCATAAATGACGTTCTCTTATGGTCCACTTCACATGGACGCGAAAGTGTAGGACGACTAGCTAGAACCTATCTACGACAGCTGTGTACGGACACAGGATGTAGCGTGGAAGAATTGCAGGAAGCAATAAATGATCGAGATAGATGGCAAGAGGAAATTAGGGAAATCCGTGCTGGCAGCATGACATGATTATGACATATATATATATATATATATATACATATATCGTCATCCACAGACAGATCTGTTTCGTTCTATCAGAACTCATCAGTGTGGCTAGACAGTAGCTACCCATAGCGGGGATCGAAACCCGGTTTGACTCAAACGCCC